>CM073590.1:26307500-27507500 GCA_037074705.1 Zhengitettix transpicula | reverse complement strand
TTAATAATCTCAGCATTTTCACTTATTTTCAATTGAAAGTATTTAAATATTTATATGTATTTCTTTGATTTTATTCTTAGTCAAAGAGGTTGTGGGGTAACCTGAATGATCATAACCCTAAATGGAGGTTCAACACATTTGAGTTCAACTTGCTGCACATTTTCCTTAAGTGCTTTATATATATATATATATATATATATATATATATATATATATATATATATATATATATATATATATTGTAATACCAATTAAGAAGGCCATTATTTTGTTTAAATTTTTATATTATTTGATTCACAGCACAGACTAGAGGTGGATGCCGACTATTATTAAAATCTGTTTACTGACTGTTGACTGACTGGAGATTTTAGCGGCTCATATAAAAAAATATGATTGACGGTGGACAAATGGTCACAGAGGGAGAACAATAATTGGAGATCTTTGGCGGCTTTTTGTTGATATAATATCTGACTGAAGTCTCTAAAGGAATGACGGACAGGAGCTTTGTTAACATTCAATTACAAGACCATGAATTGTTTATTTAACAAAGGATTGTGGGAAAGGAGAATATTCTGGAGAGAATTTGGACAGAAAAAGTTAGTTGGAAGTCAGAGCTCGGAGAAGTCGGAAGTTGGGTGCCAGAGCGCAAGGAAGGAGGAAGTGTTAGTTGAAAGCCGGAGACTGAGGGAGACTGTTATGGATGGAGAAGGAGATTGGTAATCGTACTTAGGGAGGATGAGTGATGTAAGCCTAAGTTGGGCAAGAAATGCTAAAGTTTAATTATTTGTTGGTCTGCGGAATTTGTGGAAGTAGTAAATTGGTGATTGTTAGAGAGAGAGAAAGTCTGGAAAGAAACATTATTGAGATCTGGAACATTTAAATAGACAGAATGTATTGGAGTTGTCAATCATACTGACCAAATTGACTGGTGGCCACGGGCGAAACAGTTTCAGTCCGTACGAGGAGTCTAGAGTCTAGAGTCTGGATACCGCAAGGATAAAGTGTATGTGTTTGTGAAAGTCTGTGTATATTATGCACAGAAGGGCCGTTTTAGAGTGAAGTGTGTTCCTGAACTCCAAATATAAAATTGTAAGTAACGACTTAATGATAAATTCTGTAAACGTTAAATTAGTCAGATTTAGTTTATTTTAACTTCATATTCCGTATATATGTTTAAATGGTAAATTTTATTGTATTTCATGATTTGTGTTTTTCTCATCAACCCAGTGAAGACCCTGAGATAAAGATTTATGATTTATTGAAAATGTGAAGGTATGTTTTCTTGAATGCTGCATAAATATAAATGTAAATTATTTGTTTGTAAAACTTGATTGAATGTGGCAAAATAAAAGTAGGGATTTTTGAATTGTATTTTGAATGAATAAATTAGTTTTGTTTAAAAATTTAATAATTTGTTTAATTTAAATTCCTGTCAAATTCATCTATATTTTGTGCTCCAATTTGAGCAAATTTATTAGCCTTTTAGTTTTAATAATATTTGGCAATAACTTGAGGCAATTCTTATCATTTGTCGTTTATTCATATTTTGGTGCGACAAAGTTTCACATTTAATTTAAATTTAAATTCTTTATTTTGGTTATTACATAAATTGGCTTCCATAATGTGGGGCAAATTAAGATAAATTCAGATTGAGAAATAAATATATTATTTTTTTTATATATTTATTACATAAATTGGCTTCCATAATGTGGGGCAAATTAAGATAAATTCAGATTGAGAAATAAATATATTATTTTTTTTATATATTGATATTTTATTTTTGACTAGCTGGGTGCCCGGCGTTGCCCGAGATGTTATTTATCTATAACCATCCATAAGACTCCAATTTTGGTTACTTTTGCGCTATTTTTATGTAAAGCTCCTCGAACCCTATCCCTAAGTGTGCTAACCTCCCATGCCGAAGGGGGATGAAGTCATTGACTAAATATATCGGCCGTTTTTACATGTTAGAAGATGACCACCCCCACAAATATGCGATAATGAAAAAGAATGTATTCCACGCAAAAATCGGCCGATTACATTGTCTGAAAATTTATTCCCCCGCCCAACACCTCCCAAACCCGTCGCGTTACCCAGGTTGTCACAATTAGATTCAGCGACATTCATAGTCTCGGAATTGATTCGAATCTCGGTTGTTTTGGCGGGATTTTATTTAACATACCTCCACGCCACCCCTAAGCTTGCTCCCCTCACAGGGGTTAAATTATACACAAACAACATCGGTATAAAAACTTTCAAAGTAATTAACCCCAGGAAATAATTATCGCAAATATCGACCGTTTAACATGTTTGAAATTTTTCTCCCCCGACCACTCCCGCTTCGGGGACTTAAACGGTCAAGTTTAATATCATAATTAAACTCAGTGACAATCCTGATAGTTTCTGGTTTATTTTTATCTAATTTTTATCCACGCCAACTCTTAAAGGTGCACCCTTCCGAGTCCGAAAGGGGTTGAAATTATACACATAGAACATGTAGGGAAATTTTATTAATCTAATTCATCCCGAAATATATTTAATCGACGCAAAAAACAGCCGGTAACTCATCCCAACCCAGCCGATACCCAAGCGTTGTCCAGATTGTCATAAATAAATTCAGGGACATCCATGACCTTCGATTTGACTCGAATCTCGGTTGTTTTCCCGTTATTTTGAAGGAAATTAATTAAACTCAGTGACAATCCCGATAGTTTCTGGTTTCTTTTTATGTAATGCTACTTCACGCCCACCCTTAATTGTGCACCCTTATGAGTCCGAAAGGGGTTGAAATTATACACAGAGAACATGTAGGGAAATTTTTTTAATCTAATTCATCCCGAAATATATTTAATCGACGCAAAAAACAGCCGGTCAACTCATCCCAACCCAGCCGATACCCGCGCGTTGTCCAGATTGTCATAAATAAATTCAGGGACATCCATTACCTTCGATTTTACTCGAATCTCGGTTGTTTAGCCGTTATTTTCAAGGAAATCCCCTCCAGCCCCACCCCTATCATGCCTACAAACAACATCGGTAGAAATACTATCAACGTCAATGGTCCCGGCATTTATTTATTCCACGCTAATATCGATGATTTAACATGTTACAAAATTACCATCCCATCCACTCCCGCCTCTCGGGGCTAAATGGGCAATTTGATGCTATAATTGAACTGGACAACATCCATAACCTTGGATTTTACTCCAATCTCGGTTGTATTCGCGTTATTTTATTGCAGCCTTCCTCCACCCAACACCTAAAAGTGCTCTACTGCTAATCCCGACCCGCTTCTGGGGATGGTAGACGCGTCTCACCCCAACAGTTGGTAGAAACACTATCCATATCTGTGACCCCTAAAAATATTTATCCGACTGAAATATCGACTGTTTTAGCATGTTTAAATATTTAAACCCCCGTCCGCCCCCGATTCTGGATGTGGTAGACGCGTCTTACCCCGACAGTGTTTGTTTCCTGGTCGCAAAGAACACGTGTACGAAATTTGGTGAAATTTTCTCCAGCGGTGTAGATTTGTATAACGAACATACAAATACACAAACATACAAACATACATACATATATACACTCATTTTTATTTATAAAATTAAACGTCGTTATTAATGGAAACAACATCGGTTAAAATAGTATGAACAACACCACCCCTAAATCTGCTACTTTCCCGTGGTGGAAAGGGTTGAATTTTTACTCATATCACATCGGTAGAAACACTATAAATCTAGTTTACCCATAAACACATAACATTTTGGCAGTTTTAGAATAATAGACAATTCTCACCCCCAGCCCTAAGCAAGCTCACCACTAATGTCTCAAGGGATTTATATTTTCAACAACATCCGTTGAAATAGTATTCACGTAATTCTCCTGCAAGAACGCGCAAGAACTGACTATTTATGTCCCCTTCCAACCCCCACCCTTTCGGGTTAAATGGGCAATTAAAAATATTTATCCGAAGTAAACTCACTGACATCCATAACCTTCGATTTGACTCCAAACTCGGTTGTATTCGCGTTATTTTTCTGTAAAGCTACTCCACCCCAAACCCTAAGGGTGCCCTTTTCCCAGGGCGTAGGAGATGAATATTATATTCAGATAACATCGGTAGAAACACAATCAATATCTTTGACCCCGAAAATATTTATCCAAATCTAATACCTGCAGTTTCAGCTTGTTTAAGTATTTCAACCCCCGTCCACCCCCGCTCCTGGGGTTGGTAGACGCGGCTCACCCCGACAGTGTTGTTTTCCTGGTCGCAAAGAACCCGTGTACGAAATTTGGTGAAATTTGCTCCAGCGGTGTAGATTTGTATTCTCCACCCCAAACGCTAGGGGTGCTCTTTCCCCAGGCTGTAGAGGTTGAAAATTATATTCAGATATCATCAGTGGAAAGACTATAAATATCTTTGACCCCTAAAAATATTTATCCGAATGAAATATCGACTGTTTTAGCATGTTCAAATATTTCCACCCCCGTCCACCCCCGCTTCAGGGGGTGGTAGGCGCGTCTCACCCCGACAGTGTTGTTTTCCTGGTCGCAAAGAACACGTGTACGAAATTTGGTGAAATTTGATCCACCGGTATAGATTTGTATTCTCCACCCCAAACCCTAAGGGTTCCCTTTTCCCAGGGTGTAGGGGATGAAAATTATATTCAGAAAACATCGGTAGAAACACCATCAATATCTTTGACCCCTAAAAATTATTATCCGACTAAAATATCGGCTGTTTTAGCATGTTTAAATATTTCAACCCCCTTGCAACCCCGCTTCTGGGAGTGGTAGACATGTCTCACCCCGACAGTGTTTGTTTCCTGGTCGTAAAGAACACGTGTACGAAATTTGGTGAAATTTGCTCTACCGGTGTAGATTTGTATAACGAACATACAAATATACAAACAAACATACAAACATACAAACATACATACACTCTTTTTTATTTATAAGATTATTACAATATATATATATATATATATATATATATATATATATATATATATTTATATTTATGTATGTATGTGTATAGTAGTGACCACAAATATTTGTAATGAAAGGATTTTATTAATTATTTAATATTTGTATTGCCAGCATAATATTGTAGTTCAGGTATTGCAGGCAAGAGTCAGTGTAGCCGAAGAATGTGGAGTGTTTCAGACAGTATTATTGTCAGCAATGTGTAATGTTGAAAGTGGTTAGGATTGCTTAAAAACCATATTATTAAGTCTGCAAGTAAAAGTTGATGAATGAAAATACAGTTATTTAGATTATTGTCATTAGAAATTGACAGAGACACTTGTAAATTGTAGGGAAAGTTGTACTGGCTGTTGTTGAACTAATATCATTGATATAATTCATGGTGAGTTGAATTGAACTGCTATTTGGAAAGTGTAATTCCAGTTTCCTTGCTGTAGACATTATTACTGTTTACCAAAATATTTGGAGATCAACAGACGTTTGTCTGCATTCAATTGTATATGCTGACTTAGATTGTGTAGAAAGTGTGAAACCATGGCCTGTTTAATTAAAGTCCTTTAAATAATTTGGGAAAAGATAAAATAATTGCTGAAGTGTATGATAAGTGTGATACGAGAGCTGCTCCACTGGCTGGTATGTACAAAAATTTATTGTAAACCTGGTATAATATTCCATAACATCAGATTTCTTATGTTAGTAATACTCAAGTAAATTCAGTTTATTACTTTGTAATATTTTGTTTTATAAATTTAGATATACCATTGCGGGTTACTATTACTGTTAGAAACTCGATAAGCAACCCTGAAGGTTTAAATAATCTCATTAAAGCAGGGGCATTTATGTAAAAAGTTTATGTATAAAAACTAATTAAATGTAAATTGTAATTAATCAACAGTTCAATGAATTCAATTCTCATAAATAAATAATCACATTAATTGGTACCACATCATGGGGTTTTGATTTTATGATACTTTGTTTGGAACATGAATTTGCATTGCAACGTGGTGACACTGTATTCTTCAAATTGAATACCACAATATATAACACATTTAGATATGAAAGAGTGGTGCTAACTTATCAATAATTCCCTTCCTGATGAAGGAGGCTCAGGCCCTCGAAATTTTGAGCTTCCACCTATGTTGGACCAGACCAACTATTGATTTCAGGTATGTTAGTATTGTCCTCTCTCTTTCCTATCCAAATGTGATACTTAATAATATAAATATATATATATATATACTTTTCCCCTCTCCTATATATATATATATATATATATATATATATATATATATATATATATATAGGAGAGGGGAAAAGTATTATTTCCTTCTCACAATTTTTATTTGGTTTTCAGAGATATGTTATTGGGGAGAGGCAAAGGAAGAGAGGGCAATGAGTAAGGAATTTGTTGACCAGTGAGAACAAAAAGTACTCAACTCTAGAAAGTACTTGTAAAGCACCAAGTTTCTGGTTGCCCTCACCCAATTTGTTCTTACCAGGTATTAATTTTCTTTCAAAGGCAACATATACTTTATACTTTAGATAAGTGGCACAACACTCAGATGGTTCCTTCCTATGTTCATGGGACAGCTGGAATAGAAATACTTAAATTCTTCCCCTTTTGAAACCATTAACTAGTTCAAGTTCGTAGAATATGTATTAGTATGGACCCACCTACAGAAACCAAATCCTAAATGCCTTCAACAACATAAAATACCCTGAAGATCTCCACTGAAAACAGATATTCCATGCCTTGTTCAAATACCATTATTAAAAATGTAACCTACCATTTACAATCACCTATTTCCTGGACAATACAAACTCAACTTCATTCACTGGACTGCATTCCAATGCAAAAATAGTATAAAAAAAGGGTCTAGTACAAAACCCTGCACACACTTGCCCGATGCACGTTTTCCCGACAACATCCCGATTGACATTTTCCCGACAGGACAAAATCCCGATTGCCATTTGCCCGACAGGACAAAATTCCGATTGACGTTTTCCCGACAGATCATTTTTCCGATGTGTAATTTTCCCGCAAGCTGAGTTTTTACGAAATTAAGCATAATATTATTATTGCTAACACTTTTACGTTATTCATTAATGCGTGGAACAATTTCAACCAAACTGGTACTCGTTTCACTTTAGGGGATGAAATTCGACACTAAAAGCATCGAGACGGGCATTATGTGCGCCCCTGTAAACTATTTATTTGGCGCCAATATAGACAGACAGTTATCGCATATTTCGTATTTTGAAAATTCCAGCCCCTTCTACCCCACCAAAAGATGTGCTAGAGTTATCTTAATTCCGCAGGGTTGTTCGTTGATCTCAAGATATTATGTAACTTCCACCCTTCCCCTTTCAATTCAAGCAAAGCCTTGGACTCATAATCCTCTGACTACTCCTTTCCTATAACTAAACATGCTCTTGCTCTAGCCACACAAGTAATGACTCATTACTATGAATCCATTACTCATTACTATGGTGGCTATACTTCCTTTCTTTTACTGGCCACTTCTAATGGACATTTGTGTGTACATATGTATGTTTCCTTGTTGTGTGTTGATTGTAGCCATCTGAGGGCTGGTTCCACCAGAGTTGGAATTCAACACTTGGGAGGTCAAGAAACATAATTATAATAATATTATGGTACTTCCAAAAATTTAAATATAGTTCCTGCACTATGAGATTGTTTCAGCAACAACCTACTACTTCAAACCAAATTTAAAAATCAAACTTTATCCAAATTATGCATCTCGGATTATTGTGTAACTAGAATTGTTTAGCAAACACCAACTGGTTATATAATATGTAGTACTAAAATTACTGGATGAATGACAGTAATATTTTTCTGTAAATCACTCTACAGTGAAGCAATCAATGTAAGATTTTTTTCTTTAGCTGCTGGAATTGATATCAACCCTACTTATTAGTGTTTAAAATGTTCACAAAATACTACATGTTTTAAATATACTCACTTGATATAAGGCTGATGCAAGGCAACAAGGCTGGCATGGATTGTTAGAGTAATGGCGGCCAGGTGGAAGTAATCAAACAGAACAGGCAAATGATAATGCAGTCCCCTAGTAGGTGAAAAATGAAGGTTCAGTGTTCGGCTTGAAACACACGCTATTGAGCTATGCTGATCAGGGCCAAAGGTCTGATCAGTAAACCACAACTCCACAGTTAGTGTAAAGTCTGCACGCTCCAGAGTATCCTCAATCTGACACATAAATAAAACCAGTTTTAAACCAATTTAATTTAAACTTTAAACATAATAAAGCTAGTCTTCAAATAATTCATCCTTTTCTGTAAACTATGAACTGAAAATACTCAAAAGTTTCTATAAAACTATATAAAGCCAGTAGTTTCAGCTCTGGCAAAATGGAAAAGATCAAAGTACAAATTGTTCAATGATGAACTTATTCAATAAGTGTATTCTTTAAGATAATTTGTTTTTTAACTTATATACTTTAATAAAACAAAAAAATAGTAACATTTATTATATAAAAGTAGCTTACTGAATTAATAATGCATTTCAAATTGTGCTAACATGAAGTATTTTACTCTAATTAGAAAGTACGACGTTCCAAAGATTTTACCTTGTGACTATCAACTAAGATGTGTGCTCTAAACATGATAACATCATCTAGAAGGACTTCTTCATTTCTATAGAGTATTTGAAATGTTTTACTCACTCCGGCACCATTAACAACACAAGCTGGAAATACTAATTCAGTACCTATAACCACATTAAAATCACATTAAAATTTCAAAAAGTTATTGAAATCAAATGCAAATATTGAATGTCAACTTACGCTGGTTTCTTGGAAGATTCACTTCAACTTTAACTGGAAGTTTTGGTGAAACCCGGAGGGCTGTTCTGATTTGGTAAAAGCTGAAAGAAAATTCAAAGAATTAGTTATGAACTTTAAACAAAATATACCATGTGAAGACTTAAAAGAAATTGTATCTAGTATCCAATATGTGTAGGACATTACAGAAGGAGCAAGATTAAGTATTTGATGACAGACTGTACTGGAAATGTCATTATCCTCTCTCACACAAAATTGATTAAGTGAGAAAAATTCAACATACTTGCAAGTAGCATGACCAAACCTTAAAATAAAATAATGCTAGAAAATGGCCATGACTGCTATTTTAGAGTTTGTTAGATCAGTACATATGGTATAGCAAAATTATACAAAACTTAGGGAATATTTTTAGAATTTGTACTTGTCTATAACAAGATCTCCGTTGTAAAATGAATGTCTGTGAGTAAGTGGCATCTAATCTATTTTATGGTTAGTTAAGTATATATGTTTGGTCAGAACATCTTGTTTTTCTACTGGTTGTTTTAGAATAGCAAAATGTCCTTAATTTTAGTTTGAAGTTTTTGTTTTACCTGACCTAAATAAGTTCATTACAATACAAACACTCAATTTTATATACTATATTGTTTTTATTTAAATTTTGTAATACTACTTAAGAATTTTTAACAAAATTTAAATTATAATTAGTTTTAAATATCATCACCATAATTAGCAAAGAAAGTTGATTACATTAAATGGTATATTTTCTATTCATGGCAAAGCAATATAGGCCATAATTTTTTCATTGTTTTGGTGGGAATTATTTTTATATATAATTGAGTTTTTACACGTTTATCACTGAAAATGTACTGGGGAGAGGATGGGAGGTAAGAATTATTCAAATTATTCTTTTTACAACAACATTAAATTATAAATTATGTAATGTGCAATTTTTTTTGTTTCGAAATAAATAGTCTGACTGTTAGCCATTATCTTAAATTTAAATTTAATGTAAGTCAGATATAGTTATAGTTTAAATGTAAATTTATTTTTAAAGATCTTTATAATTTATGAATGATATATATCATCTTATACTTCTTTTAATTCATATGTAGGCCTACAGTCTGAAAATAAACATAGTTAATTCATTAAGTTTAATTGAGTCTTTCGTGATTCTAATATTGAAAGGTAGCAATAGAGCGTAAAATAGCAGAAAATGCGGGCGTATGAAAATTTTATGACAAGAAACCAAGAGAAGGACGAATAAATTATGTTTAAAAAACTCCAGTTGTTATATGAAAGAATGTAAATGTTTAAGAGTCTGAACTTCTATTTTCTCCTACTAGAACAGGAACGAAAGCGTTTAAGGTTAAAGTTCAGAGGCACAAAAGGGGTCGCCAGATTTAATGATTTCGAAATGGAGCATAAAACGCCGTTGCTGTACGTCGATGTAGCTTGCATACCGGCTTTTTATCTAATCGATGTCACATAGATAGTCATTAACTAACATTAAATATATAAGTTACGAAAGCACGACAAATGTTGATTTTTGGGATATATGTATCAGACCAAAGGACTGACAGAAGTTGCCAAATATATCAACAACAACAAAAATAGGGCATTATAAGATGTGGAATATAATTCGGGCAGTTTCGGTTCTTATTAATTCGTTCGAATCTAGAAAGAAGTTGCCACGAAAGAAGGAAGATACAACAACAAAAAGAGAAAGAAATAAATGGTGCAAGAGGGAGTGAGATGTACCAAGTAAATGAAGAGAATGAAAATCGAATATTTTGAACAGTGAGAAAATTTGTCGGTCTTCAGGAAAAGGGATATTCAGAACTAAATAATTTTTTTTAATAGTACACGCTACATGAGGGTAATCCACGTGGCAGCAACTCCCCTTTAATAGCATAGGAATGGATTTGAAAGGGTGAGTGCGGGAGGGTACAGCCGTGGCCACCGAGAGTACAAGGCCGTCTCACCAGTTTGTGACGTCACCGTACTTAGGGTTGTGTTTCCTGTGCAGGAATCGTGAAAAAATTGCCATTCCAGGAAATACACAGGAGCAAGATAAACTGATTTCATAGACAAAAACACGAATTTTGCAAGAAAGTTATTAAATTTTTTAAAATTATTTTATAATAATTATAAATAGAACACAGCCTCATAAAGTCAGAAAAGGATTTATAATTGAAAAATACGTTTCGTGGCAATTTGCGATCTCTTGACGTATTATAATTTTTTTAGAAAGAATTATTTACGCATATTTTAAAATTCAATCAATACTAATTGAATACATACACCTACAATGTTTAAAGTTATCACAAATTTTTTGAAAAGCATGATGAAGAACTTGAAAGACGAAATTAATTAAAACATTTTATTTTCTGACAAAGAAAATTATAAAATTGACACTACAATAAATTAACAAATAAAAATTATGTACAAAAAGCCAAATCTAGATATATATGGTTAAATATAAATTTTAAAATTATTACATAGATACAAATCTCTTTATTTTTTTACAGTTGCAATTTTTTTTAGTAGATTGTCACTGTGAAGGGAATCATTTTTTGTTTTACAATAGTTGTTCAATAATATATTACATGTTCCCAAAATAATCATTTTATACACTTTTTCTGTAAAATGACCATTTTCACATATCTCTTCATCAATAAATTCTTGTCCTTTCAAAATATCCAATGTAAGGTTAACAATCAATTGCCTTTGGTCATTTAATTTTAAAAATTCTTTTTCATAATCTTTTAAAACCTTATTCAAGACTATATAGGTATATAATGTCACATTTACAACATCACTTTCAGGGTACATTAATCCCCCTCTGTCTAAATCTCTTAAATAATCAAATTGGTTATTAGTTTTATCAACTAGTACAAAGTGTTGGCTACAGGTTTCACACTTTAATCTTTTTAATACCGAATAAATACAATAACCGGCCACATAGTTAATAACAGGTAGAAGCGTGTTGAAAACTTTCTATATCACCTTCATTAATTTTTATAAAAAAAGATGGAATGGTATTAATTAAATCTTGGCTTTCCATTGTCTCCCACTTTAAATTTACCTTTTTAATATGTACATTAGCTTCGTTTTTAATTGCCAGTAATAATTTTAATAGAGAATGATTACGATTTTTTTTTCACATTCAAGTACCTGCCTAATTGATATATGATATTCGCCACCAGAGAGTTGCCTGTACATACTAAATCTTTCCTCTAAATTATCAGTTTGAAACTTCCCCGGAAGTATATAATTCATGTTAAGTTCAGAGCTACAATAAGAAGCAAGTTCTATTAAGCCGTTAGTTGCTAGTTTTAATGCGTAGTGTGTTTCCCTACTTAACATACCTGTCTCGCACTTCATATTTTCCCAAGCATCAAGCCAATCAAGAATTTGGTAGAGAAATTTTAATTTCACATCAGATTCAGTTGTCAGAGGCGTTTTCATTGTATCATTTAAACGATTTCCAATAAATGGTGTTTTAACATTTACAATGTTCCACCAGAAACAATAGATAAAATAAACAAATATATATATATATATATATTTATATAATATTCACAAGAGTAGGATAATAATTTACTGAGATAATGAGGTACAATTCCACCATCATTATTGACAATAAAAACAACAATGAAACTATTATTACTTGTTTGACAGTTTCAGTCTTTAACGTCTTTAGCAAGCAAAATATCGGATAACGCAGAATAACAGAATTGTATATTATTCCCAGGAAAATTCCTCAAAATATTATTAACCGGAGCGTTTTACACAACTACATCAACGTGAGTAATTAATTAAAGAAAATGAAGATAATTTGTAAGAAATTAAGAAAAAAGTGAAATATTAATTTAAAATAATCTTACCATACTGTTTCTGGTTGGTTTGTGAAAATCCAATCTTTTAATGGCGTGCTCTCACTGAGCACACAATCGTCCGTCTTTCGGGAAACTGAATGTATGAACTTTAGTTCCATTTTTATAGTTCCCATTACAAATAGATACTACACAGATCTGTAACCTTTTGAAGTACCTTCTCTTCAGAAAAATTTCAAAACAATTATTTAAAAAAGGAGAAGAAAACGTCGCAACGAGTTCAGACAACAGCTCAAATAATACTGCCGTTAGCACATACCTTGAGATCTTAACCCTAAGTTTGATGACGTCATGGGATTTTACGGGGCAGGTAAGACGGCCTTGTACTCTCGGTGGACACGGTACAGCAGGGTAGCCATGGGATAACTAGGCTCCTACCCGGCATTCACCTAAAAATGATGCAGGACAAATCCGAAACTTCTGATGGCGGGAGATGCAGTTCGGAGACAGCTGACCGACCGTTCCAATAGGAACAGAAAACAACTCTTACTGTATCCCCAAGGTGTACATACATCTCTCAAAACAGGCAGAGAGGTATCAGCTGTTGCCATGTAGGTCACGTCGGGGATAGAGCTCAAAACGTAAAAAGTATTGAACATGAAGTTTGTCTTCGAGAATTAATGACCACTTCCTCCACAAATGTACATATCTCATTGCTCTAGAAATAAAATACATACAGAAAAACTGTTTTGGTATTTTCATACTCAAAAAATTACCTGACGCCCTAAATAAACTGAGGAAAGCAACGAAGGACGACGGGTCGGAGGTTACAATATATATATATTGTAATGCATTTAATATAATGCATTGGATTAAAAAGCAGCGCACATGTCGTAAAGAGAATGCGTGGGAAAAGTAACCGCGGGTCCTGTCACGAGGTGACAAGACGGAGCGGTAAGACATTTATCTAGGATGAGTGCTGGTGAGCGGCAGAGAGGAAGCCGTAATTTGTAGACAGTGTGACGGTGCGGCAATTAGGTCTAAAGAGTGATTGCGGGTCCAGTAACTTATTGATTTGGGGAACGGCGTGAAGAATTCGTAACGCAGAACGTGGGCGAGCAGATGTTCCCAAAGTGGCTATGTTATAGCAGGCTATTGTCTCTGACGAATGATCTGACAAGTGGCGTAGTTGCTTGGGACTTGGAAGAAAAGATTTTGTGCGAGCCGGGTGAGGCCGACAAGTCCTGAGTAATTGCGGGGGCGAAATACTGCAGCTGCAAGCATGTCGAATGGCGCAATTACTTGGAATGATGAGGGTCCAGGCACTTGTTGACTTAGGATCGGGAGAAATTAGTATCGCGCACTTGTGAGCGGAGAGGTCCAAAGACAAATTGGACCTGTCGCGATTGTCGGGTTTCGGAAGGCGGAAGGAATCCAGTGGCCGGGACGTAAATTTCAGTAATGGGATTCTGTCACCGCGCCGTTGCAACGAAACGTTGCATCAAGAGAAAAACAAGGAGGCTGGTGGTATATATAGGGGAAATAACCTATTGTGTAGACAGTTGGCAGTTAGCATGGGAGAGAGGCGGAGGACGCAGCGAAGAGTTGGACAGTTCGACAGTTGGAGTTAACGTGGGAGAGGAGACAGACACAGTTAGCGTGGGAGAGAGGCGGAGGATGCATCGAAGAGACGGTTAGTCAGTCAGCAAAACCATAACAGCTATAAACATTTTTAAAATACAGAAGCTCTATCTGTATGAGTAGGAGAATTTGACCTGTCTTCGATGGTAGGCGACCTGGATGCAGCCAACGACGTCAAGGGGTGTTACGGCGAACCAGTGATATTGTGTTAGAGTCAGTGAGTGAATGTCAAGGCTATAAAGTGAGTGTCTTAAGAACGAGTCGAAGTAAACCTGAGAAACCGTAAGTTGGAATGCATAATATTAACAGATGTAAACGTTATTAAAGGATAACAGTCAGATGTCGTTCTCTTCTTTTGATAATAAAGTTAGAAGCAATCTATAGGTTAAGTTCAATAATAAATTTAGTAAATACTTTTGTTTAATTTAAAACTTAAATGTTGGGTCTTTTTAATAGTTCGATTCTGTCCGTTGTCAAACCCAGTAGAGACCCATGAGAGCACGAGTTTCTTATTATGGTAAAATATTAAATTCAATTGTAAATTCTTCTTGTGTTAATAAATTTGTTTGTTAAAATCACAAGCTTATATATTTTTTTATTTTATACCTTTTGTGGTTATTATAATATATATATATATATATATATATATATATATATACCAATGTTTGCTATTAATATAAATTTTGAAAGTTCAATTGTAAGTTTTTTTTGCGTAAAATTGTGGCCATGATATTGAAGGAGTGCTTTTATAAGTGAGCAAACCGTGAGAACATAAAAAAATAGAGCTTTCCCAGACTTTTTTGTTCGTGTTTTGCCTTTTTCGGCTGCGTCATAAATCAAATGTTGGCAGCCGAAAGTCGTATGCAGAACCGAGTTGTGTCTTGTTCCCACTGTGTCAACTTTGTGGAGGGGGTAAATTGGATGTAGAAATATTTATCAGTTCGTAGTAGGAGTTCGAGGTCGGAGATCAGAGAGGTCACAATATGGGGTGGTGCGGAGTCGGAGAATATTATTAAAGTATTGAAAGTAAAGTAATATTGAATTTACTGATAAAGTACAGTATTAATTTTTTTTATATCGTCATTAAATAAGAATATCGTAATTGGCTAAAGTTGTCCGGAGTTCTACTAGGAGTAGGAATTTTCTATAAAAATTTGGACTTGGTAACTGGCTGTTGACAGGTGACACATTGTAGTGTATGAAATGATTTGGACATTATTATATAGATTGAATTCCCTGGAAACAGTATCTTGGTGAGACATCACTCGTACGTAAGCAGAATTCCATAGTCTGGTGACGTTAAAGGATGTAATAGTGGAGTGTGGTAAGAGCGAATTGCAATTAAATGCCCAATTTTCAAAATAAAAAGTGTTTATTTGTTTACAGTCTGTGTTTTGTAAATTCGTGAAAGTGAATTTGAAGATCAATAAAAACTGATATGTAAATGCATTATTTTAAATTTTGTAAATTTATTGTAAACATTGAATAATTATTCGTAACGTCAAATTTCATACTTCATTAAATTTTGCCAGTATTGTGGGGAAATATTTATGCAAACCATAATTTGATCTGAATAACTATTCTCGTAAATTTGATAATTTATTTTGATTCTATAACTGTTCTGAGGCCCGAAGAAACGCTCAGATATAAAATTGAGCCTTATAAAAATATATAAATCCTCTCCCTACCTTATCCAAACTCTTCAAAAAACTTCTGTTACCAAAACTAAAATCCACTTAATCCCCAACATGCAATACGGTTTTCGCTTCAAACATTCTTGCCCGAAATTCCTCTACAAAGTCACTGATTACATCTACTCATCTTTACAAACAAAAACCTATGCCTAACACAATTCCTAGATTCGGAGAAAACGTTCGACAAGGTACATCATCCTACTCTTATCTTCAAACTAAAACCCCACGTAACAAAACTTATTACCACAACTAAAAATTTGCCAAGATAAGATGCTAACTTACAATAAAAAAAATTAAAAAATATAGCCGTAGCAAAATTTTATTTCAAACTCGTAAAACATTACAAACTGTTCTTTGAACTGTCCAGGCCATTAATCAGAAACAATGCCTGCCTTAACAGATTTATCTTGCGACAGGCCACCCGCATGTGCCTTGCTCTGAATTCTCAATACCAATCCTAAGTACACAACATTACAACTTCCTCTGACGGCCAAGACCATTAATCTGAAACAATGCCTTTCCTTCAAGGCATTACAATATATAAGACTAATGCTGTAATCGGTGGCCGAGCATAAATTCAACCTGCTGGCCATAGACAAACCAAGGAAGTACATTTACAACTACACGAGATCTGCAAATCCAGGTTGCAGCAAAGCATCGAGAATCTACTAATTTGTGTTAGACCAACTAACAAAACTACGCCAATTAGAATTTGTTGACATTTAGAGTCTGTGAGTATTAGAATCAGTGATATCCCCAAATTTTGTGCACGAGACCTGGGCGGCCGTAAGTAGAAAAACTTTATAATCATATTGTAAACCTCTTTTAAAAGATAAAAGTCAGATCGTTCTTCAATTTTAATTATTTAATTATTACATTTAAATTCAATCTGTAGTGTTATTTCTTCCACAACAAAGTTCGTCTATGTTTCAGACGCATTAACTTCCATAAAAGGTAAATATAAATGTAATTTGATTGTATAAATTCAGCCATTTATCAAACCCAGTTTAAGACCCTGAGATCCCAAATATTATTGTGTATTTAAAATTGTTAATAGATTTGTTTAATTGTTTTCCCTTAATAATCTTTTTATTTTAAAGCGGCCACTTTAATTAAATTATTACAATATATATATATATATATATATATATATATATATATATATATATAGGTATCGCTGATATAAATAATTACCAATTTATTGTGAAGTATTTGTATATTAAAATGATTCATTGTAAATTTTATTAATATTGTAAGAATTAGCGGTTAGGCATTGTTTGGCGATAGTTAAAAACAGCGGTTAATAATCACAGTGTAAAACGGTTGACATGGTTTCACGACTAAATTTTTACGTTAAGTGAGATTGATATTTTTATTGTACAATTTTTTCGATTCTTCTTTCTAATAGACATTATTTGATTTGGTGAATTTAGGAGAACCGTGGAATTCGCTTGGGAACAAGCAGGATGTCGGAGAAGCAGTCTGTGATAAGACATTTTACCGAGTAGGTGACGCTTGTCATGACTCACGCCATTACCACTAAACTACAAGGTTCTGCTGTGAAACCGTCTTAATATTTTAACTTATCAGTGTACATCACGAATTTGCCACATAAGATTCTTAAATTTAACTCAAAGTCTCAGGTAGAAACTGATGTAGTTACTACTGCGCAAGACGAGCGGATGGAGCGCTATACGCAATAATTCGCACGGGGCGAATTATACCATCCGAACTGAAGACCAACGCGAAGTCCTTTTCAGGAACTGCATGGTGGAAACAGCATCACGTTGCTGTTTTCGGGGAAGAAAATTTCTCATTGATTCCATAACGTCGCAGAGGAACCATTCACGATCAAAGAGTGCACCAATTTGCCGTGTGAAGGCCAATGTGAAACATTCACAGTTTTGAGGGAAATTCAACGATCTGTAAGCTATAAAATTTACAATCATAATTTTTTTGTTAAATATCTTCATCTATCTCAATCATATGTCGTAAAATCTCAAACGCTATTTTTCGATTGGCAATTTTCTACCCACAAAACGCAGATGAGAGAGAGGGGGGGGTATCATAAATTTTAATAGTAAATTTAAGTCCTGAGTAATATTTTGTTTAAATTTATGTTATAACTTTCATGGTGAAACATAAAATTTGCAATCAATCTGCTGGTTCTCAACAACGTAAAACAAAATTCCGTCATAGATACTCAAATTCTATTGTTGATTCTTTTAATTTTGTTAGCGAATTCGTACAATTCTGAGTGTTAAGAACATTGATTTTGTGTTCCCATCATCCCCGTTAAAAATAATTGTTGGCATTTTAACAACAGCTGGTTTTGAACATTTAGGAAATTCAACTGTGTTGCTTATACTGTGGTAAAGTTGTGTATTGAGACTTAAGATTTTTTTTAAAAAATAATATTTATTTATTACTAATTTTGTTTGACACAAATTTACTAGAATTTAATAGAAAATTAAGGCGATTCACAAATTAATTAAGCCAAATTATTAACAATGCATATATATATATATACACACAAAGTGCGCACTGTCAGGGTGAATTTCAAAACAAACTAGACTGAAATGACAATAGATATTTTATAAATGTAATTAAAGACAACCGCGGGATTTGCTTACTTAACCAAAGTTCAGCAGGTGTCATCGGGAAATGACGAGCAGTGTCCCTTCATTGTCTAGTCAGTTGTAGCCACCAGTTTCCTTTGTAATCTCTTTGCCCTTCGTCGCCTTCAGAGCTTATTTAATCTTTAACTCTGCAATTGTCAACCATCTGGATGAGAATAGCAGCATATTTTGTCTGCATCCATACGCACATTCCCCAACTCGGTTCTACGATCTTTCAGTTCGTTTTACAAACAGCTTCATTGCTTTCCTGATGCCAACTACACAACTGGGCTGACCTATTCAGTTCCTCTCTGACCCGTGACCACCTGCCGCGCGAGACAAAAATCTGTCCCTCCCCAGAATTTGCTTCCCGGAGCCGCTTTGTTTACGAAATTAAATTCTTGATCCTTGGAGAGCACTTCGTATATGGAGTTAAGGCCAATATGGAAAAATTTATCCTACAAAAATTATAAATGACCACAACACTCTCGAAAGATGTTGAATTGCGTCGTTTATCAATTTCTTCAGAAACAATACACTTCTACTGTCCTGGTAAGCAACCTATTTTCCATTTTTATATTGGTCAGTCTCCCGTGAGCACTCCCTACATACCATACGTACACACCACACTCACCTTCCCTCGATAACATCTACAATCTTTCTCCAACACTCCCCTCCATATCAAACCAACGCAACAGTCAACTAATACACATCACAACTTCCACTCCAAACCCTTCAGAACAACAACAACGAACATAAGGGTAGGAAAGTCAAAGTACCTTCCACTGGTTAAGTGCCTAAATTAAATATTTACTTGTTTTAGTTAACAGAGTTGTAAAATCTTCGAACTGAAATTTTAAGAATAAATGAAACAAATAAAACATCGGTCATAGACCATTGCGATATCGTAGTTAATTTACCTAAACACATCTGGTAGTCATAATAGTCTGGCCAGTCAGTGTATATATAAAAGAAATAGAATGTTCAGAAAGCCACATTCTAAACGTTCTTCTTGTAAGAGAATTACTAAAGCAATTATATTCTATCATGTTGATGGGTTGATGGCGTATCCCAACGGAGGTGGCTTCTTCCAACAAGTAAATGCTTCATGCCCGGTGGTCGTAGTGTGCATAAGTGGTTTACGGGACATGAGGGAGGCTTTAACTTGCTTAGGTAGCTTCCACAATCCCCAGATCTCAAAACACTTGAGTATTTGTTGGACTAAGTTGTATGAACCATCCGTAAATTGGATTAAGAACCATCAAATCTCACACAACTGGGCATTGGTATTCTTCAGCATGATGTCAGATTCCTCTAATTACCTTTCAACATGTAGTGTGACCAATACCAAGAAGAATCACTGCAGTATTGATTACAAAAGGTGCCCACACGAAGTACTGTGGTGAGGTGATAATCAGTGTAGATTGTGTTGAACACAACGTATCGACTGCTACCTCAGTTATCGTCGTCAAGCAGTTTAAGCAAGGGTAAATTGAGAATTTTAAGATTGTAGGTCGTGAAAATTTAAACGCTGTTGGATGAAGCGGATGCCGTTTCATTGCTGAAAATGAAAGCTAATCAATATCGCGGATCAGAAGTCTCAAACGCCATAGCATTTGTTATGGAACCGCGATACGTATAGAGATGTAAAGATTATATTCTTAAGCACATTGCGATGGGACCATTGAAGTGGAAGTAATAAGGTTCCACGATGCGGAAAAATGGTGCTCATAGACATATCATTCGAAGAAAGGGTTATATTAATAATGCTGTATAAAATGTTAAAATAACTCAAAATCACGTGGGATTAAGGTCAATACACGTAACAGAGTTAAGTTTCAATTTGAAGTGAACGGCAGACACTTTGTGTTTTTTGGAGTTGAGAGATGTGGAATGAAATTATAAAGGCAGTTGATCCGAATAAATATATCATCACATTTATAAATTCGCATAATAAAATATTAAATAATATTGCTTGAATACAACAATATATATTTCCAATAAATAATAGATATTATAAGCATAATATATTGTAACGCGTGAGCCTTAATTTGTGTTTTTATTTTTAATCTGAGAAATTTTTATTTTAACTTTATTGGGGAAATTTCGTAAAGGCTCTTAGAGAATTGTTTCTACTTCTGGCGGCGCGTCAAAGTCGAACTGAAGGCCACCTGGCGCTATTGTCCGGGGATTTTCGGAGAAAACCCAAAATTCTTGGGTACGTTGATACAGTGGCCTGCTGTCCCGCTAAATATTACATCCAGACAATAATTCTGGAGAAGTGGGGAAAAAGGAAGAGCAACAGAAGGGAGAAAAGGGATTCGGTCCGAGGAGAGCGTAGAAAGTGGTTGGAGAAGTGAGAGGGAGAAAATGGGAGAAGAAAAGAACCTGGTGATCAACTACGCGAGCAGCAGTCCACAAGGAAACCATTGGGCAGCTAGCGCCGTAGTCGTCGCCAGAAATAGTGGGAAGGGATGACCGCTCTACATGACACTGCAGGAATTAGGTAGGTAGATCATTCTCTGTTAGGCCACGAAAAACCAGCCTGAGATGGTAGAATACATTTTGCCGCGTCTCTTGTTCAAACGCTGAGCATACCAATGTGATCAAAATGTAAGGTGAAATTGTCATTTAAAACTCCCGGGTATTAGGAAGGCAGGTAAATTTTTTTTCCTAGGTTGGTAGGACTGTCTATAATATTTGTCAAGCGTCTGTTTGTTAAAAGGTTTAATTATCTCCGAGTTACACGTGTTTTTTAAAACAACCAAAAGTGAATTTTTCGATTTTTGCAATGGGTGATTTTGTTGAGCAAAGAACTTGCATCAAATTTTGTTTGGGGAACGAATATTCTTGTGCAGACACGTTGAAAATGTTGCGGAAGGCCTTTGGTGATCAAACTATGGCACCAAAAAAACGTTTATAAGTGGTACAACGAGTTCAAAGAGGGCCGAGAACGCGTTGAAGACGAACCGCGCTCTGGACGACCATCATCGTCTACCGACGAGGGCCACGTCCAAAAAATCAAGGATTTGGTGCTTGAAAATCGTCGATGGACAATTAGAGATCTCGTTGATAGTGTTGGAATATCATTTGGCTCAGCCCAAAGCATTTTGAATAATGTTGTGTGTCTCAAACGCGTCAAGTCTCGATTGGTGCCAAAATCGCTCAATTTTTTGGAAAAAAAAGCGTCGCGTTGATGTGTGTGAAACTTTTCTGTCTGACTATCAGGACCACTTGAAATGCATCATTACTGGAGACGATACTTGGATTTACGCATACGACCCTGAAACCACCGACCAGTCCAGCGAATATCGTGCAGAAGGTGAAGCAAGACCGAAAAGACCACGGCAAAGTCTATCGAAAATCAAGGTCATGTTGACAGTTTTCTTTGATTATCGTGGTGTGGTGCACTATGAATTCCTTCCGCCGGGCCAAACTGTCAACAAAGAATATTATTTGAGCGTTATGCGTCGTTTGCGTGAAGCTATTCGTCTGAAACGGCCGGAATTATGGGCGAACAACTCTTGGTTCCTTCATCACGATAATGCACAATGTCATACTGCGTTGGTTCTTCGCGACTTTTTTGCCAAAAACTCGACTCATATCGTTCCGCAACCACCGATTTTCGCCAGATTTGGCTCCGTGCGACTTCTGGCTATTTAGCAAACTCAAAAGGCCAATGCGGGGACGCCGTTTTGACACGATTGAGGAGATAAAAACCGAATCGAAGAAGGTCTTGAAGGCTATACCAGAAAAAGACTATTCCGACTGTTTCGAGGACTGGGAAAAGCGTTGGAAAAAGTGTGTTTTATCGGACGGGGATTACTTTGATGGTGATGAAATTGATTTGGAAGAATAAATAAAGAATTTATATTTTATAAATAAATTCACCTTACTTTTTGTTCACAGTGTTATATAAGCGTATAATGTGTGTTTTGTTCAAATTCATTTGTGAATAAAATAGTGAAAATGAACAATTTATTCATTGGCGCCCATACCTCTGTAATTAATTAAATATCATCAAATAAAAATAAAATAAAAACGCATTACAATATTATGAGTATAATGCACTAATTGGCTCGATTTCCGAAGATAATTATTCTATCCTCACAACATTTTAATCGTAAAAAGTGAAAACGTTCATTGACAAAAAATAATTCAGATTTATGAGAAAAACAAGAAATACAAAGTATTGGTATGATTTCTACAATAAAACTAGAAAGAATAACAACATAAAACAGTCGTGAAATCATGGGCTATACCCAGCCGTATTCATATTAATTTTAATGACAAATGCAGGGAACGAGAAATACTTTTTTTGCCAGCTGAAAATAAAAAGTCGCTCCCCGCCTTCCTGACGTTTCAATATTACCTCACCTCCAAACGCCTCGCTCGAGAACTCAGCGCAAAATAGACTAGAGTATTCACACAAACCTAAAAGGAATGGTGATTAATTCTATTAATTTATGGATTAAGTCAAAAGGAAAGTATAGTAAAATAATTATCTATAACGAAGAAATAAACCATTCCCTTGTCGTCCTATAATGTATTGAGATTGTAGGGAAGTTTTCAGTAATAGGGTCTTTTTCTATATATTTACGCCATCATATAATATGACCCGATAGAGATATAAATACATTTCTTTCGATTCTTGAATTTGACCTGACAAAAATGAATTAAAAGCGAGGCCATTTAACTCGATTTTCGGATTCAAATAACTATAATTATCTAAAATTTCATATATTAACAGCATTAAAATTTTAATACATATGTTTTCATGTAAAATTCATTCACCATAAATCTACCCTTTCCGATTACACGAACTCTTCGACAACAAAACACAAGTCACATCCACCCGCAATTGACTTCTATGCCTAAATTATCTTCAAAATGCTCCGTGCTTGTCCGTGGCTGCAGAAACTAACTCGGATACGAATGAAATGTTTCTCCAATACGTTTTATTATTGCTGACGAAATAATCACCAATTACATTAAATAAGAAAAAACTAATAAAACGAAACACATGAATACCAACAGGTATTAAAATATCTCGTGAGAACCTGTGTCGTCTACATAAGTTACTCGAAATATGTTCGGACACTGATTTCAAAAATTACTACAGGAGGTACAAATGTATTTATGAAAACGTTATTACTGCTGCAAAGAGACTAGAAACATTAAAAATACATTGCAAAATCCGATAGCAAAATCAAAGCGACTTGAAATGTTATCCAGAAGACATCTGACAAATCCAAAAGTAATCAAGAAATAAATCTGGAAATATAATTTGAAGTGAAGAAGCTGCACAGAAATTTAACTCGTATTAATTTTACTCGTAAGATGTAAAAAGGGAATATAACCGCGGATCATGGCTTCTATGAAATATTACACAAATTTAAAACATCGGTTGCCAAATCTATATACCTTGAACCCGAGAAAATTAACAATATAAAAACCTCAAATACTACACACACAAACCGAGTAAATAGCAAACTCATAAAGCATAGGCAAAAGACATAGCAAGTACACTTCAGTAAATAATTAAAATATGTTATCACGGTAATTTATTCCCAGACACTTCAAAGACACGAAAGTTATTCCAATTATCGGCCTATCTCCCTCTCTATACTCTAAAAAATATTTTTTAAGCATTAGAATCGAGAATATTGAACATCCTAGCGAAGTTTCTAAATAATGACTCCAGGCTCAAAGATAAAAATCTACAGAAACAGCTCATGATTTTATTCAAATAATCATAGACTCGCTGAATGATAGATTTAAAGTGGCTGGAATATGCGCGGAATTGCGAAAGATATTTGACATCTTACTTAAAAAACTAGAGTTTTACGGAATTAGAGGAACTGTCCTCTCTCCCAATAAAAACACAACGTCGCGATCGAAAATGCGAACGTTAATATATAATTGTCCGAGGCACCTCGGTCAGTTTTTAGAAGTGTATGTTCCGTGGTCGCAGACTGTGGGCATACGGTAAGAGTTATCCGCCATTTATATTGTAATAGTCGGGCAGCTGCCTCCTAAACTGGTTGAGGCACGGAGAAGGGAATGATGCAAACCCCTCTCGCGTCATCGGAATGGCATGAGACCTGATGATGCACGTTTTTCTAGGATTTTTCTTGCATCAGTTTTAGGCGAATTGCCGAGTACGATCCTTAAACTATAGCCTGGGGGCCATTGGCTACCTTGCTCTATCTTTCCGCATTCCCCCTTTCATTCCCTTTCCTATGCTATAAGAGGGGAGTTGCCACTAATTGTATTACACTTTGTTCTTCTTCTTCCTATGGGAATCAATAACCTGTGGCGTTCCTTTCTGGGTCCAATACTTTTTATGCTATATATAAATGATGTACCTAGTTATTAGTTATATATAACCTCTAAAGCTAGATTATACCAATTTTGGTCATTTACAGACACAGATACAGAAAAATTAAAGGTGAAAGTCGACATTTTTTTAAGGGTCATAGGCTACATAAGGTTATCCACATAGTGGAAACTCCCCTTGAATAGCATAGGAAGGGATTTGAAAGGGGCGATGCGGAAGTGTGGAGGAAGATAGTCAAGGGTTAACTAGGTCCCCCGGGCTATAGTTTAAGGATCCTACCCGGCATTCGCCTAAAAGTAATGCAGGGAAAACCCTAGAAAAATCTGCATCAGGTAGTTCGGGCATTGAGTACTTGTCCCACGCCCTTCCAATGGCGGGAGAGGAGTTTGCTGTGGGGACGCAGCATTCCCTTCTCCGTACCTCGACCAGTTTAGGAGGCAGCTGGCCGACTGTTCCAATAGGAACAGCGAACAACTCTTACCCAAGGTCTGTGACCCCGGAAACTCTCAGAACAGGACCAGGTGCCCCGGCTTGTGGGAACCTTAGTTCAAAAACGGAGAGGAAAAAGAAAGTCGACATTGCCATGAATCCGCCTAAATTTATAGTTCTCTGCAAATAGACTCTGACTTAAACCAGAGAAAAGAAAAATGCAAAACTTCTCTATAGTTGGCACAAACTCAATTCCTACTGTCGATAATCATAACACACGTGTAATCGAGGTTTGGAGATAAATGACAAATTAAAATGGGACCAACATATTATTAAACTTGTGGCAAAACTCAGTTCAATATGCTGTTACGTTAAAAGTTTCAGTGCATAAAAGCGACATTATTAGCATTAATACCGCTAAAATAGTATACCACACTTACTTTCATTCAACTATGTATTACGGATTAGCAAACTGGGGTCGCTAAAATCAGGCGTTGCAAATATTCAAATTATAAAAGCAAGCCGTGAGAGTAATAGCTTCTGCGGATTTAAATGCAAGCTGTAAACCTTAGTTGCGAAACCTAGGTATTTAAACCTCACACAGTTCTTATATACTCGAAATATTCAAGCGTGTTTGGCGTAACATCGATACATTTGCAATAAACGGTCCAAATCATCAGCACGACTTGAAAGATGGTTCTCAACTTCGGATAGAAAAACGTTGCCTTAGCCTCATTGAGTCCAGCTTTCGTTATTCCGGTATAAATATAAACAATAGTCTCCTAAATGATATAAACAACTTAAAAACTCAGAATTTATTTATAAAACATTGTAATAACTTGTTAAATAATTAAGATTTTTATACAGTTGAAGAGATTCTCGAAAGGTCTAAATAAATTCTTGAATACAATAATAGCTTGCAAAATTCTCTAATAGTTGAATAATATGAATAAT
This sequence comes from Zhengitettix transpicula, assembly GCA_037074705.1. Lineage (NCBI taxonomy): Eukaryota > Metazoa > Arthropoda > Insecta > Orthoptera > Tetrigidae > Zhengitettix > Zhengitettix transpicula. The sequence continues at coordinate 27,481,181 of CM073590.1, read as the reverse complement.
AGCCGACCACCTGTGGTGTAGTGGTCAGCAGGACTGCCTCGCATCAGGGGTCCTGGGTTCGAATCCCGGCAAAGGCATCTCTCGACAAAGTAAAATTAGTCGCTAATAACCTGAGCTGTTGATGCGACTGTAAATAAATGAATATAAAAAATATGCATAATTAGTCAAACGTGAAGATATTTTTTTATCCACTTCTTCATATATTTTTCTTATTAAGCAGTTAAGATCATGAAAAGGTCTGGCAACGGATTCTAACTTCTTGCCAATAAATCCTGTCGTTAGGTCTAACAAACAAAGAATTATGGCTATGTTCGAGGGCTCTAGTTAACCTTTGACTACCTTCTCTACCCTTCCGCATCCCCCCTTTCAAATCCCTTCCTAAGCTATTAAAGGGGAGTTGCCCAATGTGGATCACCCTCATGTAGCCTGGTACTCTAAAAATAACGAAAATTGTAACAGAAAACATGATAAAAAACTAACGAAGAATTAGTTAAGGTAATTAGATAGTTAAAAACAGTCGTCATAAAAAATATTCACAATTTTTAAACCAAATATCAGTTCAACATTACAAGGAGCTTTCGTTCCTTCCGGAAATATTCATCTTGGCTCGTGAAGGTAACTACGAGCCTTTACCGTCTAACACTAACTCTTCGTGCCAAATTAGTTTATTTTCCTTCCAACTCGGTAAGATTTCTTTCAGAATAAATAGTGTACAATGAGTAACTACGTCTCATATCTCGTACTACCTTCATTTAATACTTGAAAAGAAATTAAAATGATCTAGAATATTATTGTGGCGTATAAAATTAAAGAACTGAAATTCGTATTACATCCTAAGTATATATCTGATGGAAAAAAATTTTAAAACATCTGAATTCGGCATTCAAATGCTCTGAGAATCGGTGATATTATTTGCAGAGTAAGCAAAAATGTATTTATATCTGAATGTAGGAACATTTTTTTTACTCGATACACTTTCCCCAGCAATGTTCAATAGTTTCGATACCCTGATCTTTTATCACAGAGCCTTTTTTCAAGTCTGGAAAGAGAAAATAATCCGAGGGAGATAAATCTGATGACAAGGGCGCGTGGGAAAGCAATTCGTACTCTAACTCATTGAAATAAGAATATAATACGTCTTTATAAAATATAATGATTAGATGAAATGGCCAAATACAGGCAAAATTAACTGATTTACATCGTTGATATAAATACCTCACAACGTTTCTGGGATCCTTGTTCCTTTCGTCAGGTGATTAGAAAAAAAAACACGACATCCAGGAGCGAAACCGCACAATTACAGTTGACAAACTCAAAAACCGTGTTTTTTTCTCAATAACGTGACGAAAGGACAAGGATTCCAGAAACGTTGTGTGGTATTTGGCCATCGCCAAAATCGATGAGATTGTGATGAAACAACAATTTCTTTATCGCTAAATGCGACACTTTTTTTTCTTTATTTCATCACTCAAACGCTCTAATAATTTCGCATAATACTCGCCGTTGATTTTTCTCTCTTTTGAAGGTAATCAATGGCACTTATTCCGCGCTCATCCTAAAAACTGACCCCATATCTTTGCTACAAGATGGAAACTGTCTTCACCTTCTCTGGAGCCGATTCTCCCCTTTCAGTCAATTTTTTTGACTCTTCCTTCGAATCTGATGTGAAGTGATGGGCCCATGTTTCATCCATGGTTATGAATCGAAGTTAAATTAGGCTTCATTGCTGTGAAACATCGCCAAACACTCGTTCTCACGACGATGTTTTTTTTCATTATCAGGAAACGCAGAACCCATCTTTCTCATTTCGAAATTTTCAGACAATAGGCGATGTACAGCGCTTTTTGAAATGCCTACCTTGTCTGCTAGCTCTCGCACGTTCAGTCGGCGCAATAGGCCTACAATAAACGGCCTGTAAAGCTTTGAAGGCATAACAAAAGCACAGATGCATCATTCGATAAATCGATTGCACGAAGAATCGTTTCAGAACACTGCGAATACAACTATGGAAATTATCGAATAGTATGTATGAGAACCAAAAATGTAATTTAAAAGTGAAGTTTCTACATATTTCATCTTTTGAAATGTCCATTATGACTGAACGTAATAAACCGGAGAGACTGCGCCACGAATACTGCGAGTATTTGCCGCTAAGCCTGACTGAAAAGCTATAAGAAGTAAGACGGGGAGGAAGTTCACGTGAGGATTATAGTGTGTTCTGAAGGGGAGACCGTGCAATAACAGAGCCCACTGAAAGCCGTACAGAAACGCATTCAAGGTCTAATCTTTTCCGTTTTTATCAAGAGGAAATATTTATATTATTATTTTATTTAACTAGGAGATAAACGATGTAAATTTTCAGCCAGACGGAAGTATATATAAATAGAAAATATTAATATTGCTCTGACTTGAAATTTCGAAACATTGTAAAAATAGTGAAACATTGTTATATTTTCGTACAAGTATTATTTAACGAATTTGCCAACAGAGTTATGTATTATTTTCTGACCCCTAGTTCCATCAAACAACCTGTCCGTAAAATTTTTGTTACTAATGAGCAGCCATTAAATCTTGTTATTAATTAAATATTTGACTGTACAAAATCAATACTACTCAATCCAAAAATTTTTCGTTCCCTCATATTAAAAATTTCTACATCGCATGCACGTCCAAATCTTTAAAAAATATCAAATATCCATTACTTACAAATATACTAATATAATTTCCTTCTTGATAAAAAAAACCCCCCCGCAAGAATCCACTTGATACGTATAGCAAACATTATGTAGTTTACAAAATCTCGTTCTCTGACTGTAATTACTGTTACATCGGGTAAACAGAAAGAACATATGTCCAATATCAAATTTTACATTGAAAAACAATCAGACTCCAAACATATCTTCAATTCGAAACTTTCACTAGATTCACAAAAGGGAGTATTGTCGTCAGAGAAGCTGGAGCTACGCCATACCATTCTTAAAAACATTCAGTATATTGTTACGAACAGGATATACAGACAGCAACACCCTATACTTATCATCTCTTAACTTTTGCCGATGAGTTTTTTGGCGTACAACATATTCAGAAATGAATACTATATAGTTCCATACGTGAATATTTTCAAAATAGTTTTTAAACTTCCAAGTTTCCGTAACAAAAGTAAATGTTAAAGTGAACTCTGGCCTACTCCCACTAGAATTACAGAGTAGTGAACCACTGCGCATCGTATCTTGGCACGACTAGCTATACAAGCCGATACTATGAAACTCATCAATAGATATATACCATATTGTTAGGCTAGCTTTTTTGCTTTTAAGTTAGTCACATTGTTTGTGCCCTTCTTACAACTCTAACAGTTTTGAATCATCTGATGAAATCAACAAGAACTGCAGAAACTTTGTTTGGCATTTATTGTTTGTTTTTAATTTTATCTACATACAAACAAAATTACATTATGATATATGTAGATTAAAACAGGATAAAACGAATAACGTGAACTTAATTACTTAATTAAGGTCTGGCTGTCTATGCAGAGTTGAGATCGCATGATTTTGCTGAAACATACAGAACTGTATCTAAACTTAACAGCATAATATTATAATATTGTCAACTCCACATAATTGGAACATTCGCAAACTCTGAAACAAGTATCTATGTCGAAGCTAACTCACAATACCGTCTCCTAGTTCCAAGAGAATGAGCGACCAGCCAGTCGACAGTTTCCAAAATTCAGAAGACTAATGGTCATTAGGGTGAATTCGTAGTCAACTTTTGAAGGCAAATTTTTTAATTTGAGTTCAGAGATGAAAGCACCCTAAGATCAAGGTAAGAATCCAATCGGTGGTAGGATGAGAAAGAAGAGAGTTGTGTAGTGCATTTTAAACATATATACCGTTATGAGACAGGCGCTCATTCTATTAATAAGCCTATAAAAATTTCAGTTCCTTTGATCGTAACTCCGCGTGTTTTCCTCCGAACCAATGGGAAGTATTATATTTCCAAATATCTGATTTAATGACTTTACATTTTCAAATAACTCATAGATTTGAGTTCCTATTTATACAAAAATTCCTTTAATAATCATTTAGTGTTATACGTATGCTTCTTCTCATACTTCTGCATGACATTTTTTGAAATAAATATCACTTAATTGGTCGTGAACGTAGAATTAGTAGTGTTGATTAAAAATACTTCTCTCTTAAATGTCAATGACACATTAGATTTAATGTCAGATTTAAAGAACGGAAAATGCGATAAAAATCTCCATAAATTGTTTGCGCAACTTTGTCAAAAATTAAAAACTATAAATCTGACTGAATGTTAAAAGCCTCTAAATAAGACAAACTCTTTGATCTGACTGCAAAGTACTTCTGTTAACTAACACCTGCCTCTAAGTACCAAATTTAATTCATTTAAGAAAAATTGTGTTTTCGGGTGATTGTCGATGCAACGTTACCACCTGTTAGTAAGAAACGAGGCGCCTTGTGGCCCTAGTTAGTGTTTCTGGATGGTCCTTCGCTATAGGCTAAGGTCGATACAGGCGTCTTGTGAATTAACAAGCGCGCGCAGCATCTCGTAACAATACAGTCCGTAATTAACCGCACACGTGTCGAGCAAATGGCCTACATTCCCCGCTTTTCACGAGACTCCATTCCCTCGCCTGCCCTAATTTATCGTCATAACAACGGGACATTTAACCACGCCAATTTTTCTACATTCTTGAAATATCTGTAGGCGGCGAACCAGTTTACGTTAAGAATTAATGAGAAATATGATAGGCCTATAACCTGTTTTGCATTTCACATTCAACTTTGGTTTCTTTCATTTTTGTTATATCTGTCTCAATTTTTTAGATTCCTTCATAATTTAATATTCAGTAATTCAAAAGACAATTAAGACGTTAACATACAGTCTCATTATATTAAACGAATTTTTTTACTAATCCATGAATTAAATAATGAGAATAAAGATAGGCAAATACAGACAAAAGACGTAAAGATATAAATACCACACATCGATTCTGGAAGCCTCGTTCCTTTCTGCACCTGAAGAAGAGAACAAGGCTTCCTGAAACGTTGTGAGATATTTATATTACCACTTCTTTTGTCTGTATTTGACTAACTTTCTTATTATTAATTTTTAATCAGACGTAAATTTTTCATTTCAATGAATTAATCCTTTTTGAAAAAGTTTTTAACATTCTTCGAAATGGCTCCGAACTCTTCACGTGTCATTGAAGTTTATTCATTCGCGCTTGTGTTGTGTCAGCCGTTATCAAAGTTCTTGAAGTAGTGTGCACAATGTTATTAAACATGAAGCTGAAGTAAGTACGACGGTAGACGACAACCAATACGACGAGGTTAAAGAGAAGTAAAATTAGAAGAGAGTAAAAATAAATTGTAAATAAAAGCTATATAACAAATAAGTACGATCAAATTAAAGGCAAAGTGTAAAGCGTGAGTGAAGGAGAAAGTTAAATAGTGAATAAGTGAATAATTAGTGTGATACGAATGATGCTCCGATGTCTCGTACCAAAATTTTGTTTTTTAATTTTGTTTTATAATTGTGGGTTAATAGAACTGTTAGAGGTCCGATAAGCGACCGTGACGTTTTAAAGAAGTTCTATAAAGATGTGGCATGTATGTAAAAAGTTTTTGAATAAAATCTAATTAAATCTAATTAAATATAAATGGTAATAAATGTTTCTGTATTTAATATTTAACTGGTTAACAGTTATTTAATTTTTCAAATCATCAATAGTTAAATAAATTTAATTCACTTAAGTTTCAACATTACATTAATATGGACCACATCTTGGGTTTTAGTTTTCTATTAATTTGAATACCCTAATATATATATATATATATATATATATATATAATTTACACATATAAAATAGGAAATACGTCTGTTTTTAAAAAAAACTAAAAATTAATTCGTAAATTTAAAAAGGGAAAGTGTTAAAATCATGTCAGCCTGAGCTTAAAAGAGACGTGAAGTCTTACTGCTACAAAAAACAATTATCTATCAAATATTCAAGCTTCTGTTTAACGTATTGTTTGATTTTTACCTTCTAAGTTTTATTGGATAAATATAATATTTTATACAAGTCGTTACTATCAAGCACTGTCATACAGAAGTGGAAAAATAGAGGATATTCTATGCCACGTTGGTGTGTTCTTGAAATTATTGGACAAAAAGTACGAATGATGCTCATTATAAAGTCATGCTCACGAATAAAAGTTAGTGAATTTGATTTGTTACAATTCTGATCAAGAATATAACTTAAATGTTTCTTACCTTCCAAAATACGCCAAACTTAATAAATACGAATACATGATTTCAAGTGAATATTGGTCTTGTAACTTATCCTCATTATATGTACATAAACTGACTACAAATAATTGTCACCAAACATCAAATAATACGTTCAATAATGCGGCGTTTCTTCTTGGTATTGGACTCTGGGAGACGTTGAAACGAGATGCGAGGAATCTGACACTATGCCTGATGAATAGCATTGTGCAGTTTTGTGAGATTTGTTTTGAATTCATTTCCCTGATGGCTCTTACAACTTGGTTCCATAAATGCTCAATTGGATTGAGACCGGTTGATCGAGGGGGCAACCTAAGCAAAATTTAAGCCTCCTTAATGCTCTTGGAAGCACTCCTGCACAATAGGAGCACCGAGGTATGGAGCCTCGATGGAACTAGCAATTGCCATTCGGATACGTCACCAACATGTTGGTGAGCTACGCTGTTACACACGAATTACAAGGGCCAAAATAATACGACTGCCCTCACCACTTGAAGTGTTGTAGTCATGGATGTCGGATCCATGCTCTAGTGCAAATTCTCAATCTGCTGTCTGCAAGATGCAACTGACAGAGTGATTCAACGAACCCCATGGTTTCTTGCCAAAGCTCGACTATCCATTTGTTCCTCTACGAATCTGAGACGTTTTCACTCGTTAACAGCACAAGCAAAGGTGTTCCGAACAAGCTTTAGGCTTCCTTACATGCAGTGAACGGCAGACAGAGCTTCAGATAATTTGAGAGGATCCCTGATTACGATCCGCAGTAATTTAATGCACTGTTGTCCTGTTTCACACAGAACGCGCGTTGTGCTTCTTGTGAAATGATCCAGTGACAATATCTAATAGCCTATCCCCACCATGCATATACCCCTCGTGCATACCATTTACAAGTAATGTTGTTTTTATTGATAAAGATTCAGGGAAAACCAACACACGATATTAACAATTTTAATCGGCCGAAGCTTCCGGTCATTTTCAACCTCAGTGTAAGACGCTGTAAGGTTAGTCATTTTAAAAACCATCTAACATATCGGAAATTGTCTTGTATGAAAAACGACGGGTTAAAGTTCTTTTTTTAATTTTAACCTGAAAGATTAAATCTTACAATGAGATGACCGAATATATCAAAAGTTTCTACCTATTAAAAATTATTAAAAATATATGAGACTATGTGTGGTCTTTTTTCTGATTTTAAAACCGATCAGCTTCATTACTCACCCTTCAGAAGGCACCTATACAAACGCTTACTCGTAAGTCGCCGGAAAAAGTTATTTACTTTAATAATAATTTTTACAATTTTTCAATAGCTCCTGCAAATCTTCTGACATATGTTCTCCATTATTACCTCAAAGGCTATCTAAATCTACTCATCAACCTGACTATAGTTCTTAAATCTCATCTAAATTATCTCTCAAATATATTAAAATTAAATATAAAAAGTCTGTGATAAAAGTACTATAATTAGATAAATAAATATCCAAATAACAGACAAAAATGTGATAAATTAAATATTTAAATTATTATTTTTGTCTGTAATTTGACTATTTATTTAATTAGATTAAAATAACTGTATCTATCCATCAAACTTTCTAAGTGACTTTCATTTTTCGAAGCTCGGTCTATTTTACTCGAACTCCCATACTTTTATCTATTCCTCAAACTCTCCTCCCTTCAACTCACTATCTTTCTCCATATCATATTAAAACGCATACTGTTACCAAAGTTACGTTGAATGCATTTTTTACTAAATAACTTCCCCGTACCAAGATCAAATCCCGAAATTAAGTAGCCTCCGTCAAAAACTTCATGTCGGAAGGTTCGACGTTCGTTGCTAGATAAATTCGAGGGCATGTCACCGAAACTAGAATAACATGTTTTTGTCCTACTTATGACATATGCAACCACAACTGATGTATATGGTCTTTCCTTTCACAAGTTAGTACAGATAATGTACAAATTAATTTCCGTGGTGCTGCTAGTCAACGAATCGTCGTGAAAAGTAAAACGCCACGGGGTTGGAAACCCAAGTACAATTCCAGCAATGTAAAAATTGCCACAACAAACGCCAAACTCCCGTGATTGCAAACTTTACAATAACAAAATGTCACCGTCAACTCCCCCCAAATTACTACCGCTAAAGTGTTCATACGGTATTGTACAATACTAAGAAATTATATTATATTAGAAAACAGAGGTAGCCAGGACTGAAAAATATTGTAATAGAATGGGAAGAAAGAAATGGTGTATGAATGTAATAATATGAACTGATGAGGTATAGGTTTTTTGAAGGCAGAACAAGAGATACAGCAGCAGCAAAAAAACCAACATAAATGATGAAACTAAAAAATGTTCTTTTAAACTTTATATACGTCAAAGCGAAAAATATTTTCTTGTTTTGAGTTCAGTTCAATATGATATGATAGGCAGGTGTTTCCTGTTTATTTGCCATCAAACAGGATATAGTATGTGGATGTGGTAATCGTGTTAAATATAGGTAGCGATTTTATGTTTGTGTGAGTTGATAGCTAGATGAAAAAGTATAGGTAATGGAAGAAGTATGAGAATTAAACGCTTTTGGATGACAGTAGAACTGAACTATGACGTGGCTTTAGGTAATGATGAATTTCCTTGATTCATACTCGTAATTTGGTATTCTGTGGATTCAGATTTCTGAGTTCATCAACAAATTTACCTTCTGTCGTTGGAAACGTGAAGAAAAATGTCGTTATTTCATTCATTCCACTTATCAAATAACTTCAAATATTTAATAAAAGATTCTGGATTTATCAACCGGGTTAATTGTTGATACAAACACAATGTTTCAGCAATGTTCAGGTCTGCCGTCGTTAGGTGATTGGAGTGCCGAGATAATTTTCATCAATTTATATCGTAGACTGCTGTCTTTGTCGTCCAATCAGCGAGCTGAATTGCAGCTGATTTCGGCCTTTTCGTGCTTATAATGTTCAACGACGTTATTATTGATGTCTGGAGGATCCGGTGTGATGGCCTGTAATGAGCGGATCCCATGCCGTGCTAATTTGGAACCCGAAATCCCTGTTGATGAGGTTCTTATGCCTCGATGGCTTCCAACAAAACACTAACCAGCCAACCTCTCGAGGGTTTTGCATCTCAGTATTTTTAAAAATCCATCTTGCGTCCTGTCGTCTGCACACGTTCAGCCATCGCAAATTTATCTGGATGATTCAGAGGAATATGTCTTTGGTGTTCAGTACAACGCGGTTCAAGGGTACGCACCGTTAGTCCGATATACTCCTGACCAGTTGCAAGTGATCTTGGAAAACCTCAGCGGTTTTAAATACAATATCGTCTTTGACCGAGCCCTGCAATTATTTCAATTTAGTTTGTGACCGAGAAACCGTATCACTGTTATATTTGCCACTAATCCTTCCAATTTTCGCCGTTAGGCGATCAGCAATCGCTGTAGATTTACTCCCTTTTTATCATTAGTTTATTGAATGCCTTTTTCATATCTGCGGTTCATTGTACCCGTACATATGAATTTCGCTGAAAAGTTGTGTTATTGACCCGGATGATAAACAGAGAATCATTTATTAAATCAGTATACCGGGCAATACCAATTGCATGAATAAAGATAAATACTTCAACAAGTCGCCTGGCTTGTGCGACAAGGATGGCATAGACGTTATTTTTTCATTTAATTTGGTGTGTTTATAATCTATTGAAGTATTTATTTGTCTTCAATAACTGCATTAGAAAACTGTTTTTCAATACAGATCAGCGGCGAAGGCGGCAAGGGAAAATCAAACCAGTAAAAATTATGTTAAAATGTAAAAACTTACGTCTGATTAAAAAAAACCTCCTTTTTGAGTTTTGTCAACTGAAAAGTGCAGTTGTGTCGCTCTAGGCTCTTCTTCGCAACTGACGAAAGGGAGAAGGATCCCAGAAACGTTGTGTGGTATTTATTTTATTACTTTTTTGTCTGAATTGGCTATCTTTCTTATTCTGTAAAAAATATGCTTAGTGAAAAACAGACTCATTGACTCTGATAGAAAAATTAAATTAAAATATTTGGTTTCTTTGAAAACTTGTTAAGTTTATATTCAGTATTACTTTATTTTTGTTAGAAAGATTAATCTTTTGAATCACATATGGCACTGCCTTAAATCAGAAATTAACCAATATCAGAATTACAAATACATACAACTTTTCAATCCAGAATCACCCTAAGTCCAGCAGAGAATTCTATGAAAATATATAAAACAATGAATTATTTACGAAGATACCCGGAACACAATCTACGTTCGCCAACTTCTTGAAAGAACTCTGATCTATTTGCAAACTAATTTCTATGTAAATATCGGCTGCTGAACTTTGGAAATACAACAGCAACGGAACAAACACCTTCTGAAGTTCACGAAAGTTTTTCGAACTCAGAGAAACGAAATTGATAAAGGAGGTCTTCTTGGGAATTTACTTAAATATTGGTCCGTCGCAATAATTAACTCCGAATCCGATTCCAAGAAACATTACATGTTCGTGCGACAAGAAAAAAATTCGTTCTCCCTTAGTAAACAGGATATTCTTAATACAATTACTAAGTGAAATCAATTAACGTAGATAGTACAATAATTAGTTCTGTGGCAGCAAAGAAATGGAAGGGGATAGATGAAAAAGTTTTATAATATTATATATAAAGTGTATAACATTTATGTCAATTGAAGTTATCCACATCTTAATTGTAATATTGTAATGCACAAAAAACACAAATGAATTAGGGAATTTTTTAAATAATGATACCAGATAAGAGTCAAAATACTAAGATGAAAGTCCCATTTTCTTCACATTCATTTGACGAAAAGGATATGGAGAATGAGTGAACCCGTATTTAAGTCTGAATTTTTCAATAGTTAAAATGATTTATACAAAAATAGATAATTGTATTCACTCCTACGTTCGACTTTTACGCGGAACTTTTGGATTAAACTTCTAATGGTATTACGGTATTTTCAGTTATTTTACCTCAGCTCGCAAATCCAGTAAGTCCACCTTAATTTCGTTAATCGGAGGGAACATAAATATCCAGCGCCGTTTCAGGCTTACTATAAAGCTTCCATTTTGAATAAAAGACAGAAATGTCTGTGTTGGGTGATTTCAAGCCATTTGTATTAGTTGGGAAACCATAAAATAAAGAAAAGCAAAATGCTCCTCTGCCGGCCAATCTCATTATCTCACTCAACAGTAACTAGTTCGGATTCGATGGCAGTTGCGACGACGAGGGCCAGGATAGTGTTAAAACATTGTCACACGAGAATTAGCGAAATGGAAGGCATAAATCCAGCGGATTGAATCGGCCACAGAACACATGCACGATACGCGAGCCACACCCCCTTAGCGCTATAAATACTCCGTACTTGTTGCACACAGCATGCAGTGAGGTCAGATTTCATCACGCTAACTGAAAAATAACGCAATGTTTGGCAACAGAAAGTTACGATTCATTACCAAGTACCTCATAACTTAATTTTCGCAAGACAGGCTCTACGGTATATGGGTTTAAACGGATGGGTGAATATGTGTCTCCGTTAAATGAGTACTTTCCGTCTGATCTCGTAGAACCTATAGGTCGATATGTCGTACATTGCGAGAAGGTGGGCATGATACTGATCCGAAAGTTGCATCGTACACCAGACTAGCTTTATGACAAGTTTTCATGGTTATTTAGCATCTATTATAGGTTAGTCTTCGAATTTGTTCCTTCTTTACTGAAATCATCGTTTACGTTTAAATTCAATTTTAACGATCTCTACTTCAAAAAAGAATACTTAAAATTCTTAAAATTTACGTTTGCCTTTTTAAATTGTTATCAGAAAGAAAGTATTAATTTCTATATTGCATTTTTTAAGATGATAATGTTTAAAATGAAAAAAAATTACGTTTGATTGAAAATAATTAATAAGAAACATAGCCAATTCAGACAAAATAAGTGATAATATAAATACCACACAACGCTTCTGGGATGCGAAGAAGGGAAAGGGACAAGGATCCCAGAAACGTTGTGTGGTATTTATATTATCACTTATTTCGTATGAATTGGCTATCTTTCTTAATAATGATGTTTAATTATATAAAAAAAGGCTTTTTAATTGCGGATTGCCTCAGTTTTTAAATTCCTAATGCGACCCTTCGCTAAATAACTTGACCAAGCATGCTGCAGGGAACCGCAAACCATTCAATCAGTACTCAGCAGTTTTGAGAATGATTATAGTATCCCATAAGAAATTAATGCTCCATTATTTCTATAAAACAAGAATCTCATTATTTTAATAACTATATTTATTAAAATAACCAAATTTATTATCTACACTCGAAGACGGAATATTGTGGTAGGGAGAAAGCCCGTCAAGTGATTCTGATTTCCCGAAACTATTTAAGCATATATTGGAACAAAGTCCCCTATTCTCCTTACTCTTATAACGAAGACTCATGACGTTGGCATTAAGGGTCCATAAGCTACCACCCTCAAACTAAGTAACAATTGAGGGGGACACTCAAGTGGGCATTGATTACATTCCACTGTTCAATGTACGGATCAGAATCATATCACCAGTTTCGACTGATATAGCATCGGATTTAGTATACGTTGGTATGAACTGACTCAATGGTATTTGTAAGTCTAAATTGAAGTGATTCAAATTGTAATTTATTTATTTAACAAATACTGATATTCATGACTGGAATCAAAGAAACAAGCAATCTTACAAGAAAAACGGAAATCATTGCTAATTGCAAAGAATTGTGTACATTATTCAGTCATTTGTAACTTTAACAAACTACGAACAAAGAATTAAAACTTATCTAACAGCCAAACTCAATTTAAAGTTGAGCTAATTTAATTTCTCCTTATACAGTCCTAATCTGAATTAATAAACTGAGATGTAGGGGTATTATAAGGAAAATAGTCATCATGTGTTGTTGCACAAGGCATAATTAACCCTTTGCACTCGAGGGCTCCGTAGCGTAGCCGTCGATCTTGTAGACACATTTTAAATGACTCCGTTCCGGAGCCCTCGAGTGCAAAGGGTTAATATTGTATAAATGTTAGCAGCCAGTATTAGCTATTCAACTTTCCTATTTATGCTATGGCATATTATTAGTTCAACATCAAATTATGATAAATGTAAGTTAGTAACATGACTGAATGATTATACACAACGTAGCACTTGGATGGAAATATTTACTTATTAAACCAAAATACACAAAAATGTAAACCTTTACACATTCCACATCCTGGAAAGTTGGCTTCTAAACAGGATATAAGAAATATTACACTATTATTATTATTATTTGTAATAGTAGTTCAAGTTACTGTAGTCTTCTTTATTTACGCTTTGGTTATTATTAGCGGACTGAGAGAAATATTTTTTAAACAGATTTAAACACGACCGATATTGGTGCAGTTTCTCTTCATAACGTCAATGCCTTGGAACGATAATAACGTGACCACTATGGCCAGAAACGCTGGCATTTCTTATAGTTATTGATTTTGCTCGCGGTGAGATGGACGGCAGCCGATCCTCTCGGCGACACCACACTCAGAAGACAGACCGGTAAATCATTTCATTTGGAGGAAATATTTATCTACTAAATATTTCTGCACGATTATTATGCAGTACCAGTTGTATGTATCCCATAATTCGTTTCGCTAGTTGCTTAGAAAATAATTTCTAGTAGGTTTAAAGTCGCTTTCAGATGAGAAACAACGTGCGTCATCTCCGCTGTGAAACTCTTGCCGGTAACGTTTTAAATAGTACAATTAACATGCATATCACAGAGTTTTTACCATTTACCGATTCGGTCCGATCCCTCGAAAGTTCGCTTAGCTCGACTGTTCTCTGGACTCGGTTGGCAGGCCTGCGGCGTTAAAGAACACGAGACATGTTTTACGACGTCATGAAAAGTGGACGGGAAAGAAGCAGCCGTCGTCGTACACATCATGAGAAGAGTTCGAAGTTATTGAGATACGAAAAGAGTTTGGCAATTATGTGAACGAAGAAGTAATGTGAAATAAATTTCGATCCACGATGGCGGAGAAAGGTAGGCCCATAAATACATTTTACATATTTACCATTGTGTAGAAAAAATAAATTGCTCAACGATTTGACTGTTTTTCTTTCAATAAGGTTCAGTAAAATACTAATAAATAGTAGGAGAAAAGGTTAACCCATTAAAACCCTCTACTTTTTTTAATTTAACATAACAGTTACTTGTAACATAATACAGCCTAATGTATCTTAGAACTACGCAATGTTGGCCGAAGGACTACAGAAGAATAGAATTTACCTCGTAGTAGTATTTCCATGCCACAGTTGCAATTAATAATCCTATTGACTCTTATATTCAGTTTCCAAATAATTTTAATAGGAAGAAAATAATTATTTCCATTAATACGAAACAATATTTAAGAAATGCTTTAAATGAATACAACAATCATTCTGTTAGATAAAACGTAGAAGTTTCGTTTCGAATTTAATATGCAGTGAATAGCTAAATTTCAGTCTTAATTGGCCAGGGTAGGCTATTAGAATATAAGTTAAGATACTCTTCTGAGATAAGTTTAATAATGTGTAACTTCGTGCGTAAATACATACATATTGGCCATACATATAATCGGCTTTGAACTAAATATTTTAAAAAAACTAACAATCTCACCCATAAAACAATTCATATTAAAAGTAAATATTCTGTAAAATCATTAACTATTTGTGCAACATAGAATTGTATCACTCTTAAAACTTCAAATATGTGAAACGTCGCTGGAACATTCTCCGTGGAGAGAATTCTCTCTCTCTCTCGCACTCTCTCTCGCTCTCTCTCTCTCTCTCTCTCTCTCTCTCTCTCTCTCTCTTTTCTCTCATATTCTGTTTCATTTCCATGTCGTGTTTGGTTTATTTCTGCAAACTTGAAAAGTCAGGTTTTCACATTTCTATTCAAAATCAGTTTGCCCACTAATATTTTCTTCAGGACAGAAAAAGATTCGTTACACATATGGCAAGTGGCGCCATATTATTGGAACCTTGTCCTGTTGTAAGCAAGGAAGCTCCAATTTCAGTAACTGCTTCCTCGGTCCTTGTTGTTCTTGAGCATCACGTTGCCCTCTATTTTAACCATCCTGACCACTCCATGTGACTGATTCAATGGCCTCACAGCTACCATGCGTGTACCCCTCTTGAATATTATTTAGAAGCCATGCTGATTTTAAAACCCGATCGTCTACATGGTCAAACCCTGCGTAAAGAATGGAACTAGAACACAATTAAACATAAAAGACGATTTGGAACATATGACAAGCATATTATGAATACGGAACGGAAAAATTTTATTTTAAAGATAGAAAAAAATACAATTTCATTTTAACATAACACAATATTGTCAGACAAAATCCGTATATATTTAATTACATTGAAGTAGGCTTCATTGGGCATGGAGCTGCAGTTATATATGTGAAACATCAGCACAAATACACAACTTCATTACGACCTACCTGATGCAGGTTCTTCTAGGGTTTTCCCTGCATCACTTTTAGACGAATTTCCGGGTAGGATCCTTAAACCATAGCCCGGGGGCCCTAGTTAATCCTTGGCTGCCTTGCACTACCTTTCCGCATCCTCCCTTTCAGTCCGTTTCCTATGCTATAAGAGGGGAGTGGCCACTATGTGGATTACCCAATATATATCCTGTCTACACCTTATTGATTTCCACGAGTTAAGAAATGTACTGTATGAGTTGTACAGTGGTCATTAATAGGGCATTTTTTTTATTGGTGATCGACGATGTGCACTCGTGCGTCTTCGGTCGAAGAACCCCAATAGCGATTTTCGCGGTATATATGGGAGTGCGACTGAAGCGCTCACTGTCAATCACTCACTTGACTTGGGACTTCGACACTGGTAATCGCAGAGGCGGTCGACGACTGAACACCGTTCATAACCCGGTGCTTGCCACGGACTACGAGAATTTACCAGGTGGATTGCTTGCCCGAAATTGTACTCGTCTTCTTTCACTAACACCACGGGTATTGTGAAGTGGGTCAGTCATCGTTGATGTTACGAGTTGAAGCGATTCTACTCCGTTGTTCTCTTTCCGGGGTCACCATTATATAGTTCGACATGTGCTGAGCGAAAGTATATGCTTTCCCAAATAAGATCACACATTCCCTATGATATAATTTATGGACGTTACCACAGAAAGCTATTAATTTAAATGATTATTATATGTTTGTATTCTTTATGTCTTTGCTTTTGAAATAAGGTTTCCAGAAATAGATACACGCAGGTCGGTTCTGAGAGACATATAATCCGGGGTCGCAGATGTTGCGTATACGGCAAGCGTTGTAACAAGTTCCCATTGAAACAGTCGGCCAGCTGCCTCCAAACGAGGTCCCCAAAGCAATCCCCACTTCAGTCATCCGAAGGTTGTGTGACAAGTACCAAGAGACCGATCTACGTGATACAGGTTTATCTACGCTTTTCCTTCCATTACACTTGGACGAATTGCTGGATAGGATCCTTAAACCATAGCCCGGAGGCCCTTCGCTATTTTGCTCTCCATTTTGTAACCCCCATTTCTATACCTTCCTACGCCATTAAAGAGGAGAGGCCACCACGTGGATGACCGTCATGTAGCCTATTATATATATATATATTGTAATACCAATTAATTAAGACATAAATTGTAAAATTGAAAATCTAAATTGTTGGAGAAATCCTTTGGAGCGGCAGGAGCTTTTGAAACAACAATAGAAAAATCCGGCTCTGTTCCTTTGTCGGAAGGTCCGTCAAGATGGCGTATGCGCGCTCAAATTGCGAGACGAAAGTTCAGTTCGCAGGGAGATTTGTTGAGAGACGGTTCACGGAAAGACCTCGTCGAGGTATAACAGTTTTGGAAGGAGAATTCAATAGGGTTGGCAATTAGCAGGACAAAGTAAAACATTCATAAAAGTATAACGTCGAAACCTGCTAAGAAAAATCAGTTTTTGTGTACATAGCCGGCCAGAAATAGCAAAAGTCCGGAACAATAAAGACTACCCAATCGACAAATCATAGAATTCACCTAAGGCGAGCGGTCAACCGATAGATGACGAAAGGAGGATCATCCGAGTTCCTGACGACATATAAAATTTTGGCTTAAAAATTTGGTGTAGAATCTGTGAGTTTAGAAGAAGCAGTGTAAAACCCCACAATAGTGTTTTCGAAAATTAAAGGTACGCTGGAATGCTGGGCAGACGTGAGTAACAATTAAAAAAAAACAATTAATTACGTAAACGTAATTGAAAGATAGCCGTCAGATTTCGTTCTCTTTTTGATTAAAATTGTTAATCAGAGTCAATCTTTTTACTTTTAATTTCGTTCACAATTAAATTTCGTTCTAGTTTAATTCACGAGTAAATTTCTTCTCTTTTAATTGTAATTTGTTGATGATAAATTATAAATATTATTGATTTGTCCATTATCAAACCCAGTGAAGACCCTGAGAAATTCAATATTATAAATTTGTAATTGTTTGAGTTATTGCCACAATAAAAATTTTTTGTTTGTAAATTTTATTAATCTTTCATTTAAAAAGCCTATCATAAGTGTATATTACAATATATATACATATATATATGTATATATATATATATATATATATATATATATATATATATATATATATATATAAAGGCAGAAGACTGCGTAGGGGGATTTGGAGCAATTCTTGCTCGCAGTTAGTAGCGTTGAAAGTAAGATACAATAAACTAATGTTTCAAGTCTAAAATAAATTGTAAAATGAACACATGCCTCCTAAACAGGCTAAGGCATGGCGAGGGGTAAGCTGCGTCCCCACAGCAAACTCCTCTCCCGTCATCGGAAGGGCGTGGGACAAGTACCAAATGCCCGACCTACCCAATGCAGGTTTTTCTAGGGTTTTCCCTGCATTTCTTTAGGCGAATGCCGAGTAGGATCCTTAAACCATAGCCCGGGGGCCCTAGTTAACCCTTGGCTACCTTCCACTACCCTTCCGCATCCCCCCTTTCAAATCCCTTCCTATGCTATTAAAGGGGAGTTGCCCATAGTGGATTACCCTCATGTAGCCTGTTGCCCTAAAAAAAAAAAAAAAATGAAGAAATTTATATTCTGGGATGAAAATAGACGAATATGCCCAGTAAAGTGAACTATCATCATGAACACTAATTTTGGAATAAAGTAAAGCAATAAACCTGTTATAGCCCTACTCCATGATAAATTGCAGTTAATAAGCAGATTACTCAGGTATTATGCATAAATACATTTAATGACTGTCAAACACTGAAAATGACAGCGTGACGTTATACCGAAATTGCAAGCTTTAATAGTTTTCTCTAAATTAATGTTACAAAAATTAATCCAACAAAAGTATTGTAGGAGCACAAATACTGGCTAAACATTTAAGCGGCTAAGATATTTTTATTGTATTATATAGTATGAGTGAAATGTTTTTCGTGCACTCCAGTGTCTGCTTTAAGGTGGCGTTTGTGCGTGCACACTATAGACATACGCTTTCTTTCGGCGATATTGACATGGGGTTGTTAGAGTCTGTCATTCTATTCAACGTCGGAGTTGATGCCATCTCCTGAGAGGGAGCAACTTCGACTGGATCTTTTCTTTCTTATTTTCAAATGAGTTCCTGAGCAGAGGCGGAGATGCAACATAAACATGTCACGAATGTCAAGCTACACAAACGTCACTGAATTGCCCATTTCCACGGGAATACTGAATAAAAACAAATTAATTATTGTCGTCAGTTGCTGTATACATCTCCTGCACTTGTACGTAGACTATGTAAAGAGGTCGGGGCAAATAAGTGATTCACGCCAGAGCTTAGAAGAATTGGGTGTTTCTAAATACAAAAAGTACGTTTCAGGCACTCTTTCAGAGTTAACAAGGTTTTGTGTACTACATGAGGCATTGCCGGCACTAGGACTAAATGTTAATTCCTTTGTGTGAAAAGAAAATGGAAAGTCCTCGAAGCTAATTGCACAGCCCGAGCGAGACAAGTGTAGTCTTATATAGTTTTCAAACGGAAACCGTAGCCAAAACTAGGCGGATTGTCAGTTATAACTACATGCTGATTTTCCTTCAAAATCTTTCTTTTGTTTCTTAAACAGTGTTCTTAATTTACGAACTTGTTATTTACATCGTAATTATTCCAATTTTCACAACTTTTATCTCTTCTTGGCTTGGAGATATATACCAAAAATAAACCCCGACAATAAGTATTAATCTTATAAATAAAAAAGAGTGTATGTATGTTTGTATGTTTGTATGTTTGTTTGTTTGTATGTTTGTTTGTATGTTTGTTTGTATATTTGTATGTTCGTTATACAAATCTACACCGGTAGAGCAAATTTCACCAAATTTCGTACACGTGTTCTTTACGACCAGGAAACAAACACTGTCGGGGTGAGACATGTCTACCACCCCCAGAAGCGGGGGTACTTGGGGGTTGAAATATTTAAACATGCTAAAACAGCCGTTATTTTAGTCGGATAATAATTTTTAGGGGTCCAATATATTTATGGTGTTTCTACCGATGTTTTCTGAATATAATTTTCATCCCCTACACCTTGGGAAAAGGGCACCCTTAGGGTTTGGGGTGGAGAATACAAATCTATACCGGTGGATCAAATTTAACCAAATTTCGTACACGTGTTCTTTGCGACCAGGAAAACAACACTGTCGGGGTGAGACGCGCCTACCACCCCCTGAAGCGGGGGTGGACGGGGGTGGAAATATTTGAACATGCTAAAACAGTCGATATTTCAGTCGGATAAATATTTTTAGGGGTCAAAGATATTTATAGTCTTTCCACTGATGATATCAGAATATAATTTTCAACCTCGACAGCCTGGGGAAAGAGCACCCCTAGCGTTTGGGGTGGAGAATACAAATCTTTACCGCTGGAGCAAATTTCACCAAATTTCGTACACGGGTTCTTTGCGACCAGGAAAACAACACTGTCGGGGTGAGACGCGTCTACCAACCCCAGAAGCGGGGGTGGACGGGGGTTGAAATACTTAAACATGCTGAAACAGCAGGTATTGGATTTGGATAAATATTTTTTGGGTCAAAGATATTGATTGTGTTTCTACCGATGTTATCTGAATATAATATTCATCTCCTACGCCCTGGGAAAAGGGCACCCTTAGGGTTTGGGGTGGAGTTGCTTTACAGAAAAATAACGCGAATACAACCGAGTTTGGAGTCAAATCGAAGGTTATGGATGTCAGTGAGTTTACTTCGGATAAATATTTTTAATTGCCCATTTAACCCGAAAGGGTGGAGTTTGGAAGGGGAGATAAATAGTCAGTTCTTGCGCGTTCTTGGAGGAGAATTACGTGAATCCTATTTCAACGGATGTTGTTGAAAATATAAATCCCTTTAGACATTAGTGGTGAGCTTGCTTAGGGCTGGGGGTGAGAATTGTCTATTATTCTAAAACTGCCAAAATGTTATGTGTTTATGGGTAAAATAGATTTATAGTGTTTCTACCGATGTGATATGAGTAAAAATTCAACCCTTTCCACTACGGGAAAGTAGCAGATTTAGGGGTGGTGTTGTTCATACTATTTTAACCAATGTTGTTTCCATTAATAACGACGTATAATTTTATAAATAAAAATGAGTGTATGTATGTATGTATACTTGTATGTTTGTATATTTGTATATTTGTATGTTCGTTATAAAAATCTACACCGCTGGAGAAAATTTCACCAAATTTCGTACACGTGTTCTTTGCGACCAGGAAACAAACACTGTCGGGGTGAGACGCGTCTACCACCCCCAGAAGCGGGGGTGGACGGGGGTGGAAATATTTATACATGCTTAAACAGTCGATATTTCAGTCGGTAAAATATTTTTAGGGGTCAAAGATATTTATTGTGTTTCCACTGATGATATCTGAATATAATTTTCAACCTATATTTTTAATTGCCCATTTAACCCGAAAGGGTGGAGTTTGGAAGGGGAGATAAATAGTCAGTTCTTGCGCGTTCTTGGAGGAGAATTACGTGAATCCTATTTCAACGGATGTTGTTGAAAATATAAATCCCTTTAGACATTAGTGGTGAGCTTGCTTAGGGCTGGGGGTGAGAATTGTCTATTATTCTAAAACTGCCAAAATGTTATGTGTTTATGGGTAAAATAGATTTATAGTGTTTCTACCGATGTGATATGAGTAAAAATTCAACCCTTTCCACTACGGGAAAGTAGCAGATTTAGGGGTGGTGTTGTTCATACTATTTTAACCAATGTTGTTTCCATTAATAACGACGTATAATTTTATAAATAAAAATGAGTGTATGTATGTATGTATATTTGTATGTTTGTATATTTGTATATTTGTATGTTCGTTATACAAATCTACACCGCTGGAGAAAATTTCACCAAATTTCGTACACGTGTTCTTTGCGACCAGGAAACAAACACTGTCGGGGTGAGACGCGTCTACCACCCCCAGAAGCGGGGGTGGACGGGGGTGGAAATATTTATACATGCTTAAACAGTCGATATTTCAGTCGGTAAAATATTTTTAGGGGTCAAAGATATTTATTGTGTTTCCACTGATGATATCTGAATATAATTTTCAACCTCTACACTCTGGGGAAAGAGCACCCCTACCGTTTGGGGTGGAGAATACAAATCTATACCGGTGGATCAAATTTCACCAAATTTCGTACACGTGTTCTTTGCGACCAGGAAACAAACACTGTCGGGGTGAGTCACGTCTACCACATTCAGAAGCGGGGGCGGACGGGGGTTGAAATATTTAAACATGCTAAAACAGTCGATATTTCAGTCGGATAAATATTTTTAGGGGTCACAGATATTGTTAGTGTTTCTACCGACTGTTGGGCTGAGACGCGTCTACCACCCCCAGAAGCGGGTCGGGATTATCAGTAGAGCACTTTTAGGTGTTGGGGTGGGGAACGCTGCAATAAAATAACGCGAATACAACCGAGATTGGAGTCAAATCCAAGGTTATGGATGTCGTCCAGTTCAATTATAGCATCAAATTGGCCATTTAGTCCCAATGGGCGGGAGTGGATGGGATGGAAATTTTCTAACATGTTAAATCATCGAAATTAGCGTGAAATAAATAAATGCCGGGACCATTGACGTTGATAGTATTTCTACCGATGTTGTTTGTAGGCATGATAGGGGTGGGGCTGGAGGGGATTTTTTGAAAATAACGGGAAAAGCAACCGATATTCGAGTCTAATAAATTCAGGGACATCCATTTCCTTCGATTTATGACAATCTGGACAACGCGCGGGTATCGGCTGGGTTGGGATGAGTTGACCGGCTGTTTTTTGCGTCGATTAAATATATTTCGGGATGAATTACATTAATAAAATTTCCCTACATGTTCTCTGTGTGTAATTTCAACCCCTTTCGGACTCATAAGGGTGCACATTTAAGGGAGGGCGTGAAGTAGTATTACATAAAAAGAAACCAGAAACTATCGGGATTGTCACTGAGTTTAATTAATTTCCTTGAAAATAACGGGAAAACAACCGAGATTCGAGTCAAATCGAAGGTAATGGATGTCCCTGAATTTATTTATGACAATCTGGACAACGCGCGGGTATCGCCTGGGTTGGGATGCGTTGACAGGCTGTTTTTTGCGTCGATTAAATATATTTCGGGATGAATTACATTAATAAAATTTCCCTACATGTTCTCTGTGTGTAATTTCAACCCCTTTCGGACAAGGGAAGGGTTCATCCTTAAGGGTTGGCGTGGAAGTAGCATTAGATAAAAATAAGCCAGAAACTATCAGGATTGTCACTGAGTTTAATTATGACATTAAACTTGACCGTTTAAGTCCCCGAAGCGGGAGTGGTCGGGGGTGAAAACTTTTAAACATGTTAAACGGTCGATATTTGCGATAATTATTAACTGGGGTTAATTACTTTGATAGTATTTATACCGATGTTGTTTGTGTATAATTTAACCCCTGTGAGGGGAGCAAGCTTAGGGGTAGGGTGGAGGTACGTTCAATAAAATCCCGCAAAAACAACCGAGAATCGAATCAATTCCGAGACTATGAATGTCGCTGAATCTAATTGTGACAACCTGTGTAGCGCGACGGGTTTGGGAGATATTGGGCGGGGGAATAAATTTTCAGACATTGTAATCGGCCGATTTTTGCGTGGAATACATTATTTTTCATTATCGCATATTTGTGGGGGTGGTCATCTTCTAACATGTAAAAACTGGCGATATATTTAGTCAATGACTTCATCCCCCTTCGTCATGGGAGGTGAGCACATTTAGGGATAGGGTTCGAGGATCTTTACATAAAAATAGCGCAAAAGTAACCAAAATTGGAGTGTTATGGATGGTTATAGATAAATGACATCTCGGGCAACGCCGGGCACCCAGCTAGTTATTAATATATGTTATTATGTTTGTTGTTTGTATCTTTCCATTATTTTCAATCGATTGAGTTAACGGGCAACGAAAGCAAATGTCTTGAGACGAAATCCCAGAGTAGATAATGAACAAACTAATACGTATGGTTCATCACCTCTTACAAGAATGCAAAAATTGATAATTAAAGACTCTTAACTGTAGAAATTATATTTTTCTCGAGCAGAGCAAATTGGAACTTACGGAAACAAATGAATGGGAAAATACATAATTTGACATCTGTATTAATTGGACTACAAATGAGCATTAGCCCGGTGATAAGTATATTAATAAAATTACATAAAAATTTATCACAAGAACAATTAAAGAAAAATATTTCACTAACTTTTTTAGTACAAATTTAATATAAAAGATCAGCTGATACAAAATTTAGGATTCAAAAACTCGTTATTGACAGCATTTTAAGTTTTGTGCCAAATCTGCTAATCGAACACGCGGCAGGCAACTTATTCCTCAATAGTCCTATTTAGAAATGAGAACTAACCCAAGTTTGTTTTCTGAGGTCTGGTTTTAATTTTTAATGACAACTAATATTGCCGTATTCGTGACAATTGCATCAGGTTGACCGAAATGCGCGATAATGAGATTCAGGCTTGTTTTCTCCATTATTACATGTCTCAGATAAACTATACAGTCTCTCAAAATCATTCAGTATGCACGCTATCGTAAAAATACAAGTTCCGAGTTGAAAATATATTAAGTAGTGCGCATGGAAACGGACCACTTACGCACCGGCACACACGATCAGGCGGATCTCTTCATTAAGACCGGTATGTGCCTTGAAGGAGTTTTAATCTTGCAAGTGCTGGCGGCGGCAGTAGCAGATTCTTTATTGATCGACGCTTTAATTAATGTTGAATTTCTCAGGGAGCAGCGATGCGAATGAAAGGGCCCAGCGCGGAATGCCCGGCTGCATACTTAATAGCCCCAGTTACCGTGTTAATTCTGATGGGCGCTTTCTTCGTTTCAACTGACGTGCTTCCTTCGCTACTGTAAGGCTAAATCATTTGTTGCTACAATGTGAGTTACTTTTACCAAACACGGTTAAAATTTACGTGACGGGGTGCAAAGCAAGTACGTCAGGTCGTTTCATTTGGCATTCGAGAAATAGAGGGGAGACGTCAGTGTTTGCCAGTCATCGTCGTCAGCTCATTATGAGTGCAGGTGATATAAATCAACGTACACGCAAGGGTTCCAAAGAGTCGTGGTTTGCTGTTACCGATAGATGCAAGTAAATAAAACTGACAAGTGTAGCTAGATTTATAACTCCTGAAGGAGTAGGAGGACGAGAAATCGTTCGTCGCACGTATGCTGTTTTCAGTGAACAAAACATTTCAAGTTCGCATGTACTGGAATGGTACAAGAGATTTGGCGAGGAATGAGTGTCATATCAAGCCGATGTTCACTCAGGACACTCCTTTTATTGACGAGGTTGTTCACTGAAGACGAACTCATCTCGTGGTGGCAATAAGTCACGGTTTCGTGCACGGTATTTTGACGAAGCACCTGCGTTACAGAAAAATCTGAACGCAATGGGGTCCTCATCAGTTGACGGAGGAACAAAATAAACGGAATTACCGCCACACTGCAACGATACCGAGAAGAAGAGTTAACATTTCAAACCCGGACTGTCACTCCCCGGGGAGAATAGCATTGAGAACCAGAGAGCAAACGGATATAACCGTTACATAGGGTTAGAAATATAAACTCTTCTACCAAAAATGTCAAAATCAATACATATAAGTTGCAATGAAATGCTGCTGATGTACTTCATTGATTGTATGAGTCCGCTGCTTGCGCCCACAATGAAATGTGCAACGCTAAGATGAAACTTTACAGAAACGACAGAGAAGCACCATGAAGTTAAAAGACCTGCTATCTAACTGCGTTATCCTTCTAAATGGAAATGTCCGTCCACATACAGCAACATTTGGTAAAGCAATTATCGGGTGTAGCGACCGTCGTCAAGAATACAAAAAAAAGAGAATATACTATTACTTCTTCCTTACGTCTTCCACTCTCATCATTTTCTATTACTCAAAAATTGCTTTACAATATATCAACACCTTTGTTAACCAACTTCGTGAGGAATACGATTCTGAGATGTTGGGATACGTTCCACATTTTTGGTGACCTGAAGAAATACTTTCGTGGACACGGTTTTCCGTTGGGCGAAGAAGTGTATGACTGGGAAAAGAATTTGTTTGGTACGTTTGGTACGTTACTTTTGAGGCTTTATTATACTTTCTGGCGTCTGATCTGTCTGGGATTGTGAGAACAATTCGTTCTTTAAAGTTGCTTATTTTGTAGGTCACTTCTTTCTAAAAACAAAAATAACGGAAACTGTTGATTCGACACAAAATCTCGAATAATTGAAATAAAACTGGATAAAACGAAATAAACGTCTCGTGTGTGAGGTGAGACGAACGTGTAAAGAGGATTATTGCCAAAATTAATGTGTTCGGTTTAAATCATTAGCCATTCCTACAGAAAATTATTTCATTTTACAAGTGTCAAATGCTCTGCAGAACAATAGAGAGAAAAATATTTTATGCAATTTCATTTCTGTTTCTCAAAATAATTTCCTTTCATCACAGTACACTTCGCACAGTCTATCTGCAACATTTCCACGCCATCAAAAATGTATCTAAGACTTCATAATAGAGTTTGTTTCGGAAATAAATTATTGCAGGTTATATATAAAAAAAAGAAGGTGCAGAGTGCCAAAGACGGCTAATACGGTGAATTCGACAACAGTTCGAACGTTAATTAGATTGGTTCGTCATTAAAAAGCATGGTACACATGGATGATAAAGCACTTTGTTGACAGAAAATGTGTAGATTTATCTTATTTATTGCCTCGATCGGTTTCATAACAACGCAGTTCAGCCCGTGAGAGCTGTTCTCTCGCAGGTAGATATAAATCATTGGAGATGCCTTTGGCTCTCTCTGTTTTTGAACTAAGGTTCCTGTTTTGAGAGGTGTATGTTCCGTGGCGGCACACATTGGGCATACGGTAAGAGTTATTCGCTATTCCCATTGGAACAGTCGGCCAGCTGCCTATGAAACTGGTCTAGGAACGGAGAAGGAAATACTGCGTTCTCACAGCTAACCCGTCTTCCTCAATCTGAAGGACGTGGGACTAGTACGCAATGCTTGACCTACTCGAAGTAGATTTTCTAAGGTTTGTCCTGTAGCACTTTAAGGAGAATGCAGGGTAGGATCCTTAAACCATAGCCCGGGATCCCTTGTTAACCCTTGGCTACCTTCCTCTACCCTAACACATCCTCCGTTTCAAATCCCTTCCCATTAAAGGGGAATTGCCACCATGTATATTATCCTCATTCAGCCTGTTACTCTAAAAAAAAATTTAAAAATCGTAACGATGGATAGTAATCTTTATTCGTTTTTTCTAAACGGCCGGTGTAGATAATTCGGCGTGGATCTAAAAACAACCTTGGCCATCATCTATCCGGCAGATTTCACCAACTTTGCCTGTTCCGGAGCCCCCCCCCCCTCCACCCAACATTCTCCCCGTTTTCTGCTGTTACTTTGTCACTAAACGCATCCGCGTTTCAACAACTACGTATCGATCTAGAAGATGGGCTGTATTGTGACGAAAAAGCGACATACAGACAATACATCGACCTCACGATTGAAATTATCTTCTTTAAGTAAACGCAGCATACATCATAATTTTTATAACAATTTTTATGATGACGGCTAATATTTTGACAAACGAGTATGAAAAGACAGTACATATCACAAAAAAATTGTTTCGACACCTCTTATATTTTGTATGTCCTTACTTACATATCCTAGAACCTGAAGGATATCGACATGTCAGTTCATGAGGAGATAATTATTTGATTGATTCCCAATTTCTCGGGTATTTTCCTTCTTACTTCATAATTAAAATTTATCATGCTTTCAAGCTTAGCTAAAGTAAAATGATCTGTTTAAGTATTAATTAAATAATTTAAGAAATTTCACTCACTGTTCAGAAAATTAAGGGGAGGGTTCCTTTGTATTTACCGATAAAAGAAGGGAAGTATAAAAAAGGTTGAAAAAAAATTTTCTTATGTTTTCCTCCGTAAACCAATTTATTTCATATCATCAGGATAAAAATAAATCTACATTTGCCTATGTGTCCTCGCCAGGTCCTAAGTTTCATCCTCGTTTACCTCCAGTCTCACAGTGTTGTGTTATTTTATCGACTATTAAAGGTTACACCCCTCGGCGACTGTAATCAGGCAATAGCTTTCTTCATTCAGGATAAACGGTTCTCTTAAAGACTCTATTCCAGGCTTTATTGGTAATCTAAGGGTGGTTTAAGAAATGGAAACGATTTTTCTAAAATTCTGCTTCGATTACCTAGATGCGGAAATAATTCGTTGGGATAAAACTTCGAAAAGTTCGGTCTGATCCGCATAACTGTGTCTTGACTGCTGTTGGAAGATGTGAACATAAAGTTAGTCAACAACCAGTTTATAAAGTCAATTTTTTAACTTTTCTTCCATTTCGTGGACATAGTACAGGGAGATGCAAGCAGATTTCCACACGTAAAACCCAGTATTGGAAAAACTGTCGGAGAACGTTACTCGCAGTACAGTGTTTTATTGCATACGACAATAAAAAATTATTGTCTTCGCGGGTCGAGTATGTTCAGGTGAATAATATGCATTTCGAATTAAATAATGGATTTCTGATAATGATTTGACATTCTGATGTTCGAATTGTCACAACTGTCAGACTTATCTCAAAAAGAAAATTCTATAGATTAATACCAGTAAGAGGAAATTACTGTCTTCTTTGGAGTCACCAATCAAAAGGCATATTTATATATTCTACGATAACATCTACATTTCACAACTCAAACCCTTCTTATCAATTTAGAATTATTTGATCCATGTAATAAACCTTCATATCATGATTATTTTTATTTCAAGATGTTTATAATTTTTATTTTAGATAATTAATATTTAATCGGAGCGATGTTACAAGAAGCAAGAAGTTAGCGCGTAATGAACCACTTATTTTAACGAATGTGATATAAGGTTGAATGACGTATTAAAGAGCTCAGAGGTTTTGTAAAACATTGTACCGGAGTTATGGAAATCCCGAGAGAAAGACAGAATTGAATCAGAGCCAGAGAGAGGGAAATGTGGCAAGTTGAGTTTTAGAGGTTTACGAGAGCTGCCAGTTGCGTTGCACCTGTTTCGAAGGCGAGAGACCACAATCTCTTTTAACTAGGCGAAACCTAAACACTATTTCAAATGACTAAAGGAAAACAACTGCGGGGCAGTGTTTAGTACCATTCTATAAGCCAACTATGATTTACGTGCTAGCATTTTGGGAACAATCACTCACTGTCAAGTCGTGTGTTCATAGTAACATTAAATAACGCGTTATTATTAATTTACCTGATGCAGGTTTTCTAGGGTTTGTCCTGCATTACTTTTAAGCGAATGCCGGGTAGGATCCATAAACTATAGCCCGGGGGCCCTAGTTAACCCTTGGCTGCCTTCCTCTACCCTTCCGCATCCCCCTTTTCCTATGCTATAAGAGGGGAGTTGCCACTATGTGGATTAACCTAAACATAGCCTGTCTACACCTCAAAAAAAAATTAATTATATTACATTGTTCACTTATTTAATTTTTTAATAATTATGCCTATTGTTTACTATAATTATTAGAAACGCATGAACGGTTTGAACGTTTTAGTAGTTCTGTAAAATGTATACCTATTTATATTATCTCACTTTCCTCTATGTTTTCGTTTATTTCTATCATCATTTCGTAGCATCAAACTTGAAAACTATTTGGGGCCCTCTTTCGAAGCTTTACAAGCGTAGTCTGCAATCCCTATTGTATTTTGGAAACTCGTAAAGTCCTCTTCTTGAAAGCTTCTGCTATGCTACGTTTAATGACTTGATTGGCACGTCAAACGTAGGTAATGTATCTCCGATCACCTACAGTCATTCTCATATTTCCAAAGCACTAGAACCGAATTTATTAAGAGGACAAAACTATAAGGGTCGGATTATTAAACGTTGTCTGTGTATAGACCACTCGTCCCTGAATAGGGACTGGGCGCGATGCACTTCAAGAATTACGACTGCACGTGTGCAGACACAAGGCCGCTGCCTGCAATAAAAGAATACTCAGTAACATGAGCCAATAAATTATACAATTTACAACGTGAGGTGTTCAACTTTTATATGGCTTTCAAATCATAAATACATTACTGCAATTATGAGGGACAGACAACTAACGTTTTACAAATTTAATAACATGTAAAGCAAGTGTTGAAAGATCCATTTACATAAAGAAAAATAACAATTTAACTGCTACAGTTACTATTCGATATTAGTGGATTATTAATAAAGATTCAAAGGAATGATAGGTGTCCAAAATTGGCGTTATCCGCAAGATATCCAGAGAATTACCATCAGCAGTGTTTAAGTCAAGAGAATTAGAGACAGGGTCTCGATATAGGCTGGGTGACAGAAGTAATACAGAATGGTAAATTATAAATTTGTGAAGTTACTCTTTTAGCCAGGTAATAAAAATTTAACAACAAATGCGGGTCAAAAATGGAAAAAACGGTCTGTGAAAGCTTCCGCAGGTACAACATCTCTGGAGAGGAGGGGGCTACCTTTGACGATACCATTTCCTCTCTCCGTTATTGAACTAAGGTTCCCACAATCCGAGACACCACGGCCTATTTTAAGAGGTGTATGTTCTGGGTCACAGACCGTGGACATACGGCAAGAGTTGTTCGCTGTTCCCATTCGTTCTTCGGCCAGATGCCTCCTAAACTGGTCGAGGCACTGCAAACCCCTCAACCGCCATTGGAAGGGCGTGCGACAAGTACCCAATGCCCGACCTAACTGATGCACGTTTTCTAGGGTTTGTTCTGCATCTCTTTATCCTTAAACGATAGCCCGGGGGCCCTAGTTAACACTTGGCTATCTTCCTCTACCCTTCCGCATCCCCCCTATCGAATCCCTTCCGATGCTATTAAAGGGGAGTTGCCAACACATAGATTTCCTCATGTAGGCTGTTACCCCTCCCCTCCTGTCAATTTTATGTTATTTTATGAACTCACTAATATTGGGGAAAAGATGTTCATATGAACATGCCTTTACGTATGATACAAAGTCAATCGTCTACGGCTGTCACTGGGGCAGTGCAATAGTCAATTACTCATGCTTCCATTGATAGATTAGATGATGTATGCAATAATCACAGACCTTAAATCAATTCTAATGAATGATACAGTAAAGTAGGTTATTTCGGAAAGCAGAAGACGTTTGTTCGGTTAGGACATAGGGCCAATGGACTCCGAAGGTGGCCCACGTCCGTTTCGGGACAAAGGGAAACGATAAAATGGACCCACGGGGACAGGACAAGAAGACGTCAGCTTCGACTGACAATCGCAATTAATATTATGCATAATTTGAAAGCCAAAAACATCTGTTTCGCAGACGGGGTCATAAAAATTTTAGTTTTCTGGGTGACTTCCGTTTATCAGAAAATAAAATGGATTTCATTGGCTATCATCTTGGCTGGGGCCAACCAATGAAATTTTTTTAAAAAAATTAGCGACAATTGGTTAGCTTGGAAATTTCTAGATCTCAGGAGTCTAAATCGGAGGAGAGCACGCAATAATAGTCAGTTGGTTGGAAGTGCTAGGGAAAGGGCGGTCGGTGATCAGCCACAGAAAAGAGTATTCGAGTCTAGCTCACAGTAAATGATTCAGTGCTCAGTTGAGAGGGAGCTCCAGATGTCTGACGCCGACCATTGATGGAGGCGACAGCCTCATCAGAAGTCCACGACGGCACCACAAGGCACATCACCAGCCACAACAAATATGCATCCGCCGGCACGGTATCGTGAATATTTTGCATTTTCAAGTATCGTAATGACAGTCCTCAGTTGTTGATCAAATTAAATTAGCCATGTTGTGGTTCACCCCACGTAAGAACCTCGAGAGAAAGGGGAAGTCGTTTTTATTAATCGAATATTTCAATTTTATATATTAAATTCAATTTTAAATTTAGTTCTTTTCTAATTAAATTATATTTTAAATGAATTAACTTATTTTCAATTCTTGTATTAAAATAAAAAACCCACCCATAATCTTACGCCAAGTAATTAAATATTACAAAATATACGTTGGACGTTAAAAAATGAATGAAAACGAAAGTTTTGTTCCTAAAATTTACATTGAAAAAATGGATGTCTCATATAGATCTATGTTTACAAATACCGATAATGTGACTAACTAGAATATTGATCTTTTATCTGCAACTGCACCTTACCCGGAGCTAAACATTCTTAGTTCATAAAAATCACAATGTACGTAATGCTGAAATTGCAGAGATCAATACTACAATCAATCAATAAAAGGAACGCCAACACAAGTTATCTATATATCTTTTATTCGATTTGTCAAAATTTTCAGGAGCTTTCGGCCACAATTCATCAACAATTTAGATCATCTCTACAGAGTTTTTACCTTGATACTAAAAATAACAATACATTATAAAATACTATTTGTATAAAAAAGTAGGGAAGAAATGTGATGTTTAAGTAGTTTAATTAAACTGATACTGTCTGGCGTAGTAATGCTTTAATATGTAGTATAGTCAAGGAAGTCAGTCGTGTAAATGGTAATGTACAAAATTGTAAGTTAGGTGTGCCGTATATTTCAAAGAAGTTATGTAAAGTGAATGTCATGTTATTTTTATTATCAAGATAAAAACTATGTAGAAATGTAAATTACAGATGAATATAGCCATGGCCCAAAGCTCCTACAAATTTTGACGAATTGAATAAATTATATAAAGAGGACTGGTGTTGGTGTACCTTTTATTGAACTATTGGTAAACAAGACGTCCAATTACAGTATTTGTGTTTTCATCAAACTTTTCTTCCCGCGTATATACTTGCGAGTAATTTAGAGGTAATTTTCTGATTTTCGGGAAAAGTTTGTGATAGCGGAATGATGAAACGATGGACATGGATAGAGAGCGGAAGAGAATTTAGATGGCCCGATAAGCGTAAAAGAAGAAATATAAGCCGACGTTTCGTAGACGTCATGTTACCTCGACATTCTACGTTTGAATTCCACCAACGACTCTAATCGAAAGTAAGCACTTGGGAAAAGAAGAAATATATATTACCGGTAGAAGAGGTATCATTTGATACATTCAACGATAAATATTTTATCATTAAATGTCAATAGAGAAACGTAATAAATCGATGTCAGTTTCTAAATCTGTACAAAATTCACGCCGAAGAAAAGACTAACTGGGTAGTTTACATTGATTAAGTATTGAAATACAATCGAATGAAAAACTAAAATTATGGCTAGGAGAAGCAACGATAACTAGATTATTAAAAGCAAGAGATTATCCTTTACCCCTAAAATTATTTATTATGATTAGAAGGAGAATTCTCGGTATTTTAATGTTCACAACAACCACTTTCAAGTAATCAATAATTTAAACATTAGTATAAATATTTTTGTCAATAACACAAAGCAGTGTTGTACGAATATCGACTACGTAACTTGCAAGATAAACGAAGGAGTAACATATAAAGACAGAAGGAATCTGGACACAGGCTGAAAGCTACTATTCCTGACAATAATCATTATAATAAGGATTGCATTATTGATGACTTGAAAGTGGTTGTTATTAACACTAAAATTATTTAAACCGCACCGTTACTAGAAACCTTAAAGATTAACGTGGCGGATGCTAAACGGTCCAATATCAAAACGTCCTGTTGTGCTAAACCTGCTGAAATTAAAATATAATAAAAAATATAGTATAATAATTAGTTAGGTAGCCAAATAACACATAAGAATAAGTGCTAAGTAAATACCAGACAACGTTTCAGCAATCCTTGTTGCTTTTGCCAGGTGATTAAAAAACACAGTTTTAGCTTTTTCTCTTGGATTTTGCGGCTCTTGCGTGTGTTTTTTAATCACACGTCCAAATCATCAAGGATTGCATAAACTTTGTGTGGTACTTACATTTCACTTGTTTTTGTCTATCTGGCTACTTATTTATATAAATGCTGCGTTCAGGATTGCAATAAACTTTCCGCATAATTTATAACTGCATAACCATTTTAAGAATTAATCTTAAAATATAGAATTTTACCCATGGGTGCTCAATAATGACACTTGTTTTGCATCAGTTGGGCGATGGATTAACCCAACTTTGATGTTCTGCTTATGTGTAGGTAGACGATCCTGATCAGATAATGAATGTTCTTGGAAACCCGTTTAGGCCTATACATAAAAAGAACAAAAGTGAGTCGTTCAATTGTTTTTAAACGTAGGTCATTCACTGTCACGTTAAAGAGCTTTGCTTCTAAAATCGCACAATAAACGTTTGCGAACTTTTTCAGTAGTGCCACCCACATTATCATTCGGGATTGATTCTAAATAAACTGAGTTGGTGTATACCGCTACAATTGTTCATATTGTAGAAGATTTACCTTACCCCATTTTTATAGTGCTGGCCACAAATTATTTTATTTTCCTTACACTTCGATAATGGAAAATAAATCGTAAGACCAGTCGCTCAATATCAGAGATATTATCAAACTGAAATACACGACGAGCGTATATCCTCGTGATTCCATGATAACAAATGGTGTTATTATTAAAGTGCAGGTATAATACAGCACTAAAGTTAAAAAAAAACAGTGGACCCTTTTCGGCGTGTGTTGAATGCGCTTCGGGGCAGTGCTTTGGCGAGCAAGCGAAAACAAAGGTGTGTCGCCCTTGGAAAGGTCACTATGGCGGACTCATACACACGTCACACGTGCAATTTAACAAGTCCACAAATAGTTACTCTCGTGGGTATTCCGCTACACAACAATATCTCAGACTAACACCCCGAGCGGTCCTAAACCGCACCAAGACAACTGAATTACGAACAAGCAATTTAAAGGAGCATGGAAGACAACGCTACAATTACAATTCAATGTTTTGTGTATATTTTCACATTATACATTACTATCTACGTTATTGACCAAAATGATGTGCAAAGAGAATGACGCATTGAGTGTTTTGCGCAAATAAACAGTGAAGACAATGACTTCCAGGGCCGAAAATTAATATAGCAGGTACCCCATCACACACGTATTTCAAAAAGTAATTGTTCTCAAGAAAACCATCAAATATTGTAAAACACTCTAAACTCTGCAAATATTAGCTCCCTTTCTCAAAAGTGTAATTTCACACCCCGTTCCAACGAAGAACCGAGAACGTTCTGGAACACGCGAACCTCGGAACTGATACGTAGCTTTCAGCAATAAAACTTCGTTTAATTAAGAAGTGGATGCCGCTGACAATGACTGGCCGCTCCTCTCGCTAACTGTAAAATTAGCCTTTCAAATGAAGAGCCATTAATCCAGTAAGTATCATCCATTTGTTCTCCGAACAAATAACTTATTTTTCGTTCCAATAACTCATTTTCCTCTGACTGTTTAAGGGACGAACTTCACAGTACATCGTCAGTTACAAACAAAATTAAAAATTATGTACATTCACGACATGGCGTGAACATAGAATACCTAAAACATATCGAATTATGCAATAGACAGACTATATAAAACGAAATACAAATTGAAATGTCTAACTCATTAAACTAATAAATATATCATTAGTAATATCATATTCATCAATTATGGGGGGCAAGCTAGATATTTCAGTGGCTGGTTTAAGAGAAAAATTTTTGTAAAGCTTAGCATAAGAACTGGATAAATTTGTCAGTGCTCATACAAACCTCAGTGTTACCGTCCAGCCTGTTTCGCCTTCTTAGCGGAACGGTGAAACTTTTCTTGACTTGCACAAAAACTCTCTTTACTTTATTTTTAAGGACAACATTTCACAATCTTTTCGCGGTCAATATTATTCCCAAATAAATAAAACACATATTGCGACTACCCAATGCCCGACCTACCTGATGCAGGTTTTTCTAGGGTTTTCCCTGCATTTCTTTAGGCGAATGCCGGGTAGGATCCTTATAATATAGCCCGGGGGCCCTAGTTAACCATTGGCTACCTTCCTCTACCCTTCCGCATCCCCCCTTTCAAATCCCTTCCTACGCTATTAAAGGAGAGTTGCCCAACGTGTATTACCCTTATGTAGCCTGTTGCCCTAATAATAATAAAAAAATCTTGCGTTTTTTAATCACGTAACGAAAGCAACAAGAATTTAAAAAACTTTCTATGGTATATATTTTATTACTTAGTTTTGTCTGTTATTTATCTACTTATTTGTCTCATTAGTAAAACACGTATTAGTTAGAAATTTATGACAAAAATTGCTCAAAACACCCCACCCGGTGCAATGACTGGGTATACCCTCTTAACCCTTTAAAGTAGTGTTTCCCAACGTGGGACGCGCGTCCCACATCGGGGTGGGGGGCAATTTGAATGTTCGGGGGGGGGGGGTAATTAAAAATGAGCTCGTCTAAAATTTAAATAACGCTAGCTATGATTTAAGTTATACAAAAGGAAAAATTGTTGATATCTCAATTTGAAATAAGCATTTGGTACGTTTGATGCTTTCAATAGAGCCACGCTTGAAAGATTGAAGTAATATATACTGTGTACTTAGAGAATAGGCCTATTGTTTACTATGTCTAGTGAAGTAAAGTGCACTGTGTTGGTCGATTGCTATGACATGAGCTAAGTGCTTATCTACCGTAGTCTAGCGCCAACTCCGCGTGATAATAAGAACTTAATTTCGTCCAAAGCTCGAAAGGCCGATAGGTTTTGCGATCTCACATTAAAATAAATTATTACTTTGTTAAAGCCCAGAATTATTACTACTGAAGAACCTTGATATACAAGTTGAACTTAGGCTTCTTGAGGAAATAATTCAATTTTTTGATATAAAAAATATATCTATATGTTACATAGGCGGTGTGAGAGGGGCAACAGAAATACTTAGGTGGGGCATAGTAATGAATAGGTTGGGAAACACTGCAGTAAAGGGTTCGAAATGGGACGGAAATAAAGAACACACGCGACAAACGAAAATACGTAGCATTCTACTAAGAAACTGTAGAGTAAGCTAGTATAACCACGAATTCTAAAAATAAGTAAAAAGTTATTCATACAATTCCAAATAGTAAAATTTCCTGAAGGAGATGTTCTCATAAAATAGTCGGATTAATGATATTAATAAATAATTTAACAATCTCTGGAAATTGCCCTAAGAAATAGTTGAAACACTTTTTTATTGATTCTAACTCCACGAATGCCGTCAGATGAAATAATAATTTAAGCGGGGCGGGAAGGTAGGCATTTGAAGACGGACATTCGCTGAGGAGAGCACGTGCTGCGAGCTAGGTCGATATCCCCGGCCAGAGCAGCACCGCCCCGAAAAACATACAGCCTAAATATAGTGAGACGCTCTCAGCATCCTCAATTAAACTACATTTTTGGCACAATAAATAGTCAGCTTATTTTAGTCACAATCTAAGTCCTTTCGTACTTTGACGTTTAAATCAAAACTACGGGTTGACTAAGTCTTTTTCCTTTTTCTGTATTCATGTAACTTTTTTCTGGCAGTTAAATAATCAAATAAATATAGTCAAAATTACGTTACATTATTAACGCCAAGCTTTTATGGAAAACAAAGTGAAATAAATAAAACTCAACTCACACAAATTCATTAATAATTAATTGTATTATTTCTAGATAAATGAAACACAGGAATATATATATATATATATACGATAATGGACCCAGATTAACTTTATAAACCGTAAATTAAACAGACCCACTTCAAAGATTGGGGAAAATTAAAGAATTTATTTCATGTGGCCCGAGTAATTTACTCTCAATTGAAGAACAGTGACATGGAGGATACTCTCAAAATAGATTATAAGCATAACATTGTTACACACAAAACAGGTTGTGATTATTCACAAAGGTGTATTCATTCCTATGGGGGCAGGATTAGCTATTACCTTATCATAAATGATTAAAGCAGCTAAATTTGTCAGAAATATATTTTAATGAAAAAAATACAACATACTAATAATATTTTATTAATTTATTGTATTTTTTATTTTATATAAGTATTTTTGGGACAAACTTGACAGGCTCATTCACTTATAATTCAATGAAGTAGGATAAATATAAATAATATTTCTTTATCATGTGGCCGTATATATAAATGTATAACCTGAGAATTTGCACACTTTAAACCATACAAAAGCTATTTATTCACTATTTAAAAAATAAGTTAATGTAATTGTGCAGTACAGTAATATAACAAAATCAGAACTTTTGATGGTACGCTGCATATGATCAATATTATTAAAAATACCTACTACTAGAACAGTCCAAGCCAACATTATTCATAAGACATGTAAATTATATCAGAAATTATTTAAGTTAATGTTATATTTTAAGTAATCGTAGTTTCTGGTTTGCAAGTCATATTTTTTAGCATAAACATTTAATTTGGTAACTGTCTACCTACTTGATAATAATATATCTAAAAATGGGAATATATTTGTCCAATAACTGTTTCAAGTAAAATACAATGCTTCAAATCAATTATCACTTTTACACTCCATTTAATTTCCAAATTACAGAGTATTGTAAGGAAACAGCTAAAATTATTTTTCAGTAGATATCAGAATTCATGTAATTAAAATCAGTAGGTTAATAGGAGAAGAAAGTCTATTTATCTTAGAAACTAACCCTCTCTGGAAGAGGTCCACATTGTAAAACTTGTAGAGCTCAACTGAGAACTCCACTGTGGCCTGAAGTTCGCTCATGGCGGTGCATTGGAACTCCCCATCCTGTATAAAATTAAGCTTTAATGACACTTAAAATTAAAAATTAAGTCAAGTAAATCTTACTTTGAAATTAAATATTATTCCCAATGCAACATTTCTATTTTTGAAAAATATATTCATATTTTAATTGCTTCCTCATAATATTCATAAAAATACAGTAATTAAATTATACTATTCACATTGGTATAAAGTGAATTAATAATAATGAAATGTCAGAAACTAGTTATAAAGGCGAATTTTCGTTCTTTTTAATTGGATAATCCATTATTTCACTTTTATATGTACCATCTTGCAGTGTATATAAATATTAATGGTTAAACACCAATGTTTTAAAAATTTATTTAATTAACTGAATTTATTGCTTTTTTAATTTCAAAAATCAGTTAACTCATATAAACTGTTAATTGTATTAAGTATAAAAATAATAGATGCATTATATCACAAAGGAAATTTAAAGTTAATGTAAAATATTTCATAATCTTCTAGGTTTGTTGTGACATTTATTTTTGTACTTGGTGATACAAGTAGTTACTAAAGAGTGATCCAAATTATACCCCTAAATAATAGAAAGGACTCAATTAAACTATCT
Source organism: Zhengitettix transpicula (assembly GCA_037074705.1). Taxonomy (NCBI): domain Eukaryota; kingdom Metazoa; phylum Arthropoda; class Insecta; order Orthoptera; family Tetrigidae; genus Zhengitettix; species Zhengitettix transpicula. The sequence goes on along the minus strand of CM073590.1, from coordinate 27,441,936 downwards.
GTTGATCTCATAAACTAAGATTATCCATTGACACTAGTTTCTGTTATTCAGATACTACAGAAGAGAAACACTTATTACATGACAGTGGTATTGCTCTCTAAAATTGCAAACAATTAAAATGTTTAATGAAAATTTATACATAACTGATACTAACCTTTCCACTTTATCAAGTGACTATCGTCATTCCTACTTGTATTCCTGTTAACTCCAATTTTCAGATGATGTTTCACAAACTTTCACAAAAATACACTAAGAACAGTTTTGAACCTCCATTTCCAGGTCAATCTCACTCATACGACAGCAATATCAACATTTATTGGCAATATATGCTATCATAATAGAATACGAGGGTAAAAGTCCCGGGCACAGCTTCTCTTGAAACGTACGCTCAACACACAACCAACTATTGATTTTTGCAACTATGAAAATTTAGGTCAAATAGCACAACTTACAAATTTCAACAGTCAAATAATCGCATATAACAAGCATTAATCATTATTAACTCATCATAATAAGCGGCATTTTAAAAATTTTGCTGCTCGACACGAACTGTCAAAGCCACTCCAGCGCCATATTGCGAACTAGTGTCAGGATCAGGCGTGCCAACGGCGGTATGTGTGAAAACCCTCGAGGGCATTGTACTTCTACATTCAGGTGGATCAGCGAGTACATAACATGTACACTTACTTCAACTGTTGTACAAATTTTAAGAAAACTTTAAAAACATTCAACTGTTTCAATTTTCAGAGACAAACAGTGGAATGTTTATTTTTTTTTACGTTGCTTACCGTTTATTTACTATTTCGCTACCTATCGGATGTTTCTTCTAACTAAAAAACCTACAATTGTTACTACAATAAGATGGGCAGATTTGGCGCACGAAGTTTTAATTTTTAAAATATAGTATAAGTGAGAACTGTATTTCTACAATAAGAACTTTCTATAAATGTTCTTGTTGGACATAAACGTAAGCAGCATCTTGAAATACAGAAGTAACGCGAAAAACGAAGCAGATTTTGGCGGTTGCTTCAAAATTGTTTTTTGTTCTCATAAATATATTCGTCAGAACAGGCTCTTCGTATGATAGTTTGAGTAATTCTTTTTATGAGAACTGTTGAGAATAGATCTTGAGCAAATGCGGTTTGTTTAATTTCGCTATTGTTTCACCAGAAAAATGGGCTTAATGTTTTTACCATAAGGTAAAGGATTTGTTTTTACAAGCATTTAAATGTTGAATCAATACGGAAGTTGATAAGAGAAATTTTGAAGACAAAATTACGAGAGTAGCATTCATAAAGATATACCTTATACTTCAATACATAAATATATAAAAAAAATTTAAAATGTGTGTCAAAATTTCTTTATTCAAATTGCTATAAAAGAAGCCAAAGAAAATGATAACAACCACCTGTAAAAAGCCCACTCAATTCGGCAAGAATCTACATTTCTTTTCATACTTCCTCTATAGTAGTGAATCATAGAACACCCCACCCCCCAAACACACATACACACACACACACATAATGCTATTTTATATCCCATTTAAACTTGAAACATCCACTGTAACCCTTTCTTTTCAAATTATTATAGAACTTCAGATAAAATGAAAAATTTACGTGTGATTGAAAATAATGAATAAGAAAGATAGCCACTTCAGGAAAAAAAGTGATAATATAAATACCACACAACGTTTCTGGGATCCTTGTGCCTTTCGTCAGGTGCGAAGAAGAGCCTAGAGTGAACAAATGCACTTGTCAGTTGAACTGCAGATAATTTTAAGACCAACTTGACAGGCTGCATTACCCTCCGAAGTAATATCGGTTGAACTTACAAAAGTTGAGCTAGGTTTCATTTTTTATGTGGAGTTTTTATGGCAGTCCAAAAAAAACACGATTTTTTTGTTTTCTAATACATTATTTAATGGTTATATAGGCGCAAGAGCGCTTAGGCACAATTTTAAGAACAGCAATTTTCTCTATAAATTTGGCTTCTAGAAGATTTTTCTAACCAACGAGGTTTTTAAGTTTCACAACATTTTGCTACTTTTTCTGAGCTGCTCCAAGTTACAGACAGAGTCTTTAATTTAGTAATTTTTTGTTTGTAATGAACCAAAACGCAGAGTTTAAAGGCTGCCTAAAATTCTTCAATTTGGCGGGAACTAAAATCCGAGAATAAAGTTCTCGATGCTGCAGTCACATGGCAGGGACACACAAAAACGGAGAGAAAAATTCTAAATGGAGTTTTCGAAAGTGAGTATGTGGTGGTGTAAGGTGTGTGTGTGGCTTGAGCGCTGCCACTTAAGAGTATTTTGACAGGTGACGTGCATTTTGTGATAATTAATGGTGGTGAATTAACATGTCTTTTGAAGTCAGTCTGTGACGTTGTATCGAGGGAAGTGAACAAGTGTATTTTGATAAACCTCAATTTAGTGAGTGATTACCAGACTAGGTGATAACTTGTGCGAGGCTATCCTGTCTTAAGCGCAGTACATTGGAGACTGAAATAAAGTGCTGTGCAGCCTAGATGAGGCTGAGTAGTGTTCGCAGGTATGTTCACACTCAGTGCAAGTCATGGGTTCCAGTCTCTGATTGTATGAGCATGGTTGTCTCTGGTCCTAACACCGGCTAAATTTTTGAGCTGCCAATTCGGATTATTTCCTTTGATTCGCTTATGGTGTACCTCCGCGACTGCCAATATAAATTGTTTTCTTTTGTGTTTATCAATAAACATGTTTTATATTCCGGCCCACGTAAATATGAATTCACTAATGTTTGTTAATTTGTACCATCTAGTAAATTGTAGTTGCACGTGTGGTACCAAATGAAAATAATAAAAACAAATTTAATTATTTTGTCACATACCACAAATTCTTTGAATACAAGCTTATATTTTGTCATAAAAATAAAATATTTATTATTTCCGTAAACTAGAAATTACATTTACTTTACTCAAATGAATTATAATTGTCATGAAAGATTTTAAACCAGTGGTCAAGTGACTGGTTAAGACTCTAACGTTTGAATGTGAATTTGTTAAATGGCAACTCAGTCAATCCACCTAATTTCTCACAGTACGAAAGGAAAATGTTATTCATGGCCTGGTAAGTCTACATTGGCTAGACGAGAGAATAGTACAAGTAAAGGGACCTTCTTGTTTTCGAAACGGTTTGCTCAATGGCCACGCTGGTTGATGGAACCATCTAGCTATGGTGGTTGCGAACATCGGGCTAAATATGCTGTGATGTAGTTGGCTCGGATTGTCTGTTAAAGGCGAATGCTGCCCCTGATGACCATCTAAATCTGAAGGAATGAGTGACATGGTATTATTGAACGAATTCAAATGATTTTATCGAACCCTTTGAATGCTCACGACTGACCATTCGTGGATTGCATGTAATCACGATAACCTTCCGCCTGTTTCAATTAGCCACGGACACGTGCTAGCTTTCTCCAGCCATACAATAGCTGGACATTAGCTATTGTATCCTGTCAGTTTGGATAAAAGTAAAATTTTTATTTCAGCTTAGTCATAGCAGTATCTTCCTCAAAACCTTCCATTTTTGCTACCGTCTCTGTCAATCAGCCATCCCAAAAGCTTGGTGCGATCCAGCCTTGCGTCTATTTTCCAAGCCTCTGTTCTGTAATATAAATTTGTAAATAAGACAATTTTATGTAGTGCGTGCTTAATTTAATTAGGAATGAAATATTGCAAATAGATAAGAGAGAGGTTCTTGAAATTTTAATAAGGCAGCCTTTACTCTAATACTAATAATGTATTTATTCAGTTCACAACTATTTATATTCACACTATATACATACTGCCACATTATTATGTACACTCAGTACCGCATACACTCATTTTATAGGTCATTCTAGACAGTTCTAGTGTGGATAATCAAAATTTCTCATAGTTCCCATTTTTGACGATGTTGCACCAAATAAGTGAACTCCCGTAAAATCCTGGTACGAATATATATATATATATATATATTCTTAATTGAAAACATTTAACTATTTCTAGACCATGAAATTAAGAATTATAGAATAGAATAGGTTGCATATTAAAAACGGGTTAAGGATGAAATTATTCCATAATGTTTCGTAAACACTGCAGGGCACTCGTGGAAGAAATTTGTCTCATGAACCTCATAAATCCATCGGCCGGGGAAAATCTTGTAAAACATAATTAACCTTCAATATAAAATGATCGAAAATTTATGATATTTGTTCTTCTGTAAATTATATTAAATAACTTATTAACGTAATACACAAAATATACTACGCATACGTTACTAATCTCTAATTTCCTTATATATTATCCTTTTTACTCAGTTTTTCTGGTTGATTTATTAATCTCACATTTCCTAAATAATCTTAATACGTCTGGTTTATCCTTTGTTGTTGTTTGTATCTTTATGATCTTTGTCTTCTTATTTATTTGTTGATTTAAATTTATCTATCTTCTGAGGAAATTGGACAAGTCAAAATTAACGTTATATACGTAAACATAAATATATTAATTGGAATAGAAATATTTGAACTACATATATAAGAAAATACATAAATGAAAATTTATATAAAATAGGCAAGAAAAGAGATGAAATGAAAACTTAATATGAGACGAAAATGTTTATATTGTAAAGTACCCTTCAAAATTAAACACTTTTGATTACTCCAGAAGAATTTTGCTGGCGGCTGGTCTCAGCAGTGAAATTTTAATGCTGGAGTGACTACCGTTTTGCTTCGTTGCTGCTCTATTTTTCTTGCTTTTTCTTCTTTCTTATTCAGAAAATGGAAAACCGGATCAAAACTTATAATATTACAGTACCGTTGTCGACAAGTTTCAAAACTGGATACTTCAGTGAAAGCTCGGTCATATAGACTAGGTACTTTGCAATGATACAGCATTTCTATTCTCGTTTCGGAAGTGAAGTAACTGATAAATTATGTACTTCTCAAATAAAAATTCTTGAACTTCAAGGATCGTGGGTGGGGTACAAGACTTTTACGTTAGTCCAGTCTAGCGTATAAGTTTGTATGATACCTAAAATAAATTCGAAGAAGAAACCATGTTGTAATCCATTATTAAAGATTATAGAAATCATGTGATTGCCACTTTTGGCATATGATGGGATATATTGAACCAAGGAAGGGATTATCTATGTATGAGACGAAATAATTCAGACCACGATTCGTTCAGACGATAAATGTTTTTTGTTTAAGGATTGCGTAAAAAGACGCATTTTAATTCGAGTAAAAGCTTCCGCAATATCTGTCATATAAAAAGATTATGTATAAAATATTTGTATAGGTCTACTGAGATTATTAAAACATGATTGCATATTGGTAAATTGTTCAATCAATTATTGCTCTAATAGCGAAGCAAAAATTCCAACATCCGCCTCTTAATGTCTCGCTCTTGTTTCCAAATTGTGATCTCCTTTCCAGACTAATGTAGGCTTTTGAAATATATCCGGGAAGCCTTGCCAAGGCTTTCGTCTCGTAAAAGCTTTGAAGAGTTCTCTCCCTCCTTTTCTCTAATGTAACCGACCGTGCCTGCCTTCTCCATATCTGCGACCAGAGGCTGCATTGAACAAATTTTAACCTATTACAACGGATACCAGAAACACTGACCACATTGGACGTCTCGCTACTTTCATTTTCCATTCTAAATAATATTTGTATAACAAATCACAAATCTGTCTACTTTTACTGTAAATTATATAGCCCGATTTTTATTTGATGTATGGTATTCATAATGTATTCAAGTGTTATCTACCTTATTTGTGTAGTTTTTCGATTTGATAAATAGTACTGAATAGACATCGTTCGTAGTGAAATATTTTTCAGTGTTTATTAACGTATACTAAGCTGAGGCACCATGCTGCTTCTCCGGCAGTAAGTAGGTTATTTGAATAGCATAATACTCGTATAAATATTCGTAATGGACATATAATGGAAATTGGAAAGTTTCAAATCTAGTACAATACTGCGGTAGTCAGATACACGTACTTTTTCATTTATAAACATTCTACAATGAGCAAGAAAATGTATATTTCGGCTACGCAGAATGTTGTCATATAAATGGATTAAATTCCTTTTATCTTCTCCAAATTCTAGTCGCCGCTCTGATAATTTTTTCTAAATAATTTCACTATGAAAAATATCCTTAATTTTGTCGTAAAGACCACTTTTAAAAGTACTAAATTCTCATAGCACCTATGAGCGTTCATGAGGCTGTTTTCATAAAATCTGAGGTAATTCAATGGATCATTTTGAACGTATTGTGCAGTAAGTTTTTGTCTTTAGTGAGTGAAGGATGTATATTCTCAATAAACGTTTAAGTTTTGGGTTACTGTATCTTAAAAGTACCTAAAATATACAGAAATATAAAAGGAAATACTTGGTAGAGACTCTGTGAAGTGTCTGCAGTTCTTACACGTTCTTCGAGAATGTTATATTTGAAAATTTATTCAATTTTGTTGGTGGTGCTTTCTGGACCATCGAACAGGAAATTAGACACTCATAATGAAAAACGAGCTACGACACTGAGATGTTCTTTTCTACGATTGCTAATTGTGAGTCACGATCCATATTTCTTAAATTTTTTAAAATTATTTTTAACTTTTCATGAAGTTCATAAATATTCTGAAAAAAAATGGTAATAATTTATTAAAGATAGCAATTTATCAAAAAACATATAAGAAATAACATGAAGAGTGGGCAAATCATTATTCCGTTCACTGTTAACTCTTATCTGCTCCCTCGGATGCTTATTTTATTATTATCAGATTGGTGGCACTGCGTCTGAAAAATTAATAAATGATATACGAAAATAATTTAAACAACCGTAAAGGTAAATGTTAAGATATTGTCCTGGTTTTGTTTCAAAATATGAGAAGTGTTATCAATGAATGAATTAAAAAAACGCTCGAATTCCGTATGTTAATATAGTTTATTGCAAAAAATTTGATATACGAGGGTAGACTGAAAATGCTTGCAGTACACGAATAAAAACAAATAGCAATATTAGGAGAAAAGCACATTAAAGTACAATTCTTAAGTTTCAAAATCATATATTTATTTTTCAACATAGTCATCATTTAGGCATGAGAAGCGGAAGTATGCATACATGTTCTAATGATATGTCAACGCGGTTTATACAACGTGCTGTTATCGAATTTTTAACTGCTAAAAAAGTAACTCCTACTGAGATTTAAAGGCTGTTTATGGTGACGATGTTGTTGATAGTGGGTAGTGTCGTCTTCATTATTGAACAATAATCTTGCACACACCTCGCGCTCAACGGTATTGGCTTAGCGAAACTTGAAGTTTGAACCGATTCCACACCCTCCTTACTGCCACGATCTCAAGAGAGACCTCAGGGTAATCATTACACCTCGACGATGAGGTGAACGAAACGGTTAAGTTCTGGATTCGGGAAAAGTCGGAAGAATGAAAATACTAGTTACACGCTGTGAGAAATGAGTTAGCCTTTATGGTGACTATGTTGAAAAATAAATATATTATTTTGAAGCTGATTAATTGTACTTAACGTACTTTTTGTTGAATCTTGTTATTTTTTTATTCGTGTTCTACAAGAATGTGTGCATTACTTTTCGGTATACCTTCGAAATGTTACTAAGTAATTACTCCAGCTCAGCCAAAAACTCGCTGATATTGCTCAATTTGTATTCACTCATATTCATATTTATAGCTATTCTACTTTAAACAAATTACACGGCTTCTGCAAAGGTTAATAGTGCTGTTTTACCAAATTAAATTTTTTCTAGAAGAGGAACGCCGGTCATTTAATATACTAATTTATGATACAACTATATAGATATTTAATTACATGGAACTTCAATTTTTTTTAAAAAAAAACTTTATTTAGCAGGGTCTGCAAGTATAATGCAATTCACTGCTATGATATAATAAGAGATCATATGGCTAAGAGTATTTGGAGTGAGGGATATGTGAATATTTCACACCTCTGGCTGATTACATTGGGTTCAGGTATTTACAGGTTGACAATTATTTGTGTAAGTCTTGCGGAAGCTTTAGTTTGAGTCTTTTGTCCTCGATTTAATTTCTTTGCACTTTTACACTTCACTATATTTTTGAAAAAGTTAGTGCTTAGGCTGTGGTTTGTTAACTTTAATTCTTGGTGTATTTGACTGTTTTGTATGAACCACGGTCTGTTAATTACAATACGTAGCACTTTATTCTGCATGGTTTGAAGTTTCTTGAGCGAACTTGTAGGTGCGTTGCTCCAAGCTGGGCAGGCGTATGTAAGAATGGGTAGGAGAATCGATTTATAAATTAGGAGCGAGGATTCAACTCGAAGATGAGATTTTCGGTTGATCAGGGGGTAGAGCAGAGAGAGTCTACCGTGGCATTCATTTAGTTTTTTATGAATGTGGTATCTCCAGTTGAGTTTTGCATCTAGGTGGACTCCTAGATGCTTTATCGCCGTGTCCTTTGGATTCCACGATATTTCATTATTGTGCAGTCGGAGTGTCGATAGTTGAGTGTAGCGCTTGAGTGTGAACATCTTTTCTTGGCATTTAGTAGTGTTAATTTTTATTTTCCATTTTTTATACCAATCACACGTTACATTTACTGCATTTGGAAGGTGTTGAACTGTAGTTTCTATTTTGGCGCTCTGTGCTAGTATCGCGGTGTCGCCAGCAAACATGGCTAGCGTTGAGTCGTTCACTGTAGGCACATCGTGTACGTAGAGGTTGAACAAGGTTGACTCCCTAGGGGAACTCCTGCTTTTGGTGTTTTGATGCTAGATAGTGATGCGTTGATTCTTACTCTGAACGTCATGTAGGACAGGAAGGATTCTATAGTTTTTATTATGTAATCAGGAATGTTTAATTTAATCATTTTATACAAGAGTTCTTCCAGCCAAACCTTGTCGAAGACTCTTTCCAGATCTAAAAAGACTGCTGCTGTATATTTCATCTCTTCAAATCCCTCCCTTTTCAATCGTCTGTTATTCTGATGAGTTGGTGAGTAGTCGAGTGTGACTGTCTGAACCCAAACTGATGATATGGTATAACTTCATGTTCATATATGTATTCTTGCAGTCCAGTAAGGATCACCTTCTCTTTGATAAGTTTTTCAATATTTCATTGGTTATCAGGTTTGGTCCAGGGGTCTTCTGTTTAGGCAGTCACTGTATATATAGCTGGATTTCTTGAGTAGACGTGGGGATTATTTCCATGGAACTTGAAGTAAAGGATAGGAGATTGTATGGAGATTTAATCACATGGAACTTGAAGTAAAGGATAGGAAGCGTTTATTTGTTGAAGCTCTTTGCTGGTTGTGGTGTGAGGTCACCAAAGTGAATTCAGTTGGTCAACAGCTTCATGACCCATTTATGTCAGGAGATGTCTGTTGGTTCCTAGGCACTTGAACAATGTTCAAGCACCTCAGAACTGACACACTATGGTCACAGAATGGAAAATTTTGTCTGTCTAGGTTCATGGTCATAAACAGAATAAAACAAAATCAGTGTGTCTTCAGACAGCACTTCCTAGTTTCAAAATAACACACATCAATACAATATGCTACATAAGGATGCTACAAAAAAATTCAGAACTTATCAGTTTTACAAAGATTCAGCCAAAGTTTCCTTTGGAATGGTCCATGTATCTCTCAGAAAAACAGAAATGTTTAGACCTAAGATTGATTGTGTTACACCATCTCAATATTATTTATTCTCTACATGACAAGCTTGCTACAATATTACTAATACATTATACAAAAAATATATAATATGAACGTATGTCTGGTAAAATTTAACCTATAATTAAGCAAAAATATATCTAACTTAATATGTTGTAGGCCGTTAAAGTGTAAAATATTATTTCAAATAAATACATATGATAACATACATGTTTGAGAATGATAAAAACTGTTTTGGTGAAAAGGTAATAAACCAAGAACAAATAAGAGGAAGAACACCAATGTTTTGAATAGCATAACAAAACTTGATTCATATTCAAGTCTAGGCTTTCAGTGCTGTCCCAGAATGATAGCACTTTTAACCAGCAGTTATATGTATAAGCAACTATATCTATTTCCTTGTAAGGATGTGACATTGCCAAAATAATTCACGTAATTGGTATGGAAACGAAAGAGAAAGAGTAGATGGCTGACCTGAAATTCAGGGCTAGTGTCATCATGTTAGATAGGAAAAAGTACTTAAATTTTTCTTCACAAAAGGTGCAACCATTGTGAAAACTTACTGGATCACTAAATCAGATTTAGGGAAACAAGTAATGTTGGGATATACACATATGATCATAATAATAATAACAGAAACAATAATAAGGCAGTGTAATGACAATAATACGGGAAGTTTTAATACAAGTCATATTGGAAACATGACCTATTTTCACAATTACTATGTATATCTTTGAAAAAACTTCTTAAATCTGTAAGATGATCTTTATAGCTGGTTTCACACTTAACTCTCACAAAACTTTCATATTGTTTTTATTGTGTATAACATAAGAAAATTAACCAAATATTAGTTGTTCAACCAAGTTGGTTGGACTCTTTACAACAGTAATTATATTTTTTATTTTAAGAAATTGACATTCTATGATAAATTTTCGAAGTAATTATCAAATTAATATTCACTTTCAACAATTGTATGTCCATGGATGAACTCAGTTATTTGAATTTCTTCATTTTCTGACAATGTTGATGTACATATTCTATTGTCTGCTGTATTTGCTCTTTAACTTTACTTCAATATTTTCTCTATTTTAACTGTTAGTAAAATGAAATCAGTAAATATGAAGCTTTCCATGTGGTCACCCATCATAAAAACATATTAGTATCAGTTAATATAATTTTATTACATACCAATAAGACACATTATTTATGTTAACAGCATTTGAATAATTCTACAGCAAAAATGTAGGCCTATGCAATAAATTTGTTGTTTGCTTATTTGTATATTCATCATTAACATGATATTCATTTATGTTGTAGAAAATTGACTGCATATGCATTCAAATATAGAAATACACTAGGGTTCCAACCTACCCAGCAATTCTTTTGTTGATGCATTGAAATTATTATATTACTAATATTTTCTAAATGTCAATAAAACAATTATTGGTTATAAGCACTTTATTACACATCTGTTCGTTTCTAGCTTGTCAAATTATTTACATATTTGTTTATAATATGAATTATTAACTATCTGTTTCCCTCAACAGTGTGATCAACAAAAAATCTATCTATTTCGCTTCACTAAACGATATTTTTAAGATTTAATTCACAAATTGTTCTTATATAACAGATTTGTCACTTTCTACTTTTTAATTTAATAAGTGTTTTATTAGCAGACATTCTTGATAAATATTAAAATATTTTCTATAATTTTCAAGAATGTAGCCATACAACTGAAAGCTTGTCAAAAAATAATCATACGTTTCTATTTTAATACACTTTTTTATCCATATTTTAGTTTTATTATTGCCAATATGACGAGGACACCCTGTAAGAAACTTAATAAACATCGGACACAGAGTGAGCAAGGGACACTGCCAATGTTCTTCGTAGACTTCGAACTCCAACCTAATAACAAAGAAACTATAAAATATAATTTATTCAAAATAGCGAAGGTCGAATTGAAGCACCAAAATCAAGAATACCATAATACAATGTATACGCTGCCAAGCGTATGGTTACTCTAAACAGACTTACTACACGAAGCCCTACAATGCGTCAAATGCGGATGATAGCTTGACAGTAAAACTTGTAAGAAGACAAATAATACTCCTGCAATATGCACCTTGTGTAACGGCGACCATCCCACCAACTACAAAAGATTCACTGTATACACAAACTTAAAAACCGGAAATATGCCCAAACATTTAAATACTACAACACCCCTCATGCACACGCAGGCTCAGCAATTATAATCAGATAGCCAATAGATCACTACCAGTTACCATCCTATACTACAAACAAAATCCAGTGGTTTGGTAAGATTCAATCTACTACCCTGGCCACTAACCATCGGAGCAATGTATTGCCCACCTAGGCTTTCTATTTCACCCGATGAGTTTCAAGAACTCCAACTCCCTCTTCAACGACTGTTTCTAGTCGCCGGAGAATGGACCGCAAAACTGTGTGGGGTCCTAGATTAATCTCACGAAAAGGGCGAGCACTATTTGCAGAACAACCTAAGATTCATGTCAACCGGCGAACGAACTTATTGGCATACTCCCAGACCTACTAGACTTTGCCGTCGCTAAGGATAACTCCGAGATATACAACAAAATTGAAAGTAACTTCGACCTAGTCTCTGACCATTACTCTATAATAATAACAACATTGAGTACCAGCATTATATGGAAAACATGACCACCAAGGCTCTGTACTGTTAAAATCGAACTGCTACATGGGAAGCTACACCCTTCAATCTTAAAAACACAACTGAGATCAACAATATACCACTTCATATTAATAAAATGGTGGCAGAAAAACGTAGAGCTTGTGCTAAATGGCAAAGAACCAGAAATACTCGACACAAGACTATACTAAGCAATCTAAACCACCGTATCCACAATACTATTCAAGAGAACAGAAATGCAACATTCAGTTACTATGTTTCTTCACTATCACCATTAGATCACACCATCTAGAAAGCTACTAAAAAATTTGGAAGACCAAATACCACCCTTAAGACGTGCCCACAAGTTAAAATATTCAATCAACCCATTCCAGTAAAAATCAAAATAAAATAACTAGGACTCCATCTCGACTGAAAACTGACATGGAAAACCCCCATAAAAATCAAAAAGGAACAACTGAGACTAAAAACTAAAAACATGCACTGGCTACGAAAATCACAACTCACTCTTGAAAACAAACTGCTTCTATATAAAACCATATTAATACCTATATGGTCTTACGGGATCGAATTATGGGGATGCAGAAAACCATCAAATATCAAGCAAGATCTTGCAGACTTTCCAATCAAATATGATGCGTACCCTAGTCAATGCACCGTGGCACATCACGACACTCCATCACGACCTAAAAACTCCATTTATTGCAGAAACCATCAAGTCGTATGTCACTAAAAGAAAACATCGAACACTAAGCCACGGCAACAAATACATCGCTGACCTCTACATCCAAAAACTCGTAGTGAGAAGATTGAAGAGACTATGGCCGGAAGACATCACTGAATCCAGGAGACTGTGCCCTACTCGTGTCAAACAACATTAATATCAAAGAATTCACTTATTACTCGAAAGTGTTAAGAGTAGATTGTAAATTAGCAACCGAAATAAAAAATATATTTAGGGAATTATATTGAATAAGATTTGTATACCGCTTTAATACTTTACTGGCTAATTTTATTGTTATGAAGTGTCATCAGCATTGTCATTTCATCAAGTTTTCTAATTCTTATAATTGCTTGACACAATCCATTAACATCCGATTGGGTGTTTTATACTACTTTAACAAATAAATAGTGAAGTGAACAAATTGGTGCCAAATTTTTGGTTGTAGTCAACTGGGTTTCAGCTCCCAGATAAGTAGTTTTTTGTATGAGAAATGATAAAAAAAAGTGTGAAATGATTCGCATACATACAAGTGCCAGTTTACTCATAAGTAATAACCGCTGAGAATCTCTGATAAAGAGAAGTTAGTAATGATTAACGTAATGTGGCTGTGAAGGTGTGAGATAGCCAGAGAGAGACGACCCCGTGATAGGGATATGGAGACTTGGAGAATTAAGTAGTTAACGTTTCTAGTTTGTGGGAGAAAGTGTTGTAAGTGAGAGAAATTTAGGATGGTTTAGAGAAAGTAATAGTAATAATGGGAAGTTGATTTTATTTATATTCAATATGACTATTGAAACGATAGCTGCGCTGATATGCAACTGGGAAGGATAGTGACCAACCAGTTCCTGTTACTGCTGGCGCCAACCACCGAATTCTACGAATTTGCCTATAGGTCGATTTTCGTCGAGAAGAAGTAAACATTGTTAAAATTGATGTTATATTCTTACAACAGTTAATTGATACCAGAATATCCATTTTGAAAGTGCCTCTAGATCACTTTTCACTGATCAGAATCAATTGCCCAAACACTTTCACCTTTCCTTGCATTCCCTTTCGAAAACCCGGAAAAGTAGAAACCATGCCTCAACCCTCTCACTATTTGGATTTCTGTCCAATCGGAGTTTAGCAATTCGCTCTCCAAAATTTAATTTCTTCAAGGATTGATTCCACGGCTCTGTTTTCTCACGTAGCTTTCCGATTACAAACTTCAATATCGTTTGATACCTTAGTTATATGGCGCCATCTCATATAGTATCACTCCGCCAGAAGATAACGACATGGACTGTCGTCGAAACGACGAAGACTTTACCCGGCTGGAATACCGTGAAACCTATATTGGTTGCTATACCCGAAAAACATTCGTTCTGCAACAATTTCAGACAGTTATAAAACAAACTGCATCGTAAAAGTTCTACACAGGACAGTTGCAATTGAATTGACTAATGAATAAAGAAATAAATATATAATCCCACCCCTCATTTTACGTTTTATCCTGATTACACTTATTGTTTTGTTAAAAACTGAAAAAATACCCACATCAGTCCGCTGTTGGCTTGACGAATTTGATAAACATGGCGGATTATACGAAATGGATTGAAGTAAATTATTGTTATTTGAGTCAGGCAGGTTCTTTTAAGAGTGTCGTGTATTAAACATGCCATATGATTGAAAAATATTTTCTTCGTATTATTCTAAATTCTGTGCAAGGCCTGGACTTTATTAAACCTATTGGGGTTCAAATACGCTGCCCCATACTTAATAATTGACGATCATGTGTTTTATATGCTATTTTCTTATTCTTCCTGACTTACCTCAATTGTCGGGCAGCTAAAGTAATTTTTAGCTTACCTTTGTTGGCTTGGAATCAGGCATTATTTATTCGTCTCAGTTTTCTTTTACCGTATCTCCGAGTTTATATTCACGTATCATAATTTTGTAGTAATTGTATTTATATACTTTGAGAATGCATTTAACGAGTTTAAGATTGGTCTGTAGAAAAATAGTATAAATGGATTTAATATACGTTTTACATGCAAAAAAATAAATACAGGAATTCATATTGGTAGAGGGACAAACTAACTGAATATATGAATTGTTTTCAAATACATTCGAATATGTTTTCCAGAAATTAAGCTATAAAGACCATTTTGAATTAAAAATTCATAAATAATCTTTACATTGCTTACAATCATTATATAACATTTCCAAATTCTTTGAAAGTGTTATGAAATTACTGTTTATAATTAGTAAGTGTATACTACAAGAAAGGTAGAACGAAAGTGAAACGATTTCTGAATATAATACAAACTGTGCTTATACCTCATAAAGTTATGTAATATTCATTTATGACAATTCTATTCCACCATTATTCTACATTTATTTATTATAGAAATTTTGTGCTACATTCAATGAGAACTTAAATCTTTTTTCAGCTATCTATCATCCGCCAAAGTGTATCCGTTTGTTATGAGTAGTCCACTATGAATATAATAGTTGCCGTTCTGCAGTTTCGTTCATACGTATGGCATCTTCCTTTCTTCCATTATAACGTTTTTATGTTTACGTTTATCACACACTCAGCCCTTAACTTAGGCTTTTGAGTTTTGTCTACTGACAAATTCAGTTGTGTCACTCTAGGCTCTTCTTCGCACCTGAGAAAAGGGACAAGGATCCCAGAAACGTTGTATGGTATTTATATGATCACTTTTTGTCTGAATTGGCAAACTTTCTTATTTATTATTTTTAATCAGACGTAAATTTTTTCGTTTTACATAATGTTGCAAACCCCTGAGTTTGTTCCCGGTAACTGACACATTGACGCGTCATCAGTTCTTGTCGATGCGTCGTAATGAGTTAACTCGTTGACAATTTTTGGGACATTCTGGTATAATTAATTTTCGAAAGCAAATAGTCTTCAAAAAGAAGTGTAATGTTAGCGATTATTAATACAATTTATGAACTGTGCATTATAGAATAAACAAATAAATAATACAATTATTAAAAAAATACTTAGACATTTTATAAAATTTCCTGAAATATGTCCAGGTTTCGAAACACCAACTTAAAGAAAAGAAAGAAAACGCCACTAGATAGGAAACCAGAGAACAGCTCCAGCAGTTTATTCACCGGGAAACCCTACGGAATGAAAGAAAACATTTCGCTTCATTCATTTCATTTCAGAGGAAAAAATTATTCTCTTCACATGACGACTCTATTTAGGTTATTCTTAAACATTCTTGTTGCTGGAGGATTCTCCTTGAACAGCGCTTCATGTAAATTGTTTCAATCGGATTCGATCTGTGTGTATTTCCGTTAATTAATCGCCGATATAATTATACAATTTGAAGTATACTAGGAAAGATTAATATAATGCAGAAAATATCTGAATCAAATTAAAACTTTTACAACGAAGTTACTAGTGCCATACCGATAAGTCATTACTTTATAAATATACAGATTTGGCTGCTAAGGCAAATCTAAGGATTCGATACTAATAAACTAAATACGGCAAGTTGATACCTAACTAATATGAACAATAAATTAAGAGATATAAATACTTTTTGAAATAAAGATTCGATTATGATGTGACATAATCTTACTTTTTCCTTTACCGATGTTTTTTACAATAGTTTTTGATAGACGATAGCAGTTTATAAGAAATGATGCAGATAAATAGCAACGAATGTAAATATTTTAAGTATGGGGTAGTTAAGACATCTGGTCGCTCACTCAATCGAAATAAGAACATATTTAAGAGTCCTATATTGTTACAGAATAACAGGAAAAGTTTTAAATAATAAATCTCTTCGTCTATTATTTTAATTTTATTTATAAATTTATTACAAACATGTATAATAATATCTACATAAATTCTAGCAGGTACATGAATTTATTAAGTAGACATTTAAGTTGAAGTATTTATGTACCTGAGCTTACAATTTTGTGAGGTAACACATTGGTTCAGCACATTTTAGCTAATAAAAGTTTGCATGTTGTTTAGTGAGACAAATTTAAATGCTAAAAGTTTTTCTGTTTCAAAATGGAAGTCACCGGATGATGATATAAATGACCGATCACTATAATATTATAAGACGGACTCATTCATACCTTTCAATGCTCAATGAATGAAAGGAGAACTTCTTACACATTTTTTAGAATATTTACTGACCAGCATTTAGTAATTGTTCATGATACATTGATACAGACATGTGATAGGGAAGCCCTAATTTCTTTCGTGAAATGGCTTTAGCACGAATATTATATAATTTAAAATCAGGCAATACATTTTAGTTACAGAAAGTTATTAGTAACAACAGAAAACAAATATATGAATAAAAATATATTTGTTAATGTTGCCTAAATTACCTAACTAATTTCTAGAAATTTTTACAATATCCATCCTCGCGTTCAACACTTTTCAATCGTATTAAAAAAAATACGAAATGGGTTCACTCGCTTTTCTGGAAGTTTCAGACATTCGAGTCCACATATTTCCTTACTCCATCTTTCTTATAAGTTAGTTTACCTTATTTTAAAAGGTAGTTTATTTTATCCTGCCAAGAAGCAGTTATGATTTTATACAGAAATTTGTATACAAATGCTCCCTTAATTTTGCGCATTATGTTAATAAAACTAAACTATCGTAAGAATGAAAATTGGCATCGAGAGCAGACAAATAAAGATTGGGCTGTTTTGGATTGTTGTCTCGTTTCCGAATATTTAATGTTGAACAAGACAAAGTTAATAAAATAAAATATGCATATAGTCTAAAATTATCACTGGACTTCACACACAAAAAACGTCTCAAAGGAGCATGGCGTGTCATTCCACTTGAGTCCTTTCCCATCCCGATTCCACAGCTCCAAACAGTGTTCCTCTTCACCATTCTCGTAGCGAAAGTTGTTGGGTTCGCCTGTGTTCCAATTGGTGAATGTTACTGGTCTTCCAGTTGCCATCCAGAAGAATGTTCCCTCCTCAGCCTGGTCCGTTCCTGACGTCCAGAAATGTTCGTGACCCAGGCCTAAAATAATAAAAATTCATTGACACCACATGCCTAACATACAGAAAAAAGGTAGCATTTTAAATGTTTTAGTTTCATATTTAGCATTAAATATGTGACAACCACAAAGATCTTATGCATAAATCGCCTACTATTATTTCAGAAAATAGATTATCATATACGTTTCTAACTACATTTACTCATTAAAGAATTTGTATCAAATTGAGACAAAATTAATATTTTGTTAAATATTCGCAGATTATAGCATTTGAATTATTATGAAAAATAATCGTTTGCCTTAGTTTCGGGAATTGTAAAGTAATTAGTTTTTTTAATTTTTGTATTAGTTATGTGAAAACCTTGAATTTAGTATACGACAAACCTTATTACATTGACAGTTCAACTGACTGGTTAAAATTGAGACTTAAAAAAGTATTGGGTGTTTAAGACCCCGAAAATTGTTGATCTTCGCGTCAGCGCAAAATTGTATTTTACAAGAGACGTTGCAAATACCCTGTTTTAGTTTCATAGAAAGAAAAACTCTCTTGATTTAAAACAGTGATTTCTCTGAAACGTGGGCCCGTATTACATCATTTAGAACGTTAAAACATTTACCTTGAAAAGCGTGGTATTAAACTGACCCTTTCAGGACTAATTGAAAAAAATTTCAGTGTGAAAGTATTTACGAACCTGGCATCTTGAATTCGTTCAAACATCGCATGTCAATTGCGCTGATTGAAAGAGTTGAACGACACAAATATTTAATTTAACGATGAGATCAGAACTTTTATGGGTAAAAGTAAGATTTATTAGCGAATATGTCCTAAATTTGGACCAAAACAGGCGTTTAGTTTTAAGATACCAGAAAATAAAGACTATAAAATCCAACACAGTGGCATAAATAAACTTGTAAAATAATAAGCTTGGGTTATTTCCCTCCGGTGACTAATTTTTACCAGAAAAAAACTATTCTTATTTATATAATGGCAAAGAAAATGGTTGCATTTACGGACATTGGCCTTATTAAATGCCAACAGGTATAGAATTTAAATATGCGCACATTGAATAAAAATGGAAAGTTAAAATTATTGCAATTTTCTACCTACTATAATTATCTGTTGTCCATGACTATTTGGCGTTTAATAATAAGGTAGTTTACCACAAATCCAGGCTGACAAAAATATTATGAAGACTGCAAATTCTTCTTGGCGTTGCACTTGAATTGTGATGCGAAAATCTGATACAGTTATTGATAAATAGCAGGTGTGTGAGATTTAAAAGCTGCGGATTCATTTGCCCGATAGTTCTTTCAACTTCGCCCTTTAAATGTTACATTGGATTGAGTTCTGATGATTGTGGGTACCACCAAAGTAAAGTGAAGTCTACCTCATGATCTTGAAGCCACTCCAATGCACTCCGTGCACCGTGACATTGTATTCTTGGAAGAAGCCATCTCCATTGTGATACGTCATCATAATTGGTTGAACTTGATCAGCAACGATACTTTGGTATATTGTGTTAATATCTACAAGTGCCCAAACCATACAACTGTCCCCAAAAGCTTAAAGGGTTGGTTTTACTCATGCATTTGTAGTCGGTGATTTCGTGAAGTTCCCGCTCCCAACTCAATGTTACATTTGGAAACGTGATTAATAGGAACACATGAATTTTTGGTAGTGTTTGACTGTATAATTTCTGTCTTTCTATGAGAATGGGACACATTTTCTCTTGTTAGCGAAATAAAGCAAATGTGTTCAAACATGCCTTCAATGCAGTGTACGGCAAATGGTGGGTTCAGAGATCATCCCTGATTACGTCCTGCACTAATTTGATGTACTGTTGCCCTTCTGTACCAGGTTTGCCACTAATAGTTCTGTCAGAGCTTTTAGTCACTAATGCCCACAACTCACACGTTAAGACCCTGTTTTCCGAATGACAGTTCGATATTTAAACAGCTGCTCTTGAAAATTTAAGTTTCCTAGTTACTGACTCCATGGCTCATAGCGCCAACAATTATCTTACATTTTAAATACCGTAGTAAACTAACGAATCCTTTTACATCCGGCGGGCTGCAGCGCGACATAATACCAAATTTATTTTCTACTAGCTGGGTGCCCGGCGTTGCCCGAGATGTCATTTATCTATAACCCCCGATATGACTCCAATTTCGGCTGCTTTTGCGCAATTTTTATGTAACGCTACTCGAACCCTAATCATTATAATTAACTCTGAAAAATATTTCTTCATCGCTAATATCTGCCGTGTTTGCATGTTTCAAAATTTTCACCCCGCTACCCATGCATCTGAGGGGTAAATGCCAATTTGAATGTCGTAACTAAACACAGTGACTTCGATAACCTTTGATTTGACTCCAATCTCGGTTGTATTCGCGTTATTTTACTGTAAAGCATCTCCACCCCAAACCCGAAGGGTGTCCTTTTCACAGGGCGTAGGGGATGAAAATTGTATTCAGATAACATTGGTAGAAACACTATCAATATCTTTGACCCCTAAAAATATTTATCCGACTCAAATATCGGCTGTTTTAGTGTGTTTAAATATTTCCACCCCAGATTCTGGGGGTGGAAGACGCGTCTCACCCCGACGGTGTTTGTTTCCTGGTCGCAAAGAACACGTGTACGAAATTTGGTGAAAATTGCTCGACTGGTGTAGATTTGTAATTTATTTAGAAAACGTTTGTATGGGAAATAGAAAAGGGCTGTTTTTAGGGTTTTCCCGGAAATTATTCGATTTTTTTCTCGCCTTTTAAACCTTCCCTAGACCTCCACGAACATTTCAAGACTAAGATAAGATAAATCCGTTCAGCCGTTCTTGAGTTTTAGTGAGACTAACGAACAGCAATTCATTTTTATATATATATATAGATATATAGATAATGTGGCTAGTGTATAGATTAGGTAGGAAATACAATTTGGAATGAAATAAAATATTAGAACTAGAGTGTTAATATCTTACTTAGAATTAGACAAAGATAAAATAAGTCAGAAGTTTAACTAGTCCAAATATTAATATTCCATTGTGTTATTATTTTTATGATTAGAAACAAAATGGCCAAAAAATAGATCTCACAAAAATAAAAAAAGGGTACAACGATTCTTCCACAGGTTTGTGGACCTTCTCAAGTACACGAGAAGGTCCACAAATCTGTGGACGAAACGTTGTACCCATTTTTATTTTTGGGAGGTCTGTTTTGTGGCGATATTGTTCCTAATCGTAATATATATATATATATATATACAGACGTAAATTTTAACATTGTTATAATTTTTAATGTTTGTCGGTCCCACACAGTCTGCGTATTTATTTTCTGGTTCCTTCTTAATCATAAAATTTGTCAGATGCATCTGAACTCCATCACAGTATTACGTATATTCATGTTGATAATTGTAATTAAACATTCCAAAAGGAACTAATTTTATTGCATTCAACTGAGGAATGAAAGTAATATAAAATATTCGAAAACATGTCATTAGAAAACCATTTAGGTGCACGAGTTGCATTAGACGAATAAATGTGGAGTAGCTAATGGTATTGTTCCCATGGACTATTTGAAAGAAAACATTACAGAATTGGTCTAAGAATCGGGACCCAAAAACAAGAAATTAAAATTTGGGAGATAAAAATCTACTCGTTAATAATATTTCGCAGCAATATCGCAATTATGCTGGAATTAAACAGCATTTCCCTCCATCTTTTTAGTATTTAAAAATAAGTATTTTGTGTATTCCAACTGATTATAGAATGAGAATTTTACTCACCGAAATCTCGTATGTGTTTTTCTAGCTTGTCATTTTCCTCTTGGCTGCTAATGCTGGCTAGGTGCATGCCATGGTATCGGCAGTATTGTGCAGCTCGGAACCAATTAGCCTGTAACATTAAATGAAGGGTTTCAAAACACGCATAAATGTTACTACTCACATTGAGTCTTATTGTAGGTTTGGCAGGTCCGTTTCTTTAGAGAAGTGTGGATGATTTTTCCAAATTTCTAACATACTATCGACACTACATATTGAATACTGTTAGTTAATTAATTCGTATGTTACCTTGAAATTTATTCCCATTTGAGGAAAGCCAATAGGTAAAAGCACGGAAATATATTTGCAAATAGTTTGTTTTCTATACGTACTCCTCTGCTTTCATCCTTTTTTCTTCCCGAATTAGTGTAGTTTATCACATTTATACTCCAAGTATCAGATTATTTAAAGAGCGTTATCCCGGTATATTGGCCGAATAAGTAACTCTTCTGCTTCCAACTAGGTTAGAGTAGTCTTAGGCTACGACGTTCAGATGGTAACTTCCATCGTTATGAAGTGAAGTTAACTTCTTTTGGAAGCCCAAGAACTACCACAGGAATATTGTTATACCTGAATTCATAAAAGTAGGAGACGTGCATCTACCTGCTGTGGCGATGTGATCAGCGTCATTGCCCTGTATCACCTGGTACGAATCCCTGGGAATAGGCATAGATGTTTGTGTCTACCATGGTCCAGAAAACCGGAGATAATCGACAAACTGACTTGAATTTGGCTGCCTAGCCAGTATTGGAGATCGGTGATCCAGTGCAGGACTGCAGATGAGTGACAAAGTAAGGATCACCAAATTTATTGTAAAGTGCCTTTGCTCCTGAACAATTTTTACTCATAATACGGGAAAGCTCTGTATCTGGGTAGCTACTGAAACCTCCCACTTTACCCTGATGAAAAAGGGACTCAATAAATTTTTATGTCGGAGCAATTTCATCTAATAAATCTTTGCAGATTATATCTGCTGGCGCCAAAACGATTTTTTATTATTTTATTTATAGTAATAATTTTTTTTTGGAATAAGTGATTGTGTTACTTTATTGTACTAAAATAAACATTAATTTCAATCATTACAATATATATATATATATATATATATATATTGTAATAATTAAATGGATAATTATTAATTTGAATTAAATTGCCCCACGCTGTGGAAGCCAAAATGTAATAATTATTAAAAGAGCTTAATTAAAAAATATTAATTATTTAAAACAAATTTATTCATTAAAGGTAAAATTTATTAGCTCTACTTTGGCACGCCAAATTGAATCAAAATTTACAAACCAATTTTTTTATATAATTTGTGGCAAATACAAACTTTTATATTTTACAAACAATCAAATCTAATAACTCTTCTTCTCAGGGTCTTTACTGGGTTTGATAAGTAAGAAGCAATCAGGATTATAAATTAAAGAATTAACAATTCAAACAAATTGAAACTAACGCAATACGAAATGAAAAGAAACGAAATCTGACTATACCTTAATTACCGTTTACAGAAATTTAATTATTTTGGTTTGTACTTACAACTGTCCTTCTGGTACCAGACTTAATGATTTCGAAGCTTGGGACACACTTCACAAAAAGGCCATTAATCACAGACTCTACACTTGAACAAACACACGGTTGTATTTCGTGGATTACTCCTCCAGGAACTCGATTATCTGCAACTCCGGTCAACCATCGGACGCATTAAATTTCAATGCCTTTTGCGGAAAATCTTATTTCGAAGCGCGTATGTATCTGAACGGGGCGCTAAACCTTTTGTTTCAGATTTTCTGATTTTTATATAACTTGTCTCTCCGTCCAGATCTTTTTACAAATGTAATGATTAACATATAAGTCTCACAGTTGAAATTACTAAGTTTGGACCACGCTGTTCGTACTCTTAAATTTCGCTCCCTCTCTCTACCACAAGATTCGCCAGACTGCAATCAACTGAACTTCCGTACAATGTGCGCAGTTCACAACAAAGCTAGCCAACAAAGAGCTTGCCGTCATTGTCGTCTTTGAGATCGGAGCCGCTAACAATTCATTATAATTTAAACAATTAATGGCCTCCTTAATTAGTATTACAATATATATATATATATATATATATTACAAAATATAGTATTACAATATATATATATATATATATATGTGTGTGTGTGTGTGTGTGTGTGTGTGTGTGTGTATGTATGTAACAGTTGTATGTAACAGTTGAATATATACTGTAGAAATTACAAATATGTAATTAATTAATTAATTGTTTCTTTAATTATTAGCGGCGTAACTCTGAGGTCACGGCATTGTAAATAACTATATTGTTTGGCGAGAATGCAGAACCGATAATGGTTGCTACGAGGTATTGTCAAAAAGGTATATATAGGCGTTGAGAACTTTACCGGGCTCAAGATTTCCTAGTTGCTAGTGCCAGTTCTCAGTTTCCAGTTGCTAGTGGTTGTCAGATATTGAGAAAGCAGTTTTTAATCATATATTCAGAGAGAGCAGAATGTGAACAGTAAAAAGCGAGCGGTATGTGATCTGCAAACAATTAGAAATTCAGCGAAACAGAAAGGCGCCGAAAATTTTCCAAAGTGTTTGAAAAGTGATACGAGTAGAATCAGTGATATGGCCTGTTAGTGAAATAGTGTTCTAGATAAAAAATTTTTCAAACAAATCACGCGTGCACAAACCTGATCAGATCAAACAAAATGGTAAACAAATTTTCATCTGTAAAGCTTTAAGTAAATATTATTTACAGTCAGATTTCGATAACTTTACTAGAATTATATAGCTTTTCAGATTAGTAATAGTTTTTTTGTTATTATAAATTAATTTTCTTTTTCATTGTCTTTATTAGAGGCCCGATAAGCTGTCCTGAAATTGTGATTTCTCATAAAAGCTGAGGCATTAATTTAAAATGTAAAATCAATAAAGATCAAATTTGTAAAATAAATAATTTTTTTGTGATTTTTTTAAAAGTAATTGTTTAGTATCGATTTCCTTCCTTTATTATTTTAATTTTAACCGCATTATTTGTTTGTCTCTAACGTGTTGATATTTTGTTGATATGTTGCACTGCAACGTAGAGCTTGCAAATTTTATAAAATCAATTTAGAACACTGCATTATTTTGTCTCAAACGTGCAGCTTATTTTCATTTGACTATTTTGAATAGTACAATACATATATATGTATAAATTTTAACCTGTTATATTATAATACTTATAATAATATGGACTTGAGGTTTTAATGCTGAAAATAATTTTGTTATTCTTACATCATGAATAGTTTTCCGAACGACGAGGTAATGTTGTCCGATCTGAGAAACCTGTAGCATGCTCCTCCGTAAGATAAAAATCAAAGTGATGCTTTTGCTTATTTTTTCTGTTTTTTAGAATGATCACTCTAAATATGCCGATATGATTTGTTTCTGTCATTTAAGAAATTTGCATTCCAGTGTACTTTGAATAATAATGGCAGCAAAAGATTGAAGTTTCGAAAGAGTGAAAACACGAAACACAGGAAATGCCTGTGTGTATGAGGGAGAAAGACCTGGAATAAATAACTATTTAAACAGAGAGGCATTGGTCCGGACGTGACGTAAAGCAATCGTAGAAAGCTTGCATCAGTCAAGAAGATTGCGCCAGAGTGCTCAGCCATATTCGGAGTCAACAAAGTAGAAACAGCAATCTTGTTATTATGTCTTACAACTAGGTGAATAAAATATTACTTTATCTGAAACTTCCTTACAATCAAGTTATTTTAATGTCTTCATGTTTTACGCAATATGGGATCCGAAACAGACGTCATAAGAATTCCTATCTGTTTGTCACACTTTGTTCACTTTTCATAAGAAAATTGTCGGACTTCTTTAGATGAAAATTAATCGTTGTGAAAGGCTTTTTAGCGATTTAAACTTCGAATAGATGGCGGGCGGGTTGAAATATTTATTTTATACTATTCTCAAGAAAACCGTCTAAACGATTCCGATCAAACTTAATAACGTTGTTCTTCAGAAGCGTAAGAAGGATTTCAGAAATTTCAAGCAGCTATCCGCCATTTTTAATCTAAATGGTTAACGTATTCCAAAACATGGTCCCTTTACGGAAAAGAAGAAGAAGAAAGTGTAGGGTAATCCAGATAATAGTCACTCTTTAAGCATAGGAAAGGGACTGAAAGGCGGGATGCGGAAAAAGCTAGGTAGCCAAGGGTTAAGTAGGGTCTCCGAGCTTTAGTTTTAAGGATCCTACCCGGCAATTCACCTAAAAGATGCAGGAAACCCTAGAATAACCTGCATCTGGTAGGTCGGTCATTTGGTACTTGTCCCACGGCCTTCCGATGGCGGGTTGAGGGATTGCTGTGGGGAAGCAGCGTTCCCTTATTTGTGCCTCGACCGGTTTAGGAGGCAGCTGGCCGACTATTCCAATAGGAAAAGCAGACAACTTTTACCGTATAATCAAGGTCTGTGACCCCGGAACATACATCCATCAAAACTGACCGAGGTGCCTCTGCTCGTGCGAACCTTCGTTCAAGAGATGAGAAGACATCCCAAAGGTAGCTTCCTCCAGCTCTTCGGAGAACAGCTTTCACTGGCTTCCTTGACTTTACGGAAAACCGTATTAGCAAATTTTATATGAAGATTAAAAAACTTTGAGGACATGTATTCGCAGGTAAACAAAATGTTTTTGTTAATAGTATACGAGAAAATAATAGAGCTGAGAAGTAAAAAAAAAGTATTTAATCAAAGAAACTTGGAAACAATTTATGAGTAAATATGATACCCAGAATCTAAAATTTTTTCTGAAACCTAATCCTGTTATTATATATTTATACACATTCAAATTACGCAACTTTTAAAATATAAGGCTAAAATGTAATAGGCCTACTAGCAATTTTCCAATTATTAATCCTGTTGTTTACTTTTCGGTGCTTTGTACCAATATATTGATCAATTTTAAAATAATGGTTATGGAAATCTGTTTGTCTTGCAATGTTTCTTTGTTCTCTTACACCTGTACTTTATCGCGGGGAAGAATGCCATGTTTATGAAAAGCTTATTTATTGGTTCTAAATACGTGAAGATTTTTTTCTGAAATGTATATAATGAGTACAAATAAAAAATAGTTTAAACACTTAAATAACATGACAAATAAGTCAAACATGAGTTCTTTGCATTTGTAATTTTCAGACCTTTAGGGAGAAGAGAGTTAGTCTAATTTTATACTTTCTGGGTTAAAATAAATTTATCTTGGCTAGCTGTGGGTGTGGGGTTGGCGCCGGCTCCGAAGCAGAGTCGCAGAACTGTAAAAGTTCGCCCACGCAGCCACATGAGGGTCGTTCATCCCCCTCTCGATCGATTCCCCTCTATCACCTCCACACAAACTGACGAACCATCACGGTTCTTGAGGAATCCTGAGCCTTTAAGATTGTGAATAAAGAGATGCAGAACTCTACACTCAAAGGCATGGAATGATTACTTGAGGTCTGGGTATTCTAACGGTTGGAGAACAGCCGTGAACGTACTAGTAGGTAACCGATATTTGGAAATTGACATTATAATCCTTTGCGTTGACCAATAATAACTGTTAAATTACGACGGAAATAAATTTCTTGTCCATAAAATACCAAAATTAATGTGCGCAATCGAAACATCGAACTTTGGAGGATAGTTCCCTAAAGCTGACAGTTCAAGGTTCAACTTACTAAAATAATTTCATGATCAAGTTATCATTTGAAATATTTTATTCTTAAGTATAAATTAAACGTAAGAAATTTTTAACAAATTCTGTTTTGCATTATGTGGAAAATAACAGTGAGACCTGTTGTTAGCTCTCGAAGGCAGAACCATTTAGGAGAGACAGAGAGGGCTACCTTTCGGGATGCTTTCTTCTCTCTCTGCTGTTGAATTAAGGTTCCCGCAAGCCGAGGCATCTCGGTCTGCTTTGAGATGTGTATGTTCCGGGGTCGCAGACCTTGGGCATACGGTATGAGTTGTTCTCTGTTTCTCTTGGAACAGTCGGCTAGCTGCCTCCTAAACTGATCAAGGAACGCAGAAGGGAATGCTGCACACAACAGCAACCCCCTCTCCCATCGGAATGGCGTAGGAAAAGTACCAAATGCTCGACCTGATGCAGGTTTGCTAAGGTTTGTCCTGCATCACTTTTAGGCGAATGCCGGGTAGGAACCTTAAACCATATCCCGGGAGTCCTTGGCTACCTTCCTCTAACCATGCGCATCCCCCTTTTCAAATCCATTACTATGCTATTAAAGGTAAGTTGTCACCACGTGGATTACCCTCATGTTACCTTGTTACTCTAAAATAAAAAGACCGTAATCGCTCGATTCAGTACACATGACTTTCGGTCTCAATATTTTCATCAGAAATTGTATATCACTGAGGTTCCGGGTTTGAATATCGGCACGAGCATGGATGTCACGGCCAGGGACAACCACGGATAGGACTGAGAAGAACTAACACACTTGTTACATGTCACTCCATGTATCATGTAAGATGACAGTGTGGTAATCTCGGTAGGCCAAAGCTCAGTAACACCGTTGCGCCCTGGAGTCTGTTAATACAGATCAAACTACGTAGCTTTCAAAGTATTATTTTGGATACAGAGTAAATATAAACTGATAATATAACATTATCATATTAAGTAACTCCTTGGCTTGACAGCCCCGAAAGGCCTTGGCCTACCGTGACGGCTGCCAGACTGTCATCTTACATGACATTTTCTGTATTTAGCAGTGACATGTGGTCAGAATGTCGATTCTCCCACAGCCTTAATCCCAGTTTTCTTGTCCAGGATGATCACAAACATCCATGCCTATGCTTGGATTCGAACCCGGGCCCTCTGTGATGCGAGGCAATGACGCTGGCCACTACACCACAGCAGGCTGGCAACATTATCATATTATCCTAACATAATTAGTTTTTTTAAACGAAGAAGATTCCAGTGTAATTATAAATCTCGAGCTTATAACCAGGTAGCACGTTAATTAACCCTATCTTATACAACGAAATAATAATATGTGGTATATATAAACACTATTTACTTGGAATTGTTGTCATTAACCTTGAGATAACTGTGACGTCACTAAATGATAAGAAAAATATCATGAAATGAAATTTAACATTCATTTCTAGTAATCTGATAAACGTAAATTTAATAAAAATACAACACTATAGCTTTATTTTTTTAAGTTATATTTTCAAGAATCGCATCGGTAATTTTGACTGAATCTTAGTATTGATTGATAGTTAAAGTATAATAGTTGAAAATTATACGTTCACATTGTCACTGTTCATATTACTCATCTACTCCTAAATTTTTCTACTTTGCATTTTAAAAGCTATTTTTTAAGGCTTTGCTCAACTGAATAAAGAGAACGGTGAAGATGGAACATTAGTTGGTTATTTTACTCACTGAAACAATGAATATATTATAAATTTGTTTTTTTTATTAAAATTATAGATTATAGATCAAGTAGGCACTGTCTATGTGAAAAGCGTTTCCCATTGAGGGTATGAAATATTTTGCGCAAAAGTGGAAATTTTAAGTTCGCTGAACTAGCAATCTTATTCCCACGAGTTGTATTAAAGTTCCCGGTCGCTTGAAGTTAATGTGCCTTCGGCGACTCTTGCTGTTGGGAACAAACTTCTCCCTGATTTAAACTTGTGTTTACTCTGGCTTCTCGTGTTCCTGTACTCTTCCCGTTAAATTTTTTTTTATCTAATAGTTCAGTTTGATTTAAAAGTATATTTTTATAAGTACCATAAATCTATTGTTTGTGTGGAAGCAACGAAACGAACATTAAAAGACAGACAGATGAGGTGAGGTGCAGAAAATGAGAGTAAAAAGGGGTTATGGAATTGGACATCAGTCTTCACAACAATTTTTATTTTCTAAACTAGTTATCAGTAAAATAATTTTTGTCTTTTGTTGTTCTTCAGGTAGAAATTATCAAGCATCGCGATTGCGGTGTACTTGTACGAAACTCAGCTTTTTATTTCGATTACCTTAAATCTTCTTGTTTCGAAAAAATCTTTTTCAAAAGCAACCAAAATTGAAAGAAATTTGGTAAGAGCTTTATTTGGTCCCTCCTAACAAAATAAAAATTGAAAAATTTCTAAAATTTCCACTAACTCTCAAATTTGAAGAGCTTGAATTTCGTCAAATTGTCATATATATATATATATATATATATATATATATATATATATATATATATTAGCTCAGTGGAACAATTCGAAGAGGTAGTAGAGGTTTTCAAATAAGAAAATAGATTTAACACAATTTTTAAGAATGAAGTATTAAAGGTAATGTAATTTGTAATTACTTAAGATTAAAGAAACAGATTGAAACATATATAAACTATATACATAGTCAATTTCAAATATTTTAATGTCCAACAAATCTTTGTACCAGTTTTTAAATTTGTTCTGGTTGTCTTATGGTACTAATGATAGCCTTGAATAGTGGATAGAACTAGTTAATTTAGTGTAGTAGTCAGCAACCAATGGCATGAGGGCCACCTAGTGGCCCACCGGGAAAATCTTAGTGGCCAAGTAAACAGATTTTAATTATTTTCTGCTTACATTGTATTATTGTATATGATTTATTTCAAGTTGTAAATATTGATTTGGTGATAATAAATTTGTAACCGTCTATTTCAATATAAAGGTTGATTCTACGGTCATGGGACAAAACTTTGAGTGCTTACTAAAACATACCTCTTTTGTTTAGGAATATATGGTCGGAAGTAACGCGTTTAGGCACGAACACAAAAAAATGATACAGTTTTTATTTACATCAACGAAAAGTGCTTCTTACCAGAAATGTTACAATAAATACACAAAATTGCGACCACCAACAGGAACAGATGCTTGGTAGGAGTGATTGGCGAACAGTTAGGTATTTCGCGCCAGTCAACTGGAGTATCGTATTACTGTTGGTTCTCGCAATTTAGAGCATTTATTGTAAGCATTGCTGGTAAGAAGCCAATAAATAATTTTTCCTTTCCAAGTATCATTTCTTGTGTTCGTGCCTCAACGCGCACTTCTCTAACAAAAAATGTGTGTTTTAGTAATTTGTACCATCCCTCAAAGTTTGTCTCGTGACTGTTGAATCACCATGTATATTATATTATATAATATATATATATATATATATACTGTAGAGATTACAAATGTGTAAAGAAATGCTTCATTAAAAATTATTTCTTTAATTATTGGCGGCGAATCTTTGAGGCCAGAGAATTTTAAAGATCAGTATTATTGTGCGAGAATGCAGAGACATTGCTATGGTGTATTCTTCAGAAAGCTTATGTAAGAGCCAGAGAGCAGAATGTGAACAGTAAACAGATAGTCCGAGAGCAGTATGTAGTCAGTTACTCTGATATTTTACAGTGTGTGTTTGGGAGCCCGCGGAGATATTCAGAGAGCAGAGTTTGTTTTTGAAGGTCTTGACGAAACAGTCAAAGTATTGTACAGGAATGTGTATGTGTTGTGAGAAACAGTCAGTCAAAGGTGGCCGAATTCAGTAAAGTATAGGCTAAACATCATCACCTTTTCTATTAAAGATCTTTACAGTAAAAATAGAGCGTGACAATACAAATTCAGTGAAGCAGAAAGGCACCGAAAATGTTGCAAAGTGTTGGAAAGTGAGAAGAGAATAAAATCAGTGCAATTAGCTATTAGTTAAATTAGTGTGGTATAAAAATTAAAATAAATCACGTGCACAAACTAGAGCAGCTCAAAATAAATGATATGTAAAAAATATTTTTCGTCTGTAAACCTTTACGTAAATATTGTTTACCGACAGATTTCGATAACTTTGCCAGATTTATATAACTTATCAGATTTTTATTAGTTTTTGTTAGTGGTATAAAATTATGAATTGTAAATTTAAATTAATTTTTTATGCTTTTGTAATTTGGTGAATATTAAAATAGATCACTACATTTAATAGGGTCCCGATAAGTAGCCCTGAATTTAAGATTCTCATACAAGACGAGGCATTATATTAAAATTCAACTAAAATCGAGTTTAGAATAAATAATGTGTGTTATCTCTTTAAAATTTATTATTACAACGTACGCTTCCTTCTATTTTTCCCTTTAATAAAATAGTGTTTACCACGTAATTTGGCTCTCCAATGTGGGGTTTGTTTTGCATCTTTTGAATACTACATAATATGGCTACAACGTGTTGGCATATTTGTTTGTAGTCTCTTTTGTATATTACAATATATATATATATATATATATATATATAATATGTATATATATGTAAAATATGTTTCCGATCACTACTTTAGCGTAAAGGTTGAAATTTCGTACTGCTGGTATTATGATATGGGCCCAAACCCATCCGAGGGTGAGTTTTAAATTTAACATTGAAATCCTTTTAAAAGCACCGATATTGTCATATCAGATAAACATTAGACATCCCTCAACCCACAAAAAGAAAAAATATAAATTAATAAAATTAATTGAATACATTGATAAGAATGAGTTTCCCTCTGTATGATTTAGTCGAGCGTAAATTTAGATAGAGTGTTTGACATTGACTAAGCCACAAAGAGGGTGATGACGGACTCTGCTTATCATATCAAATCATTTTCTTACTTTATATTTTTTAGTTCCATTTGGGCTGGTCAACGGCAGTGGGAAATGCAGTTTTGAATAACTTTTTGTGAGGATAGAGGTATATAAATAGTTTTAGTTTTATGACCGTAAAAAATGGGACTGTATATTGTCAAAATATTGAATTACATTCTAGTTTGGAAAAATGATAATCTCCACTAATGTATTAATCTATATAAAATAAAAATTACAGATGATCCGTTCTCTTTGACTTTTATGTTTAGACACTGTCGTGTTACCAAATTAATTAAAAGGGAAACAGGTGAAAAAAGGTATAGGTATAAGATAGACGATTGAGTATAGTGATCATTTAGATATAATGCAAAAAACGCTTAAATAAATCAAGTAGGCATTCGCTAACACAGTATTTCAATACAATCACTTGCCTTAAAGAAGATTCCCAAATAGTATCTCTTCTCCCCCAGTTTTAGGAGAGGCATAGTCCATCGGTTGGCAGCTAAACCGACGTTCTCGTCCACGCAGTTTGTGCATTCTCCACCTAAACATAAAGAAAAGCTTTAAATTTTGTTACCCAATTATTAATAAGACACAAACTAAGCATAATAGTGACATAAAAACAAATAGTTAATTAATTATTAAAATATGTTATCTTTTTTATAAATTAAAATATATAAATAATTATAGATATGTAATGAAAGTTTCTTTGGGAGCGGCACAACGTTCAGTTAATGCAAGAGTAATGGATATCTTATGAAACAATTTCAGACTGGTAGTTAGAACAGCATTCCGCTATTCGTTGAACGTCTGCAATGTATTGACATGTAGGCGCTTGCATAAAGAATTCAGAATATGTCAAAGACACTTCATGGTAACGTGTGAGCGATCAAGACCAATAACGCTAAAGTCAGTTAACGTTGATAAACTGGACCAGTATACGGGCTTGTATCTTATATTTTAGAAACACGTTACTATATTATCATTTTATTGTACTGTAGGCATGTAAAAAATATATATATAATTATATGTGATCGTCATTTCAACGATGGATTGTCGCGATTACCTTAAATCTTTATGTTCAGAAATTTTTTTTCAGAAGTAGCCGAAATTTTTTAAAATTGAAAACTTTCCCATAACTCTCAAATTTGAAGAGCACGAATTTCGTCAAATTGGACAAAAATATATGTAAACCATATTTTAGCTTAGTGGAACAATTCCAAGAGGCTGAGGAGGTTTTACCAAAATATATATGATTTAACTACGTTAAACATAGTAATTTACATAAGAAATATATGATTTAAAAATACGTTAAAGATATTAATATGACAGTAATTAGTAATTAAAGAAATAATAAGTTTTTTAATTCATCTTCAATTTCCATTCGACGGAGTTTCGAGTAGAAAATTTTACATCGATTCCCGACGAACATGAAAAAGAAAATACGACATAAATTAAATTCTAGAATATTATCATCGTAAAATAATAGCGTAACTTGATAGGATACCAGCAAACTATTTTAGTAAAAAGGATCTAATCTGTCCTTCCTTTCTACGAACTCTTCCAGCGAAAAATATACTCCATTAATTAACAGGGATTTACAACACTTTATAAATAAATTTTGTATACTTAAAGTTTTTATTTCTTCTGCAATCCTATTGAATAGATTTATCCCGGAATAACAAATGCTTGATTCAAAAAGGCTTAGGCGATATTTTTCTATGCGGAGTTGAGAGCGATTTCTAGTGTTGTATAAATGATTTGCTCTGTTTAGGGCATATAAAGTGATGTTTCTCCATACAAACTTTAAAATTTGTCACTGTCCGTTCTGCATTGACCACAAAAAATATCCAGTTTTTCGACTGACAGTCCAGTCTGCAAACAGTTTAACAACAGCTGTTATGGAACATTTTTACGATTGTGGCAGTTTCGGCGACACTATAGATCCGAGCTCCAACAAACATCCCGTGTTCAAAGGCCGTTATATCTTGTCGTATATCCATGGCTCCCGGGGAAAAAAAATCTACTATACTGTCTTAGTAAAGAATATACTTCCCTTTTAATTGCAGGCTGCCTCTAACGGCTTCAGCGTGATATCATAGGTAATTTGTCTAAGAATGCCAGGTGGTCATAATATACATCTTGTAGTGCTAATAGACTTGTAGACGGAGGATAAATGGAACAATATTCTTATATATGGCAAATGCGATTTATAATCATCAAAGATCTCCAGAAAAAGTATCCGGTTTTTTGATACGTCGAATTAGAAGAAGTATCACACTTAACAAGATATTTTTTTAAAAGAACCGAACAAGTATCTGCGGAACTGGTTGTTATAATCAGTTTCCTGGACAGTGCAATGTCTCAAATACTTCAAGGACGACAGCTCCCGTTCCCTTCGTCCTCAACTGAAATATTTTTTAGCATATTAAGTATTTAACAGATTAAGCCTTATGCTATAATGACAGTTGGTTCCTCATTAACGTATATCCTTTGTATATTTGCATGATTTAATTTCTAATATTTAATTTTTCTGTATTTTCTATCACATATTTTACGTAACGCAAAGAAGAAATTTTTTCATTGTTGCATCGTCTACTGTTTCTAGAGACCAGGTGTCATTTATAAGTGACAGATGGAGAAAGTTGACAAGGCAGCAAGTCATTTTCCTTCGTAACCTAGTCACTACAAATGTTGGGCTCTCTCCAGACGTCGTAATGTAGAAATTTAGCTTCTGTGCTCAGTCGGGTCAGACAAGCAAAAGAAACGCCCTCAATGCTCGGATCACTCATTTGATTTATACTGGATGTGATTACATATTCAAACCTCGGAGACATTGATTAGATTTTCTGAGGCATTTGCCAGTACAGATTCCCAGTGTCTGTTCGAGCGTGGTTAAGTTATTCCTGTGTGACTAGCGACTTGGAACCGCTCCCGTCTATTTCGCACTTTCAGGGTCATTGCCTCGATTCTCTTTCGCGATACGGCCCTAGTTACGTCACCGAACAAAACCTTGCACCACACAGTAAGACATTGAAAGCAAAGCAGGGTCTCCTTAAGACTTCTGATGAATTTCCATTAGTATTTAAATACTTTATATATTCATAATATTTTTCCTTGTTTTATTAATATAAAAAAGACCTTTCCAGACATTTTAAAATATTTTATTTAGCATTTTAATGACCTACAATAGCTTTTCTGTTCTTTCATCAGGTTTTAATTAAGTTTTATGTTACTACGACAACAATTTAGTCCAATTCAAAATTTAAAAAAAAAAATTTACAGTCTGTATGTCTTCTTATTCTTTTAATATCATATTTTAAATTCATACGAGATATTTTCAATATTTTTGCAATTTAATGATAAATTTTACCAATTAGAAAGTAAATATGAAACTATTATTTATTATTAAATTGCAAGAATCTCGAAAATTTCTAATTTGAATTAAATATTATATTAAAAGAATAATAATAAATATATACTGTATATTTGCGGTTTAAAATATTGCATGACACAAAACTTTTTACCGTAGTGATATAAAAACCTGATGAAAGTACAAAAACGTACTGAAACATCGTTAAAGTGTTAAAAAATATTTTAAAAGTTCGTTAATTACTTTAATTTGTAACATTATTTTTTAATATAACCCCAAGCTAGTTGTTTAATAAGTATTGAAATTAATAATTTTCATTAACAATTGTAATGGTATGATTCCATCCAATTTACATAGATAAAAAAATTATATCTTAATAGATGATCTTTAAAAATAAATTCTTGAATGTGTGTACTATTATTTTATTGTTAATTTAATTCAGATATAATTTACAACACTCATTTTTTTCAATTCTTCTGATACTTAGTGAAAGTCGTCTTCTAGAAGTATTTCACTTATTGTTCGCTTAATGCTGTCTACAATATAAAAAATGTAATACAGTATCGTGTCACATGGTTGTCCAGGTAATATGTTATTAGATATTCTCATGATATAGAAATAAAATAATTTCACAATATAAATTTATTTAAAAGAATTGAATGTTAAATGGTTGCAATTATTTCTAATTTAATTAGGAACTACTATCGTTATAGAGTTACGATTTGAAATCTTAACGCTTACTTTAATTAAATTTGGCCATCATTAAAGAAAAATATTATATAATTTGTACTTAAATTTCATTGATTTATTATTGACATGAATTGAGTCAATTATTTTTGGCTTTTTTACCCGTTGGGAATATATCAATATGTTGTTATAAAATGTTCTGCCTGATATTGTAAAATTTTTTAAATAAAGAAGATTGCAGAAATACGAAACTTTTTAGTAATCGGAGATATTTCCTTGGATTTAAGCTTTATCTAGAAGTTAAACATAAATTAAATTATCAATAGAAAATTTAACAACAAAAAATTCAATAAAGCTGTATGGTTAATGTTCCCACAAAGTGATGTCGAAAATTATGTTTTAAACCACTTATATAAACGTCTTTTAAATTAATTGTTTCGGAATAATGTTGCTATTGAGAACACACAGAGTTTCAAGACCGGATAATTTTACGCAATGCTTGATCATACACTACCACTTATTATGTTTTAAACCACTTATATAAACGTCTTTTAAATTAATTGTTTCGGAATAATGTTGCTATTGAGAACACACATAGTTTCAAGACCGGATAATTTTACGCAATGCTTGATCATACACTACCACTCATGACAGAAAGTATCAAAGTGGGCCATCAGGCCACCATTTAACAATATTGCACCCACGCTGTGGAAATGTTAATTTAATTTTTATCTGTACACAACAGCTGAAAGAAAAAAATGAGTTTTTGTAACTTTGTTAACACAAATCTTTATTTTAAGGCGCTTTATCAGAAGTCTTTCTTCCCTGTGGTTTGTATACAAATTATTAAACTATGTTTCTGTAAGAGTCAGTTACATTGGAACAAACTCTAATAACCGTATTGCAACGAAGACATTTAATTTTCATATAAATATGTAATAATGTTTTACTTATAAATTTTCATTGTAATTGTTGGTTCAGATTACAAAAATAATAGAAATACAATAGAAACGTGGATACAATTGATGCAACAATAAAAATTGAGGATTATTATTAAGAAATCAGACTTGTTCTGACGCCATTACTGAAACTCAGGTACAAGTGACGAAAAAAGCCAGATTTTACCCAATTACTGTTTTATAACATTTTATGTATATTTTAATATCATAGAATAAATTACAACCCAATAATACATTAAAAATATGACTAGTATATGGAAGGTTATAACATTATGTATAATATATTTAGTTTTATGATTTATGATTAATGAATATCAAATACGGTAATCTACAACATTATTTCTATAAGTCAGTATGCATGTATACTATGCTATCCAGTTGCAACCGTCTTATTATACGCAGAAAAATATAGATGAAAATGTGAATATTGCAGAAAAATAATAAAATGTATACTTAAATATTTCACATAAACGTAATAAAATAAGAACGTAAAACACTGACATGACTTAATGCATAATAATAATTATTTCTTAAGATTTTGAAAAAAGCAATTTTTTTAGTAATTAAAAGAGTAGTATAAA
This sequence comes from Zhengitettix transpicula, assembly GCA_037074705.1. Lineage (NCBI taxonomy): Eukaryota > Metazoa > Arthropoda > Insecta > Orthoptera > Tetrigidae > Zhengitettix > Zhengitettix transpicula. Next base: position 27,403,810 of record CM073590.1, on the reverse strand, counting down.
TTTATTTCAAACATTCCATTCACTACAATTTATTAGTTCTATGTTCTTAATTAATAAACTGAGACTGTGATAGTCAGGACAATCACAACTAATCTAACTTATGAAGACGTTGTACTATTTTATATAAAGTAATGAAATATGATGATGTATTTACAGAACTTCATTAACAACATACTTAAGAATTATAGTAATCTGACTTCTTTTTAAATTAATTATTAAAATAACAATCTATTAGTCGGAAATATTTATTATATTATTTAAAGCTTAACTTTTACGTTGTGTCTGTCAAATTTTATGTTTAAAACAGGATAATAATATTTTATGTTGTTTTTAATATTTAATAACGCGTTTTAGTTATTTTGTTTGAGCAAAAACCTATGATCTTTTATTTTGAACCAATTCGTGACTTTTCTTTTCCAGTTCGTGAAGTGGAAGGGAGTTAAGGTATTCGTTTCCAATTTCTTAGCAGAAAGTTGTCGGTTGACTACATTACGGAACGCCTGGAGCTGAATTGAGCTTCCAGAACAGCTTCCAAAATATGTTACCTGTGGCAAAACTGTTCTTGTACACAGTAATTTATGGAAATAGACACAGTGGCGAAATACACTTTTATCATATATTTATAAAACATATCTGCAAAAAAATGAGGAGCTTTGAGTTATAGGTACCAGACAAACTAGTTTCACAACATGATTTCGAAACCAGATCATTGTTCGTTATATTTTTAACTATATAATTTTACGCATTACTGGTATCATTAGTTGATTTATCTAGATAACTACTACCTCGTATTTACGTGGAAAAATCTACAATTTACATTAAAAATATTATTCAAATCTTTATCTTCAATACTGCAATTGGGGTTGTAGTGTAATGACTCAAAACGCAGAAAACATATATATATATATATTGTAGTAATTTCCTATTTAATCAATTTAAATCGCCACGTTAAAGTGCAAATTCGTAATAATTAACTATTAAAATGATCGGATGTTTTAATAAAAAATCAAGATTTAAAATATAAAAACAAAATTAATTTATTACAAAAATCAATTAAATTTACAAAAGTTATTAAGGCAAATAATTTAAATTACATTACAAATTAATATTTTACAATAAAACCACGGCTATTTCTCAGGGTCAATTACTGGGTCTTTATAAAAGAATACTTATTAAACAATCAAATTTTACCAAACTATCAAGGGATTAATTCAAACAATTATATTTCAATACATTACAATACAAAATATAATATATGAAATTTAAAATCTGAATTCGGACATCGGAAATCTGACGATAATATCATTTACTTACGGTTTTATAGATAGTAATTTCTGAGATTTTACCTTAATGTTTCTGGTATTCAAGGAAATTGGCTCGTGCACACACATAATTCTTAACACTTTATAGACTGGCCATTTTTATACACTGAATCTAATAATCAACACTTTTTGCTTGCCAAAATGACTCGCAATGCTTGCTTTACTGTTCCTTTTAACAAAATCTTAAACACACGCTCCAAAGTTTGTTATTTGCCGGATTCAATAACCTTGGCTGTCAATAATTGAAGAAAATGGTCTAACGTGAGAATGTAAGTTAGACTCAGAACTATAATAGTTAGCGTTGGATCGACGTAATTATCTACTCACAGATAGGAATTTGTAGACCGTTTTTTAAATATTTGAGCTGTTAAGCTCCATATAGCCAGACACTTTCTGTAATTTTGTCCTTTCTCGACTGACTACTCCCATACACTCTCTAGAACACTGGAGCACTGAGCGTCTAGCGAACGAACTTCTACAGTACCAGCAGGCATTGCATTATTGCCCTATTCTTGTAAATAACTTCTCTGTTTTTACGCCACCAACAATACAAGTACAAATTTTATTCATTAATTAATTATTTCCTTTTAATTACTACAATATAGTTATTGCGTGCCATATCTGCGCGCGCCACCGGTTACCGGAGCCCGCGTAGTGGTGCCATCTGGAGAGGTGTTTTACATTTCTGTGAAATGGCGGTGATGTTAACAACTGCCGTAATACATTTTTCTTTCTTGTACAATTACAATAATAGTAAGACGACCCTGAGACACGATTTGTGTTTATTTCAAGATTTATAAAATAAAATCGTTATTAACCTTTATACCTTCATATAATTATACTCTTAATAAGATTTCAATAAAGAAAATTAGTAATGCCCATTATAATAGTCTCTAATGAATTCTTTACCCAGCCCAGTAAAGTGAATAGGATACATGATGTAATTGCGAATGAATGAGATTGAGATCCTTTAGTTCAATTGTTTTCTTTGATACATTTAAATAAGCATTTAACTGTCGAAATCAATTTTATTCATCATGTATTTAAAAGACAGGGTCAGATGTCAAAATGTTATTTGGGCTCTACCATTTTTATCGTTGATGTGTGAATATGATTTTTTCAATCGTGCGAATAAAGATATTGGAATTTTCATACATTACAAGGCATTAGTTTCAAGGAATTCGCAAAAAAAACTTATTGATGCGGAGCAGAAGAAACCACTAGTTCCAGAAAAACTTTATTTTTATTGTACTGTATGCAGCAATGGTCACTTTTGTGCTCTTTGTACTCTTTACATTCTTTTCATTTCACAATCATAATAAAGTTTTCTATATGTCTCATTTATAAGGTTGATAATTGTATGGCGCACCGGCAGGCATTCATGAATTGGTAGAGACTGCACTTGATTTGAAAAAAAAAACTCCATTTCTCCGCTCTCGCTGACCCAGAAACAACTTTGCTGACCCGTATTCCGTGTATCGCTCTGTATGGACAGGTGCCTCTGAGCATCACAGCTTCACACGAACACACTTTCCGAAGAAGCATCACAAACCTATTCAATAAATACTGTAAAGCGTTATAAAAATTTTAACAAATATTCTGTGGATAATGGTGGTGTTTTTCTTTTAAGAAAGTATATTTGAGGCACCGGTACTCTTACGTGCTAATCTTTCTCGTCCAAAATTTCATGATTTTCCGTTAGTGAGAAATGTATGTTCCTCATATTGATGTATGTACACACACATTTAGAACAATCATTTACGCGATAGTTGTCAAAATCATAGCTATACGAATTTGTTTATAACTTTCTTTAGTTTTTATATTGTCTGATGGAAGAAATTACTTATTAATGAATAAATATAATTTTTAAAAAAAATCGAAATAGATCTTTAACTTATATAATCGAAGGCAATATAATATTTCTATACTAATTATTAGATAAGTGAAAAGTGTTTTGAATTCTTCGCCTAGTTTCTGCGACATAACTGACTAAAGCCTGACGAAAGCAACAAGAATTTCTGAAAAGTTGAGTAGTATTTATTTTATCACTTAATTTTATTTATCCATTTGTATACTTTTAACACAGACGTTTCATATTTTATAATTGCAATATAATATATCTGCATTAGATTAATTTAATATTTAAAATGAACACGTTAAATGTGCTAAATATGTGGTATCTACATTTTTATTTAAGCCAGTTTAATTTCCTTTTATTCATTTTTCGTTCTTTTTCTATTCTTATGTCACTGTAAGTTTCGATGATCTAAATCATGCAGAACGAAAATAATCATCAGAGCTGAATAAATTGTGTTTGAGAACACCCTCTTTTTTCAGTTACTAATTTATTAATTCTTTAACATGAGTCTTAGTGTATGTGTTTTGAAACATTGTTTCAGCAAATCAGATACTTAGTCTTTCTAGTTTGTGTAAATCTAGTCAGCTATATATAATTTAGTTTTAGTTTAAAACTCCATTATTGTATGTGTTATAGGGCTATAAATATTTCTTCAATTAACTAATAACGGAAAATAAATCTATACTATTTTATTCTATATAATATTTAGGCTTGTACCATAGCTACTGATAAATATTTGACTGAATAACTCTTTGAATCGTAAATTAGTTCATCTAATATATGCTAGTATTTTATTTCTTGACCATTTTCTTCTGGGGACTGGAAAATAGATTTCAATTTTATTGGTTTTCATATTTACCTTTAATTTTATTATAATAGTAATCAGTGTAAAACAATAAGGTTCTGATGACTTACAAGGAAAAGTTCAGTTTCTTCAATATAGTGATGGAGATTTTTAGCGAATCAACGCAGAAACGTGATTATGTGAATTTTTTTATACTGTACATAAAATAGAAAATAGTATCCTACAACGCTACGAATCGCCTTGTTTTCAAGTAGTATGTTCAGTTTTCTGATATTGTCCTAATACGCTGTATGGAGAGTGTCGGGAAAGAGAAAATGTGCTGTTGAAGCTTGTATGTGATATTTTTAGCCCAGTTTGTGTGGTTACAGCTCACCGGTCACAAGTTTAAGCAAACTGTTATAACTGAAAATGTTCCAGGATTGTATAGATGGAAAACAATGAATAGAATGGATGATAAAAACACCATGCATACGATTAATATTTGGGATTTTTATTTCTACCATATATCCAATAATATGACATAATGAATTGTGGAAAAATACATTTGGAAGATGATTAATATTTCCCACGCCTGTAAATTTAGAGAAAATCTTTTAATCCAGACACCTCATATATTATATATCGACAATGTAAGACGTAAAACAGAAAATAATGCAATGTATAAATATGAATCAAAGCTTTAAATTCAAAAAATGCAGGAGCTCTAACCCTGGCATCGGTATCCAAACGTGAGAAACAAAAAGTAACAGCGATTAGCATTGGCCTCGTACTTTTGCGTGTTTAGTCACTAAACCGGTCCTGTGACAAAATAATTTGAACAAAAAGACTTACTGAATTTATCTTCGGCGTTGATATACCTTAGTTTGCTTTAGTGACCCTGGACAAGTCTCAGTCAGACTTGACATTTAAATTAAGCTAATTTTAATGTTTAGCGCAAAGTAAGTAATAATAAAAATAGTTTGATAAAATCCCGAAATTATGACGCAGCAAAAAAACACAAATGTTTTTCAAACAATTCCTGCTGTAGTAAATATTTAAATTTGAAATGAATGAATAATGTAAAGCTGTAGAAGAATTTTAATCACGTAGTGTCAAGTTGCCTTGTAGCCAAACGATAAAAAAATGGGTAATTGTAAAATTATAATTATAAGGATACTTTAAATTCTCGATTAAACAACAAGTAATATCGAATAATAATTATCATTTTAAACCACAATATAACGTATAATTAATAATGTTGAAGACAATGTAGTTAACAATTAACAGTTTTTTCGCCCTAATCATTACAATGATTTTTATATCTGCAAGTATATGAAATTATATTGCAAGTTATTGTTCTCAGACGTAACCTTTGTCGTTCAGAAATTGGGTGAAAGTAGTGGTCATAAACAGCATTATGACTCGTGCAGCGGAAGAATTTTTTCCGTTTCACTTTCTCTGCCTCATTTCCTGCTTTAAGATGGAAGTCCCGACACGGCCGAAGAAAAAATGGTTGAGAAGCCATATACAGACTTCACGGAACATACACAACGAAGCAAAACCAGCAGTAAAGCATTGGAAAGAGAAATAGGAATTCAAGATTGAAGTGTCAGCAAAGAATTACAGATTTCATTGGGTCAATGAATAAGAAAATTTAACTCAGCAAGATCAAAAGAGTTGAATTACAAAAATTGGAAAATACAAAAATACAGACTTCACGGAACATACACAACGAAGCAAAACCAGCAGTAAAGCATTGGAAAGAGAAATAGGAATTCAAGATTGAAGTGTCAGCAAAGAATCACAGATTTCATTGGGTCAATGAATAAGAAAATTTAACTCAGCAAGATCAAAAGAGTTGAATTACAAAAATTGGACGGAATAAACATAATAGGAGATATGAATTGAAATATCAACATATGATGGATCGCATTTGAAGAATGTTAAAAGATTTCAAGTAAATCAGGAGATAAGTATGACTATTGGCATGAGCTTTGGAATCGTGAACGATTGTACTGAAAGTTGATCCATGGTGGTGTGATCCATGATGTGGAAGACGACGATATTTGCACACGATAAACAGTATCAGAGGGTCAGATGCTCTTAAGAAATCTGAAAATGGAAGTGGGCCAGACGATTGTTCTTCTTAATTCGTGTCTACGATGGGAAAAGTGATCACAAAGACTTTTTGATTGGTAGAACAGGAACACTAATATTATAAAAGAGGTAAATTAAAGGTGCGTGATGAAGAGAGGGATAGAGGGACTCTGTACTACTATAAATGGCTGACAATTGATATGGAACGATTGGCCAGAAAAATCAATAAACTACTGTATTGGGTACACGGGAATAAGGAAAATCAGAAGATCATAATTTTATCGCAAATACTAGGAGGACAGAATTAAATACGATTAAATCAAACTTTTGTAACTAATATTGAGGCGCCATCCAGACTGCCAAGTCAGGAGAAGTGGAATTGGCAGAGTTAAGTGTTTATGAGCAAGCGTCAGTCTGCTGGCATTAAACAGACGAATGGGTCCTTCTGGAGAAAGCCTGGAGGGAGCTGTATAAAACGATACAATAAAGTCAGCTTCAGCTCGTTCCTCTGTTAATATCCTTGCGAAGAAGACACGTGTCACATAATTCTCTTGATAGCATTTTTATAATTTACAAATTTATGAGATGAAATTTATATTTTCCCCTTAGTTTAAATCAAAACCAAAGAATAAATTACGTAACTAGGTGTGCTTTTAAAATAATGTTTATTATTTGACGTGATGTCATTAAGAATATAATATATTGATCCATCATCAAATAGGCTTACATTGGTACTGTTCAAAACATAACACTCTAATTGAGTACTCGAAGAAAGTTCTCATTTACTGAAGAATAATATATTAAAAAACAGTTTTACAAATATGATAATTCTTGGTAAAGAGAAACGCTTGACTAAAACAAAAGCGATGTACTGTTTATTACATGAATAGATAACAAAATAAGTGAATTGATGCTTCTACAAAACGTTGTTGCATATCAGATTTTGAGCAAAGCATTGCAATATTGCAAAATCGTCAAGATTTGAGATTCTACAAATTTTTATACGCGGTCACACGGGAAAGTAACTAATCCTAAACTCAAAACAGTTGTGAGGCAAACATTCGGTCAATGTTGCAATGAAATTGCTTCTCTGTGCCTCGGGAAGTAACTTGGAAATGCCAAGGACTTGGGCCAATCTTAATCGAGGGGGGTAATTTAATCTACACGGTAGCTTCTCTCTGCACCGCTATGAATCTTCAACCTGTCTTTGGTAATTATAATGCCTACCTTTGAAAGGCTGGAAGGGTAAGTCGTGAATATGTGTGTCTTGTGCAACATATAAATAGCACGTGAGAAAGTTTATAAATATTGTTTTTTACCTTCTAATTCAAGATAATCACCAGCTTAATGGTAACACTGATCTCATTATTACACCATTTGCTGTACCGTCTTGGAAGTATTACCTTTATAAATGTCAGAATTTGTTCCCTTCACCTCTTTTACAAGAGAATGAATTCTCCAAAAATCCATAAAATAGAAAATAATGTATGTATGTATGTCTTTACGTTAATTTCTATACAAATTTAAACGCGCAGACAGATTAGAACAAAAATTGGTACACATATTCTTCAAAAGACGATAAAGGATCTGTGGGGACGAGAAACTCCTAGCATTAAGATAGAAAGAATTATAATTAAAAATGTGATCATTTTGTGTTAAATTAATGCGCGCCAAGAGACCGTGACGTCACGAGAGAAAGAGATGTTACCACGCGACGAACAAAGGAAATAGTGCGTATCCTCGTAATGAAGTAAAGCAGAAATATTTTGATTGAATGAAAAGTATTGTTTTGTCCAGTAATCCCCCATCGAATAATAATAAAAACCAATACGAAATAATTAACGATCCTTGCGGAAAACATAAGCTAATTTTCGTGCCATATTAGTGACACCAAAATGGCGACTATTTGTTTACATTGTGTAATGATTTCATGAATTTAATCTTTCGTAATGTCTGAAGACGGAGGGTCAATTATATCCTGCAATACTCAAGGAGTATTAAGAAGAAATTTGGAGGTATGTTTGTTGGGATTGATGCTATAAAATTCAATTTTATAGCTGTTCAATTAATGCACTATCGGTCGAAAGTATGAACGGAACTAGGAACAGTTAAATTTAGGTTAAATCACTTCTTTACTAAAGATTAGCATAGAATTTAATACTTTTTCTGGTTTACATAAGTAGGTACACGGGTAACGCCGGGTTCATCTCATATCACTAACTGTACCTTAGTCCAAACATTGTTTAGTTACATGAGTAATAGTCATGTAACTTAATAAATTTTATTCCGTCCATATCTTAAAAATGTGACAGTTGCTCCTTTGATAAGTCCTAAGCAAGAACAATCTTTATCTAAATTAATCATTCCAATTAACCCAAATTTGTTTTACAGGGGCCACTTCAAAATTATGTGATCTAGTCAAATTCTATCTGATTCCAGTTATTGAAAATATTCTGCGTGCGTCTCACGGTCCTGTCCAAAATATCTTCGCCCTGAGATGTGGTGTTCATTCCACGACAGGTACACTAGAAAGTTCAGTCAGTACTTCCAATCTCTTGGACTATCTTTACCTAGTTGAATCTAACAGCTTATAAACGTAATTCTGAGGTAGAATGCTTTCATTGATGTTACTCTCATGGAAGATGAAACATGCGTAGAAATAGAAGCTATTACTTAGTTAATTTTTTTGACTAGCGAGCTGATTTAAAGAAAGTCGCCGTTTATTACTAATTAAGAAATGTTAACGAGATAACAGCATTCCAACACTAATCTTATTGTGCAACTGACTCGCGATATCTGTGGTTTAATTTATTTTCCAGTTGCTGAATTACAAGAACAATGCGGTCGAGAATGAATTCAAAACTAATATGCTGTTTGAAAGCATGAAACGCGTGGCACTTAAAGACGTAATGGTAGGATTTGGGAGGTGAATAAGAAGGACGAAATAATATGAATAGAGTTAAAAACTAATTAAATCGTTAATTGGCTACAATAAACAAGCATTTTTACAATACGTACTTATTTCTTTTTGTATATAAATTTTCATTTTATGTTATTACAGGAGTCTCGATGAAAAGTGACTACTATACGTAAAAGTTGTTTTTATTGTCATTTAAAAAGTGGAATAAATATTCACAGGAATCGATGGAAAATGAATTTAATTTGGATAAGAAAATAGACATATTCCACCGAATGGTGTAAATATAGAAAAAGTAAACCAATTCAAGTACTTAAGAGTTGTATTCACTTAAGTGATAATAACAACTCCAAAAATATTAACCACAAATTAAGTCAAGGCAACAAAAGCTATTACAGCCTAAAACCGTTGATGATTGCAAAAAGTGTAAGAAGACAGATTAAAATAAAAATATATACAACATTGATAAGATCTGTAATCTCAATAATAATGATGGACAATTTAGAATTAAGGGAATATCCTGAGGAAGATTTATGCCCAAGCTGTGTTAACGGTATACGGAGAATAAAATACAGTGATGAGTTATAAAAATGTATAAAAAGCCTAACATAGTACATACTATAAAAATATGTAGGATTAAATGGCTAGGTGCGTATAAAGAATGGAATATATTAACCTATGTAAGAAGTTAACCTTCTCACAGCCAGGACGTAATAGAAGAATACGAAGACCCAAGCCAAGATGACTTTGGAACTTTGAAGGAGCTGCAAACACTGAAATTAAAATAATACTGGATAGAGGATCAAGTTAGAATAGACGGAAGGCTATAATTAAGATGGCTAAGGTTCACAAAGGGCTGCAACGCAGGTTAAAAATAAGTTTTTTGCAAGAAAATATATATTATCTCGTCATTATTTCATATTAATTTACATGATATCATCTTGTCCACCAAAACGAAACATCAACGCGACACTTCAGACTTAAGTATCTGTTTATTCCAATATGATGGATCGTAGATGATTCACGTTTTCTGCCTGTTAAATAATTTCCTTCAGGATGTGACTAACATGTTTTAGACTCGGAGCATCGTCGCTGTGTGGGCTGTTGCGTGTCACTCGAGAGGGTGTGGCTGGGATTTGCATGTTTTCAAAGTCATCGCGAGCATTACTGTTCCCAACTTCGCCCTTCTATAAAGTGCGAAGGCTACGTGGCGCCGCACCGCTTTGGCATCCGGTTCCAAACAGCAGCGTCCCGCTGACACTGCTAATTAAAGACCATATATATGTAACGCAACAGATGGCTATCTACAGATACTGGAATATATTTTATCTTATCTTATTTTCTCACCGTCCGGAAACGACCAATGTCTACCTCTCCCGCCATCGGAAGGGCGTGGGACAAGTACCAAAATGCCCGACCTACCTGATGCAGATTTTTCTCTGCATAACTTTTAGGCGAATTGCCGGGTAGGATCCTAGTTAATCCTCGACTACCTTGCTCTACCTTTCCACATCCCTCCTTTCAGTGCCTTTCCTATGCTATAAGAGGGGAGTTGCCACCATGTGGATTACCCTAAATATAACCTGTCTATACTTTTTTCTTTTCTCTTCTTTCAGCAGCCCGTCTTGATCCTATCCATTATAATCGTTATAAAAAAGCGTCGTTTGTTATAACGAATGATGTATCTTTTATCAATGAACTTTTTTGATTTATTCAATGAATTATAAAAATATTTAAGGAAACTGAATGTTTCAAAATTCATGGCGCCAGAAATTAATTGATATAATATATGATATTGGACGTTCAGCGTCTTCCCAGTTCCATATTCAGCGATTCGATTAATGTTAATGCCAAAACCATCATTACCTTGTTCTTTGCATTTGCCGCACCAAAATTTTCGCCTCAGATGTTTTTCCTAAACTCTCAATCAGCTCAAAATAAGAGGCTAATTTCAATTCCATTTAATTTATTTGTCAGTTTAAACTATTGTTAAACTATATTGAAACATATTCTGCGAGTAGGAACCCAGGCTATATTATACTAAATATGGTGTAAAATCATAAAGTTCAGAGGCATAAAACATGAATGTTCTTAGGTAGAAGATTAATATAATAGTACAGATATATCCAACGACCATTTGTAGAATTCATATGAAAAGTGAATAGAATCAGTATCAAGAAATATAAATTGTTTTTAAAAATAAAAATAATCTTATGTAACGTTTTATGAAGCACAGAATAGATTTTTTTTTGAGTGACAGGTTACATGATGGCTCTCCCCTTTAATAGCATATGAAGGAATGGAAAGGGTAGATGCAGAAAGAGACCAAGGTAGGCATGGGGTAACTACCGTCCGCGGGCTTTAGTTTAAGGATCCTACCCGTCATTCGCCTAAATGTGAATTAGGGAAAACCCTAGAGAAACCCACAGGTAGGTCGGGCTTTCGGTTCTTGTCCCACGCCTTTCCTATAACGAGAGATCATGGTCCTCCATGTCTCAACTGGATTTAAAAAGGGGCAGTTGGTCTCAACTCTTACCGTATGTCCAACGTCTGCGACCGCAGATTATACACCCCTCAAAGCCGGCGTAGGTATCTCGGTTTATGGGAACCTTGACTTAAATTCCTTGGTTTACAACCTACGAGCGGAAAATCACACAGGAGGTAGATATTCCTTTTAAGTAATATCCCTCTATTCCTATTTTAGATTGCTATATATTTAAAATAGCCCAGAAAACATATATTTTAGTGTGTTTTAGGTATATATGTGACATCTATGAAGTATAAATAAAAAATAGAACTAAAATTGAATAGTTGTAAACGATCCAAACTAATCTGGAGAATTTAAGGATTAAACAATTCTCTGTAAACATGTGATTTTATGTACCTTTGTTTTCTGGTTATTTAAATTGAGTTTTACAATTTTTATTATCAGATCTCTTCTGTACTAGTAATTGTGCCACATTCTTGAATTTGCACTGACGTGATGCTTGTGTCATGCTTGGTACTTTAGGTACATTTGGGGCAGTGAAGTGTTCACGGAACATCGTATTCCTTAATCCGGGATTTTCACTGAAGTGTATACTTCATTAAACTACGTCAGCTTACAATTTTTGCCCTGCTTTGTCGGATCCAACAGGTGGCTAAGCTTCGATAATTACTCGCTGGCCTTGTCTCGGTCTCAGCTACTGTGTCAGACATCCTGGCAGAATCAATGCAAGCCACATTCTCAAGAGCGAGAAAAAAATGTGGCTCAACACCGAGAGAGGCTCCTTATGACAGACGAAATTATGGTGGTCTGATATATAGTCCTGTGTTGCTGACATACGAACTCTCGTTACATGTTATATTGTAATGAATTATTTCAATTTTGTAACACGATGGATATAATAACTAGCAGATTAACTGATCGTGATCTGATATGGAATAAATACCCTGCTGTTTACTGCCCTAGAAATTTGACCGAGCCTTAATTAAATGAGGTAATGAAGACGGATGCGCAATAAAATAGGACAGACAGATTCACTGGTTGGAAACTACCTTGGCTAGTGTGGGTACCAATAAAGCTGTTTCATAATATTCCGCAAATATCACTGGCAAAATTCTATTCTATTCAAATTAAATTAATGGATGTAAAACATCACAAACTGTATAGTGTCGGAAGAAAAATAAATATGCACGCAAGTACTCACAAATATATCATATAATTATGCTTTAAATCATGGTTTTAATATGAGTATTAATTTAAGGGATCAGGATGGAAGAATATCGACCGAACCAGGACCTCTGAGCCATCAGAGGCGATTCCCCATTAGGTTCGAGCCTTCTCCATTTGAATACAAACTCGCTTACAATTTACTAAACCACGTTATTACACGCCCTAAATTTAGGACTTCAATGAAAAACGGACATATATATATATGGATCGTAGATGTAATGATTTAAATTAAAGATCAGACTAAATGCTTTTATAACGTCTTTGGCTGAGATTTATTTGAAGGAATTTATTATATTCTTGAATTGAGATTATTAAAATGTAAAATTGGGGAAATTATGTTCACAACAAATAAAATTAAGGTTGTAACTATCCCTTCGGAACGTGCTAGGAAGCTAGTTATTAAATGAAATTATTGTATTCTGTACTGTGTAGAAAGCATAAAAAATTCAATGGGGTTTTCTCAACATTACAAGCTCAGCAGAAAGAGATTTGTATTCCTTATTACAACCCATACGAAAAGGACGGACTAGATTAAGCTCAATATATTTATAGCAGTGTGTTTCGCAGAACACTAATATTCACTAATTAGACAATACAGGTAACTTTAAACAATCTTCTTTCATCTTAACATTCACTATAATTATCATTTCAATAAGTTTTAATAAATATCGTTTAAGTAATAAGCAAATTTTACACTACTCTTAATAACGTGGAATAACCGAAATAGAGCACACATTCGCCAAAACCACATAAGTCATTTAATTCGTACTAAAAGCCTGATAGTCCGTTTCATTAATGCAAAGTACTTTCCAAATTACTTACAGTATATAGATCTTTTAATTATGTTTAGATGAATGTATGCTTTCATCAATTTTTTACAATAATTGTGGTAATTGATGATGTTTTGAATTATATTTATTCAGCTCCAAATAAATAGTAGTAGTGGATAAAATTACATTCTCCTGCTGAATAATAATTTAATGATACCAACTTTATGTTCATACAACAAAACGTCACATACGTAAATCAAATATCGCTAATGTTAGTAGCTACAGAGCTCAGCAGTTCCGAGAAACACTTAAATGCTACGTAATGAATAAAGTGATAACGTTAACTGCCAGATCTAAAGCCGAAGAGTACCGAAGCACAAGGTTGATTTCAATAAAGCTGGTCTCGTCGTTCGTACAATTATCGACTAGCAAGGAAGGCCCTTTGAACCCGGCGATGGTGTAACCGCATCCCATTGCCTCACACATGTGGCGTTGGGTAACTCTTCCAGATACGCCATTATTCCCCTGTCTAGGATGTCTCCGGCCAATGCCTCATTACGGGGTATTCACTGCTCTCAGCAAAACACGCCGCGGGGCTCTGTCAAAAACAGGACTTCATGTGTTAAACACGCTTAATGTTCCTTCTCATAACGACTGTGAGATATAAAAACAATTGGGAACGGCCCACAGAGAATTACATTGCTTCACAATTATTATGCGCGGATATTTAATAGAACTAGATTGAAACTGATTACATGCATATTGCTCAAAGTTAAATCTTACAGGTACCATTAAAATTCATCTATCACAAATTCAATCACATAACTTTTCAACGGGCGATTACAAACGTATCCTATTCCTCATCCAAGGGTTAATGTATATAAATTTATCATTCAAAGGGAATGAAATTTTTAAGCTGTTTTCACCTGATAAGTAGATACAATGAGCCTCATTCGCGAATCACCTTTATTTCTAATTAATTTGAATGTTCATAATTAACAGCATCGTTATTAATAGAGTGTATAATATTAATTATATAATTAAAAAAAAATGAAACGAAATTAAACTTCAAAATCGGTTTTAAATTTTAAAACATTACTATTAAACAAGATATACAGAACACTGTATAAAATCATATAAAATCTTCTCTCCTTAATTTATTATTTTAAATTAAAAATTTTATTTTAAAATGACGAATAAGAAACGTGTTAATCCATTAGGGATAAAATATCCGGGCCATTAACCCTTTGAAAGATTTGAATGACAGGCGATAATAGTTCATATATCTAAACAGGTTTTTGTGCATAATTATACAATTGTTTAAGGCATCAGCCAATTAGCGTGTTCATATTAGCTTTGGGAAAGTAGCACGTAGTTGCGTATGAATAAACAGGTTTTTTGGTACTTATTAGAAAGAGATGATACTTCCATGCGTTTGCATAAAGTAAGTTTAAATACTATATGGTTCGATAAACTTAGTTTCTTTCATTATATATTAAAGTATTGGTAAATATACGTATAAAGTTCCAGTATATTTATTGTTGTCTCCGATACTATTTTTGACTGCTAATATTAAAAAACTAATTTTTGAATTATATCCAATCGTGTGGTATATATGCATAGCGCAAATTTCGTGTTGCATGCACCATCTGTTATGTCAATCCATTTTTCTGTCAACAGCTATCCGTACAACGCTTCCTACTTACTTATTATTATAACAGTGCTATTATATTTATTTCTATTGAGTGAGCGCGTGTGTGTAATGGTACTTTTGACAATCGATTACGCCTTGACTCCGAACAAGATATGCAACCTGCTACGTCCATTCGAAAGAGAAAGTTTATATCGAAATTCCAGTGCTTTTCTCAGGCCGTAAAACGTAAGTTAGTATTCAAATTCTATCAGGCAATTCTGATGACCAAAAATGATCTAATAATTCATAAATCAAAATGAGATAATACATTGAATCGTAAGCAAAGTATGTCATCTTGTGGATTGAATACATTATATTCTCAATCTAATCGGATGAAAAAATATACATTTCAGATTTTTTTAGTTACCCGTGAGTCACATATGAGAATATAAGGATGTACGTGTATGAAATATTCTTGACAAAACTTTTCTTAAAGGGTTGATTTAAGAACACTGTGCAATAAAATGAACAAAGCATCAGTTCCGCTTCATGTTTTCTGAACCTGAACATAAAAGTGAGATGTAAATACAGTGATTAAATTTAGAAAATTATACAGCATAATAATGTACAGATTATTTTTAAGAAATCAAATATTCAACTTCTGACGAAACAATTGAAAAGAATAATCACATTATTAATGTATACAACGAGTACAGTAGAGAGAGAAAGCTACACAAACCTAACCTGCTGCAAGTGAATATTTAAGTAGCAGATCAATGCTTTATTTAATAATAACTTAAAGCGGGTGATTTTGACATAAATTCATTAATACTACAAAACTATGAAAACATCAGGCTAAAGTATACAAACGACAGTTTAAGAACCTTCAGACAGAGCATTAAATGCACAAGAAGGTTGATACATCTGTTGAATTATAGAGTTGTTGAAGTGGCAGAGAGTGTTATACAACGATGATTTGATGAATAAACAAAACAGCACGAGGGAATCGATTGGTCTAAATAGTTTTTATTAAGTAGATGTAATACAGAAACATTGAAGGCGGCGACAAAGTCGTGATACAAACCCAAGACGTAGCACCTTAAAATTATTCAGATTTACTCATTTGTATGTCAATTCCAGTTTTATTAACCCATCAGTATTCAAGTAATTCTTCCATAGCATATTTAGACTCAATCCTTTGCATAACCTTCTCCATTCATTGTTCACTTTATGAAGTTACGGTGCACATGTTATGCCGTATAGCTACTCTATACATATAATACGAATAGATTGTAGCATAATAAATAATAGGATATTATTTTTTACACTTTTACCACTTTTACCACATATATTTCTTGGCCAAGTATTTTACTCCGATATTGCATTGCTTACTTAATAGTCTCTACCATCTACAGTACAATGTGGTCACTTATTTACCCTACCGTATCATCTCCATCTCCACGAAACATCTACTCGCAATGTGTCATACCCGCTACTCCATTTTGTCCATTTCAACCATCAAAGTTTTCATAAAATTTATATTTGCAAGATCTGGTTAATTTTTTTTCTATAAATGACTTGTTCCATGCACAACATGCAATATGAATACATTTAAATACTTAATACTTTATTACGATTACACGAACAATATTTTGACGTCTAGTATTAAGATTTGTGTTAAATTTATTGTTAGGTATAGTAGATCCACATGCTGATGCAAGTCCGACCTGGCGTTAGTTGCGGCGGCGACGGTGGCGACGCCGTGCTGGAGGCTAGTACCGGAGACTTGACGTCGCTCGCGGGGAAGAGGTGCGCGGTGGCGAGCACCAGCAGCAGGAGCTGCAGCAGCATCGACGGCGACGGTGCGAGCGAGGCCATGGCTGGGCTGCGAGTGAGCCGGTTGGGAGAAAGCGCAACACTTTCAGCAATGGACCACGAGCGACCTTGCCGCAAGTTCACCGCCGCGCTTTTGCCCGGGAGATGGGAGACCGCACGGAACGGGTTTGCAACCTTGACAATACCGCCTCCGTGGGAAATTTGGTCGAAAATTTACCGATATTTTACGGGAACATGAGTAAATGCAAGCGAAAGGAAAAGAGATATAAGTTAACTCTGGAATATCAACACTGGAGAATTAGCCTTTCAATCTGTATGGGTTCTCCTCCAAGCAATGGAATCATTACACTTACAGAAACCATTCTCTGACCTAAGATACCTTCCTCATTCCACAGTTCTTTTCACAGCCAACATTCCTAACATTTTTTCATATATTTTTTGTATAGGCCGTTTAGGATATATCAAACCTTAATTTACGCTTATTGAAAATTAATAATAAATATACCGAAATACAGACAAAAGAAGTGATAATATCACATTTTGAGTTTTTAATTTTTGTACAGTTTTGGCTTTTGAGTTTTGTCAGCTGACTAGTGCAGTTGTGTCGCTCTAGGCTCCTCTTAGCAACTGAAGAAAGGAACAAGGATCCCAGAAACGTTGTGTGGTATTTATATTATCACTTCTTTTGACTGTATTTGGCTATCTTTATTATTACTTAATATTTTTCACCTAAAAATGAAACACGGACGAGTTTGCTGACGTAAGTTTGTTCGTGAAATGCTTAATTTGGTCCTTGTAGTAGTAGTAGTAGTGTAGTACACAAAAGTCGGATTATCATCGGTTATGTAGAAACGCGTAACGTATTCATCGCAAAAGGGGCATTGCAATTTTTTAATTATTATTGTGTTATAAAAGTATTATTTGCAACCGGATATTGTTAACGAACGGCGTACCTGAGCAACAGCTGTTGTTAGGAGAGCGTCTGGAACATAGGATCCGGTACATGTTTCCTATATGGACAACTTAAAAGTGCGACGAAATTGGTAAATCCCGAAGTTTTTGGGAAAGAATATATTAATAATATTTCAGAGAAAAAACAGACAGCATATTCCAAAAGTATATATAATTAAATGTTTGTAGGAGTAGTTTGATGTTATTGGATGTCAAGTAGAATAAAAAATTGGAGACATTAACGATGGAACGATGGAAACAATTTAAAAAAATGTGGGAGAAAATGGTGAAGATCTGGTAGGAAGTCACAAGTAATATTTGAGATCAGTACGTCGAGGGGTATAGCACAAAGCATTTGGAGATGGAGGTACAAAGAACTGAGACAAAGACGGAAAGGAGAGTAATCAGAGAACAGAGCAATTAGTCCGGGGAAAGGCTGTGGAAATATTGTGGCGCTCGTTTAGTTACCAGGTCATCAGAATATCAATGCCGTCTGACGTTATATACCAATCAGGTGTAAATATTTATTTCTTATTAATAATATTTTAAATAATTTAGCCTACACGCTATTTATGTAATAACATATTATGGCAAATAGAATATTACTTGAACAATATGTATTTCTCTCAGAGTAAATAATCGAGGGCAGATATTCTGGCAAATTAAAATTTAGCGGGAAATGTAAACAAATTTCAGTATTAATAACGAAAATTTCTGTTATCTGTTCCGCAGCCATCGTTCAGATTCAGATACCTGGGATTAGCAAGTCATCATATCAAATTCTGGATCTCTGAAAATTTTTCGATGTGACTTTCAACTATTCTGCCTTTATATTCTCAATATCACTTTAGTTTTCTTTCATTGTAAATGCTCTTTTTATTAAAATTTTATTTTATTTTAATCCCGTAGTATTAGCTGGTTTAACTACACTCACATCGACGATTATTCTATTCGTTCACCATTGGGCCCTACCAAGATCGTTTTAAAATTCATAATTATATTTCCTCCGTTCCCAACGCATATTCGTCACCTACTGTCCAAGAATTTACCATACAGATTCTCTCAAGTCTCTGTTCTCCAGCTTAGTAAACGGTTCCACTGTTGTGAACACATGGACCATCAATTTTGGCCGCTCAGTCTTCCACGGCCCTGGCGTTCATGTACTGCTTTTCGCGACCCGTCAAAGAGCTCATAAAAACAAGAGCATTCAATTTTGCCAATTATTTCCAGTTTAAGCAAAGTTTGCGGCTCTCAAATTTTTTCGATGTTACTCAGGCTACCGACAGCGTAAAACAACACATTACGACACAATGCCAAGTTCAAGATGACGTCGCCAGTGTCAAACAAAGAAACACTAACGACAAATCATCGCAATATTAATGAAAACTGTCAATGTTTTACTAACAGTGAGTAATGTTCACAAAAAATATAACCAACTAACCTTAATTACCTATTATAATTCCTAAGAGAATGGTCGAAAAATTAAATATTTTACTGCTAAATTTATATTCAATTGAAGCCAAGATTATTTGTCATAATTAAATATGAATCAGATTCCTCTTTTACATTTTTACTAAGTTTTAATTAATCTACTTCAATTTAGAATCATGCTACTTTCTGAATATTTTTTATTACAAAACAAAAATTTGAACAATGACATTTCATTAAATTTTTCCACGTGAAGATAGAAAAAAACTAAGTAGAAACCGTTCATTAGTAACAGACTATCTGCGACGACGTTACGAGAAACTCACATCAACATCCAGGCTTACAATAATTCAGAAATACCCATCTCATGTTAATGCAAACTGTTTTGTTTTACTCCCATTGGCTCATACATCGCGACTAGACACCACAATATTACGAAGAAATTTCGGTTGTTTTTCGTCGTCTTCATGATGCTAAGCGACGCATTTACCGGAACATGGCCAGCACATTTTGGCAGTTCCATCACGATTCCGCTCACACACAATCCTCACGAATGGTTCTGACTTTTTTCGTCAAACACAGTATTATCCATAGCTCTTCAAGCTACCTGCTACCCTGACCTGACTCTGTGTGATGTTTGTCCATTACCCTCGTTGCAAACTCCTCTCAAACTGACCAGATTTGAATCAAGAGATACAATTATACTGCGCGATCCAAACAGAAGCTGGATTTAAGAAGTGTTTCATACATTACCAAGGAAGATACTTTGAAGGAGGTTATTTACAGTAAGAACATAATGTGCGAATCTTTAAATGTACTTCGGACAAGCAAAGGATGAATCTAATGTATTACTCCACTGAACTAAGTGAACTATAGTGAGACTGCCTCAATAAATGTCTCTTATCGTCTTCCAATCATATAATTCGTTAAAATTTTCTAATTCATAGCTTCTGTGCCTTATGTAGCCTTTGACACTACCCGTGAGTACCAAATCTTAATATATTTTCTGACTTCTCAACTATTCAAACTGATCCATGTTTCATCAATCCTAATTCAAATGTTGGAAGACATATTGTTTCTCCTATTTTCCTACTATCCAAATTTATATATTTTCATAGCTGCACCTTTTCTTAGCGACCAGGCTCCCAAATTAAGAAAACAAGTTCTATTGCTTCTTTGGAAATGAAAACAATTTTAATCTCTTGTGAATAACTTAACTCCTGTACACGTGTTAAATGATAGAAAATTGTAACAACTATGCGAATTGCTGCCTTGATGGACGAATAAATATTAACAATTTTCCCTGAACCATTTAGTAGGAACTTTCTAAATTTAAAATGTAGCTAATTACGAAATTCACATAACGTTCATGTAACGAATTGGATTTTTGCTTATCGTATGATCAAAATATCTTCGCTGAAACAGCCTTTAATCTAACTTTTTTAATTTTCAAATTACCAATAAAAATATATGATTATGTATAAATAACAACAATCAGATTTTTAATCGAATGAAACATCTGTCATGAACGTTATTCGAATCTTGGTTTTATATTGTGCGTTACAGTTACGAAAATGGTGTCTTTCACAGAAAACAACCGAAATTACATTACTCTAAAATTGCAGCCATAAACGATTATTAAGTTTGTTCAATCAATATCGCCAAATATAGGCAACGAAAATATTTTATTAACGATTTTTTTTTTATTTTTTTATTTTTTATTTTTTTTGGGGGGGGGGGGGGTTCAAGCTGCCTGTTACTTCACTCTTCCGATAATTTAACTTAAAACCCACGTTTGTTATTGGTTGTCAGCCATTTATGGATAGCATTTCGTGATTTTATAAAAAAAATTGTCGTCTGAACTGTAAGGAATAGAATGAAACATCATTACTTGTAACTTTAATAACTCCAGAACTGATCTAGAACACGTTTCATGTATCTGATGAACCTCGAGTGAAAAAACATGCCAAAATTTCGACAGCGCCTAGTATTTTTGAAAGAGGCAAAACTCATCTTCATTAGGTCCACTTCGTGTCATCGAAGACCATGAGATGATGACAACTGTCCTTCGTAGGCGGTCAGCTGTACCAAAATAGGTATGTATAAGAAAAGGATATTCAACTACTTAATTCTTAGTCATTTCGGATGGTGGTGGGACGTTGTTAACAGTTATCGGCAAAATTTTTCTTCCATCACTTTCCAGTAATTAGTTGCCCAGTGTTTATCCATCATTCATCTGGAAAACCTTAAACTTGACGGTAAATCTCGTGGAATAAAGGCGGATAAGTAGAATGGAGCGTCCTTTAAACGCAACTGAATGATCTGTTTATTTAATACGATGGCAATAAAGCTGACCAGTTATTCTAGGCTGCTTATTAATTTTTCCTTCAGGCGTCTTTTAAATGATCTCAGATTCCAGTCCGGAGGCAACGGGCCATTAAATTAGCATTTAAGTAGTCGTCATTCTCATGTGAGGTGTGAGCCTTTCGTCGGTTGTACTACGTGCCACGCCTTTGCGCCAATTTCTGTGCTACGGTCTCGCAGTACCGAAACAAAACGAAACCAACGACATCTCGAGGCTATAAGGTCAGGGTTGGGTCTTTCAGAACGGACTTAACGCCTATTAGTTTCGGTACAGCCACACACCTGGAGAATGCTAAGCATGTGCAATGTCTCCGTTTATGTTTACCGCCTATGTGGATCTAAACAATTAAATTGAATCGGGGTTTCACCTACACGCTGTAATTACTTTTAACTTCGCATAAAGAATGTATTAACATAAATACAATAGTAATTTAACCAGTTTGAGTAATCGTCCACTATGTTTGTCAATCAAAATGGGTAACATGAAATATAGCCAAACACAGACAAAATAAGTGATAAGAAAGGGACAAGGATCGAAGAAACGTTGTGTGGTATTTATATTATTACTTATTTTGTTCGTATTTGTCTATCTTTCGTATTACTTCGTATTTCGTATTATTAATTATCAATCGGACGTAATTTTTTTCCTTTCAACATAATGGGTAACCTCCATATTTTAATGCTGTTCAAAAGACATTATATTTTAATGTACATCAAAAATAAATTCATTATACAATAGGAAAGTTTAAATATAAATTAAGAACGTACTATCATTCCTTCTTCTAATCAAATACAGTATTCATATATTCTTCAGTGATTGTAAAGTGATTCGTAGCTCTATTGGTATTATTTACTTACTACCATTTCGTTTTTTTCAAGTTAAAATAACAGTACAGAAATTGGGTTTCAGGATATTTTATTTAAAACTAGATTACGAATTATTAAAACATTTGGGTAACTCAGAAATTATTTGTTGGGAAAAGTGTAGCAGAAGGGAAGCAAGTACAAGTCAGTATGTTCAGTACAATTAAAATACTTCCACGCTTGATTAAAACTATGTCTTCAGTCAGGGGTCAGTTTAATGGTTTACAGAAGGCTTACAGTTGATAGGTAACGGTAGACATTGTTTGGACTATTTATCAGCCGGAATATAAACATATGTTAAATACCTTATGAATATCTTCGAGGTTTGTGACAAATACGTTCAGGTCCGTAAATTAAAATGAGTTATCAAGATGAAAACGACACGTATGTAAGAAAACCTAACCCTCTAATAGCGCAGAATTTACAATATCACATATTTTCTTCAGATTAAAATTTATTTAAATTCAAATATAATACGTCTGTTTTAAAAATATGTTAATTATATAAGTTAATAAAAAGACAAAATGAAGTGATAATATAAATAGAATACAAAGGTTCCGGTAACCGTATTCCTGTCGTCAGGTTATTAAAAACATCTGTCTTTTGGATATTTATTTAATGAAAAAATTTTATTTCACTTGTTCTCTACTGAGAAAAATAAATAACCGAGCAATATATTGTTTACATATTAATACATTATTTTTAAAATTTATCGCGTGATTTTTATATTATAAATTTATTTAATTAATAGTGTGTTGTTTTAGAGACTAGTCTTAGGTACGCGTGAAATGAAATGAATTTCAGGGAAACAAAGCAGATGCTCCGACCGGTGTCTATGTCCCGGCGGACGCTATGCTATTTCGAACGTGACCAAAGTTAAAACAAGAGAACATTGAACCTGTCCAAGGGACTGGGAACAGCGTCTAGATATTTGTAAAAACGCGAATTTTGCTAGGCGTAGTGAGGACATGAAATGAAAAAGAGAATCTACAAACAGGAATATTCGACGTACTGGAAGGAAGAAAGGTTGTTCCACCATTTTAGTGGGGGACGGAGGCGGAGAGTGGCCAAGTAAAATTTGTCCAATTCCTTTCTTTAATTTTATTTTATCTTTTAGCTGTTTTTAGCTGATTAGAGTCTGCAGCCTTTTAAATAGTCACATCATTATTATGGATTTATTTTGTATAGTTTGTATTAGTTGTTTTTGTTTCGTATATTAAAATAGTGAACGTCTAAATTTCAATTATTGTAAAATAGTAATATATATATATATATATATATATATATATATATATATTAAG
This sequence comes from Zhengitettix transpicula, assembly GCA_037074705.1. Taxonomy (NCBI): domain Eukaryota; kingdom Metazoa; phylum Arthropoda; class Insecta; order Orthoptera; family Tetrigidae; genus Zhengitettix; species Zhengitettix transpicula. The sequence continues at coordinate 27,379,970 of CM073590.1, read as the reverse complement.
TGAATGATGGAAAACAAATCTGTGTTACAAACCATTGTCAAATCTACCTGTACATTTGAATAAAAACCGTTCTATTTACTGTTTAAAAACTTAATCAAAGTATATTTTTTCTTTGTTCTCTGAATTTTTGCATTTTCTTCAATATGAAGACATAGATGTTAGAGTTCCGTACGCCATTATTATTTTCTCTCTTTAGCATATATTGTCGTCAAATTATTAGTCCATCATTCCATAACTGCAGCGTTTCAACTAAATATCTATACCTTCTTGTTACCCATACATTAGGGTTGATGTGAATTATTTAAAAATTAGCTGGTTTATGTGATTTTTATTAACGTCCGAAGAAAATGAAATTCAAATTCAAATTAATTCTGTTTTTGTATTTATATTCAATTTAATTCTTCAAGAATATTTTGGTTAATATATCAAAAATTACTTTTAATTACGAATACTCTCATTAAAAGAAATTAATCTATACACAATTCAACAGAGTTCAGGTGATTTGAATTATTTCCTCAGTTTTATGTTCTAGAAGAAGAAGGGAATACTGGAAGATGTACAGTAAGAAAAGTTTACCGACGCAATTAGTGAAAAAGTAGAAGTGTCTCGCAGGGACTCGTTATGTTAGAATGAAGCCAGACGTAACAAAAGGACTGGTTAGCAACTAACAGAAGGAAATATGAAAAAACCAACTCCAAAGGAAGTACGAGACAACATTAATAATTTTGTTAAAAAATCCAAGTAAATGAAAGGAAAATAAATCATTCTTCTCTAATATACTTTTGGTAGATGCAAAGTATCAACCCATTTTACTTTTTCTCATAAAGTAATTAAATTTTCGAGATCTATTCAGTTAATATGTTGCTCCTCTTTATCCCTAATATTTTCTTCAGTAGTATTAACTCATATAAGACCCAAATAAGGAACTAGGTACCTCATCTCATGTTTCTCCCAGCCGGTCAGATGCTAACATTAGCTGGATATTTAAATTTATTCTTCGAGAACAAAAGTATTTGATGTTTAAAATATATTAATATATACTTGTTGATTTGCATTTATAATTTCATTGAAGAACCAGAAAGTTATCGTTTGTAAATATTTTTATCAGACACTGGAAACAATTTGAACGATTATACAGGAAAAGCGTCTCCCATCAACGAACCGCAATGTAACCTCATAATATTAAAGTAATGTTTTAAAGTACAATATTAGTCTATTTCCTACCAATATAAATTTTAGATAGTTGAATACATCTCCCAGCAAGTGTTTATGTTCATGTAATCGACGGTAAGATTCTTACACTCAAGTGTTTAATTTTTTTCATAGATTTTTAATCATCAGGCTGAATTGCGTTTCTGCCACTTATTTTTTACTTCGTAAAACTCTTTATATAATAGTGAATGAGATGAAAATGATGGAAGAAAAAATCACAGACCGATAATTGATTGAATATTGTGAGGAATACAAATCTGAAATATTAACACCAAAAGAAGATCAAACGAGGAAACACAAATTGCGATACCTGCACTCCAAATCGACGAAGCTCTTTCGCAGTTTAATAGTAAGTGGTTGTAGCAAAGAACAGAGGTTGCTCGTTCCCAAATTTTATTCCGTAATTTAACTACGCCCATGCGACATTCGCCTCTAAGACGTTTAATAAACACCTGTCATTCGCAAACGACTACGTTTTTTGCTGTACGGAGAAGTAATTACTGCCTCTGATGAGCTGTTACCACCGGGAGCCATGGCGGAAATTTTCGCTGCTTTTCCCTTTTCACCAAAAAGGAAATAGCTGTTTTTATTATCTGGGAAATTCCCAGCCAGACGCTGAATGTACGACAACACATTAGTATGATAGAAAATGAGATGCCATTGAAATTCGACAATTATTACGGTTGTAGGTCTAGAAAAACTAAGACCATGCGTCTATAAAGAAGAGCAAAAGAAAGCAGCAACAAATTATGAATACAGCTACATATTATTAAAAGAGGACCGTAAATTTTCTTAAAAATATTAAAGCCAAACCGATGGAAAATCTACAATAGAATTTCTCAAAAAGTATTTTTTTTTAGGTATGATTTACCAAACGTCTTACATTTTTACAACGACGTATAGAGAAACCTGATGGTGAATTTCAATTCAAATACGATACTTCGTTATTAATAGTTCATATATATATATATATATATATATATACATTATTTTTCTGACTAAATCGCATCAATTATTGCTAAATATTACCATTTCGATATAAATATGGCTGTACATATCAATTTGTTTTCAGTATAGTTACCTTACGGAACTACATGTACTTGACTGACACGCCAGGTAAGTTAATCATGACTAGGTCGACCTTCTTGAGCTCAAGTTCAATGTTAATAACGGATGTAAGTATCAACCAGCTAGTTATGTTTGTTTCTTTTTCGCAGTGAAGTTCAAGACATGAACTGGAATATGAAAGTCACCTCAATGTTGTATTCCGTGTTAGCCACTTCAATAAACAAATGTGAAGGAGAATGTTGAGCGTAGTAGAAATTAAGGTTTAATTCAATGTTAAGCATAAAATTTATGAATAGATCATATTATCAAAATTATAAATAAATGTAGTGTGAGTTACCAAAGAAATTATTGTTCCGAATAATTAAATAAATAAAATAACCATACGTGAGAAAGAAATTAATAACTGACAAATTAATTGATATAATTTATATATATATATATATATATATATATATATATCATCGTCCTTCGTTTTGATCCTTATTTGGCACTTATTCAGGTGTACATTAACCGTTAAAAGAGAGCTACATGAGACTTTAATTAATTATTAATTTAAGAACAAAGAGTTCCCGAATAAAGTAGTGTGTTAATATTAATTTGTATGCAACGTCTTCCATTAAAACATTCCAAAAACTATTATTATTATATACAAAATATTTATAATTAATTAATTAATTTATATAATTTTAATTTTGGGAAGATATGAATGGAAGTGTATTCAAATTATACATAAAAGTCCACTTCATTAAAGATTTTTTCATGCATTAATAACTAAAGTGTCTTGAAAATCGTTTTTTACAATGAATATACACCTTCTGGTTGAAATTAGGGTCGAAAAGTCGTGGTAATAAATTTTTATTGTATTAATTGCTTTCTCAATTATTACATATTTGGAATTATGGTCAGTTATTAATTACTGTAATATTAACATATTCCAGATAATGTTTTTTAATTATGTACAAATGTACGAATGCTGTTAGATTTCCATAAGAACGGAAGATTATAGAGAACAGAAACCTGTCCTGCTCTATTTTACCAGAAATTTTCTTTGAACCAATCAATTACATATTAAATGTATTTTAGAAAATTACTAGACGAAGACTGCTAAACAATTTATTATGATATGTACTAGTAAGTTCCTTTTGCGTTGGGATGTCGAACTTTCTCTCACTGCCGGATGGAATATTTAATAGATATTTCCACAATTATTGTCATCCGGATGAGTAAGCATTAATAAAATTATAATTCCTCCGGGTCCTCTTCTTTTAGTTCCATACAGAACTGTTCCTACATTATTGAAATTAATTAAATATTGATAGTAAGTTAACTGCGAGGTAGGCAATATTATATTTTAAAAAAAAACGAGTTACGCATTGAAAATTTAAGAAAATATGTAAGAACGTTATCACTATAAATAAGTGTTAAATGGATACATTATCATTTTTAACCAGTTCTATACTTTCGGTATTTTATCTCGGTTTTCGCAAGACTTAATAACGCCAGGACGACGGCCTGTAAACAAGAAAAGCAACAGGTTTAAACATTTAAGTTGTAAATGCCTCTCAGAGAAATTAAACTTTTGCACTCTCCGACCACGAGAAAACATGCAGCGACGTTAATTAAGTGGAGGGGTGGGAGATTTAAGGGACACAAGTAGACTTAAGGAAGTTGTAAGAGTTGTGGGGATAGTCGACTTATGAACTTCTAAAAGGGCGGTAAGTTAACTACAGGGACAAATTTTATTTGAATACAATGTTTTATGTGACGTAAAAAATATGATGGAGGCTTCTGTTAGAATATCGTTAACATCTCAATCCCTGACATATGGGGTTATTCATCGTAACATAAATAATAATGTGTACTGATTTTTACAAGTAGAAACAAAATTATATTTCCAAGTCCTCTCATAAACTAGATTTCAGATTAATAATAACTTCACGTGGTAAATTATTCTAGATAGTGAAACGGTTATAAATATATACAGATATAAACAAAACTACAGGTTTAATATCCAGTTCTATTTATTGCACGTCCAGACATCCCAAAGTACATGCTGTTGGTTCGAGTTTAAGCAACTGGAAGGCTTAAATCTTAAGTGAAAACTTTTGGAGATCACGCAAAGTTCACACTAGCGTGAGTTCTCAGTGGCGCACGTAAAGAAACGAGCAATTCCAGTTAACAGGGAGAATATATGCATAAACCTGAAATGTATAAACCTCTCCCATACATACTACTCGCGGTACAAATAAATATCGATTGTAAACTACCTGGAAAGAGGACTCAGATAATATATGACTACAAGAATTATATAAGAAAATATTGGTAGACAGAATTACACCGAATCGTATAGTTCCATAACCACAAGCAGGTACTAATTATTATGGCGATTTAGCATTTTAATACTCTTGTTCTGTTAGAGATTGGAAATGACCGTTTTTTATTCCGATTTATTTAGATGAATCATTCGAAACATGAAATTCCAAAAAAGAACATAGAAGGAAATTAATGTCAAATTTTCAATCAAAATTATCCCAGATGTTTTTATGCTGAAAAACGTTTAAGTTATATCGATTGAAGCGTGGTCCGCGTGTCCTCGCTACCTGAAGAAATTTGGTCACGCCAGTCGTGACTGATTGGATTAACCCTGCGTGAACAAGTAATACTTTCTCGTAATCGCACTGATTTAAGAATTTACAACTTAATTAACATAAACTGTCATTCTACGAAGAAGAGATATAAAATTACTACATCTAAAATCGAGAATGATAAATAAAAATTTAATCTTTGTGTTACATTATTAAATATAAACATAATGAAAAGATTAAAATATGTTGTGAATTTAAATCAAATAATTTATGAGAAAAAATTTTGACTTCCTCAACAACCTCCATGGCCGAAAGATGTTGATGGAGGACGTCTTAATTTTTGTCTCATAAATTGTTTTATTTAAATTCACATCATATTTTAATTGTTACTTTAAATATATACAACTGAAGAGGTCCCTAAGCAAAGGAAAGAAACTTTTTGTACTTAATCGAAAATTATAATGTTTATAAATTCAAACTTTGGGCGATCAACACTAATTATTTTTATAAAATATTTGAAACGCAAACTACAAATAATGCTTAAAAGACTGTAGTTTAAGCATGAAACTTGTTAATGATGACTAATGCTTCCAAATACAGGCAATTATTAAGTATAAAAAATAATCATATCGCAACGAGAACATGTTAGGCTTAAAAACACAATCTTAATATATGTTACAGCTAATTTTCAAAATTTAGCAGTTTAAATGTATATGTGATGCAAATCTTTAAAATAAGAAGTAAGTGGCAAGTTAATATTCGAATTTCGTTACTGTTAGACACCTTGTAATGAGAGGAGTTATTTCATAAATTTTATTTTACATAGTCCCCTCAAATATAATAAAAACTGGGAACAAAATGTTGTTTCCGTGTTGTATTCAGGAAGTGAGGATTAATTTTAGATTATCTAGAATCACGTATATCGTGTTACTCAGATTAATTCTATAAATCAATTAGCTCAAACGAAATGCACTCTTGGATTTTCTCCGTATGTAAGGATCACAAAAACCGTGAAATCAGAGGAATTTGACTTCTCTCTCAAATAAGTTGAGGAAATGATTTTCTTTGAGAAATGTACGGTCTAATTGGATTTTTAATTAGTCAAATTCTGCATCGAAAAGGAACGTCCTGCTTCTGTAAAGACGACGTCATTGTCTCCGGCCCTTCTGCCGCGTGGCTCATAACAGAGAGCGAAAAAATGCCACGGCAAATGCCAGCGATTTAAACGGACCTGTTTATCTGCAGGAAACACACAGGGGAGGAATAATTATTTTGCGAAGAATTGTATCCTTGATATACGGGTATTTCCGCCTACACAAGGTTCCTATTTAAAGCCTTATCTGTAAAGCTTAAGACAGCTTTTGTCTGCCGGTACCAATTAAAACTTATCCGAGTTAATGAATGCTGAAAACACGTCCCTGTACCGTGGGCCGTTTGTGTTGTTCTGACTCACGCCTAAAAATACCTGCAACTGGACAATGAGGTTTCACTCTCAAAGCTGAGACACCTACACGAATAACACTAAACGCGACCCACAATGCCAAAATTCTCTATTGTCTGCTATTCGATATCTGTCCACAAATCTGCGATTGATAATGGGCTGGAAAATCGCGAACATAAAATTAATTGATTTGGTTTAGAACACTAGGAAATATTTTTATAATAAGCCTCTCTCTACTATATTTCTGAAAGCAAGCTTTCCTAAATAAGCTCCATGTAGAAATTATTTGTGCGGCTTTTACTTCGCGTTTATTCAAAGCAGCTAAACGACTTACGATCATACTTTCCTTCTCATAAAGGGGAAATATGTTTCGATTAAGAATTGATAGGCGATAGCCCGCACGGCTGGGCAGCGACCCGACTTTCACACCAGATACTGGGAGATAGCCGCAGTTGCCGGGCTTCAATGATAGAGACTGTGATTTTGAAAGTATCGTACTGCTTACCGACTTCCGCGCCAATGAGATCACGTTTCTGCATATGAAAGTAAAAGGCAGGTCATTACGTCTAACAAGCAGCGCATTGCGCGTATATCAGTAAATTACAGTAAAGAACAACGATATAAATACTGTTTATACAGTTTAAAAAAATACAAGAATTTTTTATTTCCTCCACCTTATAAATCAGAATAATTAGCACTATTACCTTTGTACTTATCTGATACTCAGCTCTGACTATTTCATAAACAACTGCAACGATGACAGCTATTAAAACAACCTTCATATTAAGTAAGAGTCTATTGTACAAACATTTCAAGAGACGTAAAATAATTGGGTTATCATAGTAATCAAGACAGATAAGTTTACACAAGGCGACATTTAATATATTTCGGACGTATTGTAACGGTTTACGTAGAAAACCTAAATTGTCCATCTTTCATAACGCGGATTTAGTGAAGCTAATCCATTTTTCGAGGTAGACTGTCGGAAAAAAGCTTAATCTGGAAAATGTGTTTACAATCCAACGTTCCATAGGAATGGAACTTTCTACAAAATTTCACGTGCGTGACTATGGACTCTTGGAAAAAATAAAAGAAACAGAACATTTACGAAATTCATAGGCAATGTTTGGAGTATTTAGGTGAAAGGTAACAGCGACTACGAAAGCGATATTCATGTCAGAAACAGCAGTTCTATAACAAAATAGAAGAGAAAACTGACTAGACATCACGTAAGTCCCATAATATTTTACAAATTTCATTGTAACAAATATTTGTAATTGTTACAAATGATGAATGTGGTTCATTTGCGACAGAATTTTTACACAAATATTTTGCTTTGAACAATCTGAAAGGTGACATATTACTGTATTATTTATTTATGGGTTATGAAGATGGTAAATATTCATTATAAATATATTGCAACTTACACTTTTTATTTAATTAATATCTAAACTTATGGGTAGTCATAAATTGTAACTTACTATAATGGGTTTCAAATGGGAGCTGTGCTGACTGAATGTGAATGAGGGCAGAATATGAGACAAACGTGGCTACAGCGTCAAAGCATGACAACAAACTCTTATTGCAGCTGCGTGTGCAATAATATGTGACAACGTCGCACAATTTGATTCGACACAAAGAAGAGCTTCAAGGTAAAATAGGTTCCCTTTGAAATTAATTGTAGATTATTTATTAATTACTATTAATTTGAATAATTGCGAAAATGAAATAAATCAGTAGCAATCAACAAATTTAATAGTTATTCTTTGAACATAAACCAACAGTTTTAAATAATTTAAACAGAAGTCAGAATTGCCGCATCCAAAGACCCTCGCGGCTTAAAAGTTTTCCTATGCATGGACCGGGCAATTGAATGTCAGAGGCTGAGAACTGAATATTTTCAATTACAGATTGACGTTATGAGATCCTGATTGAAAGTTTCTATCTCATGAGCTACCAATCTTGGCTGTGAAGTCGAATATCTGATCTGAGAGAGACAAATCTCTCATCTCTAGTTTCTGTAAAACATTTACGTTTCGTTCTCTGATCTGAATTGCGTTTGATGATGGAATGAAATCACCAAGCGCTCAACAGACTTCTTGGCCACGCTCATTTATCCCTCATTCTAAAATCATGGCTACTCTCTTTCACATAACCAGAATTTGACTCTAGATTCCGTCATGGCGTCACCTCTCAAAGGCATAGCTAAATAGAACCAATAGCTAGCCTCGCATCAATTCATTTTGCGAGTTTGCATTCATTCCGAAGTAACTTTCTCAGGGTTCCTAACTTACGTTTCACCTGATTTCATCCATTAGGATGAACACTCCTAGGGAAAATGGCCGTGTGCGTACCTCAGCTGCTTACAATTCAAATACATTGAATGTAAATTTATTTCAACATATTTTTGCTACGTTACAATCCTACAGACTTCTGAAACATTTAAAATTGCAGTCCTTGTTGCTCCGAGATTTGTTAGAAAAATACAGCGTTTGCACTGTTCTAAAACGATATTTCAATAACCACTGTATATTTTTACATAATTGATTATTTAAAAATTTAATACCTGCTCAACGTTTGACATGTTTCTCCCTTCAAGCTCGTAAACTTCTTGCATCAGCCGCCCTAGTTTGTCGCTTTTACGACATCTTCACAGAAGTAAGCGGGCACATTAACCTGATTGAAAAGTAATTTTTGAGAGGCAATTTTGAAGAGTAGTATGTCTCTTATTTATTTTCTGCATCATGAGGCAACTTGTCTCTCATACAGAAATGTTGAATCAACACACCACAAACCCATTCAGACACTTTTTTTCTAATCACTAGATTAGTGTTTATTATTCAAAGAGTGCTACTTACTGAAAATGACCTCGGTACACTTGATCAAGTTTTTCAAACTACTTGTTAAGTACCTGATTATTCTTTGATACGAAAGCCAAGAATAGTTTTATTAAGTTTAGAAACATAATACGATGCCTACTATTTATCTATTTTTGTCTAAATATTTTTAAATACAAAATATTTGTGTTTAATTTATTTTTAGCAAATAAAAATGTCATCATTTTACGATTAATTCGACATTTAGTATTAATTTACTCTGCAAGTATGTCAGCACAACTTACTAGAAAGTTTAAACAATTACGACTGAGGAGACCAAGACAGCGAGACGTAATATTCTTGATTTGTATATAGTGGACCATGTAGGCAGATCTTTGGGCTTTTTACATTATATTGGCCAACTTTTCGGACGTACAGGTTTCTTGGGAATCCCGTATAAAATTAGTACATAGTGGATCAACATTTTTGCAATAGTATTTTTGTTTGCAAAAGCCGAAAGATACAATATTTTATAATAAATGGAATGAGAAGGATTCTTGACTTTTTATTTCTTTAATCTGGACAGTACAATTCTTTCTAAAAAAAATATGAATTACTAGAAAGACTAAATAATACTACGTTGTTCCAAATTACCACAGACCAGTAATATCTGCACATAACGCAACTGACTTTATACTTCCCGTTGTTCCTTTATAGGTGATAATGCTATTTTCGTGTTCAACTTTCAGAATTCCATTGTATGTTGGAAGTTTCTAGTTTTATTGTCAAGTCATTCTATTGTAATTTTGAAGACATCTCACATAGACGAAACATTACACAAGTGTTTTATGGAAGTTGTCAGCCAACGAATAGAAAGGCCGATATATACTACAATTACGCGAACTTTCTCATAAGCCACCACAAGCAACGCTATTATTCGCTGTGAACTCACCTAGTTTCTAGGTCTGCAGAGTAATAATCCCAAACTGATACTTATTCTTACTTATTATTCGTTTCGTAAATAAACCCACTTTTTCTCAGTGCAAAAAATTGGGAAATGAAATAAAATTCACGTTGAGAGGTTAGTTAATTAGGCGACTATCGTGTTTAATGTGAATTTAGCGTCATTTCAACAGAAACACTGTATTGTTACCAGGCTATTGAAATATATACATAAACATAAATCACAACGTGTAATTAGTGGCTACCAAATCATACATATGGTCTTTATATGCTACTACTTTATAAATCGGTGCGCAAATAATGTTTAAGCACTATGATATATTTTTTATAACTGCTACAGAATACGAATTAAATATTATATTATCCAAATAAGGACTTTCTGAAGAAAATTTAAAATGAGAATTTTATATATATCAGTGTAAATTTTTGTTATTATTTTAATTTACCATAAAAACAATGTTAGATTCTTATAAATTGTAATTAAATTAATTCATTTAACTAGCAACAATATTTATTACATAAAACTATATGAACACCCGGAATTTTAGTCTATATAAAACAAATTAGAATATATGTGGGCCCTGTAGCAGAGTGACGTTCTCTTTAAATAAATTGGTTCGAATATGAATACCTTTTTCTCTTCACACATACAGTTTTCGCTCCGGCGACATGATATTCTTAGTAGCGCGGTTTTTCTAGGAAAACAGCCTGTACCTTGAAAGCGTGAGAGGAAACTCGTTCTTTCTTAGTGAAAGATGCACTACTTAATTGAAAATTGCCTTCTAAGTTATACCAAAAAATCATTCGATCTTTAGTCTCAAAAACTATTTTATCAATGTTCAGAGAACTAACTTATCCACATTATAACTTCATATTTGTCCTTTCAGGTATTGTTTCCAAATTCATTTCCATGCTCACTTCAATACAGCTTCAAAAACTCACAAACTATTTCCATACTGTACAAAAAAATCACTTGACTGTCCGCTCTGCTCTTCTGCCTCAAATTACTCCTTTCTCTTCTCTTCTCCTCTCCTCCAATCTTCATTTCTCTCGAATTTGGCCTTCTCTGAATGAATCTCGCCAATTTGTCACAGGTCGGCGGTCTTTGTCCGAGGTCGGTGACGTTTTCTTCGGAGGATACAGTAGTCTCAAAATTTAATCTCCTTGTCTTTACAATAGTCACGCCTTGCTCTCTAGTACGCCAGTGGCCTGTAGATTTTTTAGTTTCCAAGATTGGGAATTCGTTGTTTGCCGTCGCTCTGGCGCAAAGCGTATTCAATCAAGACTCTAAAAATGTAGTTTAAAATACGAAGAAAACAATTTTTGGCGCGTAGTAAAAATAATGCATTTTCCTCTCTCCGTTTTTGAACTAAGGTTCCCACAAGCCGAGGCACGTTGGCCTGTTTTGAGAGGTGTATGGTAAGGGATCGCAGATTTGGGCATAACCCTTGGCTACCTTCCTCTACCCTTCCGCATCCCCCCTTTCAAATCCCTTCCTATGCTATCATAAGCGAGTTACCATTATGCGAATTACCCTCATGTAGCCTGTTACCTTTAAAAAAAACGAAGGTCTTGACCTTTACCATTAGGTTTAGCTCATTCATAGATCTGACGGAAACACGTCCAGACGCATTGTGAATACAGACCACCATAACATAGGATATTTCTAGCTTGTATGTTGAAGGATCGAAAATTACATCTAACCACATAATGACGGAAGAATTATTAAAAATATAAAAAAAATAAAAAAAAATAATTTCATTTGTCTTTAATTTAAAATGTTACGAATTTTACCTCTGCTACGACACGCGCGAGCAAGTTTTCGTGAAACCTGGCATCCGTAGGAACGACTGGCTTTCTCCGTACGACGCACGCTTTGCCACCTACAATCTCCACCATTGTTCTTATGCATTCGGAGCAAATCTATTTCTTATTCAGTATTGGCACCTTTCAAGGAAAAATGTACTTTCACTTTTTAAACCGCTTTCAGGTCCCATTTTGTTATGGAACACATGCCAAATGAAATATTTTAAAGGACAGATTACAAACAGCTGCCGCGTACAGTCTTAATTGCGATCACCGTAGAGAGTTTGTTTACGCCATTCACCATTTTACTTTAGCGCGACCAGTGGACACCACAGAAAAATATACCCAACAAAGAATGGTGGATAGTGGTGCGTACGTTTATTCACGTCGTGCTCAGGCAGAAAATTGGAAGAAGTGAATCGCCAAATAAATCATTACTGGTGGTGTTTCCTACAAGAGATGATCAAATTACTTTAGTTATTATTAATACGTTTGGGGCATGAAAGCAGTGAAGCAGCATGGAAGTGACACATCCCTGAAGTAACGCAAAAGGGCGGATTAATTGTTTGACGGTGAAGGTTTTGCGGTTTTCGTAAAAACAACGCTAAACAGCAGTCCGGATGTCCATTCTAATTTTCACTGTTATTAAAATCTGCTCGAACGGAATTTTAATAAGTCCAAATCACTCAAATTGATGGCAAACTTTTAATCGTGTCACATAAACGCAAATTTTCAACGGACGAACCTGATTGTCAATGCTTAAGTGTTACCTAAAAATCAAACCAACAATCATTTAAGATTATAATGCAATGAAAGCGGTTAATGATACCAAAGCAATGCTTATAATCTATTTTTTAAAAGAGGAAACGTTCCAGTTTTTGTAACACCTGTGTAGCAGGAAGACAACAATTCTATATTAATAATGCAATAGTAAACTCGGGTTATAGGAGACGAATTTTCTATATATTTTAGGCCATTTTTGCAAGAAAAACACGAAAATTCGACCGTGGTCTCCTGGCTATTCAAAAGACCTTAAGCCCAAATATTGGGATTTTGTATTTCTCGGCAGTTGACTTTCTGATTCCTTATACATAGAGTGCGAATCCACTATCAGACTAACTTTTAATGATCGGTTTAAAATTTATTGAGATATTAACAGTGTTCATTTGTATAATATAACCATGATTATAAAAAACCATATAAAACATCAGCTGTTAGGTTTTTATTGTTCACAATTTTGGTTTCCGTACCAGAACAAAACCTACTTCCAACGATACATTATCCGTGCCAGTAGATGAATATTAGATATTAGAATAGTAGACATTTTTCTAAAAATTTTAAGTTGTCATCTATCTACATTATTGACTACTATATTACAAATATAATAATATTTAATAATATATTAAAAAGAAAAATGTACGGCTGTTTTGAAATTTAATAAGAAAAATAGCTAAAGAGAATTCATTACATACAAATTACTTTACAGTATTAGTAAGTGGCTCCTAATATATTAACGCAATTTAACTATTTAATTATCACATATACGCTTCATTTTTTTTAAAAAAGTGATAGTTTCTTCCTTCTATCAACCTCTATTAATTTAGCAGTATTTCAGTTACATAAAATTTGTATATAAGAGGTTCTCTCAGTTTTAATTAGTACCAGAGTACAAATTTCATAACTACTTACTGTCTCCACGGCGATCTATGAATGGAACTTCGGAAAACTTACCTGAAACAAGAGAAAGAGAAAATAAATTGTGTTGAATTTGTTAAAACACAATCTATCGTAATGAGTTCAATTAATTTAATTTCGTTTGTAGAGTAGGAATTTCATATTTTTCAAGAAAAAAATGTTATAGGTGGACGGTTACAGGAATATATTTTTTTCTTATTGGACGCAAAGTTATGTTTTCTATTTCGACATAGTATTGTAGTACAAAAACCTCTGGATCTTACGGTACAAATTTTTAGCCATTTATACATAATCTATTTCTAATAATTATATAATATAAAACCGAATTAAATATTTTTATTGAAGTAGTGGCATTAAGCTCTTGTAATACAGAAAATCTGTGTATCCTTGGAAAATTTAAATGTCAACTATAGATATAACATACAAAAGAGAAATTCGTATGTGTGTATATGTGTCAGGGGCTACAAACGTAGGGATGAAGGATCGTTATATAATTGTTTATGTGGTAATTTAGAATTAATGAGCTTATTACGAGTAGGCGTGAGTCAGAATATATGAACATATCGATCCCAAATACACAAATAGTTAAAATATAATTATATTAATTGTGAAAAGAAAATATTTAATTTTAGTGGATACGTCGGGAATAAAGATGTAGTATAACTACGAACCTTATATTAAATCCTATTTCATACATTCGGAGAAAAATCTTTAGTTATGAAAAAAAAGTGACGAATTTACTAATACCAACGTTACATTGTCGTGAATTATAATTGAAACGGCATTTTTATTATTATTACAGAATATCATTAATCACATTAACACCCGACTTGATCCGTTTAGATACTTGAAAGCTCAATATTTTTTAGAAATTTTCCATTTTGATTTAATATGACAACTAACGACACAGATATTATAAATAATGATACATTATGATGTTTTGAAAGAAAAAGTAGACGCACTACTTTTATTAACTGTAAAATATAATTTTGAGACGAATATATTATGCTATATCTTTTCGATAGGTCGAACATTCGTGAGAGTATCCCGTTCTTTCACGGTTTCGGTGACATTTTTCATCTACAATGAATAAGAACTAGTACTTTCATTGCTAAGCCAACCGATTCAAGGCAGGAATGAAAGGACAATCAGGAAAAGTTGTTACCCTCACTATAAACTATATAAAAAAACAGTTGCCGTGAGTAAAAGTATCCCCTTGAAAATACTCTTATAAATTTGTATATTTTTTTTATAGAAAACTAGAATTTTATTCGCGTACTCATGTCATTATATACCATTAAATTTTCACTTTTTGTAATGTACTCAGTATTAAATTCGATATTATTAATACGTATTTATTGGTATCAATGAGTACGTAAGATATTAAATAAGAAAATATTGGACCAATTGCTGTAATTCTAAACTCCTATACAGAAATTAAAAATAATGAATTTTAATTAACACGAAAATTCAATTGTCAGAATGACACTTTCACAATTCAAGAAAAAAAGAGATAGTTCCGTTACTTCCATACAATAATGAATAGGTTTTAAGTAGTCTAATTAAAGGACGCGTATACCAACAGAAACTGAGCGTTTTTCAACCGCCGTACGATATTTGTTTATTTGTACACTGAAGTAAATTTACAAATGCTATGAAAGTTTTGTTAAACAATTAATTAAAAACATAAGGAAACAATAAAAATTAAGGCGTCATGGTGCAAATCTTTATTTCAGAAAATTTATATAGTTGGCCTACGTAATTATAATTAATTATAAATTTAAAAAATGTGTCAAAAATTACTTCAATACTTTGTCCTCATATAAGTTTAACTTTTAAATTAGTAGCTTAGTGCGAAATAAGCTCTCTATTTTTCTGACTCGTAATCATTGAATGAATTTAGCAAACAGACAAAAAAATATTGAACTCTGTGACGAAGTTGAATTATACTCATTATTTTTACGTTAAACAAGTATATTATTTTCATAGTGCTTATAACACATTTTCATTTCAAAGGACTGTTAGAAATTTAGTCCTGTGCACTATGCAGACCAATTGATCTGGTTCACGTCACGACAGGGGAGAGAGACACGTTACGTCACAAGAACGTAACGAGCAAGACTCCGGCTAATTAAGACAGACAGAAGAGAACTTTCGAGTTATATCACAAAGACGGAGAATGCTTGCATACCGGACAGAACAACCATTGCTCAATGTAACAGAAATGACCTACTGTGCTTTCGTGGGAATCGTGGCAATCTTGCTATTATGGAATTGCTTTCAGTAATGTTCCACACTGGCCTCGGATACTAATTTCTATTTCCATTTCTGAGTTATTGTTCTCAAGAATAATCATATTTTGAAACCGTGGTACTTGAATTGGTTGCCATATTTCACTGAATTGAGAAACTCGAAATTTGCCAAATTGATTACGAATATATTTTCTATTTTTCACTTGAATTTAAGCTGTATTGTTCTCAGAGACCTTCTGTCGTTAAAAAACATCTACGTTCATATGTTATATAATTATAATGGTAGCAAATAGGTCGTCACGACTGGGCTGTCTTGCACCAAATATATATATATATATATATATATATATATATATATATATATATATATATATATAAATATCGATGGACCCCTTAATCGAGAAAGATCTTTTTTAGCTTTACAACAACTCAATACTAGTAACAGATGTTCCATCCGTTTTGCTCAATAACAGTGTGTACAGAAACACTGTTCCGAAATAAAGTTGTTTCCTCATTGAAGAAATTACATCGATTGTACTGTTAACTTAAACTAGGTCAAATTAATTCTATATAATGGATACCGTTAAATATAAAATATCAATCAATACCCAATACACATTATTTACTCTGTTGTCTGAGGCTCATTCATAGGATTCTAAATGAAAATAATTTTGCGTTTTCATACACGTTCCAGGAATCATATATGTTTCGCCGAAATAAGGAGCTCCATTTTCTCTCTCAGAGAATTGTGTTCCCAACATAGTAAACATTTCAAGCATTGGGCACTGACCATTAATATTCACTCAACATTCAGGAAATTTCTTTTTGGAGATCAGGAGTCAAAAGAACTACCACAGGCAGGCTCTAATATCACATTAAAATTCAAGTAATATTGAGAGAAAATATCTAAAATATTTAACTTTGATTTCCTTACAAATTAATACTCAAAAATTTCATAATTTTTCCTTGAGATGTATTACAAAAGTTAATTTCTGTTTCAAGTACGAAATCACGTAGTTTTGATTGCGAGAACGTAGGTTAATTATATATTATTTGCGTTAAATGCTTACAAGAAAAACGTTTAATTAAATGTGATATTTGATTTGATATGCGTTATGTAATAACTGACGTTATAAACTTGTGTAAAATGCTCTTAGGAGAAAAACATTAGTGTATAATTGTAATAGATTACTTTGTCCGTCCTTAGATTAAAATTATTTCACAATTACCCTATCACGCAGTTAGTGATGAGTGTATTTATGCTTTAGCTACACCAAGAAACCATCTTAATAATTTTTTGGGTTTTTTCTTGAAGTTATAAATACTGGTTCGGCTAAAATCCTTTGTTATTTGTTATTAATTTGTCTATACTAAATTAATTCCAAGTTCAGTATTTTATAATTTTAATTACTGTCATATAAACATTAACATTACATTACTATGAATTTTAAAATATAATATTATGAATACTGATATTGCTATTGAATAGAAATTGACCGTTAGAGATAATTTATTAATTTATCAGACGTACCGACAAATTATGAACAATTTAGATCGCAGTGAAGTGGCACTATAATTTTTTTAATAATTAAGGTGTGTATAAACAGATAATTTATATATGCCATGGTTTTTATCATTATATGGTGTATTTATTAATTTATATGTAAAATAATTAAACCTATAATTTTTGAATTATGAAGCTATGAGTTGTAATTCACGATTTTAATATATTGGTTTAATTTTTTTAAAATTTATAATCTGAAGATGGCTTAACGCCGAGAACTATTTCAATAAATGGTATGAAGAGCATCCACAATTCTAATTATTTTTGATTGATTTAAATTTTTTTTAAAATCTCATTAATTCTCATCATTGTAATTTATTAAGATAAAGTTCATAATAATTAGTAATTAAATGAATAAGGGCAAATAAGTCGTCTTTAATCTAAATATAAGATAAGTATCAGACCTTCATGTTTGAGTTTGTTCGTAAAACTAAAATCATTTATTTTGTATGGAGAAATTGATCGCAATTGCTAAAGAAAAGTGGGACTTGAGAAAGTTTTAACATTCTCTCTCCGCTGCATTACAGCCTGTAAACAAGAAACACGATTCTTAGAAATTGCGACACTTCAGAAAATTAACAGAAGAATACACACACTTTCTTATACGCGTGTTAGTTTGACACTGGAATTGTGGTTTCACTGCACTTGTGGATACATTACTTCTAAAATCAAACATTTAATAAATCGTCTAGACGTCCAAGGCAATAATACAGAGACTGATATTATAATGAATAAACGAATCAATAGAATAGTCCCGTTCCTGTGAAAGTGGTGTGACGTATACTTATGGGAACTCGATGCACTTGCTTTCAACACCTACCAAATGCAGGCCAAGGCCGCGTTGTTTTTGGGAGCAGCGTGTAACCCAGTTACTAGAGCAGTAAGGAGCCTACTAGCGAATGTGGTAGTAAATTCTGTGCGTGTGGCAACCCGGACAGCTGCGTGTGACAGTCCTCACTTCGTGTCCAGGCGTGGCCGCCCTGTGACGTCATCTGGAGAAGCGGATGTGTTACGACAGGAAATTGTCTAATCGACGCGCACATTACAATTAGTCAAGTTATAATACTATTGTATCTATTTTTCAACATTTATACATAATAATTTGTTTATGTAAGGTAAAAACTTATAAAAGATTGCAATACTCCATTGAACAATAAGAATGTTGCAGCTGACAAACTGAGAACTACTGTGTTGGAAAATTTAAAAGTAGTTCATATAAAAAAGTGGTTCAAATAATTATGCTGATTTATCATTACAGGGAATTTTTCTGCCTACTATTTGATTTTGTTACCAAGCGAAAATGTATCTAAGAAAAAGTAACTTCGACTCAATGTCTTCCATATATAAAATGATTATGTTCTTAATTTTTCTTTTGGATAGGTTTTATCATTCAAATTTTGAAGCAGAAAAAAACATCTACAAGGTATGAAGGCTTAGATAAAGTTCAAAATAAATTTCTAGTATAATTACATCGCCCCGCACTTACAAATTAATACTAATTTGTAAGTATCACTGCGCGCATGTTCTTGAAAATTGCTACACTCATACGGACCTAATAATTCGCAAAAAATATGTCACGATTGGTGATACAAAAGCTGAAACTGCATAGTACTATTAAAAAATAGTTCAATTAATATTCGATAAAGGAGCCTATCATAATGTTTCCTTTATCAAACATTGTTTTACAAAAAAAAAGAACCAGCCAATAACTGACTAGCTAAATAACACTCTTAAGTATCTGTTATTATGAGTAACTATTTTTCTGTTATGGTTAATGTAAGGATCGAGAGCGTCAAAGGATAATTTTTTTTTTTTATCAATTTAGAGTTTGTGATTCCTGTTTCTTGTTGAAGCGTAACGATATCAGGAAGACAGTACCAGAAAAATAGATTTCAAAACCTACATTAAAGTAGTTATTCACTTTAAAATATTCTGAAAAATGCTGAAAATTGAATTTTTCATTAAAACTGAACCATGGGATGATTTCTTTAATACAGATATGATTTTCAGATACTAATAATTATAAATAAAAAAGTGTTGACTCGGTGTAATAATAGTATTACGGTTATTTTTACCAACTGTAATTATATGCATTTTCAGGCTAGTGAAATATTTGTATCATAATTATTAAGTCGTTCTTCCCTTTCTGCAGCATAAATGTTCTCGAGCAATATATTATCATCTTAAATTAACTACTAATGCCCATTTAAATATGGGTTTGCCGAAACTAGAATGTATATTGTAATAACAATAATGAAATATGGACCTGTTAGGAAATTAGTTGAACGTCATCCTGCTGCCATCTATTCACGACTGACCGAACCTCAAACGCCAGAACACGTCGAGATCATCTTCCAGTTAAAGTGAAAGGGTTTGAATGTTTTAGAAATTGTGAATGAATGAATGTAGCTCTTGTTTCATCAAAGTGAAAGTAGAGCCAATAAATTTGTGAACAATTTTAAAAATAAAGAGAGCTGCATTTTCCTGAGTGAAGAAAACCGACATCGATGTGAGCAATGTCAAGATCAAAAATATCCTGTGACCTATAAATATTACTTATAGTGCATAAATTTCCTCATGTATAATATATATATATATATTATTGGTTAAAACTACGTTGTTAATAAAACGGCGAGGTAAAAAGTATTTAATAATGTTAAATATCGTGAAAAATTTCCGTGGGCGATTGGCAAGTGTCACCGTATTGAAGAATGTGGTTCAGGATTATCAGAGCATACTTATACTGCTCCCGAAGGCCAGCGAGTATTGGCCAATGAACCATTTTCGTTTAAGTCAAGAGCAAATTGTTCAGACGGAGTAAAAAACGCGAACGTTCTTTCTCGTGTCAACAAAGGGTTTATATTCAAAATACAAAAAAAAGAGAAACAATAGATGAGAAACTTCTTATCAACATATTTTAATTTAGTTCTCTATACCGCAGCCTTCTGTATTCTTAACGAAACCTCAATACTGCAAACTCATTAATGAGACCTAACGGCCTCATGGTTCGATTTCTGTCGACAATCATACTGTATTTCTTTTTACACTTTCACCAATTCATTTTCTTGGATCTACAACCCGTTTAGGACCTTGACCTACGTGGACGACTGTCTATCATCTTACATGACTCATTCTGGATTTACGAGTGACACGTGTTCAGAGTGTCCATTCTCCTTCAGTCTGAAGCCAAGTTTTCTGACCAAGACGAGCACAAACATCCATGCACACGCCGACATTCTAACCGGGACCTCTGTGATGGGATGTGGTGATGTTCATCACTACACAGCAACAATTCGACATTTTATAATTAAAAACTGGAAATATACAGACGTACTTAAGTAGGTTATGAATATAATTATTTATTTGAGATGAAACATTTGGTCATTAAACGTTTTTTAATATTACACGAAACATTGTGTAGCTCAATGCGATTTTATTCAAACAAAGAAATCTACTTTGGCATTTACGTTACAAGCAATGTTTCATAGGTGCACTACATTTATATTCTTCTTTTTACAGCTTCGAGAGATAGAAATAGAAACTCAATTTAAGTCAATCCCTTAAATACATCTCAAGAATAGACAATATATACTATAGCTTGAAAATTTCGTCCACAAAGACCGCTGACAGAAGTTACTAATTAAGATTATTTATGTAATAATTGGATACGTTAAATTTTCGTCATTCTTGTCAAGATAATATTTTTTAATATGATATTATCAATTGACGCTTTTAAGTTGCTTGAAACCTCAGTGACCTATGGAATTTAATTGACTGTAGTCCGATAAAGTTTGATGGCTCTTGACTTTTACTTTCAGCGAGGGGTGTGACGTTTAATCCAGCAATAAGAACGCTGGGACAGGCAGCGTTGCCGAAAAATCGCAGTGTATTTTACTGTTTATAGTGAACTTTATGCGTAGTACATTTGCGATTTCTTGTATGTAGAGTCTCTCTTCACGTGGAAACGTGCTACCTAATTTTAATCCCACTATTGATACTTTATTACACTGGCCCTGTTGTCTCGTCAAAAGTATGTTAATTGCTTGTAATATCGTTGGAATGATACTTAAAATGAGAATTTTGACATTAATTTCTGCAATTATTTTAAAATTTAAATGGTTAGTCCAATTTAAATATCATTTATCTCACCACAAAACGAAAGGGAGATTAGGATTTGCATGAATGTTTTCTTAAGTGAAAATATCGTTGTATAAGAAAAACTAAACAGTAAGACGATTGTATAGTGTGCCTGTGAATTAGTGGTGAACACAACTTAATCAAGAGAAAGCGCAGTCAGCTGTTTATCGTGAAAGTAGGCCTATATTAACTAAGTCCTCACATGTCATAGCTCAGCAGTCATTCCAAATCGTAGAGGATAAACAAGAGGCCTAGTCAACCATTTGCTTCTCCGTTCAAACATCTGCTAGATTGTGTGTTTAACCACTTAGACACTGGACGTCTCTAAGATTTTCTTTTTTATATTTAGTTTATTGTCACATTATTATTAGTGACCACGATTCACTTTACAAATTACTACTACTTTTTTTTTACATTGTGGTTTCATTAGTTACAGGATGTTGGCTACAGCTTGGGTACAATATGATATTACAGATTGTATAGGGAAATCTAGTATGTCTATATTAGATTAAATCAATCACGTTCAGGTCCCTAAGATAATACATGATTGATATATTGATATATCGGGGTTCGTTGAGGCATTCCTTGTACCTGTCTGGGATACCATAGTCTCTTCTTTTTTGTAACGTGTAAGCGCACTCGTTAATTATGTGTCGGGTGGTGGTGAGTGTGGAGTTACATTTGTCACATGCAACAGAGTTGGTTTTGGCCATTAGGGTGTCGGTGAGATAGTATAGAATGACCAATTCTTAGACGGGTGAATACGGTTTCAACACGTCTGTTTAAATTGTACTGGTTTGGTTGGGTTTCATATACACTGTTCCTTATTTCATGGAGTTTTGTCTGTTTTTTAGCCCATTCGTTGTTCCAGTTTTTCTTTATTATGGCTTTTATAGATTTGATTATGTTCTTGTGGGACACTGGCAGGGTAGATGGGCTTTGGCTGGATATTGCGCATTTAGCCGAGTCATCGGCTGCTTCATTACCTGGGATTCCGATGTGAGAGGGGATCCAAATGTATGACAGTTGTTTACCTGAGGGGTCATTGCATACCAAGTGACCAAATCGCCTTTTGGGTACCACCTTTGAATTTTGATGAAATTTGGTGATAGTGTTGAATAAAGCTTCAAGTGATGTGCAAAATCTAAGATTCACTAGTAGTATAGAGGGGGCGCCAGGGTCTCCTGAAAAAAAGTCACCTGTGCAATTCAACCGTGCGCGTGAATAGATTGTGAAGTTTGAAGAACTACTGTTGTGAAACTGTAGCAGCTATCTTCCTGAAAAATGGCAACTACAGACAACTATTTATGCTCTACACGATGGTTGCAGTTCCAAAGTTTAAAAAGTTTTAGTTCTATTGCTGTTATCTCACAAAATTGCTCAAAACAACCGTCACGTGAATTTGAGGCCGATTTTTCGGGCTTATAACTTTCAAACAATACGTTCTACATACTTATGCTTTGGTAAGATAACTAAACCTATTACTGATTTTAAACTGTCAAAGTATCAGCTTTCAAGCTCACTTTGTTCTCAAGATATATGTTAGTTAATACGAGGTTCAAATTTTATGTGTCACATTTTGTGAATTTTCAAACCAAAATTGCAAAAAACCATTTGCTACAATCAATTTTTTACCATTGGAAAGAGAAGACTTTTTTCTTTTAGAGTCATCTAATTTCATTTTAGAGACTCATCATTTAAGGCCAGAAAAATTACTTTGAAAATTGCACTCCTTTAAATAACATGATATACTGCACGAATGTGATGAAAGCAAATCATTTGAACTGGTTCATTCAAACTATTGGTACTAATTACACTTAATTTCACCAAGTGGTTTTTATTTATGGTTATGCAATATGTGAATCTTATCTAATAAAATTAATGCTATTAGAGATTATATATGCATTGCAAAATCAAAAATACTTGCATTGGTCCTTGGTGACTGAGCCACTACCAATTTCATGTTTTAAATGAGGGTGTATGTACACATCACTTCATTCAAGGCCTAAATTTGAAACACCACCGCCTAGGGGCCACGCCCAATAGCCAGGCAAAACAACCTCATTGTTGATTAGACGTGCCTTTGTTGGAGTGCATTGTTGGAGTTTTCAAAGTAATTTTTCTGGCCTTAAATGACGAGTCTCAAAAATGAAATAAGATAACTCTAACAGAAAAAAGTCTGCTCTTTCCAGTGGTAACAAAAAGAAATTGATTGTAGCAAAAGGTTTTTTGCTATTTGTGTATGGAAAAGCACAAAATTTGACGCTTCAAATTTGAAATTAATATTTAATAGCGTATATCTTGACAACTGAGTGAGCTTAATAGCTGATATTTTGGCATCTTAAAATACGTACTGGGTTTGGTTAGTTTACCAAAGCATAAGTTTCTGGAAGGTTTTGTTGCAAAGTTGTAAGCAATGAAGAATATGCTCCAAATTGATGTGACAGATAATTTGAGCAACTTTGTGAGATAACAGCTATAAAACTAAAACTTTTTAAACCTTGGAACTGCAACCATCGTGTGCAGCATAAATAGTTGTCTCTCGTTGCCATTTTTCAGGAAGCTATCTGCTACAGTTCCACAACAGTAGTACTTCAAACTTCACAATCTATTCACGCGCATGGTTGAATTGCACAGGTAACTTTTTTTCAGGAGACCATGGCGCCTCCTCTATACTACTTATGAAGGTGAAATTCTACACAGAATTGTCTCAGACACATATCTGTCCCTACACAAAATTTCAGCAAGATTGGAGATAGTGACTAAAAATTTTATTTGAAAATTTGGTCACTTGGCATGGAATCACCCTGAGGCTATTTTTTTTGAGTTTTGGGCTATGATACCGCGCGTAATGGGATCCTTACTATATTTGTTTTTTTATTGACTCTATTACACTTCTTGAGTCCGTGAAGATAGTTTGAACTTGGATTTGTTAAGAGTTCTCCAAGTCGTTTAGGGCTGTTTTAATCACGTAAGATTCACAGTAGAAACTAGAAGCCATATGTTGGAGTTTATATATTTTTGTGGACCCTTCGAGTATGCATGCAGCACCATCAGGTGTCTTAGATCCGTCGGTGTATATTTGTATGTAGCCTTTATAAGATCTGAGTATTTCACGGAAAAGGGTTTGATATATTTCTGGGCTGGTGTTATTTTTTGGATATTTGGTTAGGTTAAGGTCAATATTAGGTTTTTATTTAGTGTTTCTAGGGGTTCGTCAAGAGAACAAATTTGAAGGACGTCGGGAGGATTATGGATTGTTTTCGAGAGGATGCTTTGGATCCGGAGAGAGGTATGAGGTTTTGACGTTGTATCTAAGATTTTTTATCAACAGTTTCTACTCCATTGTCAGCAAACGTAACCAGGAATTGTCAATTTGAAGTATTTCTACACCTGATGTAATTATAATCCGTGAGGTGAAAGGAGGTACGCAAGTGAATGTGAGGTAAGCGGACCTATCCTTGTGTTGGAATTCCGCTCTACTGCGTGCGTGCGCTACTTGGGGAACTCCTTTACGATTTTCAGCTCGGAGTGAGCTGCTGTTTAACTGTGGGGGTAACCTTCGGCAGAGATCCGACGTAAACAGTTACACAAAGTAGCCTTGAACAACAGATTTACACGCATTAGAGTCCGCTAGCTCCTAATTGTGAATCACCTGTGAGAAGGAATCCAGTCCCCGTTCGAAGCGAAGAGGACCGTTCAAATATCTCATTGCTTTTCGAAACGTGGTCAATAATTTCAAACAGCTACTGAATTAACAAGTTTTTCATAAGGTGATGCAAATACAGTGGTACTTTCTTAACGACGGTAAACAGTTACAGGAATGCTGTTTTTATCCAAGTTACGATACCTCTTGAGGCTTAATAGAAAATAAATTAATTTTTTCCTGGCTCCTGTCAGTAACCATAGTAAATAATTTATTTATTATCCATTAACATTACTAACATGAATTAATTATGGAAAGTTTATATCTATAAGTCTTCACCATATCAGTTTTTCGACACGTCTTCGCCTCTTCGCTTCCGTCTCTGTTGGAAAACGTTTCTGAAAGACTGAATGAAATTTTCAACTCAGCTCTCATAACCTCGGTTTTAACAGGTTTCCATTTTATAGCAACAGTTTGAAAATCAAAAACTTCCTCCCACATTTTTGTACTTCAATAATCGTTATCTGTTCTTTCTCTAGATCCTCGTGTTCCAATATCTAATTATAATTTTACCGTTAAGTAAAACAGAACTATTATGGAGAATATAGAATAAATTAATAAGACAGATAGCCAAATCAGACAAAAAAGTGATAATATAAATACCACACAACTTCTTTTGAGTTTCTGAGTGCAGTTGTGTCGCTCGAGGTTCTGCTTCGCAAGGAAAGGGACAAGGATCCAAGAAACGTTGTGTGGTATTTATATTATCACTTTTTTGTCTGATTTGGCTATCTTCTTATTAATGACTTTCAATCAGACGTAAATTTTTCCATTTAATATAGAATAAATATTTAATATTTACATATTTTGAAATCACTTGTTGTATTCCATACAACTACTAAGTATTAAAATTTATTTTATAGTGTAATAAAATAATATAATCATGCATATCTCATTGTAAATGTTTTTGTCATTTAATTACATTACATTTTATTGATTTCTCATAAGTTGCAACTTATAAGTGTAAAATGGATTTTTTTGAAAAACTATCGTCCTCAACATATTATGAAATAATTCTTAAATCATTCAAATGAAAATAAAATGTGGTTGTTTTGAAAATTACTAATAAGATAAAATAGTAAAGAACAAAGTTTCCAGAAACGTTGTATGGTATTTATATCATCATTTCTTTTGTCAGTATTTGGCTATTTTATCTCATAATTAATTATTAAATCATGATAGCTACTTTGAGAAAAACAGATCGCATAATTTTTTCATATTTTATGATAAATTTTTGCACTTTTATAAATTTTATTGATATTAAATAATTGAATACAGTTGAAATAAATTGATAAATAGAATAGGAGTAGCACCTATAATATTAATTTAACTATGAATCGTACCATGTATTGCTATGAAACACGACGCCAGAGCCTTAGAGTCGTGTCGGAACCAGGACCTTTGTGCATTATAAATGGATCCGTACATTATTAAAACGCAGGTGAATGTTTTCTTTCCGTCTCGGTGGTGTACTACACCACAAAAGAAGGTTGTTTCGTTTAATACAGAATGAACTTGTTTGAAGAAAAACCACAAAATGTTTGGAATCAGAAGTGACGTTTTGTTATCATGCCATTTCCAGATCAAGACTTCGTTAAATATAGAAGAGTACTTGAATGTTCAAAATAAAATTATGTATATTTTTCAGATAAATTCACTATAGATGAGTAAAGAGCAGAATATAAATTATTTATTTTTCCTTAGTCCTCAACTGAGTAAAAAGGATCATCAGTAGCACGCACATACTATAATAGAGAATAAAGGTACATCTTTTGCATTAATAAAACAAGTAAAACCAAAATTCACCTTAAAAATTCGTCAACTTTTATTTAATGAAATGTAATTTCACATGTCAATAACATAAAAGGTTGAGCGGCGCTGCTTTTTACGTGTAACAGTCGAATGAATATGTTCTAAAGAACGAAAGCTCCTGAGTAATTTTGTAAATAATTTATATGTGAAAGTTAATTTCATAAAACAAATTTGACGAATTTTTAATCTTTTAATTATTTAAGAACTGTTTCTTACTCGTCTGACAAACAACCTAAATTTACTTTATGAATAATTAGACTTAATACATATTAAACTATACATTCATCACGATTCATAACATCGATAATAACTGAATAAATGAATTATATTTGTGTGTACAAATAAATTTTCGTTAAGAATCTGTTAATTCCTTTCATTCTTTTGTATTTTTTAATTTACTGCAGGAATTTTTCTTGATGTTAATTTCTTCAATTCATTCGTTTTTCTCAGTAGTGTGATTTGTTCAAAATAATAATTTTTCTCAGTTTATTGTCCTGTCAACTTTTAGTTTTATCAATCCATCTAATTGTGTTATAAATGGTCAACTAAGAGTATATCATTGATAGTTTAGTTAAGAAAAAATTTCTTATCTGCTGTTTTAAAAAAACATATTCGATATGATTAAACAATTAGAGCGACCCGCAGTTCATAAATACCCATGGAAAAGCATTCTGATATTCGATAAAAAAAAATTAAACAGAAATGTACAATTATATTAAGAACATAGACTTTTACATTATTGGCAATTAATTTTTTAGCTACATAATGTATTTTCAAACACAAATTTTTCAAATTAAATATATGTACGAGAAAAATAAACAGTTGTTTATCAGCAAGAATACTATTTTAGCTTTTCGTCAGACCTAAATATCCGTCACGTCACGCGATAGCGTTACGCTCTAAACACGATATCCATGGACGTGTACAGGAACGTCTACGCCACAGACTTGATCTGTGTCTGAGAGGATATTATTTCACGGCGCATATGAATATATTTTTTAACTATAAACATCCCCGTAACAGTCAGTAACACTAAAATGTTAAAAACATTTTTATGATTATAATTAAATTCTCAATAGTTTCTCCGATTTGTTTTTTAGTAAAATGTTTCAGATATAAATTTAAAAGTTTTTCATTGGCAAATTATTTTATATTTAATCTTATACAAAACAGAAAATTATTTTCATTGCAAAAAATTATCAAATACAACACCAAATATTTTTAATTCGTTTACGAACGATTTTTATTATAATGAAGTCCACTATTCTATATATTTTTTAATAACTACAGTACTACAATTTCCTATTGAAACTAGCACTTTCATATTAAAAAATGGAAATTACATCAGCTTGATAAATCATAATCATCTGGTGCCATCGTAAAATTGTCGAATAAATTAAAATTGAATCACATTATAATATCCACACAGGCAAAAAATATCTACGAAATAATCTTACCCTATTTTAATGTTTCAATTTTCAAATAATTCTGTAAGTGGAGTGTGATCAAAGTTTATTTTACGAGTCTTCGTGTTGGCCTAAACCGTGGATCTACTTTCTAATTCGTTTTTGTGCTGCGATATGTTTTAGATGTCCTGAGAAAGTAAACGCTAATTAGAGAGAACTCGCTTCCGCAAGGACCAAAGGTAAATACGGTACTTTCCGTAGCTAAGTGCTTAGCCTAGTCATGTGCCTTCTAGTCATAACGCCTGGAGCTACTTGCCATTCAAATTATAGATCTTACTACAAACATCACACGAACTGACAAAAACTGTAATGAAGGTAAAACATAAGGACAAATTCGTATTTTTATAATACCTTCGAAAATATTTTAAAAAGAATCAGGGGCAATTTTTGACTCAAAAATCCAAATAGGTCGTCATCCAAAATTAGTTGTTTAATTGTCTTAATTAGTTTATAACATATTTGTAGCGACAATGCGTATTAGGTAATTTAAAGATTTTATATATAAATAAATATTTTACAACATTACAAATAATGTGGCGGATTATAAGTGGCATACACCTGCTAAAATAAATAACAGCACTCGTCAATTATATATGTAAATTGACCCATAAAAGATTCATTTCAATAAGATCTTACAGCCCATTATTTCAGTTGACAAATTTCTCATCTGAATTCACCACAATGTCCCAGTTTATGTTATTATTTCTTCCTTTGTCCAGTTCACCAGTACGCTTTCTTTCTTGAAACGAACTCATTGCTTTATAAATCCGTTAACGAATGTATTAAGTCCTCCGAAACATACTATAGCAGGAAGAGCCGGTTTGCTGTTTATGCTGATGGTTTCTAGATATATCTGAACTAAATACGTTCAAATAACACGTAAATAAATAATTTTAAAAAATAACAGACAAAAATAAGTGCTAAATTAAACACTACACAACGTTCCTGCAGTCTCAAATTAAATCAAGATCTGTAAGAACGACACACCTCACAAACCAGATGACGGATGTGATCTAGAACCTGCGAGAGGATTCTCTCGCAGGTAATCTGCGAGGGATGTTCTCTCGCAGGCAGATTCTTTTAAAAGAGATACGAAGGGGCTACCTTTGGGTATGCCTTTTCCTCTCCGGTTTTGAACTAAGGTTCCCACAAGCCGAGACACCTCGGCCTGTTTTGAGAGGTGTATGTTCCAGGGTCACAGACCTTGGGCATACGGTAAGTTGTTCGCTATTCCCATTGGAATAGTCGGCCAGCTGCCTCCTAAACTGGTCGAGGCACGGAGAAGGGAATGCTGCGTCCCCATAGCAAACTCCTCACCCGCTATCGGAAGAGCGTGGGAGAAGTACCCAATGCCCGACCTACCCGATGCAGGTTTTTCTAAGGTTTTCCCTGCATTTCTATAGGCGAAAGCCGGGTAGGATCCTTAAAATATAGCCCGGGGGCCGTAGTAACCCTTGGCTACCTTCCTCTACCCTTCCTCATCCCCCCTTTCAAATCCCTTCCTATGCTATTAAAGGGGAGTTGTCCAATGTGGATCACCCTCATGTAGCCTGTTGCCCTAAAAAAAATAAAAATAAAATAAAAACCAGATGACGAACTCCAAATCAAAGACCATAGTCATTATTGAGTTTCATAGTATAATCTTACTTTACACTAACCGCTCTTTTCTCCCTAATTTTCTTTGATTTTGAGTTGTATACCTCGTTTTTGCGGCGCGTTGTTCTTATGGCTCATGCGTTTGTTTTAATAACCTGACAAAATCAACCAGCATTTCAGAAACATTGAATGAAATTTGAATTTAGCATTTATTTTGGTCTGTTATTTGGCTATGTACTTGTCTAATTAGGATAATTTTACACAGATGTTTCATTTTATAATTTCAACAATACGTATATCGTTATTTTGAAATTTATTTCCAGTAACGCGTTTAAGCCATCTTATTTTGGTGAACTCACAACTCTGACAGGTAACTTGATTAACTTTACTCCATAGCAAGATCTAAATAGACATGAAAGTCACATTCAAGAATGGCTAGCACAACCACTGAATTAAGACGAATTATGTGGATGTTCACCTTGAAACATACCGAACGCGAAACAATCTTCACATTTCGAATGTCATGTTGTGGCAAAATATTCAGCCCGATTTCCTTAAACAGCCCTCCAGGATGATTGAATTTGCATGCATAATACCGCCATAACCGTAGCAACATAGCGAGCCATATAGCATAACGATTATGGTGGCAACTCACTGGCTTTAAACGCTATCCTGGTCCTAATTGACAAGGCCGTTCCCGGTCAAACAAACCGCTTTCTCGTCGATCAGTGGCCTACTTCTTCAGTCGTAACTCACACGGGAACATCCTTAGCCTCGACCTATCATATAACAAAACTTAACGTCGAGCTCAGTGGTTACAAACGCAACCATCATTTTGTAATATTAACACTAAAAAATTATTCTTAAAAAGAAGTAATACTGACGACCAATAACAGTGTGTTTAGACTAAAAAAATCATTTTAAAAATAACATCGTTTCGATCCATATTTTTGCCGTCTATAATGTAATATGAACGTTGCTTAATTTTATGATATCACTTTGTGAATTAAGTGTATTTTCATTTGTTTTAATGTGTTCAATTTTTTATAATTATTTCTATGTCTCAAATTTTAACATTCTCCCAATAAAATTCTAGTGGCCATATTTTAGTTTAAAGTTCTGTGATTTTTTCTTTTAATCTGGTTTCAAGTGCAAGTTTAGTTCGTCCTATGCAGCTTACTTTGCAATTGTGTTCCCTGCAATTAATTTCATATATCACATTATGTTGTTTTGCTTTTTGAATTTTGTCTTAAGTTATATTTTTAATAAACTATCTGTTTTTGCTGTAAAGTAAATTCTGTTGTTAAAATAATAATAATAAAACATGCGATAAAAAACAAAAATATTATCATTTTATTATTTAAACTTGTAAAGTGCTGAGTTGTTTTTTCAAATTTGCAAGTTATTCATTCAAGTCGATTCCTTCAACAGATTGTCTGGGATTACGTTATTTTAATGTCCGACATATTAATTATTACCAACTACGCCAATATTACAAGGAGACGTTAGAAATGTAATAGTCGCCGATATAAATTTAAGTAAACCAAATGTGGAAATAGAGGATGCGCTTGAAAACGAAATTAGTTCACTTTTTTATTACCTAAATTAATATAGAAGATATTTTCGTCGGAAATAAACTTTTTGTGCTTAAAAATTAATGAAATATTGCAGAGAAATTTAATTCAATATGTTATTCACTACGTCTAAGTAGATCTCAACAAGTAGACCTCAAGGAAGCATTAAGGATGTATTTTGCATATTTCCATTCAAATATGCGCTATGCCATTGTCAACTAGGGTTCTTGTTATGGAAGTTTAGAAGTATTAAAGCTACAAAAACGTGCACTTATAATTGATGCCGGAAAAGAAAATAGATCGAGCTGTAAAACTCTATTAAATATATATTCAAATTGTCGTTAATAATAAACCAATGTATAAATATAAAAAATTGTATTGTGTATATAAGTAACATTGATGTCCCGTTATCAAAGAAACCTAACAAGTAATTTTCGTAGCCCTACTGAGGAAATTTTTTATAAGATCTTGACAATCCTTTGAGACAGAAACAGCCACAATGCTGTACAAATATGTACAGGAACGTTGTTGTTTTGTTAATTAAAGATCATATAATTCATCAATTTTGTTGTTAAAAAAGACGTATATAAAACCTAATTTTATTTTATCTCATATTTTCATTTACATTGATTTCTTATGCAGTAATTGTCTTTCTAATGTTCTGAATTAATAACTTAATTTTTCTTAGTTACATATTCAGCATTATTTATCTCAGCGCAAAATTTTCCTAATTTCTGTACTCTTATGTATTTATTTTCAATATATGTATTTTAATAATTCTGCACTCTGCTATATATTTATTTTTCTAAATATATTATCTTAATTGTGTATTTATGTTTCTAAGTATTTATTATTTTATTCATTAAAAGAATGGAACTCATAAATCTATGTTTAAATCTAAATCTCTACTAAATGAACAATAACTGACCATATAGAATATAAATCAATCCCTGTTTACGTAGTTTATAAAAGTTTTATGTAAATTACGAATCTGTTTCAGCTCCATTACACAATAATGGACGAGAAAAGTCTCTTTTCACAAGAGGTTGACACTGATCATTCATATTATAAAAGAGATATTCCTATCCCAAAAATCACCTGTATCTAAAAAAAAATCATACAATTCTGAAAGTTTTGAAAATTAATCCATTACTTTCAGCAATTTAGATTGTAACATTATTGTGTAAAGTAGTAAAATCAAATATTAAAATTCATTATGATTCGTCGATTAATCTATGTTCATTTCTAGATGATAGCCGTTTCCCTAATGAACACAGAAAATTTTCTCCTGCCGTTATTTCGGCAGAAATATTTTCAGTGAAGCCAGTGTTGTTTTTAGCTCTTATCGCGTGTAACCAAAATCTGATAAACAGGGGCCGGAGTGAGAAAGGCGTTGAAGGTTTCGTGCCAGCACTTTCCCCAATTATCCCATTAAAGTAATTGTTCCATCGTAAACATGAAGCAATCTCAATTCTGATCTGTTGCTAAAAACAAGTACTTCCTGAACAGTTTATTGCGATTATGTTGATATCAATGTCAAGGTTCCTTATTCTCACTTTATGACCCAGTATTTAATGAACTATATATGTCAAATTACGTTCATTATACTAGCAATATTTTATAAAGGGCTGTACGATATAAATAAAAATTAATCTTGCACTAAAATACGAACTGAATTATCGACAAACTAATTAATTTGCATCGGAATTAATCACAATACTTAAAATATAAAATATAGAAACTACCAACAACTGGTTTTTTAAGTTTATCAATTAAATAAATATTTTTGAATTTATTAGTCAAAGAATTGGATACACTTTTATGCATGTTTTATCTCTCATATGATCACTAATACCTTCATTATCTGATATAATATTTTTAGCTGAGTAAAATATAGTTTTTTTAAAATATCATAATTAACTCGAAGGTTGTGCTGTATTAATTTATAAATTTAAACGCTATCTGAATTTTTCTCTTAGATTCTTCAACTTTTATACATATCAAAATGAAAAATTTTTGAGTTTTGTCAATGGACTAATGCAGTTGTGTTTTTATCTGCACCTGAAGGAAGGAACAAGGCTTCCAGAAACGTTGTGTTATATTTATGTCATCACTGCTTTTGTCTGTATTTCACTATCTATCTTATTATTTTATACATATACTTGTACTAAAGAGACTTTTTCGTAACAGTTCTAATTGTTTAAATCTTACGTCTTCAAGTGAAACAAAGTGGCTATGGTTTAGGCGTATTCATTCACAATTCTTTAACGGAAATAACAATATACATGTATACTAATTCTGAATTTATATTGTATATTTTAACATAAATTACATTTCCGTCGCTTATAAATTTATTTGGTAAAACATTTAAATGAATATTAGTCGAGATAATTCTCGTTAATCTTATTAAAATCCACTCTTAAAGAAGTATTTATATCTAAATTTGTATCCTCGAGAACACGAACAAAACATCATGATGTTTATGTAACACCTACGAAGGTTTTAATGGAAAAATAAATATATAGAATCAAATTATAAATTAATTAAAAAAGCCAGCAGAAAAAAGTAAATACCTAATGAGAGATTGTATAAAATTATTATTATAAAAATTTTATATATTTTAAAGTTCTTTTGTCAATAGGAACTAGAATGATATCAATACGTGTTGTTCAGATAAAAACGTTCCCAGAAAATAGCACGCGAACCTTTAAAATATTAATAATATATAAAGCTATGCGAAAAAGATAAACGTTTCTTATAATTCACTTACTTATATTTAAATTCTTTTCCTACATGAATTTAATAGATCATTTCTTCTCTGGAATTTCATTACTTGGCACGCACAGTTTGTGACGTCACTGGAGAGAGTGAGGATCCGGATGCTGCGTGACCCGCATAGACGCGTGTATCCTTTCCTAGTCAAGTTCCACGACTCATCGACATTATCACTCATATTAATAATAATAACAGCATTTCTACTTAAGTTGAGTCGCATCAAGAAAACTAAATATTAATTACAATAAAATAGAAACAATTGAAATTACCCATAAAAATTTATTAGTAAAAAGTTAGAAATATTTCTGTTTCCTTTATCCGGCTTTATCTAGTAATAATTCATTGAAATGCTACGAATAATAATTTTTCAGTAATGAGTCAAATGGTAACATTTTACATATATGATATATGATTTCCCTTGAAGCACAGGCAACGTAAAAGTCAATTATTACAATTATATCAGTAAAACTAAAAGTTATAATTTAGGACTAAATAAATAATGTAATATTCATTAATTCAAAAGCAATTTATTAGTATAATGCAATTTGAAAATATTGACAACACTTTATTACTGACAAACGTATAATGTGATGGTAAAAACATATTATCTTTATCGTAATTAAGACAATATAATTGTTTTCACATTGTTACTTTTTCGTTTAGGAGATAATATTTATCATATTTCTGTTAATGTATCTAAGAACCAGCTAACTAATAAAGTATTCCCATAATTAAAAACACAAATAAACGTAATTAATTGGAGGCGAAACCTTGCGTCGCTCCGGAAGCGAAACCACGTCCACGATACCATTTCATCAACTGATTTACGGAGCAGATAGAATTAATTCGACCAACCAGTTTCGGACCAAAACTGTTTATTCCATATCGGAAGAAAACCGCGGCCTCGACCAAAATAAACCTAAGCCAACATCGAGTAAACGGCTATTTGCAGTTTTAAAGGGAAGTTGCAATCAAATATGAAAAAAACACCGTAAATCAAATGCGTTTATGCAGCCTCATAAAGTTTCTTATCGAGATCGTTTACAAACAATAAGGACAAAAAACTTATCAAGGTCTTTGCCATGCCTGTGTAGCTGAAGAGTGAGCTACTAGCACATTGTTTGCTTTGTACTTAAAACAATGTCAAGTTAATTAGGTCTGTTATATTTATTTAACCTCAATTGAATGAAACAGCTTTTACGCTCGTCGTTCCGCATTTTTTATATACATTTATGTATTTTATATATAATGTATTCGTTAGGATATACTAACTGTAAACGATATCGTATATTTCATGTAGCATTACTTGAATCTCTTTGCGACCTCGTTGTATTGCATTAAATTCGTCCTACCGCCACACCGGCCGAGCAGACAGAAAGATCTTACATCACTTAAAACCCATTACATATACCTTGCATAATTCTCTGTCTTTCTCTAGATTATTGGGGTCTTCATAGATCGATAGGTAGTGTCTTCAAGTGCTTATCCAGAAAAAAAAAATCTGTCAGCAATTTGCCTTTCACAGTTTCCACTCCCAAAGTTCTCGTTGCTATATACCAAAGTCTATAATGCAGCCAAACTAATTCCGTATTATTGCAACAACTATCGTTAGAAAACCAAAGAAGGCTTGTTAGAAAGTAATCCAAAATTCTTTAGGATGAATTTTGTTTTAAAAATGTTCAACAGATAATGGAAACGGAGATTGTTAAGACACTAACTGAAATATACGAATCTTTGCTTGTAAGAATTTTTAGTTTAGTGAAAGAGGATTCGCAATTATCACACCTACCTGTATAAGACAAAATTGCAACATAGGAACCAGATTTAATTTTTTTTAAATGCAATGTACAAACATATATGTTTGGGGTTTTATAATAATTATTCGAAGTTAAAATTGTAATTTGAGTTCTGTGACCGTTCAGCTATAAATAGGCAGACGAAGAGAAAAGAAGGCAAAACTTCCCACAGTATTAACGAGATCACTTAGGACTCATGCTTCAAGGGGCTGTCAAAGAAAGTTGTTTGCCGAGAATTAGCTGAAAGAATTTTTGGGAATGCCCAATATTATAAATGTTCCGCAATGTATGTAAAATCAGGTGAACTCAGAACAGGGTTACAGCTGAACGAAATTATGTAGACTTAGGAATTGTGATAATGGAATCTACTGACAGGGAGAGGAAAAAGCGGCGAACCATCTGGTAAGAAAAAGTGAAGGAATTCTGAAGTGAGCGCCGGAGTTTGGGAAAGGAGAAGCGAGAGCAATAATTCAGAAGTGAGCATGATGACAGTATTGCACATCAGTTTATCCCATAGAGAGAGAAAGCAGTTTGCATTCAACTGATGCAGTTGGGCGGAGGCATCCAGCAAATTTTATCTAAAGTCTGGGAGAATTGTCGATCTGAGACGACAACCAAACGCAATATCTACGATATCATAAACACAGCGCTCATAATTCACCACATTTGAAGGTTTACACGAGTTCTAAAGTACATAAATAAGGCCAACAATTTTGTCATTTTCACAAATGAAACTTTTGTCTTAAATAATTTTTTTATGTTTATTCTGTATCATAATAAAGAGTCAGGCTGTAAAAAGCTCCAGAAATCAATCCCAGTGGCTCCACTTGGTACACGACGCTCTATCCATCTGAGCTACCTGGGTCGAGTCCCCATAGGCGCGAGATTTATCCATTGTATAGACCTGAACACAGGCTCACCTAAAATTTACCAAATCATCATCTTTACAACCTAATTTTAGGACTGCAATGGATATTGTGTGTAAAATGACTTCTTTCAAGAACATAAGAAATGCTTTCATTTGAAGCTGGGCCCTAAAGGCTTCAGTTCTTAAATATGTTCTGATTCACTACGAATATCTATAGTCCTGAAAGGAGTGTGTTAAATTTATTTGTTTTTAATAAAAACTATTATATAAATCTTTGTAAATATTTACTGTAAATTCTCTTACAAACAATATCAATATTTCAGTAACCCCCCTACGTTTATTACACTCGTAGGTTGTACAGTATTCTTTATGTGTCAGTATTACAGGGTTTTACGCACGCTTCATCCACCAGTTAATTACAATCCAGTTCATAACGTGCATCTTCATTCTGCGTTAAATGAAAAGCGCACGTCAGAACCAGACACATGTTAATCCAAACCTCACATCCAAGTTGTCGTTCGTTCAACCTTAGGCATAAAAAATAGAAAGCGTGTGCGGTTAGTGGCTTTGCATGCAGGTAAAATGCGTAGAGCACCTTGCGTGGTTTCGTTGTCGTAGACGTTGGAGACCTGCTCCGTCTCGTCTTCGTCGAGGTTCTCTGGAGTGTGCAGCACGTCTTCAGGAGGCCGCACCCCCAGCTCCAGGGGTGGTCTCTGCGTCGTCGTCGTAGTGGTCGAGCTTGTCAGCTGGGGGAAAAGCCTCCTCTGCAAGTACTGGGCCAGGATCTGTTGCGTTATATGGTTTTGTCTGGCAACCTCACCTGTTAGGAGACGACAACACTTAAATGGCCGTTCATAGAATCCGGCGGGCAGGTTTCAGGAGCCATGGTCCGCGCTCAACTAATCCTCGACCTAAACATCCAAGGGTTTTTTTTTCTATGGAACGCGATTGAACTGACGTTTATGATATAATACGCCATAGCTTCCAAAACTTGCCTGCGCGGAGCAAATATAACTAAAATTTAATCATATATACGAGGAAGGGATCTTGTATGCAAAATCCGTGAATATTGTATGAAACCAGACAAATATGTCGACAATAAATAAAACCATGGTATACAGTGATAAAATCGGAACGATAAAAAAGTAACGGAAATAAAATCTTAATCAGAAAATAAAGTTATAGGATCTCGAAGTTATTTTCTTCACTTCCAAGAAAATCTGAAATCGTATCAATTTTCAGTTTCAGAAGATCTTGAAATTTGAAATGCCGACAGAGAAAGGAAGAAACACTAGATAGAGTTTTGAAGATGGAAATAGAACAGTCGTTTTTCATTTCAGTGTGTCGCTTTTCTCCAACAGATGAGGATTGCCTTTTATCCTGAGTAAAAAAGCTTATTCGTCTTGTCCTTGAAATTTTATCAAAAACTTTAAAAAATTGTTTTTCTTGCATCATTTCTGTTGTTTAATACGCCGAGAACAAGAATTTGTGTGGATTATAAGGATCATGCTTTATTAAGGCAATGTAATATTTAAGAATATATAAATACAAATGGTTAAATGTAAGAGTTAATAAAGTAAACTGAAGCTATAAACATTAATTGTAAGTATTAAAATGTTTTATTTTGAGTTGAAACTACAGTTACTTTTAATAAAAGCAAGTACGCAGAATTAGTATAGACTAATATTTTAATTACAAAATTTTTAAAAAATATCATGGTTAAATAAAAATTTTACTAAACAAGAAAATACATCATTAATATATGTATACATACATTACAAATTTCAGTCACACCAGTTTATTTTCAATTACAATATATCGACCCATATTTAAGTTCTTATTACACGGAAAATAATGTCTTGCTATACTTAATTTCAGACTATTGGTTATACAGTAAATATAAATGATAATCTTATTAGACATGTAAACGTAAATATTTAATTCCTAATATATATTAAAACTTTGGCCCAACGGCTTCGCAGCGCATGTGTTAGTTTTGAACTGATTAAGGTTTCATTTTTTAAATATTTTTTATTCGTAATGAAGTATATATGTGGCTTAGTATTTGATAGCTTTTGTTTTTCGCTTGATGATACACACTTATGAATCTATTGCAGAAAATGTTGGGAAAAGTTTGATAATTATTTGTCTTAATTGGGTATGTCATTAAGAGAGGTGGGCTTAGTGAGATATCAAATGTCGGAAGTGTTATTGATTAACCGCAAGTCCTTATGCGTAACGAATTGCGCACACTCAATCAGTCATGTTCGAATTTGAAGAGGCCGAGTTTCACAACAAATACGACTGGCATGTAATTTACCAACGTAACAGGTTCATATATTCAAAGTTGCATATAACTTATTAATTACACACCTGGTTGTAACCCATCAATTATTTCCCTTACATTGTTGAAAGGGTTTCTAATGAGTATTCATCTGGAAAAGTTAATTAATCGGAAAAACTAATTCTAGTGAAGGTGCCAAATAAACAAGAGTGAGAAATAAATTGATGCATTTAATGCTACGAATTTATGGTACTAAGGTTTTTGCTGAGGAATAGTGCAAATTTTACTGTGTAAGTTGTATTACGTTAAATGTCTCAGACTGTAATCTAAATAGCCCTCAAAGTAGTTTCATGCAAACTTATCCTGCTTTAAATTTTATTTTGCTGATTATTTTAATAATCTGGAACTGATAAATAAATATCACAAAATGATACTTATCACAGTCATTCTCATTTCATTTCACTTTTCTGAATGGAAAGTTTACATTAATCGCAGAATTTAAAACTATTACAAATTAAGACTCACTTACATTCCAGGTAATCTAAAAATACACAAAATTGATCCCCGCTTGACTGCTAAGTGCAGCGTCATGGAGACGAGGACACGAAGAATCTACCACGTTGTAGAAAGTTAAACTGGACATACGACTCTCACACGCGATCTCTTTGACACGAAAGATATGCTCCATCCTAGCTTAATTTAAGTGTCAAACTGTTATGAATTAAATCACCATTTTCCTCTATTCGTATTAAGTGAAAGTGTTCCATCTTGACATGCATTATGTAAGAGACTCCTTCCGAATTTCTTACAAGCGATGTTTGTGGAGAAAGTTAAGGTCGTTTCTCTCTTGACGAAAATGCCAAGTATAGTATTTCATGGGCAAATGCCTAACTTAGTGATACTTTAGAACATTCTAGGTAGCATTGTTCGTCGCACGTTTTCTCCCTCATTCTGCTTGATATGACTTATGAACAAACTAACCTAGTGAACTAATGTGTCCAAATTTCATTATGTAGTCAAATGTAAAATATTTGTCATAGTTACAGTCGCACTGAATTTCTTAGTTATTTCCCAAAGAAATTTAATTACTTAAATTACCCCCGAATTCCGTAAAAAAAAATACAATTATCAAACAATGTTTTTGTTAACTTAAAATAGTGTTCACGCCGTTATAATATCGTAATGGTAATACAGAAACCAAAAATAACATCTCGCATCATTATATATATATATATATATATATATATGTGTGTGTGTGTGTGTGTGTGTGTGTTTACTACTCATATTTCTCTACGTGATCGTGCAGAAATAACTTTTTAAGAATTATGTTCCAACCGGGTCATTTGATAAATTATGGATGAATTAAAACATTTATAAATCATTCCACGCTAATATGCACTGGATAAAATTCATAATAAAAATGAGTTCCTCGATTCATCTGATGGAAAGGATTCTGTTAATCTAAGAATTCTTTTTTCTGAAACATATGTTACAAACCACATGTTCTCAGACAAGAAAGAAATTTAGGAAACTGATACATATAACGAAGCATAATTATTTTTCAGAAAACTAATTTAATGTAATAGAATATCAACTGATTACTACAGTTACTCTTATTTAATCAGTCACAGGCGTTTAGCACTAGATAATTTCCTGAGTTGATTTCGAATTAGATACGTCGAGATTAAGTTAGATAATTTCTGACACTGAAGGGAAACAGTTCTAATTAAACGCTAAACCTGTAATAATTGATACTGCTAGAAGTCATTGCATTGCATTGTTGTATTTAGACTTATAGTGAGGAACCAAATCTGGAACAGACGGAAAGTAACTCCTTTATTTGAGTCTTGAGCAGCGAACCTGGTATCTTCAAGATTCTGCACTAATTCTCATACAGAATTAACTTCTTCGCAATGTCTTCGCAAAACGTCTCCGGCTACTTTAGGAATGTTCCTGGTATTGAATACATATTCCACTAAATTTTAGATAATTCATTTATCAACATGTTAAAGAGTATGTATGAACGTTTCCTTGAAGAAAGAAGTGTCCAGAAGACACTGAAATTCCACTTAAGGTTTACATTTTTCCAATTACAATTTACCGAGTTTTTTTTAGAAATAAAAGTCCAGCATAAGTGTCTGATCGATAATATTCCTACATTAGCATGCAAGCCATATTACATTCCTCGTTGCAAGTAAGGGCGTGTCCTGATTATATTTGGCAGTAGTTTGACACGTACGTTATGCGAACGGAATGTGACTTTCTCTGAACGTTTTTTTCAGAGAGGTCAAGCTCACGACATCAGCGCCTTAGACAGGCAAAATAGCTACAAAATCTTCCAAAAGGAAATAATTTTTCATTGTGATTGTGATACAGAATTCGCGTATTTCCTTATCCTTAAAGAGTTTTAAGGAAAATGATTTAAGAATCTGTGTTATAACAACCCGCCGTAATATGATTCTACTGAATATATAATAAAATTTTAGATTAGGCCAATATTTTTAAAAAATAATAGATAAATAAATAAATATACGTAACACCATTTATAGTTTTCCTTTTTTAAAAATTGGTAACGAGATAGTAAAGACAACCAATG
The DNA here is from genome assembly GCA_037074705.1 of Zhengitettix transpicula. Lineage (NCBI taxonomy): Eukaryota > Metazoa > Arthropoda > Insecta > Orthoptera > Tetrigidae > Zhengitettix > Zhengitettix transpicula. Next base: position 27,337,958 of record CM073590.1, on the reverse strand, counting down.
TTGTTAAAAGTCTGGGAATTATTTTTCATTTAGATTTTGAATTAGAAGACCACGTCGGTTCAGTGCAAAAGAAAGGCAGTCTATTTTATAAATATGATGTAAAAGAGCGAAATCTCTTCCTATGTTTTTGATAGTCCACTTCAAAAATTTTATTTCAATTCTCATGCATGAACTACAAATTTTTTCCACAATAAATAAGTCATTTAAGTACTACATAGAAAACGAAGTAAAAACTCACCATTGCCTTATTACTTATAGACATATAACTGATACTTTTTCTTGCTACTTCATGAAAGCATTTATGCAAAAAATAACTTAATTTAAGAAAGAGATTAAATTAATTCAATCGAAGCTTAGCAGTTGTGGTCGTGAAACAGAATTAAAGGATCAGCATGGAAAAATGTCGACCGTACCAGAAATATTGTATCTAAGATCAATTTACACATAATATACATTCTTCATTTAGGTCCATAAATTAGACCGTTAATATTGTGATTTAGTAAATTGCAGGTTAGCCTGTATTCAGGTATTCAGGAGGAAGCTCGCACATGACGAGAAGTCGACCAGGGTAGTTCAGATGGAAAGCGCCCGAAATACCTAGTGGAGGATCTAGAGGTCGATTCCTGAGCAGCCGAGAATTTTCCATCCTGATCTTTAAATTTATAAAACAAAATTTGTCATAAAACAGACTGTAAATGTCACTAGAATCTATTGCATGGGGTTGTAACAACCGAAAAACGCGTAGAAGTCATTTTAAGTACTTCCTAAAATGTATATAGGGAATGATTTTCATATAATCATAAAAATAACGAATAGATATAAATTCAGATAGAAATAGTGTAAAATGAGAAATTCCTTATAAAATATAGCTACAAAATAATGCATAGGTATTGTTTAATTTTATATTAATATAAAGGACAAAACAAGTGCTTTCAATATCAGTCTAGGACCTTGATCACAAACACATTAACACGTTAAAGGAATCAGCTAATTAGACAAACTGAACGAGCAATTTTGTAATATTTAAACCGTTCAATGCACGTCGATGTAATTAAACGAATGAATCAATTTGAAAAGCTTTAAATATTAACACTGATTACTTTCGTTTGCTGTCATATTTTCACCTTGGAATAACACGTTTTTCAATTAGCCTTCTAATACTTTAGGCTACCGCATTAAATTTTTCCAAATCAAATATTGTAGTTGTCCAATTTTATATTTAACTGAAAATCAAACAAATATCAAGTTTTCATTTCATTATCAAATGGAATATAATTCAAACTATATGTCTTCTGAAATGTATTGGTTGTTTAAATAAATTTAAGATCGAATCGCAGTAGTTATTTTCTGTGGATTCCTATCAGCATAGTGGAGTAACTATTGAACTTATTAGTTTGGGATTTAACTATAAATTAACAGTGATTTGTCGTTAATTATTATTATTTGACTCAATTCAGACACATGATACAGAGCAGGTGAAGGGAAATCGTGAGGTTAGTTATATTATACAGCCAATACCTGCTAATACATATTAATGATTTGTTCTATATTTATGTATGTTTACTACGAATATTATATTCCCATAAATAAATTCTAGATAGTGTAGGGCGTATATTTAAACAAGAGGTTGAAAGCCACTATCGAGGAGCTAACAGAAAACATTTGTTCTTTTATTTTAAACTGAAAAATATAAAATGTTGTGAAAGACAAAGATTTGTTGTAAAGAATTAGTTTTAGAAATGACACAGATCTAACAATGGGAAAAAGGATTTTACTCTTTTTAATATATGCTCGTATAAACAATTTAACATTGAGGTGGTACAACTCGAGTCCGTTTGAATACTCTTCCTCACATGATAGATCATTTATTGCTATAATAGACAACATTCCATCAACAGTTCTCCTCGGGTTTGCATCCGGGTTAATGAAGAATTAAAACACAAGGTATCCAAGGCTTGCGACAAAGATGGCAGCGTAAGCCATGGAAATGTTGTGTTTTAATTCTTTATTGGCCCAGATACAATCTCGAATACTATCAATTACACCGGGGAAACCCTCGTCCTGTAATACTAAATTAAGTTATTACTTATTATTAACTTTGCAACAATGGATTGTTTGGAAAAAAAAGTGATTGACTGAAGAAAAGTAGTTTAATTAAATCTTCACGTATATTTAATTAGAAATAATATTAGTTCCAATGTCACCATAACAATGGCTTCACGCTGTTCCTAATAACCTGGGTTTAACCTTGACCGCCAATCACGGACTACTCACGGGAGACCAAAATTATTTAATTTGATGTTTAATAAAATGCTGATAGTGAAAAATTAAAATTTAACTATGAATTTTCACTATTAAAAAGTACCAAATAGAGAGAGAGAACGATTTTGGTTTGCTGACTTCAAACGTATTTATAATTTCCCGTCCTTTACACGGGCAAATTTGTTCGATAATATCAATTAAGAAATCGTGTGTATCATTGGTCCATAACGGAGGCCGAATGAATTTAACGTGATCACGTTCACACGTGAGGCCGCCCACAACCTGCTAACCTCCACCCACACAGTCCAATTACTCTATTAATCAATCACTTATCAAAAAGTCTTCGACAAACGAACCTTGCGAGTGTCCTTCGTCCAGAATTAGCGGGAACTGTCTGCGTCCAGGCAGAAATTCAAACTAATTACCTATGCTTTCTCCGCATCTGTCGTAAATTTCCAATAGAAAAGAACCAATGAATACAGCGTATAATTTCGCCCCATACGATGTGTATTTCAACTCTTATAATGTACGAAGATATTAAGATTCTGATGAAAGCGATCTTGTCCATAGCATGGAATACGAAATCGTGACTGAGGCCGCCATCGCCATTTACATGTTCCAAATGAGACCCGTAGTTTCCTTATTTAGAGAACTCAAAACCAGTGATGCCAATCATGAACGCAATATGAACTTCGAATCGGTTTGAAACAAGGGCGCAGTTTCACTTTTCATAACGAGTCTATGGAATTTGTTTACTCACATTTTTTCATAATTCAGAGATTCTTTTTGCTTTAAGATCTCAGTGAATCAAGACTGCGCTAAAATCCCACACTCTGGATTTCGTTTCGCATTCAGAAACTTCTACTCAACAGTCAGCTGAGTTCATCAAAAATTTAAATATCATGAAAGTGTGTAATATACAAAGCTACAAAAAATAAACAGTAAGACGAATTGGGTGGATTTATAGGTTTTTAAAACTAATAAAGGTTTTAATAACGGTCACAGTTTTCTAACACATAATATTTAGCTTTTGAAGTTAAAAAGTCACATTACATGTTGAAATCCTTGTTAAAGGACCATCGTCAGGTGAGATGTGTTTCGTTCCGTTAAAAAATTCTATTGTACTAGGATAATATTTAATTTTTTATAACAATCTATTTAATAGCGAAAATTTTAATTTTCAATTTAAATGATAGTTGCATATAATTGTAAATACTGAGAAATACAAAGCATCTTATACATTTATTCATTATATATTCTTTAGTGTTTGCCACATTGGGCTGTGATCACATCCATAAACCTCGTTTAATATTCAAACAATGTATTAAAATTTCATATTTTCAAATTTACAATTGTGGTAACGGCCACCCGGAATTCAAACGGTAATCCAAAAACTCATAAGCTTTACAAAAGCTTGTCCAGTACTAATTACTAGGCTGAAAACTTTTATTTATTATTAATTAATACTAATGAATACATAAATGCAAATAATTCATTAAATAGAACACGTGGTACCGCACAACAAAATACGGCTCAAAGAAAGTGCATCCGTCATGCTCGAAGTCGATATTTTCGCTAATAAATCATTCATGCTTAAAGATTAATTGTGATTTAAAAGTCCACCGACCTTTTGCTTCTACAGTTCATGAATTTTGTGTTAGCCTTTACTAGGATTTGTTGACTACACTAAATTCGCGTATCTGTAGATTTTATTATTTAAATTCCAGAAAATATTGGCTGAAACGCTTGAAACGGTTTATGGCCGAACTCTCCACACCCACCCTTTTCCGAGGAGAGACGAGGTTATGCCAGAGCCCGTTCTGGTTCTCGGCATAAAAAAGAAAGAATGATTGTCTTTGAATTTTTTATATTTGTATTCTTAGAAGCCGGCAGTAAGTAGCACGTACTGTTGCTTCTGTACGTTGAAATTACACGCTCCGTTTCGCGTGACAGAGCTTTGTTTCGCCTTATGCAATACCGACTCATTCACAAACTCCGTGGAGGGAACGCCAGTTAGCACAGATACAGTTTAACACACAACACAGGTTAAAGGCACTATTCTTCAAGTATGACCTTATTAAATTGCTCTCATTTAGTTCATTTATTGAATTCGAACGGTCTTAATTTGCACTCACAAAACGTAAGTCTTTTATAACTGATTTTCTTTGTGTAAATTATTAAGGTTATTCCATAACGTTTTTGCATTGTTTGTAGCGTTTTCTAATTCTCTTGTTTACCATAACCCTACAGCGTTAACAATTATTTATAGTACACACTAAAATAATACCAAGAAAAATTTTTAATTTCCCCTAATTTATTAGTTAGTAATTAGTAATCCATTTATAGCGTCTTGTTTATAAATGCGCCTGTCTCTGATATTTAATAATGTATAATGTTCGTACAGAATTTATGTCGATATCATTCATTCAATATTTTTTCTAAGCGTATGAGTTCCATATTTATTTTATTGACCTAATCTAATTCCTACGATACGCAAATACCATTCCGGCTTCAACGACAGAGAAACAAATAATCAGGCGTTCTTATGATTTGGTTTAGAATTTTAACTTAACTTTATAGATTATTTATTTTCAATAACATCAGTGTCCAAAATTAAACACTTGAAGGGGATCTACAAAAAATTATTTCAATAAACTCCAAAGCAGTTAAATAAAATGAGTTTAGAAACCTAATATCGTTATTGTTTAATTAATGAAATAACACTACGAAATAGATATTCAATGGAATATTTATCCATGCTCATTTAATCATAGAAGAAATTGAGAGAAGGAATAAAATTTGCAAATTTCTGTTCTTCACTTCGAGTAAGGACTCTAAATATAAATTTATACACACCTTGGACTGATTATAGATTCTATGACTAATTATAGCTAAACAACGGTTTCACATAAAGATTTTAGTTATATTAAATTATTTTTAAATATTTCACCTTTTCGTTTGTTTGAATTAGATTTAGATTTATTTATTGAATCCATTATTCTGTATTGAGGAAACAGGACAAGTCAAAATACGGATGTAATATATATGGCAATGATGATGGCGAATATTTCTGTGTTTTTTATGAATAAAGTTTTACGAATACTAAGCAGTAAAGAAAATAATTTCAATGCTTTCCGTGTTTCGATATAAATCAGTTTTGTATATATTGTACCCATCATTATACTTCTCAATACACAATTGAATACTAAATATATAAATATTTCAGTACGGTGGCATGTGACTATTTTGTAACCCTCCCGATTAAAGTGTACTGATTAGCTGAATTCTCGCAAATAATAGATATTTATTTCATTTTTTAATAAATTAACCTTTACTTTTAATGCCAAGACTTTGGTTAGCCTTCACAGATGCTACATTTTCGGAGAACACACGTCAGATGTGGTGCTAGGCGCCGAGCGGAACCATTGCTCTCTTTTAATTCCGATGATCGCGGCGGACCTATATAGTGAGGTTTGGAAAGCTTTCCTTTGTGGCATTGCCCTGTTGTCTACAGTTGAGTGAGCTCTTAACTTGGGCAGTTTTCTGGTCATAGAAGGCGTGAAATGTGGGCGAAGTTGGCTACTTGCACGAATTTCTCGACCGTGGCCGAAAACCGGGGGCCTTCGTTATTGCAGGTGGGAGACACGAATTTGCGAAACTCCACTCGGCACTCAACTCGAATAACACGCAATCGATATTATAATACAAGAATTTCTTTCGAGATGAAAGATTAGTTTTTTGTAACACAGTTTTATTCATTTTGAAAGATTTAAGAATAGAACATTACGTAGGCCAACATAAGTATTACATTACGTCACGGTTTACGTCACACTTTATTGCTCGAAATAAATCACAATATGGTGAGAGGTGTAAAACAATTGTTCATAGATTGCATGCTACAGTAATAATTATATATAATGTGCATTGAGCATTACAGAGTATAAATAATTTATGTCAATTCATAGTGAAGAATGTAATGTGAATCCTGTTTAATGTGCACTGCACGTAAATATTCCCGTCGATCTTAATTTACAGGAATTCCTTTTAAGATTTGGTAGTAACACGGAGTAATGGAAACAAATCATTTTGGAAATTTATGGAACTTTATTTTACAGTGATATTCCTGTGACAGCTTGAACTGAGCAAATATGCAGAAAGGTGCAAATCAACCATCTAAGATGTAATCTTATTACATCAAATTGGTCTTTATGCAAGTCTGTTATATTCGTGTTACTTGTCTTGCATAAAAATTATATACCGCATGGTAATTTGAACTGTTTTCGATTTTCATAATCTTATCATCGCTGTTGCACTGACTCGCGAGGTGTCACACTTGCGATCTCTAGCACAGATTTAACACTGCAACAGGTCCGAGTCATAAAGTAGACACTCGTCAGAGTGGCTGCCGAAAGTGGAATGTAGGTCGAGAGTCCAGACGAGCTCGTCTAGAGTTGCAGAACCTCCAGCTGTATAAACTACAAACGCCTTAAGGTAGCGTACTACAGTATAATTATGCGGGTTCTTCATTCTGAGATTGACATCGTAAAATTAATATACGATTTGCATAACATATTATTTACTGGTACGGTGTTTTTACTGCCTACAAAAACTATGTGGAATGTACCATTTTCGTAATATATTTGCGAAATGTTTGATGTGGTGAAGGTCTGTGTCTCGTGAAATTAAACATGATAAATCATTTGGTAATAGAATTTTCGTTCGGGTACACGTCGAGTATATAACGTAGATTGGCATTGTTGTAACTGACATTAAAAATAAATAAAATGTAATGTAGTCAGTTAAAAATTAATTATACTAATTTGATAAATAAGTAGCCCAAAACAAGCAAAAATAAGAGCTAAATGAATAACATTGTGCAATTCTTGTTGGCTTTTGGCAGATGATTAAAAAAACGCAAAAACTTTCCATCACACAAAACAGGTGCCGAATCATCAGACGAAAGCTACAAGGATTGCAGAAACGTTTTGCGGTATATATCTAACAATCATTTTTGTCTGTTTTTTTATCTATTTATTTATTTATTTAATATAACTTTAAAACGCACATATTATGTTTTAAAAAAATAGTTATACGTAAACAAAATTAGTTACACATATATTTTGTTTATATTACGTTTCTTCTACAATCTGTGGACCCTATCAGGTATACAAAAAAGTGTAACTACTCTATATAAAAAACAGAACAAAGCTGTGTGATTAATGGATAAACAATTGCATTTCATATGTAGAATTTCACATATCAACCTAGCATAATATTTTATATCAGACAATAATATGTTAACTATAAAAATAAAACGTCTGTATAAAAGTATACTAATTAGATAAAGAAATAGCCGAATAACAGACAAAAATAATTGGTAAATTTATTTATCTAATTCGTATATATGGTAACATTATTCCGACAAAAACAAAAGCTATGTACATTTATTTGTTTTGTGAGAACTGAATGTTTGTCGCAAGGTTGTTTTAAATTAGCAAGCATGTTCTTTGAGGCGAATTTTTTATGGCCTTTTGGATTATCAAAATAACATTTCAGTTTTTTATACGAAAATTAGTACATTATTGCTTATTTAAATTTCTAAGAGTATCTAGTTGCTTCTTATAATAAAAGTTAAGGAGCTGGTTTGTACGACGTAAAAAATTCAATTAATATAAAATGTATGTTTATACAAATGGCAACATGGTATTTTTTTTTCTCAACGACAGGTCTGATTGGTAAGTTGTTTCGGGATATGATTTTGTTTAGTTTATTAGTGATATATTTCTTGATAAAATCCACAAAGTAAAAATTGCCATCAATATATCAGAAGCTATATTTAAGTAATTATAGTAAAGTACTAAAAGTACGTTCATGAAAATTAAAATGTTCATAATACAATTTCGTTACGATCAGAGTATCAGACAAAAGTGTATTTGGGTATCTAAACAGTCCTTGAATAAGGTTAAAGCTGCCGTAACTACGCGGTCATTAGTTTTTATACTCTCGCGATCATATAAGAATGTGGTCTACAAACTGGAACAAAAACTACGTGCATTACATTCACCGCAAAGCAACGTTTCGGGCCGTTTATTTTATTGGTGAACGAAGTCTGACTGTACACGGTGAAGGTTCCTCTAGTGAAGGTTAATGATTTGCCGTCGGGAATGCTGCAAGACGCATAAGTCATGTAGCTTGATAAGCGGCTGTCACTGCTGCACACGAAAGGAGTTCGAGTCCGGCTCACGATGTCGACACGCAAACCATATCATAGATTCTGTTGTTAGAATCAATATAAAATAAGTAGTAGGCTCATAATACTATAGCTAAGCAAAGAGTGCAATTATGTGAGTCCCTTTTTCAAGCTGATAATTTAAACCCGTAAAATAATAACATTCATTGTTAACTTTATTGCCATAAAATTTGTACGAATTATTCTTGACTTACTTACTACTTAAGTAGTCACCATTTCATTTATATCAGGCTTTGTGAACAGTGGTTAAATATTCCTCTACGTGATAAGGACTTCCAATTTTAATTACCGAAAATTAAAACCTTATTTTTTTAAAAGAAAAGTAAACTTACATTAGATGTATTAGTTTATAAATAAGTTTGTTAAATACTATGAAACGGTGAAGAATTAATCCTTGCCGAATATTGGAAACAATCTTCACTTTGGATGACAAATGGAATATTTAAAACTAAGTGATAATATTATGAGAAAAAATAATTTTATGAAATTAAAAATATATTCCAGTCATGATTATTTGTATCTTACGTTTTCCAAAATACTGTACTTTTTAAATGTTTATTATTAGATTTTAATTGAAACTGATATGTACTAATTACTAATATGTAGCAAATTAAACAATTTTATTTTATTGAAGGTTTTGTTTAATTTCGTTGTCGAAAGAGCTTTCGGCTATATGCCGTAATTATCTTCTATTGTCCAAATATAAAATGAAACCTACTTGCAGAAGGACGTCCACAAAACGAGTACAGAGACAGAAAAACTATTAATTGCGGGGAAATACTACAAAACGTATAGTATGTTTCTATATAGCTTCAACAATTTTGTGGGCACAAGTTTTTGTATGTCTTCATAAAACATTACCGTCTGTGTTGTCAACCATGCGGTAACATGTTGTTTCGCCTCGTTATCGTTATTGAATTTTTGGCCACAAAGAAACATTTTTAGGTGCAGCAAGAAATTAATAACTCACCATACTGAGTCACGTCAGATTTTTTTAAAACTAACATGTCATAATTTACCTACACCAATATGAATTTCAATTATAATTATAATACCAGTTTAGGTTTCAAACATTTTTTAAGTTTCGACGATTTTCATCAATGATGTGGATCTGTTTTGTCGACAACAACTCATTATGCCAAATCTGAAGGAGTTGATTTGAATCATCTATCAGAAATTTCAATGAATTAACAGGTTTCTGCTACTCAGGAGCAAGTTAATTACATATTTGGACAATAGAAGTTGATTGTAGCATACAACCCAAAGCTTATTCGACACATAAAATAAATAAACGCATTAATTTAATATACAATTCGTTACTCTTTCAAGAACTGAGTATTCTATTTATTTCTACTCAGTTTTTATTTTTATACGTATAATTACTTGAGAATATGTATTTTGTCAATAGTTACTTCTGATACAACACATAACACACTTATGCGAATATAGAGTTTTGAAGTAACGTTTTAGGCGATTCGCTTCTTGATTCTCGACTGGAGCAACTTTCCTCAACACCGTGATGGATCAGAGTCCGCGTAAATGTGAAAGTTGGGAAGGAAATTAGACGATACGTGTTCATCCAGTTTCACTTTTTGACTGACTTTATAAGAGCAACTGAAGTGGGCTTATTCAGGAAGCGAAGGAAATACGATGTTTAACGAGTTAAATCTTATTTTTTCTAAAAAATCATGTAATTGAAATTACGGGAAATAATGAGTTTACAAATGACATTGACGAACGCTCTGTTTGAATGAAAAATTAGTGAATGACCGCTCATCTGTGGAAACTTGCTACTTAAGCCCAACGGAAGGGTTTCGTTGACTCGAACAAACTATTTTACAATGCATTTTTATTAAATCACATAGGAGTAATTCAAAGCTACTTACTATTGTGAAATATAATATAACAATAACATTTTTATGTTTGAAATTTAACTCCCATATTGATTCAAATCGAATTCAGTGACGTAATAATTGCAAGTGCCGGAAAAAAATTCAGAGACTCCCGGCAAACATTTATTATTAGTCCGAAGCCACAACTTTGTATAAAGTGAGTATATGAATGACCTCCGAATATGGACAAAAAGAATGGTGGTCCTATAATAAATACATCTTCGCTGTAGGCTCAATAAGAGATAAGTAGAATTGAATTACGTAAACAGCGTCACTAATAGTTGAAACTTTATATATATATATATATATATATATATATTAAATTGTAATAACATAAACAAAAATTTACAAAAATAAGAAATGTAACTTTTCAAAAGTAAAATGAAGAAATTCTATTACGAGTACCATTTATTCTGATCTGACAAATATTTACCTTCACATTCATGGTTCAATTCGCCCTATAATTAACATAAATGTAATCAACTTTTAAAAGTGCAACTATGTTTTCATTTCAGAGAAATCAACATGTTTTGAGAAGCTCGTAAAGTCATTATTGTAGAAATTATATAAAACAATCTTTCATGGCTTCGTATTAAATCTACGATTTTCTACATAAAAACTTGTATGTTGCAGATAGGATAACTAATTTTCTTCATTTCGCACTTTATCCGTTTATGTGATTTACATGTAATCCTTTAAAACCTCCACAATATGTTCTGTTGAAAATAACACAACATTACGCTCGTCAAAACGTTATTGGATAAAATTATTAACGTCTGATGATAATTTTTGAGAAATTTCACTGTAAATATAGATCCTTGTTTTAAAAAAACTGAAATTGTTACGTTTCAAGTTGCCTGCAGGTTTTCGTCAACCACCCGTTGTAGAAAAACTATTTTTTGCCAAAGACCAACACTCAGGTAGAAACGTAACAACTTTAAATTTAAAAAATTAATCAATATTTCTAGTCTGTAATCAAGATCAAAGTTCTTAAAATTGTTGATGTCTTACTTTGGAAGTTTGTACGAATAACATGCACTACATGACGCTCTGATGCGGACAAATGCAAGTAAGTGAAGAATATACAATATAGACTTGTCCTAATTTACGTGAATTGTTCGTTTCCTTTTTAGTGTGCCCCTGTAGAACATAATTCCGCATGGTTGACAGTCGTGTGCAAGTCGACGGATCTAGTCACGAAGTCGCCGCCGCTGAAGCCTTCAGGGTCCGACCTTGCGAAAGGAAAATCTCAGCAGCAGTTATCTTTCAGATCTGCTCTGGACCGGATGGACTCACAGGTGTACTGTATGGAGTGTTGGGAAACTCAATGGCGTCACGGCTATCTTCCTCGCTACACTGAAGATGAAAGTAAGACTTCGCGAGTGTAGCGCAAGGTTAATGAAGCTTTGTTCTGCGGTCAAAATGAGCGGTTGCAGTTGCAGTGGTGAAACATCTCGTCAATGCTAAATTATCACCTCCCTTGGGGCAGTTACGAGCCATTTATTAGTCAAAGTATAGCCTAGTCTCTCGAAATTAGTACTCATTGAAAGAACATTATGATTAACTATAGTTCTAACACAAGTTCTCCACGTATATTAAATTTTTTTAAAAACTAGTTATCTAGGAACGTAGTATACGAACATATGAAATTTAATGAATAAAGTATATGCATCACGATATTAATTGTAAGGAATCCATGTATCTAAAATTAAATAAGGCCATTTAGTTCATAAATTTCGGTTAATTGAAATAACAAAAAATTAAAGCTCCTCCAATGTACGTGAAAATCGTTATAGGTCTAATAAGAGTTGAACAAAATCAAAATTATACACCATTTTTATAAAGGAAAACCGTGTGATTCGAAACGATTGCTGACAGAAATATTGGAAGGATTTGAGTGATTGAACAATTCCACATATTTTAGGAGAAATCATGAATAATTTAATTTCTGGCCTATTCAGAGACTAAATGTCAACTATCTTAAACACCGAATCAAGGAAATTCGACGTGCCACTAAATTTAAACTTTAGATGGTCACGTTTGTAATCAATCATTTATTAAGTTAAAAATTATGCAGTACGACTATTATTAACCCAGAATCAAGGGTGATTTTTCCCATCCACCACGTACATATATACGGATCCGGAAGGTGCAATGTTGCTGCCAAGCGCCTCAAAATTTTTATACAACACTTTTTCCAGTCCACGGGTTCGATTGTTCAGTTTGGAAGAATTACTGAAGTACTGTCGATATGCGCTCATGGCAAGTAAACTGTTTATGACTTCAGTGTGAACATACTTTTTACCAACATTGTCGCGGATCTTAATAACAACTATTCCTCAATGTAAACTGAGATAAAAATATTACTTTGAATGAGATGACGTCACTCCATGTGACTAAGGAATATAGAGTAAACGTTGTTATTGTTTCAATTAATTCTATATTGTTTTAATTAATTGTGCAATGAACGAGGCGAATGAACGATAACTGAAAAATCTGAACTGAAACTAATTTCGTCGATTACAGCGACATTTATAACAAATATAATTTTTTTTAAAATAAAATTAACAAAAAATGAAAAAAGTAACAAATTTTTATATAAAATAAGAAGCGTCCATAAAATATTAGAGTTCCCATTTAAGATTTCATAGTGTTGAGCGAGAGCTAATTTTATTACAAGTATAAAATAGTAAATTTTTATCTGGGACAATTTCATTTGGAAGATGCGCATTTTTCAAGACGATACGTCATGTTGACGTAAACAATCTATATATTTGTGGGGTACTTACCCGTTTATCCACCGAAAATTTTCTCCGAAAGATGAATTAAATTTTGTAAGTTAACAAAATACCCCACCCATTAAAAATGTTTATTTAAAGAGCACTTTTTGTGCAACAGGCTACATGAGGGTAATCCACGTTGGGCAACTCCCATTTAATAGCATAGGAAGGGATTCGGAAGAGTAGAGGAAGGTAGCCAAGGGTTAACTAGGGCCCCCGGGCTATATTTTAAGGCATTCGCCTAAAGAAAAGCAGGGAAAACCCTAGAAAAACCTGCATCAGGGTAGGTCGGGCATTGGGTACTTGTCCCACGCCCTTCCGATAGCGGGAGAGGAGTTTGCTGTGGGGACGCAGCATTCCCTTCTCCGTGCCTGGACCAATTTAGAAGGAAGCTGGCCGACTATTCCAATGGGAATAGCGGACAACACTTACCGTATGTCTAAGGTCTGTGACCCCGGAACATACAGCTCTCAGAACAGGCCGAGGTGCCTCGGCTTGTGGGAACCTTAGTTCAAAAACGGAGAGGAAAAGGCATCCTTTCTTTTTTGGTGTAGACAGGCTATGTATAGGGTATCCACATAGTGGCAACTCCCCTCTTATAGCATAGGAAATGGATTTGAAAGGGGGGATGTGGAAGGGTAGAGGAAGGTAGCCAAGCCTACAAGGTTTTACCTGCGAGAGAACATCCCTCGCAGGTGGTACTGCTTGCGAGAGAATAACCCTCGCAGGAGGATATGATTTAATTAAAAGAGCACAATATGTTTTCAGTAATAAACCAAACCTCACAAAACGATTCTGCGAGAAACACAAAATAAAAATTAAATTCCAAATTCCTCAGCTTATTTTTGCCGTTAGGCTCTCCTTCCCACAGAAATTCTATATCACCTACAACGTACTATGTTATTTTCAATTAGTCTTAGTTTCATTTTTCATGGGAACCATACAAAATTAATTATAAGATTTTTATTAATATAGTACCCAAAATTGGGTCAAAACGTTGTACTACATTATTTTTCATATGATGTAATGATATAATTTGATTGCATTAAATTCAAGTTATTCTGACTTCATTGACTTATTTATTTTATTTATACTTAAACGTCAGCGAAATATCAATTTATATTTGATAATATGCTCATAATCTATTATCTTTTCGGAATCAAGGAGCCGACGCTAATTGAGAAAATGATGGTTATTAATTAAATATAAGGGATTCTCAAAAAATAATCTGAATATGGCTAAAAAATTACCGTTTGGCTTGTAGTAGTAAACGCGTGCTTTACTACAAGAAAGTACTTCCTTCAGGCGTCACTCGTGCAAACAATTACCAACTGATTGATTGGTTAAGTGGCGTAATTAGAAGTGAAAAGTGGTTAGGAAAGTGAGATAGGAAAGTATAGGTAAGAAGGATTAACTGTATGAATGCGAGTTTCCAGAAAAAGTGGAACGCAAATCGATTTAGATAACACAAAAGAAATGAAGATAAAAGCTAAAATCTTACAAATTCATAAATATACGGCGTCGATTCAGAAAATTATGTTTATTAACAAATTTCTTTAAATATACGACGTTTCATACTCTTGTAGAAACTCTTCAGGTTTAATATTTTTATATGTAAGTTATGCAAAAAATTTAGAACCATGGTTTTGCTGGCTAGACTGTTGCAACCGAAATTGTTCATAATATTTTATGCTTGGCCTGAAGAAACGAATATTTATTCATTTAAAGAGATGGAAGATATAGCAGGAGTAACGTAGGCATCTCGCCGAAGAAAGGTTGGCTTAAAATGTTTGTTTCAAAACGCGGAAAAGAGAGCATTTTGTGTGCTATTCTACTTTACGAAAATGTTTTTATGTCAATAAAGAGAACATAATTGTTCCCCAATGTGATGCTTTCCTAAAATTTATGCACTCCATCTCGGAACAGTAGTGGTCAAAGTACACCAGATTAAATATGACCATACTAAAAAACACCATAGGTTTTGTTCGAATTAATAAAGTAGCATAACTTTTATGTTCGTCTACTTTATAATCAAATTGACAAACTTTCCTTAGCCGTACGTGACGTCAAGCGGGTATATTCGTGCACTCGCATTTCGCGGAATTGCTAAACGCTTACCCTGTCTGTGTCTGCGGCAGCAAATTGAGTTTCGGAGTGAGTGGCGTCAGCCTAGGCTGTCCTTGCTTTGGAATAGAGAATTACGAGAGTGGTTTGAGACCTCTGGAACGCTGAATACTGTATCAGGCAATCCTAGCTTCCCTTGTAATTACAAACAATAGCTCAAGTAATTAACGTCTCCGGCATCTCCCGCAAGGCCAGGCTGCTCTCATCTTCCTCTGGAATAAAGTTGCGCTAGGCCGTCGTTGTCAGGTCATTAGTCCGCCACGGGGGATAGACTCTTTTCATCTGCAAAGCCAACCTGCTTACTTTCCTTCTTGCTCTCATAAATAATAAATTCTAACAAAATAATAATAATCTTTTACTGCAAATAAAGAAAAATTATTTCCGATATAGTTCCCATATTCATGATAAAATAAATTAAATATTTGATTTTTCTGATACAATTTTTTCTACCCACTTCGCATATTAACTGTTAATACTATGTATATTCTACGAAACTCATATCGATTGTAATGGGTGCAAATTAATTTACATAGAACATACATCAACTAACATAAAAACAAGAATATATAAGTATAAAAATAATATTAAAACAAATACTGCGATTTCTATACATTACAAAAAAACGAAACATAATATTAAATTTGATAACATAAAAATTTTGTATAGAAGCAATAATTTACAAAAACGAAAAATTTTTGAATTCAATATATATTTACAAAAAAATCAAATATATATGAAGGTGAAATAGGTGATATTGGTAAGCACTACGCTAGGATTTTGGATATTGAATAAATTCGAATTTAAGTTGAAACATTTTGAATTATATGTCTCAAATCGACATACTTGAAATATCGATATGGAAGTTGTTTTGGAAGATACAACACAAGTCAGAGATAGGCCATTCAACGTGTAAACCCTATTGTAATTGTCATATTGAACCATGTCTGGAAATAAGTTGGCTTAAGTAAATGTTTTAACTAAATTATCGGGTATGCAATATATAATTAAATCTCATTGGAAATAGATTCACATAGGTATACACATAATTTAACCTAATGTAATTAATAATTTTACAGACCAATATGGTTAAAGTAACCGAAAGATCCTGACGTACAATTTTAAATCCAGATTTTTAATGTAAATAACAGTAAAATAAATTTTATATGTGACCGTGATTGAAGGGATTTTTTATTTATAACATTAATAGTAAAATACAACAGTCTTTTATCTGTTTATTAGACCAGTAAAATAATATTTGTTTAGTGAATTCAGAAACATTTAAAAAACGATTGTTTCGGTATCCTGTCCTATTGTAACTTTAATCTCCTTACTGCTGAATAACTTATCAAATTTCAGCATATTAATCCTGACTTTCATAAAATAGAGTCCTATATCAGCACCTAATCATAGTTAATCTATTTATTAAACAAATGTTAATTTGGTTATTAAAATTCTTAAGTGTTATAAATGATAAAAAGAGGTCAATATTTCGTGACCATAATATTATTATTATAATTATTCAGCATATCAGTAGTAAAAATTTTCAAGAGCACAAATCTATAATACTTAATTACTGGCTTAAAAATTTCAACGTCATAATGAGTCAAGTCAGTTGACAATACGTCAGCCGCCTTGGACGCTAAATATTCGCATACGACTTATGAATCAAATGGTAGATAAAAACGGATGAGTGTAATAATTTATTACAGCATAAATGTCATTGGCAAAGTTCGCTGTTAAAACATTTCCAATCAATGGGTAAAACGAGTCTTATCTCGTATTTTTATAAACCTCCCATTATATCCTCTCTCTATCACTCAACCAATATGATCATTACATTTGCACACTTATTTTTTTCCGTGCAGACTTAATTTGGCTCTTTTTTCATCATTCATTATGAACACTGCCCACCGCGAAATTGAATACGGTCTGCTG
This sequence comes from Zhengitettix transpicula, assembly GCA_037074705.1. Taxonomy (NCBI): domain Eukaryota; kingdom Metazoa; phylum Arthropoda; class Insecta; order Orthoptera; family Tetrigidae; genus Zhengitettix; species Zhengitettix transpicula. Next base: position 27,320,715 of record CM073590.1, on the reverse strand, counting down.
ACGTTGATGCGGTAAGTAAAGCATACAAAGGGAGTAGAGTAGAGCGAGGAATCATTCTAGCGACGATACGTGTTCGTGTCAAGCTGATTTTGGCAAAGGGCACATTGTTACGTCCCGGCGACTGGAAACGAGCACTCGGAAACGGCGAAGCTGGTCGGCTGTTCAAGTGCTACTGTCGTGATAATCTATGCAAAGTTGTTGAAGGATGCGAGTATACGACAAAGTTTTGCACGCCTCATCAAAGAACGTGGAGGTCGGAGACTAGCTCGCTATTTACATCAAGATATGCTGCGATTTGTATCATATCTGACGGCAGAGTACATTGTTACCTCAGGATAAATAATTTCATCATTCGATAAATAATGGTAATCATAATTATATCTATCTGTCATTCTTCCAGTTAACCCATGCCGTCTTCATAATGCCCCATCTGTTAAATATCTATCATGCTAGTCATACACGATATCATGGGTTCCAGTTCAGAACTCACTTCTTCCATCCAACATGTTCTATTGTCGGACTGCCATTTCAAATTATTATTCCAGCTACTAATTCCATATTACATGTCTTATTTTACACTCCTTAAATTATTTCTTCCAGCCTTTTTTATCATATCACTATGAAAAATTTCATTTGTTTAATTGTAGAATTTAACGTTCAAATTTCTGACCCCAAAGCCTTGTCAGAGGAAAACACTGGTCAAGTAAATGCCACTTTAAGTTCTAATCACCACGTACGTAATGCTCTTCAGTAAATAATAACACTTCATCCAAGATTGGTTCTAGTTTTGTCTTCCTGTTTCTATCCCCACGTAATGCTTCATTTTTCAAGTTCCCCGCCCCCCTACCCAATTGTAACATCCATTTGCTGTTATTTTAGTTTTATATATTCTTTCATATATAATTAGTGGTACAGGGGACAGGAAATGGTGAGCCAATAAGTTTACCTTATGAACCTAAATGCATTGATATTTCTGCATAGAAATTCTGTTGCTTAATTAGTATCATTTTCTTTCGGGATATATTTTGCCGTTCTAAGTACTTTCACCAAACAGATTTAATGTGAATATTTTACCTATTTAGGAGAACGATGAGTATGGTGTTCTTTATCAATTCGTTTATCAATTAGAGCACGCTACGTTTGGTCCGCGAGGCGGAGACAGCCGCAGGAGAAAATTAACTCAATCAAACGGTGTTAATATTATGACTTTTTTTTCTTCGTACATGTAACACTTTTCCAAGGAGCCTGGAGCAGCAGCGCACATGTTGCTACTTACGACCGACCTTGAACCTGACCCAAGCTCTTGTAGAGTTTCACTCGAACACGCCTGTCCATTTGCCTCAAAATAATGCTGCCCCGTTAATCGTGATTTTTAAGAGGACAGGGAATCGCATTTCCTGAAGAAAAAAAAAACCTTCTCTGTAGTTGGCAGCATTGAAATTCCAGCCAGTTTTCACTCGCCAGTTTCGTTCCAGGTCATAACATTTCCACCAATCTAGTTGGAACTATTCCAAATATAAATTGTCTGGGTGCCATTAAATCACGCGTTTAAAGCTGTGAAATATAAATTTGATCAATAAAAATTATGCTGAATCTGAAAAAATTGAGGATTTCCTTCTATTTATATAATTGGCTATTTATAGGAATATTTGACAAAGATTTACTGGACTTTTGTTTGAAGACTTGCGTTGCGGAAGATTAAATAGCATTGCTTGACTTACTTCAAGAAATATTTGGGATGCCTTGAAGATGTCAATATCCTTCTCAGTTCACCCTTTTTCATTTTGTCTTATTTCATTTTCATCCTGATTCGCTTATTTCACCTTCCTCTTCGAGCTTTTATTCGCATTCATTGTTTATTTTCTCGCATATAGCATACTTTATTGCTTACACTTCATATCTAAACATATAATTGCCGCTCAGTTTTAGTTACCATTGCGAAATACATTGATTTAAGTTTTTAAATATTTAGAAATCAACGTATTATAGTAATTATTAAAATTTCATATGAACAAATATACATTTAGTTGTAATCATTGTTGCCTACTTTGCAGAAGATTAAGTTAGAGGATATCACCTTTAAATTATGCAACATAATAATAATTTTCCAAACAGACGTAAATTTTTCATTATGCAACTTAATATACAGTAAGTTCGAGGAAACATCGTGTAAGTGAATCGATTGTTGATGAAACTGTAAATGTTGCTCACATTTTCAATCGGAGGAAACAACTGTTAAAAAGCATTGAATTGAATATTTATTCTTAAATATACAAAATTTAGACAAAACTATATTTCTCGCTTATTACGATTCACTTCTCGTGAAGAAAATATATTTAAATCTCATTTAAAATATATTTATGGATATTTTGTATGTAAATAAATTTTTGGTTCGTTAAATTCCGACACTGAAATACATTTTTCTGTTACAAACTGTAAAATTTTAAGAGCGGGAATATTTTCGCCGATTGGAAGTGCGTTTCATTTAGCTGCATTGTGTGTATTAGAAATATTAATTTAACTCTTCCACTATTTGAGAAAGCTATCGTTAGTGCCTTCGTTCTACTCTAGTAATGCTTCAAATTTTACAAGCTGACTCAATTATTAATCATTCGCAATGCCCGGATCACTAGAAATCCTCCTAATCACCTGGTATTGTTCACCGTTCGGCAATAGATTGTCGTGCGTTGTTTGTCATGTCGTAAATCAGGGTTCAAGTCTTGTAAATTACTTCACGTGTCTCGCCGTTTACTAATAACACTTCCTCATCTGTTCCTTCCCGACTGTAATACTTTGTTCACTCGTATCATAGTGTAACACCATATCGCTCAAATCTCAGCACGTATTTCATGAAGTTGTAAACTCTTGCACACAGACCGTACAATTGCGTCTAATTAATTTCAGGTTTCTCTATTAATAACGTGTTTGTGCACATACACACTGAATCTGGATAACAACAGAAATTTCGTTAGGCTTCACAACGAAGAAAAGAAACGGCGATCATCCAAACTCGTTAAAGTAGATATGGGAATCAGACAGAAGAAATATTTGCTTGTCCGGAAGTACGTTTCAGTGATCTTCAACATGGTAAAATAAAATCATTTTCCACTATTTGTCATACCTAGAGATCCATATTTGTATTGTTTCGCACGTATTTTGGCGTAAATGAATTAATATTTAAAGAAAAACTCAGCATTTATAAAATTTAAGCCTGGGCTATGCCCCTAGCAGGTATAATCCCTTGGCGCAAGGATGTCGCGAGTCCACAAATTCAGGAAAGTGACTTTGATAAGGTAATAGGGAACTGGTTGCTGTCAGTCTGGAGTCAATTAAAACAATTAAATTTGAAGAAAAAAAGGTTGTCCATCCTTAGCAAAAATTTCCCAAACGATGGCGGTCATCTCAGCTGTGAAAATGAAATAGGTTCTCAGTGGGAGGAGAAATAGACTGATGAGAAACTGATTGGATTACGTGATTCCAAGATGATTCGATGATAAGAAGAAAATTAACATTGGAAAGACGGCGCAGAGTGGGGGAACCGACTTTTATGAGAATTTGAGACGAAAAGAACAATCTTGGATTCGAATTTTGGCAAATGGAAACTACTTTGAGTCTGAACGGAAAGAATGTAGAGGTGAAGTTTAGTCTTGCAGTAGGATATTTCCTGTAGAATCTGGATGAATCTGTGAATTCTGATTTCGACCCCCACAAACCAAACAAGACGATTACTCCTGCTGGTATCCCGAGCCCAGAAAGGTGTACAATAACGCAGAACGACAAATGTGCGTATTATCGAGATTAAATTAATCTCTAATACATTTCCATCTGATTCACATAGAGTATCAAATAATTATCATTAATATTTTCTCATAGTCTCATGTGGAGGTTTAGTAAACAATATCTTCAAATAAAATTGAATTTCAAATTTCTCATTTATAAAATAAAACAACAGATCTTTATTTTCATAACAATACTAACTAGATTCTAATAGAAAACATAAACTCCAGTAAAACAATGCTGTTTAAATGTATAAATATACTTTCTAGATGTTCAATAAGGCCTACTATAGCTACATAGACAATTTTTAGTCGAACCTGATTAATTAAAAGGAGTAAAAAATAATAATTTATAAACGTACAATAAGAGTTAAATTTATTAAAGTATGATAGAAACAAAATCTATGTATAGTGAATTTTCAGCGATAATGTCATGGAGAAGGTTTTACGACAAAAAAACACGAAATCGGCTACTCTCTAAAACTTTGGTAAATTAGTTTGCAATTTAATTTCACATGTTAATGAATACCAGCATGGTCACGTTCTTGTTGTTGCTTTAAAACTCTAGACAGGCCAATGCCGATTTGGAAGTGGTTTGGCGAGTGAAATATTCAGGGCGCACTCGCTTGCGAAAATCACTTGATTCGACACAAGAAGATAAATTCGCAACCCATGCTTGAAGTATTTTGCCTGAAATGTATTTCGTTTATTGTAAAATATAATTATGCCCGAAGCACGGATTCAGGGAAAATAATTGAAAATGCATTTAACTGTCACTTTTAACTTTTTAAAAGTACCATAAAAAATAATTCGTTAAAACGCAAGTTCCTATGCCACACAATCTTTTCAATTTACAGAACACAAAATTTTCTTTAATACCGTGCATGTGAGTAATCATTTTCCAATAATTACGTATGCGTATCAATTGTCCGACTATTGTCACGTATTTATATATAAAATTTGTTCTTCAAACTTATTTTTATGTATATTTAAAAGTATTAATTTCAGTATAAAAAATAACGTTAAGTATTTTACAAACTCATTACAACAATAATCAACCACATATCGTGATTACGATCAATTTAATTATAAAAGAGAAAACAAATTCTCCTGCGAACCCACCCTCGAGTAAATTGCATAAATTTGAACTAGAAGGAACATATTGATCTCATATATACACCGCAAAACTTAAAATACTGCCTCTGTGGAAAAATAGTATAAATTGAAATATCCTAAAGTTTAAAGATAAATAAGTCAAAATCAAAGCATTCCGTGAATATAAAACCGTTACACCTTCTGAATTTAAGTTCAGATAATAGGTTCAAATATATTTCTCTATCTTCCTTCTAGAAGGCTCTACACAGATCACTAAACTTGCACTTATGAGTAATGCAGACTGTCACCAATCAGCTCAATGGCTCCCAAAACGATAGATTCGTCACCAATCTCATTTTGAATATTTTATTATCAATATTGATCACATCCCCCTCCACTTTCTGTCCATGAATGTAATTAAAAAACCCGTGCGTTTGCTTCGGTGCTCAAAACAATTCGTGAAAAATTTGAGAGCAATTTCAATGTCTGTGAAAAAATTACATACAGAGATTCCAAGTCTTAAATACTCAAGTGGACATAATCTGGTGAAGTTACTGACCACCGTATTCAATTTAGCAACTCTCAATTCTGATTAATTTAAATGTAACGTATTTACTGTACTATTGAAAAAAATTGGTTTGATATGATCCAACAATATGTGTAAAAAGAGGGAAAAGAGATATAATGCAATACTCAAACGAACGACATAGTTTTTCACGTTCGGATGTGTAAACAATTTATGAGTGAATCGTTTAATTTATTAAATCAAAAAGAATGTAAAAGAAATATCTTTAGCTTCAAGATCCAGTATAAATAATAGCTAAAAAGAAGCCATTAATTTAATGGGTCCAAATCTTTTTATTTGGCATGTTTAGGGGACGAAGGTCCAGAGCGCTGACCTCAGACAGGTCAATTCCCTTTCCTTCCTCCTCATCGAGTCTTAAATAGTTTTTATTTAGTCCCTGCATATTTTGGCAGGCTCTCAAGAAGTCCAGTGCCCCGTAATTTAGATTCTGCTTAGCATTCTCTCGGCGTCGTTTACCCTCGGATGCGAGGTTGGGCGGGGTCGTGGACATCAGGGTTCTCTGATCTATTTCAAGGCCTCGGTTAGTCCATTTGCATGAATATCCAGACTTCTCACGCTACAGTGGTCACTGATCCTGAGGGCAATAAAACTTTATGTTGTGCCTGCGGTATCACTCGGAAATGCTGATGGTTTATCTACATTTCGTTGAGGACACTCCGTAAAATTACACTCGTAAAAAAACTTCGATCGCATCATATAATTTTATTTTTTAATCATATCAAACAATTTTTCCAGCTCATTGTTAGCTCATTTAATTCGTAGCATTTTAAACTGAGTCGTTATCATTAAAGAGATAAAATTTGAATTAAAAAATTATGTTCACATAAAACAAGACAGTTCTTTAAGTATTTTAGTAATAATAGTAAGTCGTATACAGTATCCAAGATACGAATGTATTTATTTTCTGGAAGCTTTCTACACTTTATGATATTAGTAATTGAAGAGTATGCAACAAAAGGTATGTTTAGGTTAAATATGGCACAGAGTAGAAAGCTTACGGAAAATAAATATATACTTATCCATGTTCCGACAACTTAGACCGAAAAATATAAGTTAGTTAACAGAAATTGCATTTAATATTAAATGAGTTACATTTACATTGAAAATTTTGATACAAATAATAGATAGGATTTAATTTTTTTCTTGACGTATGAATATTTAAATTGAATAAATAAAATATCCTAAAATAGTATATAAACATAATAATTTAATTAATAAAGCTACATTTCTCGGTCCTAATGTGGGACCCTCATCAGGTTCTTGAAAATTAAAATAATTGTAGATAAAATAGTGCCATCATATTGAACTAAATTCAAAGATTAAATTAACGAACTGATACAAGAATAAACCGAATTATGTAGATAAAAGTGTACCGATTAAATGAAATAATTATGAATCATTAATTATAAGAGTGTAAATATTTCTTAACAAAGCATTGTCGGTTTTGACATAAGTGAATATGCATTATTAAAATTATAAAGTGTAAATCGTGTGTGTAAAAATATACTAATTAGATAAATAAAAACTAAATAACTACAGTAGCTTTTGAGTTAGTCACCTGGTTTGTGCGGTGTGTCGATCTTACGGCTCTTGTTTTTTTGAGTTACCTGACGAAACAACAAGGATGCAGTGACGTTGTGTGGTATCCATTTAGCACTTAATTTTGTCTGTTATTTGTCTAGTTATTTACATAATTGTATGTAAATTAAGTTTAATATGTAACATCTCAGGAACTAATTTATAATTGCTATCTATAATTGCAATTTATGGTAACGTTAGTTGATGTTAAGCTAAAAAAGCCATTTACATTAGACTTGGGGAACAGAGACATAATATCCAACTTATTAGGGACAAATGGACAGTTATTTCAAAACATATTTTGGACAGTGTGTTGTCTTCAATACGTTGTATTTTTCTCAGAACCCAGATGAGGGTCCATACAAGGAACGAAACATGTAATTATCTTATAATTATACATTTTGTGTTTGGGGATTTTATTTACTCCATATAAGATTTCATATCTCTTTTATCAAAATGAAAGACTATAAAACATTTTTATTTCGTTATTGAATTAAATATATCGTTCTTACATAAATGTGGTTCCTAGTTTACGGGGGGAAATAAAAATAATGGCGTATAAAATACGTTTGAATGTTGAAACTATTGAACTAGAAAAAATATAACATAACGCCGATAACTTATACTAATGTCCGTACATTTTACGATACAAAATTTTACACTCAAATGATAGATTTAATCCACGCATATATAAAACTACGATTAAGAATATGCTAAGATTCATTTTAAGAGTCAGTATTGAATATTTCAGAAAAAAGTATGTACTAGCTGATATAAATTTCGATTGGTTTCAACCAGAGAAATAAGTTTTCACCGCTAACTCTGCCACGGTCAAAAAAACACATGATAAGCTGTAGAAACGTAGTACGTTCCTCAATAGATTTCCCGGCTTGAAACTTTAGAAATGAAGATTCAGAGTGTACTGAAGTTTATTGCTATAATGATCCAAGGTCAACAATGAAGCACTGATGCACTATTACGAGTATATAATCCAGTATGAGAATCTGCAACCAAAGAATTTCTTGAATCGTGCCCCATTCTCAGAAATCCACGCCATTCAGCTCAAAATTAATATTTTGCTCCTGCCGATAAAATATTTAATTAATTCCTTTAATTGGTTTTCGAATAAATAACTGGAGAAAAAATTATATGCATACAATTTTTTAATTAAATTGATTAATTATGATGTCCAGAAATTGTATTTTAAATAAATGTTTCATATCCTGATACCTTTTTTGACCGTATATTCAACAATTTTATTGTTTATAAATAATATTTTACTTGACGAAAGATTTTTATTAATTAGATAATTTACATAAATTAACAATAATTATAACAGACAATTAAAGTATTTTATTCAACACAACGACGTTTCTGTACACTGTTCCATGTCTAAAATATCAACATTCTTTCAATAAAATACACGAATTTCTTCTTATGTATGCATAGTGGCATCATTATGACCAAAATTTAGTGTTTTTATACTTTTGAGATAGTTTCAAGAGCATATAAGGAAAACTAAACGAGCTCTTAAAACTTGTTTAAAAGTACACAAAAACAGCCACTAAATTTTAATCATAATGATGTCGCAGTACACAAATTAAAAGAATTTTTAGAAATAGATAAAAAATTAATTTTCATACATTTTTGAGTATAAATACGAGATTTTTAATATGAAATAAATTTGGTGCATAATTACTTTAAAATTGCTAAAAGTTATTAAATTTCAAGAATGTTTTTACATTTTATTATTCCTTACATTTAAGATAGAAGAACATTGTTGTTTTTCATAATAGATCCATTTTTAGAATAAAAGAAAAATATGCTGTATAATTGTGATTTGAAATATTATATTGTTTGTTATTTTCACCACTTATTATAGATATATAACATAAATAACCTCATGAAAGTGCAAAGTAAAAAGTACAGAAATGTTGTTTTGACTAAAATATTTTAATTGTGTGTTATTATTACCGCTAATTTATTTAAAATAATTAATTTAATTGTTTAATAACCTATGTCTTTTCAAACAGTAATCTCTCCAAAATACTATAAAATAGGCATAACGTAGGCTTTAAGAGATGCTAATTATATATATATATTGTGGTAATTAAAAGGAAATAATTAATTAATAAACAGAAATTTGGACTCGCATTGTTAGCGGCATAAAACACAGGTTGTACACAAGAATGTGGCACGAATGCCATGTTTTCGGGTAATTGTAGGCTGTTTGGTTCGCTAGATGCAGAGAGCAAAGTCTGAAAGGAGACTGGAAATTTAGCAGTGGTCTGACGAAATGTATAATATTCAGAAAGTGTCTGAATACAAGTAACAACAACAAAAACCGTTAGAACATTTTCCAAGTTACAATCATTGTCTTCTGTAATTATTATGTTATTTGTCGAATGAGGTATGTGTATATGATCCAATCACGTTGCGCAAAGGTATATCGCGGGATTGATGTTGAGGATGATTTCGGTTCGAATTCTGTTAGCGTTCCCCATTTGGATTTTCCTTGAAATTCCAAATTCTGTGGGCATACATTAGTAAGTCTGGGTCACTTCCTTCCCATTTCACCAAATATGGCTAAGAAAACCAATTGAAGGAGACTCGCCAAACTGGTTCCGTACTTTTCGGGAAAACACTGATTGTATATGAACATTTTTATAAAGCTTCTATTCATAAGGACTGTGCTTCTGTGTCTCCTTGCAGCGTTTAAGTTGAAACTGTATCTCCTTTATTAATAAGACAAAATAGAAAAAAAAACAATTTAAAATTTATTTTGATCATAAAACCAGTTAATAATGAATAAATTGATGTCGCTAAAGAAACGTAACCACTTACACTGCATAAAATTATACTTTTGTACACAAAATTAAGATATCAATCAACCTCCCCACTCTAACTCTTTTCACAGAATTATGCTGTCTCTAAAAATTTTAACGGAGAAAGTGACAAAAACAATTGTACGATACAAATACATAAAAAAAATTACAGTAAACCTAGGAGGGAATAATATAAATTTACTAGTGAAATAAGTTATGAAAAATGAGTACGAAAGGCAGGAAATGAGAAAAACCGTAAACATAACAACAAAAGTGGAAAAAAGCGAATGGGGAAAGGTCGAGAAAATGAAAGGAGGAGAAGAATAATCCAAAGTTTTGAACAAAAACAGAAACTCTTCGACCTTAGGGAATTCAGATCTGTATCATGAGTATGTTCAGTCGATTCTGCTGGTCCAAGAACTTTATTTATGACTATTAAACTGAGAACTGAGCCCTCATGCAAAGTAACACTAATGATACATTGAATTAGGAGAATATTGGAATCCCTGAATTTCATGTGTATGGCCTCTAAATTTTCGTTTGAAACTATGGTGTTAGAAAAATATAATAGAAAAAATATTTAAATTATATAATTGGGTATTGTCTCACGCGTTTTATGAAAGTTTGGATTCAGTAATTTCTCCCAGCTTAACGACTTCTGTGGAGAGCATTCTCTCGCACTTCCCAGAGCTCTGGAGGAGGCTACCTTTGGAGATGCATTCACGTCTCTCTGGTTTTTTGAACTAAGGTTCCCACATGCCGAGGCACCTAAGCCTGTTTTAAGAGGAATATGTTCCGGGGTCGCAGACCTTTGACATATGGTAAGAGTTGTTCGCTATTCCTATTGGAATAGTCGGTCAGCTGCCTCCTAAACTGGTCACGGCACGGTGAGGAGAAAGCTGCAACCTCATAGCAAACCCCTCTCCCGCCATCGGAAGGGCGTGGGACAAGTGTCAAATGCCCGACCTACCTGATGCAGGTTTTTCTAGGATTTTTCCTGCATCACTTTTAAGCGAAATGCCGGGTAGGATCCTTAAACCATAGCCCGGAGGCTACCTTGCTCTACCTATCCGCATCCCCACTTTCACTCCCTTTCCTATGCTATAAGAGGGGAGTTGCCACTATGATACATAGCCTGTCTACACCTTCTTCTTCTACAGGTATAGATAATACTAGTAAGAGGGTTACATATTATTTTATACATATTATTTTATACATATTATTTTATTTAAAAATCAAAGATATAGTGTAAAATTTAAGAGAATGAATTGTTGGAGTATATAAACTTTGTGAAGATCTATGCGGAGAGTAGTACCTGAAAATCATTCAATTTCCTTATTTCGTGCTCATTTCATGCACCTTATGATCAATGGAAATTATATTACTGTATTATCTATACAAATTTTATATCATACTATTTATTTATTTATATCGATATGATGGTACTCTCCAGAAAACTCTGGATTGAAAAATTTCCAAAACCCAGTCGCTATAGTAAAGTTGTTTATTTTCAAATATTAACACAATTAATAAAACATATTAATTTATTAATCAATTCAAAATACCTTTACAACCGACTTCAATATTCAACAAAATACAAATACTATTGCAGCTAAGGTGTTACAAGTAAGTTAACAGTCGCCGCTGTGTTGGCCGCCGAGTTCTTTGATAGTTACCCAAAGAAAGAAATATATTTAGGGATCCATTACACAAATATACTTAATTTAAAATGTAATTATTGACAAATAACTTATCAAATCATTGGTGTCAGGATTTGAACATTTTAAAGTAAGCAATGAAACTTTCATTTGGAATTATTATTAATTAAATACATTAGTTACAAACCTTATTTAGAACTGATATCGCAATATTACAGTATATGCAACCTCTACAATATCCATTAAATGAATTTGTTGTCACCGTGTCTGCATCAGAGAGGCTATGACATCACCTCAGGAGGAAATGAGAGTGGAGTCTGCTGTTGCCGAGGACTCTTTCACACACGCACTCTCCAATTAGTCTCTCTATAATTTTCAAATTCTTCCTTTAAAACACGAATTACAAGAGTCTGTTTTTCATATTATTTTAAGCTTCTACCAATAAATGCAATCTCGCTGATTGTAAGATGAATTTTTCCACAACCCTACAGTGACAGCTGCTTTACAGACGAAATACGGCCTTAATTAATTCCAGTCACGCCTGATGGTGGCTTGAAATCACTCTCTTTTGTGGGCCACGAGTTCGCAAGATCGCTGCAAAATTTACCAAACTTTCCAGCAGCTGTTATTTGCAAATCGAGCGTTAATGTGTAAGAGTCTTTATTCCCGACCTACCTGATGCAGGTTTTTCTAGGGCTTTCCCTGCATTACTTTTAGGCGAATGCCGGGTAGGATCCTTAAACTATAGCCCGGGGGCCCTAGTTAACTCTTGGCTACCTTTCTCTACACTTCCGCAACGCCCCCTTTCAAATCCCTTCCTATGCTATTAAAGGGGAGTTGCCACCATGTGGATTACCCTCACGTAGCCTGTTACCCTAAAAAAATTCCCCCTCTCCTCCCCAAGAAAGCTTGTAAGAGCATTCTCTAGCAGGTGAACCTTCCCAGAGAGCTCTAGAGCAGGCTATCTTTGGGGATGCCTTCTCCTCTCTCTCGTTTCTTTTCAGGTAAAGTTCCCACAAGCCGGGGCACCTCGGTAAGTTTTGAGAGGTGTATGTTCCGGTGTCGCAAACCTTGGGCATACGGTAACAGTTGTACACTGTTCCAATTGGAATAGTCGGCCAGCTGCCTCCTAAACTGGTCAAGGTACAGAGAGGGAAATGCTGCGACCCCACAGCAAAACCCCTCTCCCGCCATCGGAAAGGCGTGAGACAAGTACCTACTGCCTGACCTACCTCATACAGGTTTTTCTAAGATTTTCCCTGCATTACATATAGGCGAATTTCCAGTTAGGATTCTTAAACTAAACCCCGGAGGCCCTAGTAACCCTTGGCTACCTTGCTATACCTTACCGCATCCCCCATTTCAGTCACTTTCCTAAGCTATAAGAGGGGAGTTGCCCTATGTGGATAAATATCACGTCTACATCTTCTTTTTCTCTTCTTTTTTCTGCCGCCTTCAGAAGGGTGTGGGACGAGTACCAAACCCCCGACTTACCCGATGCAGATTTTTCTAGGGTTTCCTGCATCTTTTAGGTGAATTGCCGGGTAGGATCCTTAATCTATATTCAGGGGGCCCCAGTTAACCCTTTGCTGCCTTTCTCTACCTTTCCGCATCTTCCCTTTCAGTTCCTATGCTATAAGAGGGAAGACGCCACTATGTTGATTACCGTATATCTTGACTGTCTACACTTTCTTCTCTTCTTTCTTCAGCACAATATTTTTTTAAATTTATTCTTCATAATTTACTCCTCGTACTTTTAATATGATTTACAGAATATGTTTCAATTGTGACTGATTTTATTTTTAAATACTAGTATTACTGTCTGTAATTCAAGATAACAGAGAGCGTATTGTCCCTACAAATCCATATAATGTTTAGGATAATGTTTTAAGGAGTCCAGAGTGATAATTTCCACTCTTGAAGGACAAGCAATGATGAAAGCAAGTGTTGAAGTAAAATGAAAGACCAAGTTCCACCTGCGATACGCTCATCTAATGTAATGTACACCGCATCTCAATTTACTGCGTGAACCATGTCAAGATCGCCGAACAGGTCCACCAACCTAGTTTTTCGGGCAATGCTTCTTACGAAATGGAGAACGCATACTTATGAATGGAATATAACGCGCCTTCTGTCACACCACATGCAATAATAATTCCTAATAATTTTCTGATACTGGACATTGACGAAAGCGCAGAAATCTTTGCGACTAAGGGTGGAATTAATTACGCAACTCAGAAAAGAATAAAGTCGCGTTATACAGATTAAGATACCTACAATAACAACTTGTAAAACTTTGTAGTAGGAATTAATTCCGTATCCAATGAGAATTTTTAATTATTATTTCTTAGCTAACGACATATTCAGGAACTGGAATTGTTCTAGCAATTTGTAAAAAAGGCGAAAAGAGAATAAAACTATGAACACATTACTTTAGTAGTAATCAAAACTATATAGCATCTAATAGGAATATAGAAAAATAATATCCTTTTTAATGCAATGAATAAGTAAAATTTGTGTATGTCACTAGGATTTTCCAATTATTACGATGCAATTACAAATTTAAGGACTGCCATACAATATTCTAAGGGATAAATTATATAGAAGATGTATTCTGAGTCCTAGGATGCTTAAATGATGCATATCAAAAAGTTAAAATTGGACGAGCCTCAGATCTGCGTAAAATGTATATCAGTATAGTTCTTCAAGGCTCTTCTACGGGCAAGTATAATATTTTTAAATCATCTGTCGGATAATCTAAAATTGGAAATCAGATTTTTAGAGGACAACTCTGTAAATTAGCAATGAAGTCAATATTAGAAACAAGAGGGAAGAAATTGTAGCGAATAAGAATAAAATAAATCGAAGATTTTAGTTAAACAAACTTATATGGATGAACCTAACGGTAAACTGCAATGGGCAAGTAATTCAAAACTCGAAGTGGAAAACATTTTTAATTGCGTGAAAAATAATGTGTTTTTTACGGCAATAAAAGAATGGAATTAGATAGTAGAAAATTTTTAAAAGCGGAGATCCAAAAAAATTAAAGAAGCTTGCAAGTCAAATTCAATTATTGTGAAATATCTGCGAAGGCGGACTAAATAAGTATATCCTGACCAGGGGAATGATATTGATATTCAAAAGATATAGTGGGCGGTAAAGGCCAAGGGACGGAATAGCTCCAAAATCCAAAAGCCTATTTATATTTCGTAGGACAAACAATTTCATAATTAAACGTAGGAAACATCGAACCAAATTATTAAATTTTTCATTCAGCAAAATAAATTTCGCAAACGTAGGAAGTGAAGTGAGCTCAGGATTCAAATAATTTATTATAATATTCTACGTAATGATAATGTTGTATTGTTCATTGTCTAACAATTCTGCAAATCCAACTACCTTCATCCTATGGCTACTTAACTATTTATAGTTTGCCTATTATGAAGTGTTAATAGCATCAGGTCCATTTTGAAATTATGGTAAATATCAGTAAAAATAGAAATATGAAAACGTCTTTATAAACTCATATTTAGCGAATATACAATTAAGACAAAACCATGTGATAAAACAACGATTTTGCAAGCCAATGTTACCTACGTCGTCTCTTACTAATTTAAATACCTGATGAAAGGAAAAACGTTTGCAGAAACGTCGTGTGGTATTTATTTTATACTTTAATTTTGTAAGTTTATTGGCTAATTATGCCTTTTTCTCAGTATATTTTCTCCAGCTCATTACTTTTTAGTTTTAGTTATTTAACGAACGACTGTCATTCATGAAATTGGTAGCTGATTTAAAAATCACACAAGAGACAACCTATAGGCACACTAATATATTTTAAAGCTCTATATTTTACCCGAGACAAATTTTTATAAAATAATAAATAATCATGCATTCAAAAATTTTATGTAGATCTTCTGTGATGCATTCTCATTAATGGTAAGTTTATTCGTAGGCAAAGACAACTCTGCTAAATATTTATAACCAAATTTTATATCACAAACTGAACATGGGTCGGAATTATAGAAGTGTGCGTGTTGAGTCTCGATTCCCATCAACAATTGTGCACGACTCTCGACAAAATGCTGCGGTTTGGTCTATCGAATAAAAATAATATTCAGCATTTTAGTAAAATATGAAGCCGTACTGAGAACGTTAATATGTGCATTTCTTAATTCCATGTATTCAATTAAGTCGTTTCGGAGACCACAAGTAAAATACTAGTTATGAATTTACACCTTTCTACATTTTATTTTGTAAAGAAAATTCACTCTCACAAATGTTTAACAACCCATGCATAATATCAGCATACATAAAAATTAGTAAAATCTTGACAGTAACTATTTTATTATTATAAATTCTTATTTTTTAATTGTTGTATTGTGTACAGTGTGACTGAAAGGTATTATAAATGAATTCGTTCCGAAAAATCATTCTCTAAATAAACTTGGATATCTTCCGACTTGTTTCATTGGCCATTTTAACTAAATAAGTAAAACGGCAACAGACTGCTTTCGAAAGTCCGGAAAGGCGAGAAACTAGTGTCAACGAATTCCTGCACGTACCTACGTGACCGATTTTTAATTTTCCTCTTTTTGGCTTGTAACCATCTCTGGACGTTTTCACGCAGTAGAGAGTAACGTAAGTACGTTGATGTCTCTCACTAAAGTTTCCCTAATTAAACGCAGGAATGTAACTAAGGACGACACATTTGTTCATTACGTCGATTTATATTTACGAATGTATGCTGACGACTTTATGTTTGTAGGTTTTATTTGATCATTAATCTTAAATTCAAGTTGATTCAAGATGGTACTTCTATTTGTATGTAATTTGGATATTTTTATCTGATTGGTAAATATACAAATTAGATAAATAATTAACCAATTAGCAGGAAAAGAATTTTGCAATGCAGGTGATTCTAAAGTACAAGAACGACACCTCGCACAAACCAGGCGACAAATTCAAAATATAATAAAATTGTATTGCGGTCCCTTCCATAACATACACGTTTAAAATGCATAACTGACATTTAATTGCTTATTTTAGCAGAATGATGATTTGTACTGGACTTAATTACAGACTTTACTGATTGTCTCAATATTCGCTACCGTATTGGACACCAATAATATCATCTGTTTCCCGGTGAAAAATATGCCTATTAAATCTACATTGAATTTTATTGTAAATATCGTAAAAAGGCAATTAGTAGGGGTTGTATACCGAAAACATAAGATCGGAGGATCATTAAACCACTCACAAAACAATCAGTGTTATTAAGTATTTTGTAGAAGTGAATATGGAAAATAATTCCATCAACAATAAGTTAATATGCGTTTCAGGTTTTAAACAAAAGAATAAATATTGAAATGGATGATTTATTCCTTTAAAAACTTAATAATATTTTCCACAGACAGGACTGCGAGGCAAAATTTTCGGACAAGCGTTAGAACATTTTTTTTTAAATATAAAAACGTATGTATTAGATGGCAATTATGAAATAGATGATGAAGTGGACAAATTTAAGTGATAAAATAAATGTCATTCTTTTATATATCTCACGAATTTTTCTCACCTGACGAAAGTAACGATGATTGCAGAAACGTCGTGTGGTATTTCATCACTTAATTGAGTATGTTTATTGGCTACTTCATTATCCACGTGTTTTTGTCTTTCCAGCTCCGAAAAATCAATGCTTATTGAGAGTGCCGCTGATTGATCTGATTCCTTTGAAACCCGTCTGTACATTATTGACACAAGTGCCCAGATGAGTTCCAGGCTTGTTTCGTGCAAGTGCAGGTCACTGTGTATAGAAGACGATTTGTCTCTCTTCACCAGCTGAAACTAATAACTTTTTCAGGACTATAACTCTTGCGTGGGATGAAGCAGAAATATATAAAATTGCTGCCTAAGCGAGTACCGAATTGTCGCACTAATCTCGAAGAAGCAGTTTTGTTTTGAGGACATTTGAGGCAATGTCAAACAAGCGGACGCATAATGTTTCATACATGAACTACCAACGAGATTGTAGCAAAACATTTTCACATCGCAACGAAAAAGTCACAAAAGGAGAAGAGGAAAAAGCCTACGAAAGAAGCAGAGTGTACACTTGATAATCTGTAGATATCAATTACTTCACATCAGCACTGTCTAGGGTCAGGTGAATGAACAAATCGTATTTTTGCATTGACAGATAAAAATAACGGTCGTAATAACCACAACAACCCTCAGGAAGAGATGTAATTAAACCCATTCAAAATATTATTAAATAAAATAGGCAAGTTGCAATTTAATATTTGTATGGAAACTTTGTTTTATTTAATAATAACCCCTTGATACAAATAAATAATCACAGCATGATAAATAAATATATTAAAAATGTTGAAATTGAAGAAAAATAAAATGAACTTTTATAAATAATGTTTTCTTTTAACGTCTGTTTTTAATTAAAAATATATAAAAATGTATGTTAGTCGTTGTTAATGATGGGTATTTTGGAATTTCCATTATTAAAATTTTTTCACCTTTCGACTCAAGCTTTATTTTATTTTTACAACGAAAAAAATCATAACTAGACTGAGGAAACGTTCAGACCATTCAGTCAGACCACAGACTGGAGAGTGTAAAAATATGTAATAATTTTTATATTGAACCTAAATTCTCTATTTGGCAGATTAACAATACTAGCATCGAACAAGCAAGCTAAACTGTCATGTATGGAAAAGTAAAATATAATCAACACCCATCGGAACCATAATTTATTCCACATTTCTCGGAACGGTTCATTACGTTGAAATCTTAAAAATATTCTTTCTTTACTTCTAAAGGGTAATGACGTCAACAAGCTTTGGTCGCCTTAAAACGAGATCATTACGTACTACATTTCCAAGGGAATCTTAAAAAGAGAAAAGTGAAAGGAACTACTTTAGAGTCATTACAGGCTAATTATAACAAAACACGGTTCATTTCCGTTGCGGCTAAGAACGCGTTGCGTTTATCCGAGTTCCCCATTCTCTGAAATCACGTAATCCTCTTACGCATCTGGTCCTATTACGTATTTCAAGGTTTTGATTAGCAGGGTTGGTTACTACTGGAAAAATAATCGAACATATCTTCATTGTTTTTTAGAAACAGCAAAGAGACTGTTTTTATCAAATTAATTTGCATGATAGGATTTGAATCTGCCTCCCCCCACCCAGCAGTTAAATGTATGTTATTCCTCGTCTTCAGGAAATTACGGAGCTGAAAGCACTAAAATTGACAATAGAGACGCCAAAGAAACTGTGTGAAATTTTTAATACCCCAGCTATAGTGAAAGGAACCTTTTGAGTGCAATCTGGAGATTGGCCCTAATTTTTATTAATCTGTACCTGGAATTACGTTCCATTAGTCCAAATCGGTATCTCAATACATTCGTACAATGAAAAATTCTCGTTAAGCCCAACGTATGAAACAATTTAAAATCATAATTTCTCGGTCGTGATGTTTAATATTTTCATAAACATATTAATCATCGTCGGAAAAGATAATAAGCCAACAAATTAACTAGGTAAATACTTCAGTACCGTTCCGTTTTTATCAGTTACTCTTATTTATTTTCTTTCCTAATTACGGGAGAATTCTATTATGGTTACAGTGAACCAACCTAGCAAACTACAAGTGCATAAAACATATTTTAACAAGCAGAATATTCAATTCACAATTCAATATCCAAAACATTTAAAAACCGGGAATTTCTGGTCAGATACAATTCGTCAAATATTTAGTATCGGCCTAATATTATGTTAGTGCACCTTTTTTAACTACACAATTTATTGGATGTGTTGAATATTCACGAAAGTTATACTGAATTTAATTAATTAGTGCCTTCAGTCCGAAACGGCAACCGTCAACTTTGTGCGAAGACGCGACGCACTCTTACATCCTCATCAAAGTGCAATGTATTTATTTTTTAAAGAAACACCCATGGCTACGAAAAAAGTTAATAAACGATAAGTCATTAGTTTCGATACCAAACTTGACGTTATTTTTTTATAGCGAAATCAGCAAACATAGACAAGGCGCCAGAATTGGTGAGTAGACAGCACGAGCAATTTTTAGCAAAGGGGGGAAAAGGAAAAATGACATATGCGGCATGACGTGTGCTGTGCTCTAGAAACAGAAGTCCATGAATAAAGGAACAAACGGAATAAGTGATTTTAATTTAATTCATGTGGTTTTGAAGGATGCGATTTATGCAAGGTTCCATGAACCGCACTAATCAAAAGATTTTTGTATTTCATCTTCCATAAAATCTCCAATGGGCCCCGTCCCCTTGCGTCACCTAAGGGCATTTTCCACGACCATGTCAGTTCTCTGTTCAGTTGTCGTTTCATTTCCCTCCGAAGATGTGAAAAGAAACACTTTGACTGAAGCTGAACTCAGAGCTGATACGAACGGGTAAAAGGACATTTCGTAACTTGAGATATTTTTATTTATTTATAATGAGACAGTTTGACAACCATTTGAGGGTATTGATCTGAGGGGCCACTGCCAGACTGTCACATTACTTGACATATTCTGGATTTAGGAGTGATAAATGGCTTAGTGTGTCCATTCCATAACTTGAGATTACTGCAACATAAATGAGAAGAGCCTAAAGACTCCTATAGTTCACAAAAATAAATTTTCATGTTATCTATAAAGTCGCTTAAAATGGAATTGGAAAGAAATACCTAGCCGTGTCAAAATACAATACAGCGTTGCCTTTAACACGAACCTTTGTTACGGCAATTGGTAGTGTAAAAACTATTCTGAAAACATTGGTGGAAGGAAAAATATTGCGTTCCATTCTAAATACGCTGTTCAACAAACATCAGAACAAGATGTGGTAAGAAGACCTTGTGGCTGTCTGTATATCCCGCTCGTAAGAATACAATGTTTTAAGAAAGATGGTAGCGTTGCCCCAGCTTGTTTCCAAGGTGGAGTTCCCCCTGACGACAACGTTTCCTTCATCTTTTCACTTCTCCTGCTGCGCATTTCGAACGACTTGCTATATCTCACGACCTATGCATATTTGTAATCTCAACAAATAGTTCAGTAAAGAACTTCAAGCAGTATTTCTCATTGTGGCTGTCGTCACAGACATTCAACAATACAAGGTGGTGTCAGAAACATTATTTAGGCTGGCTGTGGCACATAGATTGTTTCAACTTGAAAGGACCCGCCCTAGGAAGAGTAGTCGTGCCTTTCCGCCCATTGTCGCCTGTGAGGTATAGAAAGCGTCCCTGTTTCAGATCCGTGTCCTCCTTGTTTCACATTTGTGCATTTGCCACCGGGCTGCGTGTTGAGGCGTCATCCGAGCGGAGTGTTGGTATGAAGGCGAACCTCTCTCAGGGCAGGTCATAGGGCACACGTATAACGGTTCGCGATGGCCATCAAGAGAAAATATATCTGCCTCGTTAAAGAACCTTCCATGCCAGTCATTTTTTAGCCGCAAGGTCCTGCCTGCATATTTGTCTCGGATGAGCAGGCCATTACAAGTAACCAGTTCCGCAGATTTTCCACTTCGGGTATGTACCACTCGTGTCCTTGCGCCAGCTGTAGGTTTAATGTGAAGGACGCACATGGAGAGCTGTCTGGTTTTGGAGACCTATATTCATGAAGCCTACGTGACTCAAGAATGACGTGTATCGCGACGAGCCTACGCAGGCAGGTGACACCGCCAGAATCAACGGCTCTGCTGAACTCAATATTATAAGATCAATAATAATATCATTACTTTAAAAATCAGTACACGTTATAATTAATATTTTTATGATATATTGAAAATCAATTTTTGAGCATGGTATAAAGAAAAGAACATCATTCACATGCCCCCTTCTGCATTTTTTGTTAAACGGATTCTTGAAACTCAATGTTTGGTCACTGGTGTGATTTTCTGTTGAAGGTCTCGTATCATTCGTCGCTTCGTAAATCTGCGACATCAAGTCCTACCCAGAGGTTAGACCTCGCGACCCTGGGGGAGCACCAGAAAAAATTTAGTGCAACGATGCAACCATCTCGCGTGCCGTGTGACGTGTTGCACCGTCCTGTCGCAACAAAACATGGTTCTCGTCAACATTTGCGAGTAGTGGACACAATGTACGAAATATCAGATCCATCCAAATTGCATTTTTATAATGCTGTTTCTCCATCTTTCTTCAATCGTTTATCTCTGCCAGATGATTTACCAAATACAAATACACACGATTATTACAGAAGAGCGCCATTATTATTTTTAAAAAAATTCGCTAACGCGACCTTTTAAAGTTTTTATATTATTTTCATTAGAAATATATATATATTGATATATAATTTCAACGTGTCACGTTATCCAGAAATATGGGAAGGTGAGAAATGTAAAACAGTAAAACGATTATTAAATTCTTCTCCCACGTTTATCAAAGTTGAGAATGACACGATGAAGTTGCTAATACTACAGCATTAACTCTTAAACTTGTGGTCATTTACGCAATCATTGAAGTTAATGAGTTAGTGTGAAAAATGACGAAACCATTGTCAATTAAGAATCTTTCTTTACACATTAAATATTCTATTAACATAAGGGAGAAATTTAAAGAACTATAATAAATAAAGTTATTAGAGTCAAGTAACGGAGCTATTCCCTTCTCCCACTCTCTGAATGTGAACCACCTTGGCCTAGCATCATCCTCCGGCGCGGCGTGGGAAAAGACGTCGTGGTAAAAAAAAATACACGGCCGTTTATTAACGCCTTCCGGCTACGCTCGTTCAATCTCACTGTTTCTTCCTCGAATTCGCAGTCTCACACTTTAATAACCAAGAGGAGTAAGACTTTCAATAGATCATAAACAACTTAAACATAGGGCCGTTTCTCATAGAAAAATTTCCATGTATAGGAGTCGATCAAACGTCATGTTCTCATGCAATTTAAGTTATATAAATAGTTTTAAAATAGCATTGTTTCTTATATTTATTTTTATTAAACATTTAAACGGTAACCTATAGAGATCAGAAGTTAAGATTCAGTAGCCTGGACATGGTTATAGTAGAACTAGTGTGTATTAGATTATGCGAATTTGCTAGCCAGATAAATTTAACAAAAGACGGACGATACTTTTCAAAATTATCATAAAAATAGTTACTCAAACAAAAAATGTTCCTGTGATTATAAGTTTGATTATTGAGTTATAAAATTGATTCTTATCTGACGTTCAGTATAAATGAAATAAATAAAACAACAAAGGAAGAATAATTTAATTTATTACAATTCAATTACAGACTTGGACATTTACAATTCAACTTGCATGACAGCCCATTCAGTTTTGAACCTACGAATAGAATTTTTACACCTCTTTGAATCAAAAGTTGGTTTCAACAATGCCATGAAGAGTTTTTGTTATATTCAATAATTTAGGCCTCTTTAAATTTTTTATTAATTTAGGATCTGATGAGGTGCCAAAGTTATGCCGAAACGTTCTCCTCATTTATTTTGGTATTTTCACGAGATGTATTTCTTTAATTTAATTGTAATAAATTAAAATTATTCTGACTTTACTTTAATTACCGAGTTAAGTTTTTATAAAAAAAAACTTCTGATATATATGTATTGTTTGTAAGGTACACAATTTTCCTTTGAAATTAATTCGTAAACGCTTTTTATGTACTAATTCTAGCGTGTGGTAATCTAATAGCCATTAGAATACCAAGAGTGAAAGGTAAAGAAAAGGAAAAGTAGAGTTATGATTCTTGCGTTAAGTATCTGACAGAAACGGAGCATCATCAATCTCGACTTGCACTACTAATTCCCTGTGTCTGGATGAGTCTAGGAATCGTGAGGGCGAGCTAAAATAAAACCTTTTCAAGTGTAATACTTCAGTTCAGGATGCAGGTGAAGTAGAATAAGAGGACGCGGAATGAAAGCTGGTCTCCTGCATCTGCTGAAAGAGAAAAGTCCCTTCGAGCGCAAAAGGGAGGGATCCTGACACGTCACCATAATCAGTCTCCGCGAAGGAAGTAAGGATTCCGTTGCGTCATCTGCAAGTCACGACAGCAGCAAGAAGCAGAAGCAGTGCATCAAGCAACAGGGTGGACTCAATAGAAAGGAAGCGCTCTCCAAACAATTTCGTAAGATCATAAGCTCAACATTGTTGACACCGAAAATTTCTCGGGTCATTCTTGAGCACATCTGTTATGTCACAATATATTTCAATAGTTGGTCGTAAATGAAAGAAAATAAATATTTGGTGTTTCAGTGTCTGATTTTGAAAAGAAAAATATTTACTCCTATGAACTCATTATCCGGGTCTTGTTTGGTTATTATTTAAAACTAAATCACATTACCCAAATTCTCACCCTCTCAAGGCTTCTCAGATATCGGTTCGTTCACAAATAAAAATTATATATCACTGAATTGCTTCGGGCCAGATAAACATTTGACTCAACGCACCAGCCTCGATCCAGACTATAGTACAGAATTATGTTACGTTTGCGAACTAAGTACAAATCCAAAGTAATATTCCCCTTTTTTAAAAAAATGCTTTAATGGATGGTTTTTTCATGTCTGAAATACGAAAATAGAAAAACGACAAAACAGAAAGAAAGGAGAACGATTTTGTTTGGGGTAAAGGAGTGCATTTTAAAAATATCAAATTGTAATAATTTTTAAAATATGAGGCTTTTATCATTGGGTTTTGTATTAATTGGACTAAAAATGGGCATCGGCATACGTACATACATAAAATTACATAAAAAATTCTGAGCACATCACAATTAATAATAATAATATTTATTTATAATAATACAACTTATATTTTAATATAACATGATTAATATTAAACATTATGTTTCGAGATATTATAATGATGGAATATATTTTTCTTTTAGAGGTCAGCCATACAGTAGAGAGGCTTTTTAACTAGATATTTTTTAGTTTTACTGCAAATACCTTATTGTCTACTTTCTTTATATATTCAGGGAGCTTATTAAACAGTATTGTTCCCTTCACACATGGGTCGTTTTATTTGTCCTGATTCTAAAATAATTTCTCTTATCCCGAGTATTGATACCTGTAATTTCCTTTAGTTTACATACTTTATTTTCATTTATTTTCACCAACTTTGTATACATATAACGCATATGCTGTCATTATAAAATTTGATACAAAGGCTTTCATACAAGAATCTGCCCTTTTTAGTCCAATTATTTATCTAATAATTATTTTTTTATTAAAGGCAAACGTTTCACATTTTTTTTCTGAAGTAGAAGAAATAAAGAAGAAGAAGAATATCACCTACTAACAAAGTACAAATTTTTAACACTTTATTCTTAATCCGTCACATAAGTTAACTTTTAGCAAGTCTGCTAAAACTGGAAGTACAAAGACGACTCTCCACGAACAACGTTGCAGGCAACTTATTACAGTCTTCAATACTTCTATTTCGGAATGAGAATCTATCAAGGTCTGGTTTTAATTTTAAATTTAAGTATGTCAGCTTTTGTAACTTGTAGAGTACGTATTTCCACAACTCGGTTAATTAATTTGGACAATGCATGGAAACCTCCAATCTTTGCGCCTGTACAATATGAGTTCCACGAGCTAGAATGGCAACTCCACGTCTGAGAATAAACTTATGCTAATGAATTTAAATGCATTCCTACAATGGAGTAACGGGAAACCTGAAACTTTCAGTGACGTGACTTGAGAGTCACTTTATAGAACTCGTGCATTCCAGAGTCTTGTGTTCTTATTTCGCGTTATTTGCAGGCATTTATATAAATGTAAATTAAACGTACAATATTTTACAGAGAAGGTTAAAAAATAAATATTTATTTCCAGGTATATTCCAATATTATGATGCAGAATATAAATTCAAATATTAACAACGACTGTTTTTAACTAAAATTCCAATTCAGGCATTTTCATTACCACCCGCATATGATAATTCGTCGCTGAAGTTTATTATTTTTTATTGATCCGAATATTACTTACAATCGTGATTTGCTATTTTCCGTCGTTTGCGTGTAAGAACACAACGTTGCAATTTGACGTTCCCATTCGCATTTTGAATACCTCGCATAATAAAATTTACGAAACTTTTCAGTGCCTTTGTTAGGAATGCGCCATATTTTTAACATGATGCATAACAGGTCGAAGCATAATTAAATAATTAAACAGTAAGAAAAGGTTTATTAATTAACAATAGAATTAGAAGAACGTTCCGTCCATATTTTGGGACTTTATCAGGCGAATAATCAATAGAAGATGAGATATTAATGATTTATTATTATTGAAGATGTTTGACAAAAATATTAAATATAATTTTAGGTTATAATATTAGTTAATATCGCATCTTTTTTTATTGTATACCTGATGAAGTCAGAAAATAGAGACGAAACTTAGTAAATTGTTCCGATTGTATTAATTCCATTGTTAATTGATAAACCTGTTTTTGTATACTTATTGTCTTATAATCGTAAAAAATTGTCAATTAATAATTAAGTTTAGCACACATCAGACTTGTGGAATATTCCTATTGCTTTACAGTCAATGTTGCGATATTCACGTCTTGGTAATTCACTATGTTTCATAATTGCTTTTACAAAATTTGGGGTTGGGATCACCATACCAAATCCGAGAAAAAACAGATCAGCTAAAACCTATCCCCAGTCCATCAATGCCAATGTTCCTCCATATCTTGCAGATAAGAAGCGTGTGGGTTATGTATGATGCGGCTCCAGCACATTTTAGCCACTATTCGAGCTTCATTGCCAGGTATCTGCTATAACGAACGAATGATCCGTTTGATTTTTATCTTTGGGGCCACTTGAAACTATTTGATTATGCAGCAGACTTTCCAAAATTCACCCACACTTCATCAACGTGTTTGTACGGCTGCGTAACCGTGTTTGAGTATTCGAAAGTGAATGACTGTCCATTACACGACGAGTGAATACGTGCAAAGGAGACGGCGGAGGCCATTTCGACTATTTAGAACGAAATGCGTTTTTTATTCATGTAATTTTCGGACAAATATAAATATAATAAAAATATTGGGGCACATCCTTTTTTGTGGCACTTTCAAGCTCGGATTGTCGTTGAAGACACATTTGTTACATCTTAAGGAAAGAACAAAATAAGTTGAGTGTTGAATTTAGAGAAGATATGACTAAACATTTTTAAAAATGTTGCTATTGGTAAAAATCATCAAACCCATCTGCTGAATTATTAAAGTAATACTTATAAGCTTACTCCCCGAATTAACACAATTTCACTCTTTATGATATACTTCCAATTTTCATCTGTACTGAGTATAAAGCAAGTTTGCTGTAAGAAAATATATGCATGTCGGGGAAACATTCCTTGACATTTCTCTCTTCTACATTATTTCACTTCTCATTTTTTCGGCAGTCTTTTCGGCACGCTCGTTTTAGTCGCCGGGTAGTAGGACCAATAGTATGTAACTCCTCTGCGACTTTATTTTTATGGTCAGTATTTTTTTTGTTGCAGATGTCGGATATTCATTGAATTTCTTCTCTTACGAAAGCAATTCGGAGGTCTTTGTGTAGAGTTTCATTACTGACGTGTCATGGAGCGCCCGTGATTAGCCGTAGTACTTTGGACTGGAACCTACGTAATATACTCAGAGGTGATTGTTGTCCAGAACACCCAAGTTGTATCCCGTAACTCTATACAGATCGTTTTTGGACACTAGTAATTTCTTTTTACGGGACAGTTTTGATCTAGGACCGAGGAGCCCGTACATTTGTCCTAATTTTACGTCGAGTTGTCTTCTTGTATGTTCTTCCAGGCTAATCTTCGGACGATATGCCCTACTTTGTTTTAGTTCCACTATCGCTGCACACTTGTTCTTTTTCAACGATGGCATGATGATCGTTGCAGGGTATACATAATGTGAACTTTGTTACGCCAAAAGTTTTTTTATATGATACTATTTATTTAGCAATCAGAATAGTACATAATTCTATAAGCTAAATTGCTGGCGGCAAACAGGTGTACTAATAGAAAAAGACATGATCAGGGAGATATTCAATGATATCGCATGTAGAATTTAAAACATGAAATACTATAACCTACACTAATTCACTGTTTTGAGTCTTTTCCTGGTCACTGGTTCTAGGAGTTGGTCCAGTAGCGCATTACAATGTACCAGTTTTGCGTAAACTAGGGTCAAAAAATATGGATGAATTTTTTATAACTGAATAATAAACCAGTAAAAATAAATTTGTTGATGTCACAGAGTTTTTGAAATATTTACGGCTTAGATTAAAAATGACTTTTGTTGACCGTTTGGGTACTATGACATTTGTCCAGTAGTTCAATTACCGTCCTGTAATTAAAATTACTTGTAGACTTGATGCAAAAGTTTATGAGTATTAAATTGAGATGTTGTCCTCTGTCAAAGTGAAATATGAAAGATTCCGAACAACACGTTCAAAGCGACACTGATACAAATAGTTAACGTCCAGAGGAGTGGAGAGATCGTTTGTGGCCCATTACTCAAGGAAGAGCTCGGACAAGTTTCTCTCGATCGCCAAGGTCGACCGACTTCGTCTCTAATTCACGGAGGCATGATCGTAGATTCAAGGACAAACGCATTCCACCCATCACTTCTTGTTTTCCCTGGTTCTAGGAACCTACAGAATTTGAACGTTTCCGGTTAACCAGTAAACACCGTCTTTGAAACTACACAAGACCCTAAAACTGTAAAAATAAATTATTTTCAAATTTAAAGACTTTACATTTATCATTACGAAGATACGAAGCCTGTTATTATTTTCATATTCAATCAAATTTTTAATGTACGTTTTTTCTGAGCTTCAATTTGCGAGTCTTATCTGAATATTAACTGTCGAATTCAAGTGAAGGTGCCCTTGTAACTTTATAACTTAAAACTACTGACTTTAGTTGACGGTATGAAATATTGGAAGTGGTCACCTGAAGACGGCGCCAGTGTCCGCCACAGAAACGTCGCGGCCGGAGTCTTTATCCACCCGTCTGGAAACTCATTACACTGTTACAGCCCAAATACCTTCGTTCCTTAATGACACTAATTGTGCAATAGTGTACACGAAAATTCGAAATGGAGATCGATTCCAAAGGCTCCTATAACTATCAAAAACATTATAGAGTGACGACTTTCCCAGTGTAGGTGATATATGTAGTCTTCTCGGGTTTCAACCCGGGTGAACTCGTTGAGGCCGTACAACGTTTAAATGGCTATCACCATCATCTTCATACCTGAAGACGATTTCGGTGACAGCCATTGAAACGTTGTACGGCCTCAACGAGTTCACGCGGGTTGAAACTTGAGAAGACTACATATATTAAAAACATGTAAAACTGCTGTAAAACTGCAATAAACTATTTTTATGTTCACAGTTGGGTTTCTCCCTTCTTGGATGGTTTTATTGTTCAAGGAAAACAAAATGTGCACACAGTGGGAAACGATTACCAAAGTAAACCGATTGGATGAAAAATTAAAATTGACATAAATCCAAAATATATTTTTTCGGTAATAAATAAATATCCGAATCACTGTTAACTACAATTCTAAGGTCAATCTATACTGGCACTTAGTAGTCAGAGCCAATTCAATGAGCCGTTCTTGTGTTTTAATATGAAGGGAGTTCTTTATGTAAAAAGTCAAATATAATAATAAGGCAATTACATAAAATATTAAAATTTATTGCTAGAAATACAAGTAATTATCCTCACGGATAATTAAGAAATCGTATATTCAGCCTGGAAAAGATAACTGTTGTAATGCTATGAAGTGTAGGAGCTTTTTATTGTGTGCGTAAAGACTATTAGATGTACCATCAAGCGAGATCAGTGAGAACCTTGAGTGACTCCAAATTCAAAGAATATTATGCAGCCTGCCGAAATTAAATTATTTTCTTTGTTTTTTTAAATTATACAGTAAATTGCTGGGGCTTAAAAATTGAACTTCTTATCTTCAGACTACCTCGCTTTTATTATTACAACACTTTGACTTTTATATCTTGCCAAATTACCGTAATATTAATTCTCTTAATCAAAGCGCCTTTCGAAAAAGATGAATACACAGTAGTATACTTTCAGTAGCCGTCCAATTATTATTGCTATTGAATAAAACGGTCAACTAATAATTCTATCCATACAATGTCAGTTCCGATTGACCCATAGTCCCTATCAAAAGTGAAGAGTGGATGGCATTGGATGGCAATTAGTTACATATCACCCCAGAGCTTTTGAACATAAATAACATTCGAGATTGCATTAAAGCTATAAAAACAGTTATGCTGATGACACGAACTTAATAATAACTGTTAGCGACGACAAAACACTTGAAATAAAAAGGTGAAACTGCACTGAAGTCATTAAATGTCCGGTTCAGAACAAACAAATTGGTTCTCAACTTACTGAAAACTAAATTTGTTCAGTTTTCGTCTGGTAACAACACTAAATTAGCGACTGATCACGCAATATTTCTCGGTGTTCAAGTTGTATGAAAGTTACGATGGAATGAACATATTAAGGTACTCTCAAGTAAACTTAGTTCCGTCTGTTGTTCGCTTCGATTATTAATGCAACAAGTAGATACTTTAACTGCAAAAACGATACGTTATGCATATTTCCATTGAAACATGTGCTATGGAATTACGAGCTGGCGACTTTCTTCTCGCACTGCGGAAATATTTAAACTACAGAAACGAGCGATCCTAATATTATGTGGCAAAAATTGCAGAGAAAGTTGTAGACCTCTTTTCAAAGCTCTTGGAATTTTAACGTTACCCAGTGCATACAGTTTGGAAACTATAAAATTCGTAAACCGTAATCAAAGTCTGTTTGTTACAAACGGGGAATTCCATGAATATAATACCAGAAACCGCGCGACATTACGGACAGACAAACATCATCTCTCACTTTTTGAAAAAAGTGTACAATATTCTCTTAGCATAAAAAGTCTTAGCAGTTACAGCGTATTGATTAAGAAATGCAAAACTCTGCTGATTAACGGCCCGTATTACTCTGTTAACGAATTTGTAAGTCGGCCTGAGCCAAACTCACATTAGTTCCCTAGAAGATACTGTTTAATTTATGGAATACTAATATAAATGTTTATTGTCTGTGTGTCCAACTGATACTTCACAATTGTTTATTTGATGTCGTCCGCACGAGATTTGCAGCCACTGAGAAGAGCTGCCAGATAAATTCTTCCGGAGGCGCCAACACTTTTAAGGCTCATCAGTACGAGAAGATGATAAACAAATGGGAGTGTTGTTTGTGCAGTGCAGTGTTATTTTTCGAAAACTTTTTAGTGCTCTTAGTGAAGTTCAGCTTACAATTATTTTTT
Source organism: Zhengitettix transpicula (assembly GCA_037074705.1). NCBI lineage: Eukaryota > Metazoa > Arthropoda > Insecta > Orthoptera > Tetrigidae > Zhengitettix > Zhengitettix transpicula. The sequence continues at coordinate 27,289,839 of CM073590.1, read as the reverse complement.
ATTCCTTACTTTTATTATTATTACTTGTGTAATGTTCTGTAATCCTAATTTATTCTCCCTTATTTACATATGTAGTATTCCTTATATTCTCCCTGAACTTATTTCATGTAATTTCAAATATGTACACTTTAAATTCTTCATAACACTATTTATGTGTAATCTTAAACATCTAGAGTATTTATGTATATTGGTATGTAATATCAATATGACTTGTCCTATTTCCTCAGCAGAGGATTAATGGGACTAATCTAATCTAATCTTCAATTACTTATTGCGCTACATAATGCTAGGGAGACTGAGCAAGAACTCTTTCAATTCCTGAAGGTGAAGCCTCAGGTGTGTCCGTAAAGAGGAGTGAAATGACGGCAGACAGGTTGGGACAGTGAAAGCGCCGCGCCGCATCCTCTCCTGACCCGGCTGGGAGGCCGAACCAAGTAGGTCGTCCTCGGTAATGTGTCACGTGTGTTTGCTTTTTAGCAGAAGCAGGTTAGCGCCTCTGGCAGGTGGAAACATCTTTCACAGCTGATAGCTTCCTTTCTAACAATTGCGTAACAAATTTCGGTACTTTCGTCTCTCGCAACAAACAGCGGCAAAAAGATAATGGCATGTCATTCGACAAATGTGCATGTACGCGGCTGATGGAACTCCTGGCGGTTACTTTCTCGATCGGCGCCTTGGTGCATCCCTCCAAAACGAGTTATAACATAAGTTAAGCACCGACGTCACGTCACGGGGACTGACGTGAAATCTATAGCACTATATGGCGTTAAGTCCTTCATTCTTCTGAAGTAAATGTTGCTTTAAATAAAAGTGTTTACCGAGTATATCGCGGTTATTCATATATTTAATTAAAAAGTGAACGCCCTTCACGAAACGGCAGTTTGAGGTCTCTTCCAAAAACATCAAACCTTGGTTCTCCATAAGTACAGTTCTTTATAAATATACATTTATATTAATATCCTACAAATATTCTACTACTGAGTTTCTCAAAAACACTTTCTTTCCGAACAACAAGGAGGGAGGAATAATTTCGCGGAACACATACGTTGATACAGTGCAAGACATGTCTAAATTAATTGAATACGTCTTTGTATGCAAACAATTCTTACAACAAAAATTAAATACAAAAATAAAATTTGTATGTCGATAATAAATATTTAAATTAAAATGAATTAAACAATAAAATCAGAAAAATAAGTTGTTTATTATTAAAGTCGACAGTTATATTTCATAAAATTTCAATAATTAAAGAAATATAACGTTTCGTCCGAAATTTGGGACCTCTTTCGGTAATGTATTCTTTACCTATAAAAATATACACAAAAATTTCTTAAATATACAAATAAAAATCTTTAAAAGATCTAGATATAAATATTTTAGGCCAAGCATCTTAGTTAAAATAGATAATTATTTGTCTAAACGTATAAATAAAATGAATAAACTATCCAATAAAGCCAGAATAATGGTTGTTTACAATTAATTCTCGAATTCCAGTGCAAATAACCAATTTTTTCTACCTTGATTCGAAGATTTATTTATTATATTTATACTTAATGTCAGATAAGTATCAATTATTAAGATTTAAATTATCTAAATATTTGATACATCATAAACATTCATTTTCAGTTACAATTATTTATGTGATTTCTCACTAAATCAGCTCTTATTTCAGACAGAGAAATACGCGGTTGATCTTCTAATAATGCAGTCTTGATTGTTTTTATTTTACTTTTTATGTTACCTTGAGTTGAAAAAAAAACATATCCCACATAGATTTTGACGAATAAATTTGTAGTAACGTAAAAAAATCTCTTTCAGATAAATTATGACATTAATCTCTAAGTAAAATTCTAAACCTGACCAAAAAAAATTTTTTAATACTGGTTCAGATGAAAGGAAAATCAGCTATTCATTTATCTTCCAGTTGGACGTATCAATAATAAAAGGATTTCTAATCCAGACCTAATTCTCCGACTGAATGTGTTATCATTGGCTTTTCCGATGGGTTTTTCAGAATTAGGTTGATTGTAAAACGGGGAAATTGGTTTGAAATTTTTCTAAAACTATAATAACATTGGACAAGAATATTGCGGATAATATAAAATACACATATTAACTCATCGGGGTGACGTCAGGTTATATATTATTACAATTTTAATTGATCTTTGTCCGAAAAAAAACCTAAAGGTAATTATGTCATTGACGTAATTTTCTTCAAGAAAATTAATTGTTGCGTAATATTGGGCAATTGAAATAATAATAAGATTATAAATATATGTCTTAATAACTTCACAATAAATTAAAATATAAAATGTCTGTAGTAAAAGTATTGTGATTAGATAAATAAATAGTTAAATAACTAAACAAAAGTAAGCTTTGCCTTTGAAATCGTCAACCTTTTTGTGCTGTCATTCGTTCCTACGGGCTCTTGCATTTTTTAATTACCTGACAAATGCAACAAAGATTTCAGGAACGCTGTACTTATTAAGCACTTATTTTTTACTTTTATTTGGCTATTTATTTATCTAAATTGACAGTTGTTGTTGATGTAGATAATCCTGAAGATCGTTACATTGCTGAGCTAAAGTTCTGTTACGGCAATGCTGCTGTTCCTGAACTTGTTTTTGATAACCTTCCGTATTTTAAGGAGCAGCAGAGTGCTGATCCTAGACAAAGCAGCCTGGATTCGATTCATGGTTCCATAAATTTTTGATCAAAATCCATAATTTTTTAAAAAATAGTGATACTCTTTCGTGTGTCTTACGAAGGTTTCGGTTATTTTTCTTACGCAGTTTCCAAGTCTGCCCATTACGATGCGGATATTATAGTGATTGCGTTGATTGAGGGGGTCTAAGATTTCACTCACCAACTGATTACATGTTTTTCATCATACCAGCGCCATCGCCTTGTGTAATTCCGTTAACGGGTATTATAGGAAGCCGTAATTCAAAACACGTATCACTGATGAAATACGTGTTCCTATTTTGTACCAATAATGTCTAAATTGTAAGCTACTAAAATGATAAAATCCGAAATGAGTCGGTACTATCTGAAAATAAGGAATGCATACATTGATCAAATTGATACGATTGGATCGTCTTGATCTAAAACCCAGTTCCGAGAGTAGCAGAGGCCATGGCCAACACTTTCTAGCCTTGCTCAATGCTGAGTGAGACGGACTCGCGAATCACCTACGCTAATTCTTAGGAGACCTTTGAGGATAATGTCAAACAGCGTTAGTGAGCGGTGTGTCTAAACACTCAAATTAACCATACACAGGAACATCTATGAAATTAATCATTATTCGATTCGATGGTTCGGTGATTCCACGTAATTCTTTTATAACATACACAATATTAATCTTACACCGGTCTCGTGTGCCAAGATCTCATTGTTATTCTGCTTCCCTGAAGACGAACAGAGTTTATTACTGTTCGAAACGTCGAACTCTTTCTTCTTCTTCCATACACTTAATAATGATACACCATTGATCAAATTTAAATGCACAATTCAATAGTTACTACTTCTGCAGGATAATGCCTCTATAGCTACCTGTCAGATCGACAGTCCATCCGATTGAAATTGTTTAGTATAATAGTATAATAGTAAAATAGATAAATGATTAAGAAAGTTAGCAAATTCGGACAAAAATGTGATACTATAAATACCACACGTTTCTGGGATCCTGGTCCATTTCCTCAGGTGTGAAGAAGAGCCTAGAGCGACACAACTGCACTTGTGAGTTGACAAAACTCAAAAGCGACGAAAACGCAAAATGGGAGGGCCGAAGGGTTTTCGTAACAATAAGGGAGCAACGACAGTGAGAAAACAGAAGGTTTAGTGTAATAATAAGGAATCGTAGTATTATTGAGTTTCATTGGGTCTGTTTGTACATTACTAGCTGTGATGTTTGATTTAATGTGAAGAATCTCTGAAATGAGTCTGGAATTGTACCTGGTGTAAATTTCTAAAATCTTTTGCCAATCAAATGTATGTTTAGAATTGATGATATGTTTGGATACTACAGATTGTTTATCAATGGGTAGTTTGATATTAGATATAGTGCAGTTGTGTCGCTCTAGGCTCTTTTTCACACATGAGAAAACGGACAAGGATCCCAGAAACGTTGTGTGGTATTCATCACTTTTTTTTGTCTGAATTGGCAAACTTTCTTATTCATTATTTTCAATCAGACGTAAATGTTTTCATTTTTTTATTTTAGTAAAATATATTTTTTAGAATTACATATTACAGTGTGTTGGCGTTTTTTAAAGGAATTTATATGGTAATTTCATACTTTCGAAGTTTTTATGTCAATTAACCACAGAGTCTGAATCCAATTTTGTGAAAAATCTGTCTGAAATAGCTACAGATAAAATACGAAATAGGACTTGTTACAGGATACACACATACATAATATATCAAATTTAATTATTAATTAAATTCATGAATAGTCAAAATAAACATACTAACAAGATATTGCATTGTTTATGAAATGAAATATAATCACACATTGATCAAATTGATATGATTGAATCGTCTTGATCTAAACCCAAGTTCAGAGAGTAGTTATTCATCGGAGAACATCTAAATGGCTTTACGTTTTTTAACGTTTGTTTTTTAAAAAATAAAAGGGTGTTCTGAAATAAATACGGACCATAATCATCTGCTCTTGAATTTTTGTTTTCACTTATAAATAATTAACTTATTATATAAGAACCTTCTTTCCCTAATATTTTGAATTCTAGCTTTTTTCATGAAGCGTGTTTTGGCTTTGAATAAATTTATGTTGCATATCTCCAATATGTAATAACCACCGTAATTAATACAAAATGTAATATTTTATCTTCATGTTTTATTAAATGATGACGCAACGTGACAAATTATTGCATGTCACAGTTCAAAAAGCAACTAATTCAATTTCAAATGTTTATTGTGAAATTGAACACAAAATAGAAGGTGAAACACTGGTGCCAGGAGACAAACTGTAAATACCTAGGCATTTATTTTAACAGTAAGCTGAGGTGGGAGGAGCAGGTAAACTATGCTACAAGGAAAGCATGGAATACTTTGCTCTTTGTAATGAGATCTCTCTAAAATGAAAATGCAAAATCCAAGAAAATGGCATATCTATCATTTATACTACCACTAATGGAATATGGTGCAGCATGTTGGGATCTGTATACGAAAAAAACAGATACAATCGTACAGATAGGATCTGGGCATGGTAGCGAAAAAGTAAAGCTGCTAGGGCGGGAAACGCTTCAGACGAGAAGGGAAAGAGCCAGGCTACACGTTTTCCTTAAAGCCTTTCCAGGTCAAAATCCTTGTCAGGGAATTCTAGATAGAATGAGAGAACCTACGTGAGGACTGACCACATGTTCAAGTTAAATACCAGACAGCAAAAAACAGATGTTGAAAAACACTCATTCCTAAATAAGTCAATAAATAAATACCTGCAAGAGTTTGCGGAGAAAGTCCTCTAACGGAAAGAAAATTTAGATTTAATCTGAACCCTCTAGTGAATGTAGGGTAGTGTAGTGAAGTGAAGAGATAAAAAAATCCATTCCTTGTCTTCTTTGATAGTTAAATCTTTATTTTCAGATATCTTTCCACTTTTCAGGCCAGTACAACATTAATTCATTCTTTAACTATTTCAAAATTAACCTTTACTTAATATGTTATATATATGTATTTATAGTTGAAATAATGTCCCTAAACCTAGATTATATTTTAAAATAATGATATTAATTTACTCTAATTTTCTTTACTGTAACTTCCCTTATATAATTTGTAATTAAATTGTAATTTCATGCATCTACCATCGGGCAAACTGCAAATAAATACATACAAACACAGATCTTTTTTTAAAAAAAATATCATCACTTGAATAGTCTAGTCAGGCATTTGGTACCTGCGACACGAACAGATGGCTCTTGAGTATGCATTAAATATGTAGATTTCTACCTTTTATAACGAACCGCTTCGAACTACTTTCCTACACACTCGTTGAAGTTTCCAAAACGTACGCTTACATATTTCATATAAATAGGTGTCACATGGACCAAGTTTTCAGTTTACTCCAACATCAGACACAGTCCACGAAACCTGCACAATATTAGCTTCCGTGCATTTTACTTCCTTATCATTCGGACATAACAATGAGGAAGCTTGAACCCTGGGACTAGAGCAGACACGCGGAATGATAAATTCAGGAATCTATTTTACCAAATTTTGTAATAGAAGACGCCAGTTTTAAGAGTTTTGCGGTAACAAACAGAATTAACTTCTCACTGACCGCAGGAATTCGTAAATGTCCTTGTACAACTCGTATATGGTGAAGTTGGCTTAGACAGAATTAAGATAAACATGTAGGAATGTCTTCCCTGGCAGATGATATATAATAACTGCTCTCTGTAGTTGCTTCTCTAAATTGGCTCCAGTAATTGACAAGCGAAAAAAGTCGAGAAAGGTTACGACTTAAAGACGTATGTGTAATGTCAGATGTGGGCCGCACGTAATTGCTGAAGCGTATATTATGTAATGCGTCTATAATATTTCAGAAACAAAAAAATTTAATGGTTTAATCTCTACAGCTTCATATTATTTTTTGCAACCGAATCCTATTGTGAATTTATATTGTACTGCGCGTACCGAAGTCGAAAATGTGCAAGTTTATATTCTATAATATATTTTTATAAAATTTTAGAAACACAAAATATACATATTAGTTTTCAGGATATCTTAGATTATAATACAAATTAAACAGCAACTTCAAATTTAATTACTAGTCATATTTTGCTATAAGGTACTTCGTAGAACATAGTTCTTAGTACATGATCGTTTATAGCCATCATTAATTACAAATAGGTTACTTACAGTTACGTGTGTGTGTGTATTATTGGACTTACAGAAACGTAATTTTAAGTTTTTCTGATCCGGGAACAAATATTAACAAATAAAAACTAGTACTCCACGATAGCATAGGAAGCTAAATTACCTTGATACTTTCAATAGATCGTGCAACAGGACTGCATGAATTAAATCCGTAAGATTATATAATATTGCAGAAAACGTTCTCGGATTTCCACACGAGAAGGATTTCTGTAACAAATACACCGGTAAAGTCTTCGAACTTTTATAGAATATTGTGCACAGAATTCAATGGCAAGTAAATACGGCGTAATAATAATTAAATACGCGCTTGCTAAAATATGTAATACGATTAGGTAGTCAATAATTCAAACTTCCTAAACACATGAGAAAGTCAAATGTAATTTTTGTCGTTCATCAAAATTATATCGTTATTTCTACTTAAAAGAATAATTTGAATAAACAAATTTATTCATCTTTTTAAATATATTGCTACATGAGACTTCACGTACGGAATAAGATCTCAAAATACTTTTTTCTCTTTACCCTTATTTTATTTATAATTTCGAAAATTACATAACGTGAGGGCCGAATATATTATCGTTTTCTAGTTCGGCGACGAGGATACCTTGACTTTCAACTGCCGAAATAAGGCTAGTGTAATGAAATGTGGGACACCGTCGCCTCTAGAGGAGACACTCCTCTGTAGAAATTCTTTAAGCTTTCTACAATCAACGCCCAAAACCAACTAAAACAGCAACAACTGCATTTTACAGATTTATTCCAATATATATAAAATAAAGTTTCTTTCATCTTATTTTTCATATATCATAAGAAGACTTCCCGCTACTAATAAAGGTAATTCCAAGTACTATTAACATTACATGTGTTATTGTAACTTATTGAATGTATATATATATATATATATATATATATTTTAGTTTTTTAAATAAATTCTAACGGTTTCTTCAATAGTAGCCTGACTTGTAACTAAAATTATCTCTATTTAATAAAATTATAAATTTGAAGTTATTTTATAAATAATTTGATGTAAAAGCTTCTCAAAACATGAGAAATTATATTTTCTAAAAAATTATACAAAATTGAACATCAATAATAAAATTTTTAACACAAAACTTAATTATTAAGATATCATCTTTTCAACTATAATTATGTTCACCTGACGAAGTCGAAAATCTGACCTATGGCCATTATATTTATTTTTGTTATATGTCAGCTAAAATATTAATTTTATATTTAATATTCTCTTGATTCAGTCAACGGAGCGGGTCATTCTTGTACATTTCAAAAAAATCCAAAAAGTCCATAAGCATATGTTAAAATAATTAAATTAAACTCCGTCAAAATGGTACAAGAATGTTTCAACTTTTGAGGGTCATTGTCATTTTTGAAACGAACAAAATACTTGTAAGTGGAGATCAGCTAAGTAAATTGAATAAAAACACATATGAACATCAAAATTAAACGTGGAAAATAAGTTCATGATAAGAAATATTATTAACAAGCGAAATTGGCAAATGATAGATGGAAATTTGAATAAAAAAACTATGACGTTTTCTCAGCCTATTAGTAGGCCGTTTCAAGTAAGACAATCTAAGAAAATGAATTTTCTTAAATTATTACCTTTCTTAGATTGTTTTACTTGAGAAGGTCTGCTAATAGGCAGAGGAATCGTCGTAGTTTTTTTATTAAAATTCTGTCCGTAATTGACTATTTTCGCTTCTTAACTAACAGAAGTTAATACTGTTCATATAACATATATCACGAACGTATATTCCACGTTTTCTGATTACATATATCTGTTTTTATTCAATTTATATAGTTTCTCTCCACTTACATGTATTTTGTTCGTTTCGGAGATAAATATGAACTGTAGTGGTTAAATATATTATTATTTTAACCTATGATTATGAACAATTTTGTTGACTTATCTTTTAAATATTATTCGGACTTTATACTTATTACTATTGTTCATGTTATTCTTATATTTAATGTATATTTTTCTAATGTATCTTGTGTACTCCTTAACCTTATAACATTAGTTTCACATTGACAAACATATTTTACAGAAAATTATAAAGCACGTTCACAACGTAAACTTATTTTTTCTGTAGAATTAATATGTTTTCGCTAATGAAACTATAAATAACTGATACCAAGAAAGGTTTGATGAGAGCTATGATAGAACCGTTGCTTTCACTCTCGTTGCTGGGAAAAGCTTGTAACCTTCACACTCGCAACTATTTATACACGCGTCGTGGTAAACACTCGCAGAAACGTTTCTCTGAGGAACTTTTCCCCGGCCCAGCTCATCGACGGGCCGAAATTAATTGCGCACTTCAATCACAGAGTTAGCATTTAAGAACTGAACTTGGGTAAAACGATGAGTTTCAACGATTTGCTTCCCTACTGATACGTCTCGTTCCCATTAAGCAGACGAAAGAACGTTCAATAAAATGATTAGGCCCATTAATTGTAAACAAGGTTATATTTTACACGTTTAACTATTAAGAGCACGTATAACAAATTATAATACTTCGTATACAATTTTATCACTATACTAAAATGGACATCTAAACTTGTGAATATTTTTTGTGTCAAGTGACAAATTAAATATATTTCTATGCCTCTCGTACAACAGTTTAAGAGTTTAATTTTAACTTCATATAAAAAATATATTGACATTGTTCCCTAAGTTCGCAATTGCTAATTCTTTATTGGGTCCTTAATGTAAAATTACACTTTAATACCAAAAAGAAATAAATGGTTAGTTAGACTTATCGTGAAAACGTAATGTTAATTTATTTTTCAGTTTCAATCGCATTGAAGGCCAAATTTCAAAGACGTAACTCGGCTGCATTTGATTTATCTTAAGAAAATTACACCGATGTCCAGTGATGGCAAAACTTGATTTACTTTTCAGATATGAACCATATGTAGGTGGGTCGTTGATGAGATCTTCGCGGCGACTTCGGTATGGCCTGACCCGATAATAATCGGTGTCGACTCACATCAGCCTTAAGGCCGATACCTTGACATTTCGACGTCTTCTACCGCAATACGCTATCATGTGAGTTGTAACCTACTTCAAAACCGACAGTAACTCCCACTATTTCTAAAAACTCAAGCTTTCGGAAGATAAACCCATAGGAAGCACATACCTCATATTCTGGATTGATGTATATGATGAGACAAGCCCTTGTTCGTCAGCAGAGGACTAGTAGACTGGAGTTTGACGCCAGAACACAATATATCGTGATTCCGAGCTTCATTAACATGACATTTATATCCTTCTATTCGATTTACATATGCATAATTTATTGCAATAACCCAATGATTATTTCTGAACCATGTACGACAACGATGTTAAAAATTCAAATAAAAATTTTTATTCCGTATACGTTAACTTTATTTGCACTACATTGTCAACGTCTGAGCTTGTGTCAAGATAATATAGAACGTTGTTGTGGGTTATTAGTTATATTTATCTTAGACTACAGATTGTTTATTAATGGGAATTTTGTTATTGGTCATATGTTCCTTGATATGGGTATTGAGTGATCTTTTTATTCCAACAATGTAGCAGGAATTACGATCACAGCAATAGATTTTGTTATCTACACAATATTTGCTACAAGTGTCAAGTGGGTCCTTAGGGTTTTTTTATCAAGAGGTATTAGTATATCTTTAACTGATGGATATTGAATATTATTTAAAAATTGGACGAACTTACGATGTAATAATTTGTAATGAGGGACAACGAGAAAACCTTTAGATTGAAGTGAATGGGGTCGAGTAGCAGTAGGATATTCGATTTTGTTCAACATTAAGGTTTATGTTTTTATTAATTTAATTAAAAGGATACTGATTAGAAATTAAAATGGTACAGACAATATTTATGTTGTGTTGATGAAACTTGGAGTCTATGTCTACAAGATTGTATACTAAAACTTTTCTGCACAAATTTTCGATTATTTATCAAAGGAACTGCTAATTTTCATTTGATTAAAATGTGGTGATTTATATTTCATTAAAATGTTTCTGACAAGTCGAATAGTATATTATTTAAAGCTTTTAAACAGTTCTGAATCATTTCGAAGGAGAAAAGTCGTAGTGCCTGAAGAAATGTGAACGAACATATAAATAAATATGAGAAAGAAACTAGAGTGGAATTGATCTCTGCATACGTACGACTCAAAGAAAACAGAAACTCGTCCTTTAACAGTAACTTTTTCTGAAATTAACTTACGTAAAGAACTAAAGTATTGTAAATAAGAACAAAATTAGAAACGAAACAAGATAATTATCCTGCTGTCAATACTGAACACCAATAACGCATACTTGACAATGTAGCAGGATAATAATTTATCTGTAGCGAAAACTAAAGAGAACTAGAGTAATATTGTACTACCTGCTGAAAAGAGACGAGGAGAATAAAGTGTGAAAGGGAAACTTACGTAAATGTGTCCCTGTTGCTGTGACTTGCACTCATCACGTCTTAACGAGCAGGAAGGGCTTTTGCCCTTGGCCTTTGGAAGTCCTCTGGGTCATGAGCCGTTTACGCTACGCTTTCATTCGCAATCCAGACGGAACACTACGCAACTGCAAACTGCCGCTTATTGCAATTATCCAATTTCGAAAACACAGTGACAGGGGATTAGAAATCCGTTTCGTCGCGGCGTTTTTACGACTTGGGCAATCGCAAACTCACGTACTAAGATTCGCGTTATCCGCATTCCTCGCTCTACGGTTCACGTAATCAGCATTCCTTGATCCTGCAGTTTACTACGATTTTCCTCTGGCTTTAGATAACTTTATTGACGAAACAAAAACTAACAGAACTGTATTCCATAAGTTGTCAAATCCAAACGTATGAGACTTCTTCTATGAAATATTGCAGAAGGACGTATCATTTACATATCAGCGCCCAGTGTTGGTCGCCACGGGATTGGGTTTTAATGTTTTCCATATTCACAGTATGTCACATACTTCAATCATATCAGTCTATCTTTATGGATACAACCTTAGCTGTAACATGCGAAAGTAAAACGATTTATTTTGTCAGGATATCGCAGATTGTCTTGATGTCCGATCTAGAATCTACAATATTTTTGACCTCGGAGTGCTTGACATAATTGGGTTAGACAAGAGGGTTGTAATATCGATATGAGAATTCTTAATAAATTGTGGTCAGTTGGATCCATGGTTATTGTGACATCGGCAGTTCCTCAGGAGATTGTTATAATCGGCCTACATAAATGACATATGAATTGGTATTAATTAAAAGAATTAGTGTATTTGCTGACGACTGCGTAATTTATTGTGAAATTGAGAGTGTAACAAGAGCTTCAAAATAACTTACATATCTTAGAAACGTGGGTTAAAAAAATGAAATGATAAATTTGGAAAAGCGTAAATCAATTAACTTCACGAGAGCGCGAAGTAAGGAGCCCCAATGCTACGGCCTATAAAAAGTAAAAATTGCATATATCGAGGACTAAACATCAACACGAAAATAAGTATTCAAAATCTCGGAAGACAGTTCCTTTTTCATGAAGACAACATTGAATATAGCCAATGATAAGACACGTGAATTGACTTAAGACTTTCCCTGTTCGTCCGATTTTGGAGTACAGTGCTGCCTGCTGGAAGTCTTGACGTGGAAGTTGCAAAGAGCAGTATGAAAATTAAATGGTACTCTTTAAGGAGAGATAAATTGTGACTATGCGCGATTTTTGAAGCATTAAGGGGAGATCGGATAGGAACGAAATGCACGATAGAATACTCGAGCTAAACTAAAATTTAATGAAAGGAACACAGGAAAAAAACTAATACAGGGAAGCACACAAAGATCAAATTTTGGTGAATTTTCATTTATAAATAAAACTATCTTATTAATAAAAGGTGGGTAAATGAATACTTATATAGAAACATTAACAGTTACATGAAAAACGAAATTAAAAATTTCACTAACGTTTGGTACTTTTCTTTACGGATCTGTTCAGACGGTATTGAATTTAATATGCCACACATGTTAATTTTTAATATTAAAACTATCAAAATTGTAACAGTTTACCTGCATATCTGCTAGATACCTACCGTACTAGTGTCCATAATTTTATTATTAAATTAAGCCAAATATTAAATTTATACATGGACAGGGAGAAAAATAAAATTGTTAAACTTTGTGTTTTTGTTGTTTTATAAATTTATTTAGCAATAGTAATGTAACGCCGCCACCGGACTTACCAACAGAAGTTGGACTAAATAAACAATATAAAACAGATAAATAAATAGAGTATATATATAGGGATACAGATCAAGGTGTTTGATATGATTATCATAGTTATAAAATTTATATATATTTATTTTTTAATCTTTCTACTGAGATAAAAATTTCAACTTATTGGATATGGAGGATATTTTAGACAATGCATTGTTTCCCCGCAATCTTATTTTAAAATTTATTTTATCTGCAATCATAATTTACATTCTTATCAACTAATTTGTCGACTGACACCCTTATAAAGATTTTACAGATTTTATCGAGTTTCCTTGGCCATCTATTGAAATGGCCAGCTCTTTTATTGACATTTGTTATATGGCTGCATATTTTCGGAAAACCACGGAGAATTAAATGGATTATGGACACCCAGTCCCATAGCGACACTCCGACATATAGTTTATTTCTTTATAAATAAAATAGTACTTTCGCCTTTATATTGCTTAGAATCTCGTGTTTTTTTTTGTAAATCTTTACGTTTCGTGTGTAAGGGAATCCGAAAGCAACGTCAATTGAATTCCTGACTGTCTCGCTGACTTAGTTCGCTACTCACAAGAAAACCGTGTTGACGATTTCAACAAACCTTCACGCCGTTCTTATATATATATATATATATATATATATATATATATACTTAATAAGGTTTTAAAACATATCAAAGGACCGTCCTTCATCTTCAAACTAAATTGAGAACGGTTCAAAGCGTGATTTTAACAGCTTTGGCTTTGGATATGTGGTGGTCAAGAAGTATGATGAAACTCAGATGGGTAGATCGAGTCTCAAATCAGGAATTCTTGAATTGAAATTCGTGAGGAGGCAACATTATGGAGGACACTGAATGAAATGAGGGATAGACTAATAGGCCACATTTTGAGGTACAGAGGGTTTGTTAAATTAGTATTAGAGGGAAGAGTGCGGCGTAAGAATATAAGTGGAAAACTAAGGAAATTGTGGGCTGTAATAGTACGTAGAGAAGAAAAGATTATCGCAGGATAGATTAGAACAGAGCTGCGTCAAACTATGAGTCTGCCTTAAATTTCTATCAACCATTTGAATATATTAAATCTTAAAGCTCTGACGGTATTGGTCAGCCTGATTTACTTTTCTTTGTAACGGACATGTTATTATTAGGTAAACAGAAAGTATGTTGTCAAGAGTATATATCACGTATGTATATGTATGTACGTGTAAAAGTAATTCTACAATGCATTGTTCTCGTAAAATTGTTCAGTAGTATATCTTAAATACCATTCGTAAAAAACACTTTACGGTCCATCTACCATGCAGTTTTTAACTAGATACATAATTAGCAATTTGTTAATCTGAAAACATTAGTCAAGAAAATTTCGGCGATAAAACAGAGATAACCTGATTGAGGTCACACGTAAGTCTTCAGCATTCCAGCAGACCTCTTTGGCTAATGATATTTGCACAATAGGTCACGTCAAAGAAACTACTTCTGAGTTGAAAGTATTAGCAACACTCAAATAAATAGTTCGCAATTTTAATTTGTGTACCTACAAGTGTGAGCATTTTTATTCAAAAGTTTAGAAGCAACTTATATGAATATATTGAGCCTTCGAATAATTTCGTGTTCCGTTGCGTGAGGTGAAACCTGAATTTTTCTTGACTGGGCGTGCCGGAATGGCATTGGCGGCCTTTATTTTGGTTGGTATTCTGGTGACGTGGCAAATAGCGAACCACTTGCGTTGGCAGCGTAAAAAATGACTCTATGCTAAAATCGCCCTCGACGGCGGTTTCTTGAAAAGCGAAAGTTCAAATTCAGACGATTCAAAGAATATTTCTTCTCTACTAGTATCATTTGCTGCGAACAATATTATCGTTGCTTCGTTCAATTAGCTTCAACCGCAGCCGAACCATGATCAGCAATATTAACCACCGGTTTTAGTGAATCATGGGTTGAAGAATAATAAATTACTAACATGTAACTTTCAAGGGGTCAGATAAAAATTTAATAAAAATTATAGTAAAAGATCCAATATTAAATGATAAAATAGATAAATAAAGTTTAAGGACAGATAAGTTTGATGATTAAACAGCCAATAACAGACATTTAAAAATATATTATTAATTAAATATTAAATTACATGATTCGGTCGTCACGTGGACCCTCTACAGGCAAATATAACAGATATAGCTCCGTTTATTAAAATTCTGTTATTGGCTGTTTTATTATCATTCATAAAATAAATACCTCATTACGTTTCAGAAAACATTGTTGCTTTCGTCGGGTGTTCAAAAAATCGTAAGATATCATTGTGTTGCGTGTAATTCTTAAAATCTCTTACGATTTTTCAACATCTGACGAAATCAACAAGGTTTGGATACACGTAGGAATTACCACTAAAATTTGATTGTTTATTTTTGCTTATGTATAATTAATTTTAACTGACTCCTTGGCAATTACATATTATAAATTTTTAATGTCATTTTTTCAATAATGTAAATTATTAATACTGATTAAGCTTTTCCATTACTTTCTACGCGCACTCTAAAAACCACTCACCAAGGACGTGGGAGGATCCTCTCCTAACGCGTACGGTTCTTTGTAAAAAATACTGAACATTTGAGAACTTTCACCCTTCGAGAAATAATAGTGCATACTTTAAGTATACCTGAACATGTATGTTTGTCGTTCTATAAATAATCTTGTATGATATAGCTTATTAACTGATCTACACAGTTAACCAACTGATCACTGCTTCAGCGCCGAAGGAAACAAGCATTTTAGGAAGAAAGTTGGCAAAGAAGAGTTTAGAATTCTCAAAATCTATTCCATAATCAATTTAATGGTAGTGACGGAATAAGTAAACCATCATTATATTTCGGCTGTAGTGACATTTCGTGGATTCCTCCTGTATCCGGAAGACAGTGCCAGAATCTGATGATCTTCTTCACGTTCAGCAATTATAGACCTGAAAGTCACGTAATTGACGCAGTGGGTCACTTTCCCCGACACACGCCCTTACTGCGTGTGATTATCTCGATTGTCGTGGGCAGGTAAGTCACGAGGACAAAAGAGTCAACCGGCACTGACTCTGCAATCTTCTTTAAACGAGCACTCAGCCGTGAATTACAAAATAATCTGAGCTCTAGAGAGCAGTGTGCAATTTTCTTGTATAGAATTGGTGTTAAATGTGGCTGTCGAGTATTTTAAAGATCAACCATTAAAGCAGTTAATGGAGATGAGTTTATAATTTGTAACAGCTGTTCCAGAGAATGAGACGCAAGAGTACACTGGCAGATGACTAAAAATTTGTTACTTTCTTAAACAGTACTCCTTTCTTCACAGAATACTTTAATATTATGCGGTGTTTTCGCACAGAGATCAAGCACGCTGATTCGACGTCGAAACAATCAATAATCGTCGCTTCCACAACTCATTCAGTTCACTAAAACTGGGATCTCAAAAACGTGAACGACCAATGAAGTGGATACTTCGCATACTATACGACAGGAGTGTCCAAATTAATTTATATGGGCGATTCAAATTGGATCAGCGGTCGGAAATCCGCGGTTCGCCAGTATCGTGCGGCTCTTGGGTCCTTGACAAATTACCACGAGCGGTCGCGCACGTACAGTGGGATTCAAAATTTAATTCCCTTGTACTGATAAAGAAATATTGGAGAAAAACACACCTGAACAGTTCAAACCACAAATGGTATGCTTTCAAAGACTTAGAGAAAGAAGATATGTTGATTTTTTAACACCTGATTCATGTAATCAGTTGATAAAATTATAGTAGCAGACGCCTTCCTATATTTTATTACGGGGAATTAATTTATTATTAGAAATAATAATAATACTTTTATACTATTTTTTAACTCCCCGTTGTCCATCCAGAAGCAGTGAAACTGTCCTGCCTCTATTAATGTTCATCTGACTTTCAAATTATTAATTAGTAGTTTCTACTTAATCTGGAATCTCTCTGTTTGAATCCTCGTCACGCCAAATTGACGGAATGTAGCAAATTGAGAGAAGAAAGAAACTGACGCACACCACAGAAGAACCCAGAATAATCTGTCAAATTATTAGGAAGTAAATTATTTCGTTTGAAAAATTATCCCTCATCTTTTCAAAACGCATCGGCCTCATTAAGGGTTATTTCGAGACAGCAAAAACAAGCCCCGCGACTGGCCAAACTGGCACATCTGAAAACTATTCTAAAATGCACAATGTTCATATTTTCACCACCACTATGTTTTGAAAGGAAATGTAATAAAGATTGCGTAAGCCATCAAATGCTGTTGAATGAAAAATACCTTTGTACATATTAGCATTTAAAAATCCGAATTTTTTCTTCTTTAACCTCAGAAAAATAATTTTATTTCAAGTGACTATATGTCGGGCTAAGTTTTTAAAAAAACAAAAAATTACACAGAATACAAACACACAATACTTATAGTGGTCGGATTTGGGTGATTTATGGTACTTATGATTAGGGAGGATATAGATTTGTTGATTATTGTGTTGATGGTAGGGATTTGTGGATTGTGGAATTTCTTAGGAACCACAGTAATGTTTTGATTTGGGTAACTTGTGTGTGATATTGGCGGTGGAGCCCCAGATAGGGCAGGCGTAGGACCAGATGATTGGATGAGGGAGAGATATATTAGTCGTTTAGTACTGATTGAGACTGGGGAGTTTTTGTTTAGTAGTGGGTATAGGGTTTTGAATTTATTGTTAATTTTTGGGATGGGGTAATTAATATTGGCTTGCCAGGATAGTTTTGCGCCTAGGGTGATATATCTGGGTGAGATTTAGAGTATTTGATTTGTGTTCCATTATTATAATCAGAAATATTGTATGATGTGTTCCTTATAACTGTCACTAAAGCCTCAAATATCTTCGTACAGTAACAACAAACTGCATAATAAGAGGATGAGGCCAAGGAATTTATAAGTTTACGTCGCAAAAACATTTTCTGCATCTCAGGAAGTTGATCTGTATGGTCAATAGTAATTACAATGAATGATTTAGAACGTCTGATGTCGTATTTGTGACAGTAAACGAACGACGAAATATGTAAGCTATTCTACTTCAAAATACTCGATAAACTCATTTTACTCCTTTTTTGAAATAATACCGTGAAAATATCTCAATATATCATGATTCTTACCGTAACCAAGAAGAAATATATGGAGTTACATATGAAATGCAGATCAAGAAATAACGATTTTAATAGACGTAAAAATTGACAAACGACAATTGTCTTGTTCAAATATAGAAACCCTATTGCAATTAATGTTAAGAATGTATGTAAACAGTAACGCTATGTAAT
Organism: Zhengitettix transpicula; assembly: GCA_037074705.1. Taxonomy (NCBI): domain Eukaryota; kingdom Metazoa; phylum Arthropoda; class Insecta; order Orthoptera; family Tetrigidae; genus Zhengitettix; species Zhengitettix transpicula. The sequence continues at coordinate 27,271,360 of CM073590.1, read as the reverse complement.
CTATTGTAAATAACATACGGGTCGCCAATGACCACGATGTCGACGCGACCGCTATAAACTTAAATTTTAAAAAAATTGTCTTGTGAATTTAAATTTTCTATTATCCAACAAAAGCTATATTTTATTTGAAAATGATGCACCATTTCTTGTGCAGTTGCTAAGGAATAAGCAGAGTAAGAAATTTGTGGTTTCTACAAAATTCGAGTATGCTGATTCTAAATGTCAATATGTACATTATGTATGTATGGTAAATATGAGAATACAAAGGTTACTCAAATAATATCTGACCTAAGATACTCTTGAAATAATTTTTTTAAATTGAGATCCTGAAAATGACTCATTTGTTTTGGATTTCCGATGTTTTTAATTCTTTGACATGTATTTATTGATAAATATCCTCTTGTTTCTGGCAAAATTAATATCCTCTTTGAAGACTTACTTTTGTTATTACGATAAAATGTTTACAATGAACCCCATGGTCAGAAAAATTCAAGTTTTTAATCAGAATCCTTCCTCTTTAACAGATAGACGGCAAATTGCAAATAAACACCGACTATGACAAAAATAAAACGCAAAATCGTGGTACATAATCTGTATTCACCTGATACATTCTGTTATTTGGAATATAAAACGGACGTTAGTGAAACCTTTTCCGCGTAATATAATTACGGAATAACTGCGTGAATGTTTGATCTGACGGCATTCCTTTCGTGCATCAGTTCATGCAACGATGACATTATTCGCAGGACAAGGCTGGTTTTTCCAGACAGGTTGTCCTCCCATCCATACTTGAATTAACTTGACTCATGGACAATTATTGAGATGCAATTAACTTTTTAACCATTCTTTCCCCATTTGTTGGTGTAATAGGCTTCATAGACGTGCTCGTGTTCACTGATTTTTAACCGAAAATACTTTCTCTTAAACTATGTCCGAAAATTGCCTAAAATATTGTGTTTCATTAAAGCGGTTACCCTTGAAATGAAACATAACGGATATTTTGATTCCTTAAATTGCGCGTGTAATCGTATAAACCAAATTTTCCTTGCAAATGAACGCTAACTTTAGCTTCGGTCAATTTTAGCCAGGGTGAACTGAATCTTTTTTATTATTATTATTAGAAACTTAACAATCAGAACAATATAATACATGTTCCGTGAGTTAATGTGATGTCACAATAATACAATAACGTGAGCGGATACCCATCCAATGACGTTATCCGGATTGTGAACTTATACTGCTTTCAGGTCATTCGGCCATTTATTGCTGTGGAGTCTTCTGTAGGGAGGGTCATGTTGCAGGGTGGACGCTAGTTCGTTTGGATGAAGTTGGAGACGCAGGAAGTGACTGGCACTCCGGTTGGTGCATTCTTCTTGAACGGTTGGCATTCCGAAGTCCGTATGTAATGTTCGATTGCTGACGTACCAAGGTGCATTTACAAGCATTCTGAGTGTTTTCGATTGGAATCGTTGGATGATGTTGACATTGGATTTGCAAGAGCAGCCCCACAGCTCAATGCCATATGTCCAAATTGGTTTTATTATAGCTTTGTAGAGTAAGATTTTGTTTTCAAGCGATAAACACGATTTTCTCCCCAGTGCCCAGTACATTTTTCTCAGTCGCAGGTCGGATTCCTTCCTTTTTTAATATATGTTTTTCCACGTTAGTTTCTTGTCCAAATGTAGACCCAGATAGCGAACTTCGTTTGATTGTGGGATTTCTATATTGTTTAGGGACACAGATGGACATCTGAACGGATTAGTGTGAAGTTGACTTGTGTACTTTTCGCTTCATTGACTTTGATCCGCCATTTATTGAGCCATGCTTCAAGGACCGACAAATGGTTTGAAGGAAATGGAGGCCATCTGTGGGACGGTATGTTGAGATAGGAGGACGGTGTCGTCAGCAAAATTGCCTATATATGTTGTGGGGATGTCGGCTGTATATAATTGATAGAGTTTAGGTCCCAGCACACTTCCCTGGGGTACAACGGAAGTAATTGGACGGATTATAGAATAGCATTTACCATATTTTATTTGAATTCTCCTCATTTATTCAGCTGGAAAATGTGAAAATAAACGGCAGAAGTTGTAGAAAACCAGAAACGAAATTCAAAGCATAGAAATGATATTCATTTGAACGGAAAGTGAAATAACTGAGACAAGAATTGATAGAAGTTTCGAAAAGCAGAAAAGGAGTTTTCATTTTGAAGTGCATGCATTATAACAAGAAAATAACCGACACAACCTTCATAGGTTTATGTGAATGGAGGTTAAAATAAATTTCTACGATGAATGGTCGCGATTGTACAATTTCCCTAAACTTGATTTTTTTTTACAATTTTATTCTTCAAGAAGACTGTTGAATCTAATTTGATGATATCTGGAATGAATATGGTAGTATATATTTAATGGGAATGAGCACTAAAGTAATAAAACTTTACTCATCTAGTTTTTATCCAACTTTGTAGAGTCCGTGATCGAGACAACTTCCAATACTCTAAATATTATGAAGCATGTGTGTACATATCTTTCATTCGTTAGTTCCCTTAGAATCATTTATTATTCCATTATAAAAGAAACAGCTTCACTTTCTGCATCAAAGTCATTATTTTATGTGAGGTTTTCTTTAAGTCCATCTTATATGGATGTTGAGTTATTTTCTGGTTAATACTTGAGAAGGCGCAGAATTAAGCCCGGATTCTGAACAATTTTGAGGTCGAAGATGAGTATCAGATATATATAATTAATTTTAGAAGACGATAGCAGACTAAATTTTCTTATTTCTTTTGAACTAGCCAGATATAAATTATCCATTAGAAGAAGTTAGGATTGCTGATAGTAATATAGTGAAGTCGAAAACCAGTAAGAAGCAACATTTGTTGGTTAAAAACCTTTTACTGACCAGTCGTCAGTATATATGTCTCATAGAAGTTCATTTTCAGAAATATTTATTATTGAAAAAATTTAGACAGTTAAGTTAAATATAAACAGTGAATTAAACATTAAAAACATAGAATTTAATCATATTTGAGTCACAAAATGGTACAATGGCAATGTCAAGAAATCTGACCACTACGGAATATGCCATTTTAATACACTTTATCTGTATTTTTATAGAATTATTATGACCTAAGTGTTGAAATCTTTCAATAGTTAATATTGCTTCTTAGTTGAGACTGTCGGAAGGTTTTTGAGTTCACCTCATTTAAATTGTAGTTTAATCTTATTTCTTTTAGTACAAAATAAAAATTCTATTCGAATTGTAATTTACAGAATTTGTTCCGCTTATAATGCGAAATGGTGTCCTCTGAAGTCATAAATTTAATGTGCTTCATTTAAAATTTGTTTAGATTTGCATAATTTTGGAATTTGAGTAAGATACATAAGCCCATAAGTTACATTTGAGAAAATATATCAAGTATTGTGATCGTGGTACCACCGTACTCTCTCCGACAGCGACGCTGTAAAGAAATAATTGGCAGAGAGCACTGCACTTATTTCATCCTTTTATTTCTCAAAATTTATCCATAGTAATAGCAAATTCAAAGACACAGTCATTATAGTTTTTTTTATGAACGACGTTAGTACGATGTTCTACGATGAATAGTCGTGATTGTGAAATTACACTAAATTTTACTGTTTCGACAAAATTATTCTTTAATAATATAGAAGAACGGCTGAATCGAATTTGTTGAAAATTGGAATTGAGATTTATTTGGTTGCGCTTATGGAAATAATGTCCACTTTGGATATGACTCGGAAACTGACCCTTGACTTCGCAAAATAATCCCAAATTTTTAAACTGATCTGATAAGCGTGATCTATGGCATAAAAAGTGAGAGTAATGGACCTTCACTTGGTCGCGCTTATGGAAACAAAAAAAATTGAAAAATTTTGAAAATAGAGACTTAAAATTCCAAGAATTTCTATAAAAATTAAATAGTTTTTAAAAGATTTATCTATAGCATAAAACGTTTAAGTAAACGATTCGAATAATTACAAACGATTGCAAAAATTTTAAAAATTTATTCTTATTTTTTATTCACACAATTTCATAGTGTATAAAGTAATGTAATTTGTAATGACGTAAGATTAGTGAATAGGAGGGAAGACAACTTTTAACAGTGTGTATAAAAAATTACAAATATTTTATTCTCTGATAAATTTTTGTATTCCTTTTGAAAACTGCGCTGCTTTCATTGTTTTGAGAATTTTTCTTGTTTCCACGTCGCCTTTCCTATATGTATTTACTACATATAATATCATAAATGTGAAACGTAATGGTTAAAGTTCCGTGCTAATTTTGATATAATTTGATATAGGTTCAGGTCCACTCTTTGTCCTGTTTTTTTATTAATTTTTTAGAGTGGTATACAATTTTTGTATTCAATCATTCCCTTAAAACTAATATTTTTTTAAAAAAAACATCGATATCCTCGTAGAACGTACTTTAAAATGTACGGTCCCCTCCCTCTTTATATGATTTAGTCAATATCAAACACTCAAAAATTCACAGGGCACAGTATATTCATGAGTATATTAGAATGCATATGTAGGAATGTTAATCAATGCGTATTTCCGGATAAAATGTCCCGATGAGTGAGTAACAAATTTTCAACGCCACGCCCTCAATTCCTGACAGTTTAAATTATACAGAGAAGAACCAGTTCTTTTTTTTTATATCAGATCATAGTTTAATTTAATTTTTTTCTTTTTGTGGAGTTATTTTTGGGAGTATTTAATTACTTCGATAATAGACTAAATGAGCTAATTCTCGAATTTAAGGGAGAAGAACAAGTTGTAATTTGTGACTGAATACTTAAATAATAATTTAAAATATATATTACGTAATAATACGCAAATCCTTTGATCACAATTAGATTTAATCTTCTTTCAAAATATTCATTTATATAAACTTGAGTAACAGTGTTTATGCGACGTCTTCTATATGACTCAAAAATGATAAACTATCATCAAAATTCTACGAAGGAGAACGTTTTAGGGCCGAAGTAGTATTTACGTGAACAATTTAGAGAGGGGGCAACAACCAAATCCGAATGAGGATCGCCTGATTTGGATTCGAGACCAGATCCATGAAATTGCGAGTCATGCAGCTGAGAAATGTATTCATTGGATAACGTAATTGATCAATTATGAGCTGAGTGACGGCACGAACTTCCTTTGACAGGAGCCTTGTGGGGGCGTACGTTTGGCCGCGTCCTTGGCTCCGATTCCGTGCGTATTGATACTTATCACAGCCGTCAATTGTTTCGTTTCGAGAGACACGATAATAAAACTTAATTGCTAGTTTCCAGTTTGATAGTTTGTATTTTTCCCTTACTTTCCACATATATTTGTAGGTGTTTGTAGCAAATCTTCGGTGATCAAGTTCAATATTTACTACTTTTCTCTGGAAAAACTGTCTCGTTTTTTTAACAAATCTATCTCTAAAATTGATATATTACATTTTAAATCAAATTCAGTGTGATTTTCCCTTACATTTTATTTCGATATTAATTAGACTAAGAGCAGTCTAAATACTATTGACATTTATTTTAATTTTTTTTGCAAATACAGAAACCATATTCTGGAATATAATAGTTTTTTCGGTTACACCAGGGAAGACAGAAGAACCTTGCCTCTAAATTTAACTCTTAAATTATATTTAAAATTATAATATATTGTCGTACGTGATGACGTCCTCCAAGACGCCTAAACGTCGTGTATTTAATACATATTTTTGCAATAAGCTTTATAAGTTTAAGATAAAAATCTAATTATTTATTTATATACAATATTTTGTTCCATGTAAATTATCACCAGATCGTCAGTTTGAATCTTTAAAATTGGATTAGAATAATAAAAACGTTTGATAACATAAATGTTTACTATCACATCAAAACTGCAGCCTTCAATTTAAAAAAGGTTATTAATAATTTAAACAAAATATATAATACATTATTATTTTTACTTAATAAGGTATTTAAAAAATTTTGCATTGATCAATTACACACATTTTTCCTGTGTTTGTGTTCATTTTAAATTGTAATGGTGTTACTGTATTTTTTCGAAAATCATTGTTATATCTGATTTTGGCTTATACAGTCAGTCCACGTAATTTCTAACTCGTACTTCAGAGAAACGAAATTTTATAAAATTTATATTAACAATTTTAAATTGTCTAAGCATATGTTAATATATGTTTGCTTTTAATTTTTGAAAATCATCCGAGAATAAATTTTTACATGTAACATATTTATCATTTTAGGTCTAATATTTTCTAATTAAAATTATATGTCACCTGCTTAGATCCGAAATTGGGGACGAAACGTGGTGTTTCTAATTTTCTACTAACGTTTCAAATGATACTTTAACTATTGAACATAACAGTTAATTAAATTGATATGTTCTGACTTGTATGCTAATGTTACTTTGAATTTTTTTTAACTCATAAAAGAAAAATATATTTTTAATATTACACTACATATGAGTCTCGTGTTATGGATTAGGATTTAATTAGAACACTGTTGAGTCTTCAGATTCACAAGAATTTTATTTTATTCTCGTAACGTTTCAGGTTAAGGGGTAAAATGTTTTCGTCTACAGATCTACGTATCGTCTAAAAACCAATAACAAACATTTCATATATAGATGAAAAACAAAAAAAAAGAAATTTTTCTCTTTCTATGTCGTGTATTAAGAAACGTACATAACATGTTAAGATAAACCCTATTCCAACATTTAATGAGCACTTTGTATTACAAGTGATGATCATACTGTAAATTATATTTTATCTATTGAATTGCCGTAGATTAGTCTCTTAGTAACCAAATTTGTTGTAAAATATTCATTACATTATAGTGCAGCAAGCTTTCAATATCTTACTACAGTACAGAAACACAGTTTCGTTGAGCTTCGACTGCAATAAATAATATTTGAAATATATAGTGTGCATGTTAAGGCAATATTTTTGCGGAATTACACGTCAGCGCCAGCGTCAAGAATGACAACTGCTTACACATTCCAGAGTCCCGCGCTTCCTCCAGGTGTATTTGCTACGTTCTGTGACGTAATGCCACATTGTTATTAGTGATCCAGTTGTGAAGAACTTTTCTGCTGCAGAAATATTTATAGTTTCAGTAGAAAAAAACAATAATAATGCAATATTCCCCCCTGCATTTGTCGTTGACATTTTTTCCCTCGCCTTTAGAAGTGTTTGCTAATCATTAATTAATATCAGCGGGTTCATTACCGCTGCCACCGGAGAAACGTCGGATTTTTGAATCAGACTGAAATATCCTCCGTATTCTTGTTGACTGTGCGTGTGTGGAACACCTCAGCAAGCTCGGTCCTGTTATTTACTCTCGCTTCCAGGCAAAGTATGTCTGCCATAACGCAATACTCACCGCCGTCAAAACAAACTCCCACTGGAATCTAAAATTTATGAATATTGTACAGTTCTTATTTTAGAAACCACAGCGTGATACTCCACATGAGAACGTTTCAATATTATCATAAGCTCATATGAAATTAATCAATATGAGAATTTAAAAAAAACGCTAAACAATGTGTTACATATACACGGGTTGTCGTTATGCTGTAAAACACGTGTTGATAATGCGTTTTCAACTAACCAAAAATTCACAAGATTCGGTTTGGCATTTCATATTTCAATTATATAGATAAAATAATACAATGTTTATGATTATTGAACTTGTTCTGACGTATTGGCCATTGTATTTCTTTTCCTGTTATTATACGACAGATAAAATATCAATTTTAATCCAATCTTCATTTAAATTATATATATATATATAATGCATTTAATCCAGAAAGCTATAAAGACTGCGACATCAATAATATTCACATAGACTGGCGTGAAAAAAAAATATTTCCAATATTTTTTGGTAAAATGTGTACGTTTAATATCTTATATAGGAACTATTAGATTGTTCAACTACTTATAACAGTGGGGCTTCTGGATTCATTGAGGAGAAGGTTAAAACCCCATCCGAACATCTTTATTTGAGTTAGGTAAATATGTTCATTGAACGAAGCCAATCAGAATAAGAAGCATATTTAATGGTAAGTTTATCGGAAGGGCGTGGGACAAGTACCAAGAGCCCGACCTACCTGATGCAGGTTTTCTAGAGTTTGCCTTGCAACACTTTTAAGCGAATTAAACCATTTCCCGAGGGTCCTAGTTAACTCTCGGATACCTTGCTCTACCCTTCCGCATCCCCCCTGTCAAATCCTTTCCTATGCTATTAAAGGGGAGTTGCAACCAATTGGATTACCCTCATCTATCCTGTTAGTCGAAAATAGAGAGGGGAGGAGGGAGGGAGCAGCTAGTTAGAGATAGAAGAAATACGTAATGCAGATCTTAGTCAATTTCGCCTCAGTAGGAGGAAATTTGGTAAACTAGAAGTTTAAAAGCACATATCAACAAACGCTTAAGTTACGCTGAAGATGTAAGGACTTGATTAAATGGGAAATTAGAAGCGATGTGAAGGAGTGGATAGCACAGTTACGAGAATTGTTTCTTGTTTGAGATTTCAGACACCCCTGCTTGAATCTGCCGACACCAGCCGCCGGGTCTAAAAAGTTGACAGCCGAAAGTCACTCCAACTCAACAATCTAAATTGTTTTAAGTTCCGAGCGCAAGTAATAGAGTCCCAAAAATCCGTTTAAAAGCGGAATTCACTCTGAACTACCAGTATTCAGAAATTGATTACAAATTAAAAAAGTTAAATTTTTAATCCTTTTATTATCGTTGCATTAAATGAAAACATTAAAAATCGGAATCGTCAATGCATGAAAAACAAAATTGAAACACTCTTCTACTGTTTATGCCTTTCCGATCCACCAAATGATTACGACCATCCTGAATTCGAATGCACCAGTTCTAAATTGTTTGGAGAACTCATCAGAAATATATGACGAGATGTTTGTGGCCCATGGAATGCATTGCGATTAATTAAAAAGTGTGACCGTAGTATTCAGTCTGTTTCGTTAAGGTAGAGCTTAGTTTTCCAACTGCCCACCCGCCATCTGAAGCTTCCTTAGTTCAGTGAAAACACCGAATTTTCCACGAAGATTAATCAAATATATTGAAGGGTATTGTTAGATACTCACTTGCGTCGTTCTTGGCGCTCCCGCTGCGCAGGCTCTGCGTGCGTCCCTGAGCCGCCAGCAGCACAGGCACCAGCACCAGAAAGCCCAGCACTCCCAGAAGCGTCACTCTCCGCTGCATCGCACAGTTCTGCACTGGGCCAGCGCTGTCGCCATACTGCCTCTGCCTCAGCTCTCCCTCTCCGGCCAAGGACCGGACCGGTTACCTTCGCCACGACGTCGCACCCCGGACTCATCGGTCAGGCTTTCTTATCCACGGCTGCAACACTACCCTGATGTACGGAACTCTCACTCGATAACATAACTATTATTATATAGATTCATTTGGTATTAAACTAATTTATATGACTGCAAAAAAATATACAGTAGATATCCGTGGTAATGGTGGGGAAAACTGGCGGATAATCAAAAACAACGGATAAACCAAAGTACACTTATACAATCCAGATATACTAGTATAAAATTAACATCGTTATTTTATACGCCATAAAACCCTACTTAAACTTACCTTTTGTGGTATAGGCCAATCTTCGTCATTATAACGCATCTCAAGTACGGTACATAGCCTATTGTAGGTAAAACTGTTGTAGATTTATAGATGATGTAACTTTAACACTTTAGTGCATAATGTTGTAATTTCTTTTTATTATGTTATGTTTAAGGTCACCTCATATTCATTTACATCTCTCTTTTTTTTAGAGCAACAGGCTACATGAGGGTAATCCACATGGTGGCAACTCCCCTTTAATATCATAGGAAGGGATTTGAAAGGGGGGATGCGGAAGGGTAGAGGAAGGTAGCCGAGGGTTAACTAGAGCCCCCGGGCTATTAATTAAGGATCTTACCCGACATTCGCCAAAAAGTGATGCAGTACAAACCCTACAAAACCTGCATCAGGTAGGTCGGGCATTGGCCTAGTAGATCCTTTCTCTGGCATTTGTTATTATAACAGTCAAATATGATGTAGTCCACTGTTTGTTGAGTATTACATGTTTCAGATATTGAAGGAGGACTATTGTTAGGAGGCGGCTGTGTGTGTGAATTTAGTGTGACCGGTTCTTATTCTTGATAGTAGTATCACTTGCTGTTTGCGGTTTAGTTTCGAATTAACCAGAACATATGAAAAAAATCAGAAAGAACAAATATTCTGAAGTTGACGGGCGGGTAGAAAAATCTGACTCACACAAAGCTAGGAAAGGCATGTTTAAACGTGCCCACGGATGCCAAAAATTTAACATTTCCTTAAGTGCATATTGTTTCATGTCTGCATCACAAATTCCTTCTCTTAGAAGCCTCTCGTGCTATACTAAAATTTTGTTCGATATATGCTACACTATGCACTAAAGGATCAAGCATATTATTCTAATGCCGTACCCCAAAAATAAGTAAATCTAATACCATTACACTGTGCACCAAAATAAAGGAAGATAAATAAATGAACAGCAACTAGGAATATTTACGAAAAGTAGCCCGATATTGACTTCTATTTATGACATGCCATGCTTCTATACCATATTGTAGACCCTCGTTGCTCAACTTTCATAATTATGTCGAGTTTCTTGTTAATTGTTAAAACTACACACTTCCTTTCCTGCTCCATTATTTTATTTAAATTATTGAAGGACCAGTAAAAATGGTAAAAAACAATTAATTCGGCACTTTCTCACGCAACTGAACAGCCCTACTACTTTGTGTATTAATAACAAGAATAAAATTCAGCGACAGGCACGATCGTACTCTTCTTTCTTCAGAAGTCTACTTCCTCCCACAACAGCAGATTGACAGGTGCAGCGTCTTTGTTGGTCCCTTTATAGCCATGGTTGAGCCACAAAGTGGTTAAAGTGCGCGCGGTTAATCGACAGTCCACTGTACCTACTATGTACTTATTTGACAGTGCATAAATTTCCTAAGTGCGATCAGCTGAGATATTATTAAATTGACGAACTATTTCAGCAAAAACTCTTTATTTTATTGATGAAGCCACATTTTGATTCAAACAGGTGCAAACATTCTGTCAGCAAGTTCCAAAGATATCAACAAATTTGCAGTACGAAAGGTTAATAGAATTTAGTTAAAAGAATTAAAAATTTGGCTTCAAAATGGTCATGAAGAGTTTTTGTTGTATTACGTAGATTTAATTTAGGTCCCCTTTTATTTTTTATTAACATAATACCTGAGGATACTCAGAATTTAGGGTCGAAACGCTGTGCTCCTTTTTTTGTATTCATACGATGGAATTATTTAATTTAATTCTATTATTTGTATTATTTTCAAAACAGAAAGGTTTGATGGTATTGTTAAAGAAAAGTGTCAATCCATTATACGTTTCATTTTACGTGTTATGTTTACTCAAGAAAATTTTCCAGAAGTATGAGTGCCACTGTTACATCAACTTAAACTTTCTTATATTTCTCGACGAAGCTTCGAAGTGAGAGATTATTTATTTTAAAAATTATTTTCGTGAAAATATCACTTCTATCTATTATTAGAAACCAGCAGTAACTAAAGTCAATCATCTTTTGATACTTTATTAAAAGAATAATTGAATGAAAATGTCACTATTATGTTCATTTTCCAATCTAATAGATAGATATTACTGAATATTATGAGTGAATTAAAAAATATCTAAAAAAAGGTTTATTTTTAGGCCGCCAGATTATATAGATAAAAAGACTGAAGTCTAATTTTTTGGGTTTTAATTTTTTTATTATTATAAAGTTTTATATGTTTTTACTTGAAGTCACAGTTAGTTGGGCTATCAAAGGACCTGTAACCATTCTTATAGGTTTTTAACACCAAACAAATTGCACAACATTTTTGTAACAAAAATTCTTTAAAATCTTGTCCTGTAAATTTGAATTTTTGAGTTATGACGTGTTTGTTGGGAATATCAATACTTATAAAATTTGGTTGTTCCGAAAATTTGACAGTATTTTAATAAAAATCAAAGTGAAACGTGCTAAAAGCGAATTAATTATTAATGCATAAAATAAATTAAACATATTCCATTACTTTGCAACAAACATCTAACCTATTTAAAGAAAATTCTCAAAACGACACAAAATAAATATCCATGTTCAACTCGCGTTCTATAAATGCGGGTTATGATTAAATTGTCGTTTCGGAAATTTTATTACTGATCAGCGAATGCTGTAAGTTTAAATTCCGAGTCATATATAATTATATTATATATAATTCTTGTCTCGTAGTTTAACATAAATTGTTGCCTACAAGTCCTCTGACTAATAGATATATTGTACTAATCATAATACACTGTACATCACAGTAAATTTACTTCTATCAAGTTTTATACATACAAAACAACATTGAATTACTTTTAAAAAATAACTAACCTTTAATTAACAAATATGTATAAACACTATAAAAATCCAGTCGCTTTACAAATTAAATTGATATAACACTCATTGCAACAATTCTTAAAGATAAGAATTTCTACGTCAACAGATCTCAATCCTTTCTTAAATGCCGCTCATGAAGGAATAAGAATGCGAAGTTGCAAATTTAGCAAATAATAAATTTCTGAATTATATATTAATGAATAAACCACATACATCACTTACACAGACGATTGACTCGAATTTTATAGTTGTTTCTAGCCGTTTCCCGTAGACCTATACGTTATTTGTTGATCCTCTTAATACTGTCGAACACATATTTTACCTTCAATATAGGTTTTGTTCAATTCGATGAAACATTATTATATTCAGTAGGCCTTTTATTGCTTTAATTTAAAAATTCATTGTGAGCGTAAACCATATTTTTTAAACTGAAATATTTTTCTCTGACATAAGAACTGCGGCAAGGCAAAATATATTTAAAAATTTCATCATACAGCTCTATGATTTAATTCTTACATCACTACGGCTCTCGTCTTCCCAACAGCCGATCGTGTATGTTCTGGGATGCTATATATACTGTAATAATTAAAAGGGTGGTCTTAATTAAAAGAATTAACAAAATTATTAAGATTTAAAAATTTATTCTTTAAAAGTACAAATGGTAATCCCTACTTTATACGCCGAATTTCATCAAGTTAACAAACGAATATTTTATTTCAATTTTGCAATTCGTGGCGTTCTAGAAAAAATACAACTTTATATTTTACAATCAAATACCTACCACCTGGAACTTTGTATCAGCCGCCCTTCAGTCAGCCCTCGGACATAGGTCTCCTTGGTGCCTCTATGCGAAATTTAGTTCTATGCGAAATTTAGTTCAGTCTGTGGTGTTGCTTCCCACTTTGCGATTATTATTTGAGTCTCTCCGTCAAAACTGTTTACTCGCGTTTTATGTAAACTAATAGATCTCGCAGTTGGACTTCTTGGACCGCGCTATTCATACTTTTTAAATCAGCATCCACATTTTACGTTTTCAGTTTCCCAGACTGATCTGTCTCGCTTCTCGCCGCAGACTGACTAACTCTCGTTCAGAATGCAGTTCACAACAAAGGCTCCGCCGACACAGAGTTACCGTCCATTGTCGTTATTTGGCAACTCGTACCGCTAACAATTCAATTTAACTAAAACAATTAATGGCCTCTTTGTACATATTGTAGAAATTAAAAGTAAATAATTATTTAAGGAACAAATTTTGGACTCACATTGTTGGCGGCATAAAAACACAAGTCGTATACAAGAATGTGGCAAGAATGCAATGCTTGCTAGGATTGTAGAGGTTGGTTCGCTAGACGCGCAAAGCTTAGTCTGTGGGGAGCTGTGGTCCAGTGTTCTCGAGAATATAGCAGTAGAGAGACGAGAAAGGACAAAAATCCAGAAAGTGTCTGGATATATGTAACTTAACAGATAAAATATTTAAATAACGGTCTACAGGTTGCAGTCTGTGAGCAGATAATTACGTCGATGCAACGCTAACTATTTAGAGTTCTGAGTCTAATTCATATTCTCAAGTTAGACCATTTTCTTCCATTTTTTTTCGGAACCCAGGTAACTGCATCCAGCAGTTAACAAACTTTTGAGCGTGGTAATACGATTTGTTAAAAGGAACAGCGAAGCAAGCATTGCAAATCAATTTGGCAAGCAAATAATAAGTATTCTTTATTAAAGGCCCAGTAATCGACCCTGAGAAATAGCCGTGGTTTTATTGTAAAATAGTAGTTGTAATTTAAATTATTTGCCTTAATAACTTTTGTAAATTGTTCGTAATAAATTTTAATTGTTTGTTTTCATTGTTTGTTTAACATTTCATATTATTGGACACCCAATTTCTATAAAAAAAATTGTTTGCTCCAACGTGCAGTTTATTTAAATGTCTTTAATAAATTATCACAAATTGACGCCTTAACGTGAGGCAAATCAAATTAAAAACTATTGTATAATGCATTGTAAATTGAATACTACAAATTCGCGTCGTCAACGTGAGGCTTTCTTGGTAAAAATTGATTGTCATTTTGCATTCTTTATTGGACGTCTGATTTTGTAAATTGAATAATTGTAGTATAAAAATGCGAAATACTATCATATATACAGCATTTTCAGCTTAGGTAGTGATTCTTCTTTGATTACCAAATGATACAATCACTTATTGATTCGAAAAAAAGCTTCCTCTCGAGAAAAAGAGATGAAAGTTATGAATCTGTATAATGAGTTGGATATTGATAGATTTATTCAATTGAATTGTGCAAAAAATTTCACTGTTGGTTGATATTCCGCATTTGTAATTGTTATGTGGATCCTCTTGTGAAATATGTGCACAAAAAAATTGAAACGCTTAACAATGAGTACAAGTAGGGGAACGGAGGGTAGTATGGGCCAATTGGTCAATCAACTATTGCTGATAGATAGCAGAATCGTACAGAGTCTAGTCTTTTTCTACCTGCGTAGTTCTGCCATGCGCAGAAAGATTTATTACTTCAGTACACTGTATTCAGTGTAAGTGATTATTGTTTGTCTGCGCGCCTTCAAGTTGCTGCGTGGAATACTTTTCACCATCACCCTGAAACATTACGGTTAATAATATACTTATGAAATTAAGACTATTATTTAGTTTACTCTATTAATATAAGACACTGATTGTTTCATTTCGTTTGCTCCAGCCTGTTTTTCTTGCAGCCATGTTTCCCAAATCAATGTGACTCGGGTAGCATGGGCCATGCCACATTCGGGTAGTATGAGTATGGGCCACGTAACGCAGCTTTCTTCCAAGGCAGATTCTAGAACCACTTCTGAAGAGATCTCCAGTTCCTTCAAAGCAACCACCCTCATCACAACTTTCTGATTTTGGAAAAGTTTTAAAAGAAATGGCACCTCTGCCACCCTGCAGAGAAAAGAGATTGGTGAGTCGGAAACGAAAGGCAGAGAGAGGCGAAATATTAACAATAAAAAAAAAGTTGACTGAAAAGAGTGGCAGAAAATCGAAAAGAAAAGAAAAACAGGAAATAAATAAAATTTTCGAATCACAAACCAAATATGACCATCAAGAAGAATAAAAATGAACAAATAAAAATGTTTAATTATGAAAATCCTACACCAATCACTTCTAAAGATAAAGTAGATGAGGAATGCATAATATTCAGGGAAAATTATGAAGAAAACTGGATTAAGAGTAAAAATTGTGAAGGGGGGCACATGAACTATGTGCGGACATTGACGTCTAGTTTTTTTTATTTTTGTGATCTTTGTAAGGTAAATAAATGATAGTGTAAATCACTTGTAAAACATTATAAAATTATACGAGTATTAAACAACAAGAAAATAATTTTTAACTTTAAAAACCTAATAATTTTGACGTGGCCCATACTACCCGACTATTTTTTAAATATTCCTCATGTAAGGTTAACACTGCATGCATTGTATGTGATGTTCGCTTCATTAATTGCTAAATATATTTTTTGTACTTAAAGAAATGTAGTTGAACAACGATTTTAATTGCTCATAACCGATTTTAACCACAAATATATTTTTTAATTTCATTTTTTTCTTAAGTGACCCATAATATCTGCCGTTCCCCTACTTGAAACCTGTATACTCCATGATGTTCAGGGTGAAAAATCTCAGTTATTATTTGATGATTCAGGAAGGAGCATGATTCGTAGCATCTTAAATAAGAATTATCGTCAACGAATCTAATTGAGTACATTTATTTTGATGTTCCTTGCATCCATATTCGGCACTAAACCAACAGCTTCTAACGTTTTCTATATATAACAAGAGAATGTGGATTAACAATTAGAAATTGGGAGTGGTGAAAATGTTTATCAAACTGCACTTCAATCATCCAAACAGAACTTGAAAAAGAAACCGTTATGCTGATATGGCAGCTGATTGCCAAGTTTTAAAGAAAGTTTATATCTCAGAATGGAAGCAGAAAAGAGACATAAAAAACCAAGATTTCAGATGAATGTAGAAAGTTTCTGATATTTCTTTTAAATTGTATTCGGGGAGTTGAGGACATGCATAAAACGAACATACGGTCAGAGTTGCTCCATTTCCAAAGGCTGAGAAAAACCAAACCTCATTCCGCAAAGAAACCAGGGTTTAATCTTCTTCTAGAATACCCTCAAGTGACCGCAATCTCTGATCACGATTCTTTCCATGAATAATCAGTAGCTTTTGTAAATTATTTTGTAAAGATTTGTAAATTATCGTAATTACATGTCTGTTAAGTTTCGTCTTTATTTTGATAATACGCCTTATGAGCGAGTCTTCTTTATGAATCCTACGATAGATAAACCGATCAGTTCTTTAAATAACGACTGACAAATAATTGAAGAATTCATCTTCATGACTGAGCACTTATGGGTATAGCTGTAAAACGTTCCTGTTTCTCTATTTTGTAGCGAAGGATGAATCCACGCTTTTACAGACGGGTTTTCCTCCTTCAATTTTCTACCTAAATAACAACTATCACGAGAAGTTCAGGTTGTATCATTGTACTGATTTGAACGAACCCATTCCGAGCAACAGTAAGTCGTAACACTGCAGTCGACTAGTTCATCGTCAACCACTCTTTTACAAATGTAAGATTCATTTTTATAAATGTATTGAACACTCCCACTTCAGCTGCTTGTATCAAAGAAACCACGTTTAATTTTCTTGCAAACCTGGAATAATACTTTTAGCGAACTTTACAAAATTCTTATCGTTTGTGTAATTATCTATGTTTTCATAGAGTGAGTGGCTCTGGATCGTCTAGAGTGTTTTCCTACTGCTGCATATAGATCGCAAAGTCAACGACTGATCGATGACGTTCTCAGGCAATATCCAGTGGTGGAGTGTCCAGAATAGTCTTGTCCTCTCCTCAAGGAAACGTGAACAATCCAAGAATACGTGCTCGGCGTATTTATTGTCAGAACAGGTTCATTGTAAGGGTTGATGTCCAGCTGAAACCTGTTCTTTCAGCACTTACGAGCATTTTTGTCCTATCAACAGCTGGGTGAGGTAGTGTATGACGCTCCCGTCATTTCTCGTCTATGCAGAGATGAACCCATCTTACATCAAAGGTGTTTTTTCGCTTCATCCTCTTCCACTGTGATGCAATGCCACTCCGGTGAATTACTTTTTCAAATATCCAGCACGTTTTTACGCCGTTGACTAGCCCTGTAGTAGATATGAATAAATGTTACAGATAGAAGTTTCCCTTAATACTGACAAATTGTTCATCGGATATCTTGTTTCACTTTCAACAGAACACAGAATCAACGAAGACCATACCATCACCTTCATACCAAGCAGATTATATTCGACATGTATAAGACGGAAGATAAACTTATTCACTAGTATAAGGGCTTACGTTTGGAGACGCTACATTGGTTAGTGTTTCTATGGCAGCTATCAATAATGAACAATAATAAACATGGGAAAAATTGGTCATCTTTATGTAATACAATACTTTCACATGAATGTTCTCAGTCTAATTAATATCTGGGAGATTCAGCTCCTTCAAATTATTGGCTGGCAGTTTTTAAATGAGGTTATACGAGCTGCCAAGACGAACATCGCAGTGAACAACCAAATAAAGTGGCCACGCCAAAAATGATGATGAAAGTGCGTGAACCAGCAGACAAGGTAGGTATTTAAAAAAGTGCTGTACGATGCATATTGACTAAACAACTTAGACCTGATAAAGCTGTGCGCAAGACGGGAGCCACTTTTGCTTACAATGAATCAAAAATAGCGCCATGTTTCAATCAAATGTTTGGCGACGTTCTAGAGCAATATAGTGGAATTTGTTTGCGTCGATTCATATTCTTGGATGAAGCACAGTCAAAACAAGCGAATGGAAGGGGAAAATCGGCCCCATAGAAGGCGAAGACGGTTCAATCTACTCGCAAGGTCATGGCGTCAGATTTTCATTGATTATCTTCAAAAAGGAAAAAGCATAAACGCCAAGTATTATACGAAATTGTTGCATCATTTGAGTGATGAAGTCAAGAAAAAACGGCCAAATTTGGCTATATGGAAAGTGTTTCATCTCGACAATGCACCAGTTGACACATCCATTATCGCTATGGCCAATTTCATTTAACTTTCTCACGCACCCTATTCGCCAGATTTAGCTCCCTCGAATCGTTTCCTCTTTCCAAACTTAAAAAAACGGCTCGGTGGCAAAAGATTTACCAAAAATAAAGAAGTGTTGTCAGCAGTTGATGGCTATTTTGAGGATCTAGATGGTACTTACTTCAAACAGGGTATGGTAGCTATTGAACATCGATGGGAAAGGTGTACCAAACTATAAGGAGACTACGGTGATATTTTTCCAAAATTTTTTGTTTTCTTTTTAGGCCGGCTTCTTCTGTGATATTCTTTATTTCTCATTGGCTCCTCAGACCAAAGCCTGCCAGGACCACTACCAGACTGTCATCTAACATGACACATTCTGGATTTAGGAGTTTCACGTGGTCAGTGTGCCGATTAACCTTCAGTCTTAATCCCAGGTTTCACGAGCATGACGAGCACGAACATCCATGCCCATGCCGGGATTCGAACCCGAGATCTGTGTGATGCGAGGCGATGAACGAACTACTCTCGTAATATATCTATCACATGATATGTGAATGTACGTGATAGGAAAGAGAGGTTAAATTTTCAATCCAGCAAATTATACCTGAATCAGGAATTTCGAATATTTTTCAGTTACATTATTCGTTTGTGAAGTGAGGTAAACACGCAAACAATCTACGCTTATTTTTCCGTTTAGTTATTGCACCCTGGAGACTTTTCCGGGAATTTTCGAAGACATTAAAATTCAATTCATATGAACTGTTTACTTCGGTGAATTCGAGCTCATTTTATTGCTGTGGCGAGCAATTAACAGCGGACAAACACTTATCCTGTGGTGATTGCAGCACTACAGAAGAAACTAAAATTGCTTCTTAACGACTACATGAAGTGAGACACGGAATATACATATTTTATAACAGAAATGACGAAAACTCTCACTTTTTATTCTTTTCAAAAACTTTTTTTTTTAGGCCAACAGGCTACATGAGGGTAATCCACTTTTGGCAACTCCCCTTTAATAGCATAGGAAGGGATTTGAAAGGGGGGATGCGGAAGGGTAGAGGAAGGTAGCCAAGGGTTAACTAGGGCCCCCGGGCTGTATTTTAAGGATCCTACCTGGCATTCGCGTAAAGAAATGCAGGGAAAACCCTAGAAAAACCTGCATCAGGTAGGTCGGGCATTGGGTACTTGTCCCACGCCCTTCCGATAGCGGCAGAGGAGTTTGCTGTGGGGACGCAGCATTCCCTTCTAAATGCCTCGACCAGTTCAGGAGGCAGCTGGCCGACTATTCCAATGGGAATAGCGGACAAAACTTCACATTCGTGTATATATACTAGCCTTCCTTACGCACAAGAAACATTGAGAAAAATGTATTAGCACGTAGCTTTAGTACAGGGAAGTCATCTGATTCGTAACCCTAACTGTATAACTTTTACCTACGTGTCAACTTTAACCATTTATTTGTAACGGTTATTATTATTTAACGTTTTATGTTAATAATGACAATTCTTCTCGAATTAAAAATGTCTAATCTAATTTATTTTAGAAATGCTTGAATATTGCGGAATTATTTCCCCTATTTGTAGGAGATCAAGAGGACATGACATACATGATAAATAAGCTCATGGAAGAATATGAAAAATGGGGACTGAACATAAATTTACAGAAGACAGAATACATGTGTTTAGGAAAAGATGTAGAAGACATAACAGTCGAAACAGGAAAAATAAAAAAATGTGGATTTTTTAAATACTTGGGGTCAAAATTACAAATATAAGAACATTTGAAAGAGATATACAAACTAAACTTGCAATGGCAAAGAATGCTACCAAGATTTTACACGGAATAATTTGGAATAAAAATTTAACAAAGGAAACAAAAATCAAAATTTCTAAGAGCATAATGCAGAACATTCTATGTTATGGAAGTGAAACTTGGCCCCTGGCAGAATTACAAAAGAACAAAATTAGAACAGTAGAATTCGATTATCTGAGGAGAAGTCTTCCAAAAACAAGACAGGATAAAATTAGAAATGAGCTCCTTTGGAAAGAAATTAACGTAACCATGTGTGTCGTTAAAACGATTGAAAATCAAACCCTTAAATGGTATGGTCGCGTACAAAGAATGGAAAATGAAAGATGGCCAAAAGAAATATACCAATGGTCACCTCCTGGTAAAAAAAATAAACGGGGCAGACTCAGATTAAAGTGGGAAACCCATGTGAAAACCATAATGGAGGATAGTAATTTGGAAGAGGGAGATTGGAACGACAGAAAGAAATGGAAATTGAAGACGGCAAACCTATAAAATTGGTCGAAGAAGAAAAAAGAAGAATTCCCCTCCTAGTTTTTTACTGAGCTGTCTTCTGCCAGTTAGTCGCTGTCTTTGTACTATCTTGCTTTTGTTCTCATAAGATCCACATTAGAAATTTTTTTCAAAGTTCGTAGGAGAAGCAAAGATTCAATACGTGCTAGGAGTCAAGGTAGCCAATTTTTTTAAAATCAATTTTAAACATTCTCTAATAATATTTTTAATTATTCATTGAATAGCTTTGACTGAATGTCATTCTACATATGAATACATAGTGAATTATATAATGTGGGAAAATGAAGGTACTATAGCAGTAGTCACGAACGAATGCAAGTGGCGCTGATTGAGGCAGTAGAGGGGAGGCGGTGTGGAACAAACACACACAATTTACGGTCTAAAGCTGTCGAGCTCTACGCGCTTACTGGAGCATTATATGGGCAGCAACCTGCGTAGAAAGACACTGAACTGAACCACCAAGGAATTTTATCCTGTCTAGAGGGTTTATAAACTAAATAAAATTATTATACATGCCATAGAATAAAATATTTTGATTCAAAACAAGACAAGTTCACGATAAAACACACTTCAATTATTATAAGTATTTCAAATCCTTCGATATTAGTGCCAACAAGGCATTCGTCAAAACATACTCATTAGTCGGCCTGTTATATGTACTTGTTGAAATAAAAACATTATAAAATAGACGATCTTAATTTTTTGTATGTATTTTCTTTGCACCCACCCCCCTGTCAGCGCCTATGGTCAAAACCAAACTGGCTAGCGAGTTTAATAAATAAGTTCAAGATTAGATCCGTGACTGCAAACCACCTAGCACTCCGTCCGAAAGTGAAATTATGTGCTTCCCTCGTCTATAAAATCAATTTAGGTTACCTCTGCTGCAATTTTCCCTTATTTAAGAGTATATCATGTTTGTCTTTAGTAGATGATTTATAATAAATCCAGTAAATATATTTCCTTTATTATTTAAAATGCCATATTCATTACATCCATGCTGCAAAAGTGGATGTTCCAGTCATTACATTTTGGTTCCAATCGTGGGGCTATAAATTCATTCTGCTTCAATATATGAAGTTCTTAAATGAAGGCCTACTTGCAAGCGGTAACCTTTTATTCTTTTAATCAGTGGTTTCTCTTTTCACGATTTTGAACTAAGTTCACTATCTTGTTTATGGATTCAAATTTGCCGGAGCAGCTGTCGGTCCATTTCAAGGAACAAATGCGAAGGCGGATGCTGAGATTCGATTAATCCTTCATGGCCACCGACTTGTAGAAGGGTCGTGAAAGTTAATGAATGTATTCGTACTTCTAAGAGCGGTATCAGGTTCACATAGAACACGACTGCGCCTTAATAGTAGCATTCGTAACCCATTTCCCTTTCGGCCGTGTCCTATATCTCCTATGAGGTGTGCATACGATCTCATCAACCGTCAAGCTTCACTACCAGCTACGACTGGAAAACCTTTGAAAAAATCGTGGAACTATTTCCTTCAAACACAACTGTTGTCCGCGCTTTTCTATTGCTGGGAAAACTGCCATAAACGTGATTCTAGCGATCAGAAGATACAGTTTACAAATTGACGTTAAAATTTGTCTTATGTCTGTTGACGTCAAAAAAGAGTGGACAATTTTAAAAATTTATAAAAATTTATAATTCAACTGTATCTATTCCGAAATAAAGGGATGAAACGATGTGTTTTGTTTCGAATATATATTGTAAACTATACTTTTTAATGTAATACTTAATTAATTGAATGAATTATTATGAACGCTCTTGGTCACATTTAATTTATATAAATTTAATACATTTATGTTATTTTAAAAATACTAAATTTATTTTCTGACGTTGTAGGACCGTTATTTAAAATAACAACAATAAATTTGGTCAAAATCATACCAATATTGTGCGTGAGAAATAAATACCACACCACATTTGTGCAATTAGTAAAATTAGGATGAGATTTGAGAAACACGCTGCACGTTTTAAACGACGTGCTGTAGTATTTATTTTTCACGCCTAATCTTGAACTGCTTATTGCTATTTTATTATTTAATTGTTAAAAAAGGAAGTCTTTTAGACGGGAGACTTAAATATTTAATTAGATAAGCACAACCTTTTTTGGCACAAAGGAAGATTTTCTCCCGCACACATTTGATGAAGAAGCTCTAAATAGGAAAAAGCATTCACTCAACCACTTTTAAAAGCGAAGCATGTGTGAGCTCTCTCTCGCAGGTGAATATTTTTGTAGAGACGGAGAGAGCTCCCTTTGGGGATGCCTTTTCCTCTCTCCGTTTTTGAACTAAGGTTCTCACAGGCCGAGGCACCTCGGTTAAGTTTGAGAGGTGTACGTTCCGGGATCGCAGACCTGGGGCATACGATAACAGTTGATCTCTATTCCCATTGGAACAGTCGGCCAGCTGCCTCATAAAGTGATAGCGGCATAGAGAAGGGAATGCTGCGTCTCCACAGCAAACCCCTCTACAGGCATCGGAAGAGCGTGGGACAAGTACAAAGCGCCCGACCTACCTGTTGCAGGTTTTCTGAGGTTTGTCCAGGATCACTTTTAGGCGAATTGCCGGCTAGGACCCTTAAACCATAGCCCGGGGACCCTAGTTAACCCTTGCCTACCTTCCTCTACCTTTACGCATCCCCCTTTCACTCCTTTTCCTATGCTATAAGAGGGGAGTTACCACTATGTGGATTACCCTATACATAGTTGGTCAAAACCTTAATATTGTAATACTAAAATAGAGGCCATTAATGATTTTAATAATTGGATAGTTATGATGGATTGTTGGCGGTGCCAATCTTCAAAGACAACAATGTATAGGCGGGCTTTGTTTGAGTCGCGAGAACTTTCTGAAAGTCAGTCGGTCTAGTGTTGAAGTCGGGTGTGGAAGTCAAAATTTGAAAGCGGACAACGACAAGCGTGGCCAGCGTATGGATCAAGCCGAGAAGGTTACAAGTTTTAGAATTTGAGTATAAAGTTTGGACAGCGAGATACATTGTAATACTGCAAAGAGTAACCTAATAATCAGCGCACATTAAATTTTCTACGAGAACCGAGACCATCAAAAGTTTCCACATAGAGACAATTTTGTAACAATCTGTCTAACTAATAATCCGGAGGGAGCAGCAGTTCCAGATCCCAGAGGAGAGACTCGAAAGCTACGACCGTGTTTTGTACAATCAAGTGTAGAGTCAGTGTTTTCATGGCCTGTTAGTGTGAATTTTGAGCCCGAGCCCAGGAGGGCTAAGTCTGGTACCAGCCAAATATTTTGAAAGTAGAAACCAATTTAATTCAGTTTTGAAAACAATAATTAAAGATAATCGTCAGATTTCGCTTTCTCGTTTTTGTTTTGATTGTTTAACTTCTTAGTTTGTAAATTCTATGATTGTGTAACGTAAATATAAAGGTTGTTTCTTTCCTTAGCAGGCACAGATAAATGACCGTGAGAAAAGAGTTATAAAATCTCTAAACTTTGAAAACTTTAAATGTAATTATTCTCATATTAAAATGTTATAAATTTCTGCTGAATAAAATCAATTGTATAGTAAAGTTCAAAGAATGTTGTAATTATTTCTCTAGCCTTCACTATAAAATAAATAATTGTTTCATCAACGAACTAATGATTTAAATTCATGGAAATAATTTTGTTTAAATAATAATTTAATTAATTTCCGTTTAATCATTACAAAATTGGTGCCTCAACGTGGGCCGATTAAATTAATTTGTGTAATATCTTTATAATTTATTACAATATATATATATATATATATATATATATTGTAATAATTAAATGAAAAAGCGTTTTTCAAAATAAAAGATTGTTAAGTGAAACAATTAATCAAAATTTATTAAGGTTTAGAATTAAACAATAATATTTGGGATCTCAGGGTCTTTATCTGGGTTTGATAAATGGGAGAATTTTATACTATCAATTACATTTAGCTTTTTAGGTAAATTAATTCGTCTGAACCTCGACGAATTTTGTTGCGGACGAAAATAAGACTAATGATTGAATTTAAATTAAAGAACTAAACAATTAAAGAAGTAAATAATTAACGAAGTGAATAATTAAAGAACGATCTGACATATCTTTTAAAAGTGGTTTACAATCAATTTTAAAGTTTTCTACTTACGGCCGCCCAGGTCTCATTTTTGGGTTTTTGTGTGCACACGATTTGGGGAAATCACTGATTCTACTCATTAGAATTTGAACACACGGTAGTTGCTCTGGATCTCTGCTATCCTGGAACCTCGATCATCTCACCCTCAGCCAGTTTCCGGACGTAGATCTCCTCAAAGTCTCTCTATGCGAAAATTTGTTCAGTTTGTGAAGCAAAACTTCTGCTTCCAAACTGCGATTTTATAAGTCTCTCCGTCAAAACTGGTTACTTGCGTTTTATGTAAACTATTAGCTCGCCGTTGGACTTCCTAGATAGCCCTATTCATAATTCTGGATCCGCAAACTTTTACTGTTTCTATTTCTCTATGTGGACCGAACTGCTATGTCCCAGTTCTCGACGTAGACTTTTTCCTTTCGCGTCTTGCCGCTGACTGAAGATTGCTTTCGAACTGTTCTATGTCCGCTGCCCAACTTTTTATAATATGAATTTGCTGAATTGATGTCTGCCTGCAACTGTGTCCGCCGTCCAACTAACTAACTTCGTCTCGTAGATTTTGAGCGTACACTCTCTTAACTCCAACAATGTTTCTTTGTCTCGCGTTGCCGCCTTGTTGCGGCGTCTGCATTATATTCACTAATAATGAGTCCTCTATTTTCTTTCCAATTATAACAATATCTTAATTTCTAATTACTACAATATATATATATATATTGAAATAATTAACAAGTAGTAAATGAATTAAATTAGCCCCATGTTGGGGAAGCCAATTTATGTAATAATTAAAAAAGAAATAAATTAATTAAATTTGCCCCAAGTCAATTTATGTAATAATTAAAAGGTGGTCTTAATTAAAAGAATTAATTAACAAAATTATTAAGATTTAAAAATTTATTCTTCAAAGGTACAAATTGTAATCCCTACTTTATACGCCGAATTTGATCAAGTTAACAAACAAATATTTTATTTCATTTTTGAAATTCGTGGCGTTCTAGGTAAAATACAACTTTATATTTTACAATCAAATATGTCGAAATTCTCTTTATCTCACTGTCATTATTGGGTTTGGTAGAACAATCCAATTTAATAAACTAACATTAACAATTCAAACTCATTGAAACTAACTTAATACAATAAAAAATAAACGAAATGAAAGAAACTAAATGAAAAGAAAAACGAACGAAATCTTACTTCTACCTTTAATCCTCGTTTACAGATTTTAAATAATTGTTTTGCACTCACGAATGTCTTTCTGGTACCAGATCTGATTCTTAGAGCTTGAGGACAACACTCACTAAAAAGGCCATTATTCACTGTTTCTACACAATAAAATTTTAATACAGTTCTCATTCTCTGCCACCTGGAACTTTGGATCAGCCGCCCCTCAGTCAGCCCTCGGACATAGGTCTCCTTGGTGCCTCTATGCGAAATTTAGTTCAGTCCGTGTGAAGCAAAACCTTTTGCTTCCAACTTTGCGATTATTATTTGAGTCTCTCCGTCAAAAACGTTTACTCGCGTTTTATGTAAACTAATAGATCTCACAGTTACATTTCTTGGACCGCGCTATTCATACTTTTAAATCAGCATCCACATTTTACGTTTTTAGTTCCCGACGCAGACTTTTCTGTCTCACCTCTCGCCGCAGACTGGCTAACTCTCGTACAGAACGCAGTTCACAACAAAGGCTCCGCCGACACAGAGTTACCGTCCATTGTCGTTCTTTGGCAACCGCTAACAATCCAATTTAATTAAAACAAGTAATGGCCTCTTTAATTGGTATTACAATATATATATATTAAATTTATTCAGGAATACTTACTGGTGAAATATATATATATATATATATATATATATATATCTCAAGAAAAATATTGATTAAATAACTGAGGTTTTGTTGTATTTAACGCGGAGAATACTCTAGTCCATGAAAAATTATTCTATCTACAGCATCTCCCCTTCCTTCAATCTAATTCCGGACAAATACAGATTAGGGTTCCTAAGGATTCTGAAATATGTGTATATAAATGTCCCAGGAATTTCTGTGAAGCTCGTGAATGCCGTCCAGCAAAACAGCGTTGCCAGATGCAACTTCATACAGCCCTTATGAACGAGTGCTGCAGAAACTCGTAAAATGTGGAAGCAATTGCAGGCAATGATTTAGGCCAAAATGAAACGACTTAAAACATTTCGAAGTTGGCCGATTATCGGTCGATGATCCCCTCTTAGATAGCCGTAAAATGTCAACCGTTGTTCGGAATGCGATTCTGGAAGAACGTCACTGTGTGTATGGATGTCGTACGGGACATGCCAGACGATTTTCACCGACGAAATGAACTTTAGACGGATTGTTGCAATGTTGCATATTCACTCGACCTCTCCCACAGTGATTTGACCACTGTACCAGGGTGAAAATAAACTTATTTGACATTGTTAAAGACAATTTAATCACTTGTGGTACTAAACACGATTAGGAAAAGGAACTACCAATTGACGTAAAATGTGCTGCGAACGGTGGTACCGTGTAAAAATAGTGCGAAAACATCCTATATTAGTTTCGAATCGATAGTTTTCAATGTCGCTGACGTTAACAGTGGCGCTTCAGATGCAGATTAAGCCAGATTTCAATCTCCGTCTGCATGCGAAAGGAGCGAGAGGGTGTTAATAATACGTACATACAAAAAGGCTCAGATTGGTGTCAAATCCATAGAGTTGGTAAGCCCAAGTTTAGTTGAATGTAATAAATATAATTCTGCAGAGCCTTCTCTAACGACTGACCAGTGTCTGTACAACGTTCTGGAAATTTGTAGAACGCTATACAAGGTAACGGAAATTAATTCAGCTCTGCAAATCTAATTTATTTTATTTTGGAAATCACAATGCCGCTGTTATTGACTCGTAATTCCAGCGCCCTTTACAGCCTTGATTTTTTAACATTTAAATACTTATAATTGTGGTATTAATGTAGTAAAACGTTCATGCAAAATAAAAAGATTGTACTTTATTCGATTTATGTTTACACAGCTTTTGAGTTTCGTCAACTGACAAGTGCAGTTGTGTCGCTCTCGGCTCTTCTTCGCACCTGACGAAAGGAACAAGGATCCCAGGAACGTTGTGTGATATTTATATTATCACTTTTTTGTCTGAATTGCCTAACTTTCTTATTCATTATTCACAAAACAATAAAGATACACAGAAATAATAATATAGTGAATGAATGCAATTTTAAAATGTTAAAGTGTCAAATCTTACTCTAACCCTTTAAATAAATGTATTTCAGTTTAAAATAAAAATAAAGTCATTTGAAATCCACAATCATTAGATACGAATTTATTATTATACAGCTTTGGGTTGGTTAACCATATTCATCTGAAACTAATTAAAACATACTGAAAATATAACATTCTTATAAACACCAATCACATTATCCTCAAATTCCAAATGTGGTCGCTGGTTGTAATAGTCGATCATATTTTCAGTATAACTAATATATTACTTTACTACTGGTGTTATTAATCAAATAAATTAACGACCTTTTTATATACATTTTAAAATACTTTACTCAATGGTAGGACATATTTCATTTTTCTTCTTTCAATTTCGTTATGAATTAGAAAATAATAATAAAATTATTTTTAGGTGTTATGAAAAGTAATAATTATTGTATTCTTCAACCAACATATTCAGTACGTGTGTTACATTTTTGTTATAACAAACAACCTGGTGAAAGTACGACACCGTTGATTTGAATAAAATATTATAAAATGTCTGTAAAAAGGTCGTTCTTTTATTTAACTTATGCTTTCAGTATATAGTAATTAATTTCATATGGTTAACCAACCTAAAGCTCCTCCCCTTGTATTGACAGAGATAGAATAAATATCTAATGATTGTTGACATTACACAGTGGCGGCTTGTGAGATTTTTAAGGTGTGGGCTACATTGCAATAAGCAACCATTTTTACGAGGATAACTATGTAAAATAATAAACCTACATCAGTGATAGTGTTACTGATGCTACATTTCTTATTCAGTCTAATCCGTAAAAGAGGAAAATTTAACACCAAATTGACACGCATTTCTAACGCGAAAGTATTTTTCCTTCGGATTTTAAATAAAGCTACTATTTGTAAAAAGTCACGCATGTTGAAAGTGTTGGATGCAGGGTCGTACGGTAGATTTTCGCACTAAGTTGCCCCATAAAATAATATTGTATAGGATTTTTTTTTAAATTAGCCAAAATTCACGAATATTAATTTTGTTTTGAAAATATAAACTACTTTAAAATAAGATTTTTAATTACTGAAATGTTCTGATTTATTTTGACTACGTCGGTTATGCCGCCTCTGTAACATTGTTTCTACGTGCTGCCTGCACACAAAAAAGAGACAGTTTGTTGAGTTTTGCGGATGGTTACAGGGTGATGAAACTGCGCATGCTCATACGCATTTATTATTATACATAGAAATCGTGTGGCACAGCCGTGAGTAGCACAAATATGGCCTTCTGGCTGCATTAGCGGGAGCGGGTTTGCCGAAAGGCGGCCACTTTAAAGCCTTCGAAATCGAAGCAGAAATTCGCACTGGCAATACACAACTACGAGGTTTTTTAAAATTAACGAAAATAAATTATTCCTAATTTAATTTATGTACTGTCGCACATACGCATAACCAGCTCTGGTGGTGGGCATTGTTTCATTTTCAAACTAACAGGTCCTGTAGAACATTTTGTAATTAAGCTATTTATGACACATATTGTTTTGACATTACAACTAATTACACGTCCTTTAAATCATGTATCAAAACCCGGTAGAACATAAAAAGGCACTTACTACATCCGAATTTAGACATGAAAATGAAAGGGAAGTTTTGACGTGTTGTTAGGTTTGATTCTCCAAGAGTAATTTGATAATGTTAATGTAATGTTTGGCAGTAAAATATTTCTAATGAGAACTCAAAGGTGAGTTGATCTTTGGGACACTGCGTGGTTTGGTTCTTGAGCAAGGTGTTGATTACTGCCGAAAAGTGGTTTAATTCGAATGGAATTAGTTGAATGTTCTTTTAAGGTAAACAAGTGTTCAAGTTCGCCCAGTATTTCCGGAATGAGCCATGGACGATCGTTAGTGAAGAAGATTGGAGTCATTATTACGAAATTGCTGGAGTAGTCATACAGACGTTCACCGGACCCACGCCTGACATCCAAATATGTGTTGAGTTTGTGTGCTTAATCACTTATGATGAAAGTATTTTTGCTTGCGTTAGAGAGCCGTAATAAGGAACTGCCGCTATTTGAGTGCTTTCACCGGCAACTAGCTTAATTTGAGACACACTCCACAGATAAGGGGCAAATCGGAAAATCTTCGAGATAAATCAACTTTCAAATCAGAATTTGAAAGTAGTGTACAAGACAATGTCACACACAACTGTTCTCAATAAAAATACATTACTCTGTGCCGGACAGTTAACCTAAAATGTTCTGAGCCAGTTTCGATAATTTAATAGGCGGTGGGGAAAGAACAGGGAGCCCTTTCTGTAAGGACAGTAACTTTCCTACCTCAACTTTCTGGAAAGTATGATTTCTTTTCATTTATAAATGTATTTGCTTTTAAAACTTATAGAAATTAATTTAACTATTTTTTATATAAGTAAATACCACCCTTATAAATTTAGAAAAGTAAATTTACAAAGTTTTCAATAATAAAATGAATTAAATATACATTCATAAAATATGTTCAAGGACGGGAAGAATATTTTTCAATTAATTAATTAACAGTTGCATTAAAAGTTACAGTTTAAATTAAAAATTCTAACAAAACACGTTCCATCCCTTCATTTGTGTGTCTTTCTTGTTCAATTATAAATTTATTTTTATAATTACGACATTTTGACAATTAGTTTTGTACCTCATTAGGTAAATAAATTAGGAGAACATGATATAAAATATTAATTTCTATAATGTTGGAAATGTGGAAGAGCCAGTAAAAAAAGAGGTTTTTGTATTTTTTACATGAATTTCGGATAAGTAGACAACGTATTGGTGCACAGCCACAACATAACACAAATTTTTATATCGTTCATTTATTGATACCTATGAATGTTAGATTAATTTGTTGCTTGTTACATTTTAAAATGTAATTCTACTAGATGAGGTTCAAAACAATTCACAAAACGTCGTATTTATTTAATAAATATGTGTTATTGAAAATTTTGTAACATTTAATTTTATTCTCTTGCACGGGCATCATTTGTTATGTTAAGTCAGAAAATTAAGTATAATTTATATTACATACAGTAGCGGACACACATGAATTTAATTAAATCAGGGTTATTTTATTTTACGTAAAAGTCTTATACAATTAAATATTCTCGAGTGCGGACTGGTTAGGTCATTATCTGGAACTAAGGTAGTAAATTAAAGAAACCATCCATCAGCGGCCTTCCTTTAAGAGGATTAATGAAGGTCAAGAAGCGCCCTGAAGGTAAATACATCTGGCAAAACAAATCTATATTCAGAGTTCAAGATCTGTTTGGCGGAAAATTTTATCACCGAGGTGTTGAGATGATTTGCAGAGCAGGCAAAAGGAATTGTGGAGTAGTGGAGAGAAGGAAAAATTGGGCAGTAATGTATAAGGTGCAGAATAGGTAATTAGAGATTGATGATGGACACAAAAGTAGAACTTCAGTAAAAGAAGTGTGAATAGAACTAGTAGGGTAGAAGGAACAAAATAATTATTCCAATTCAGAATTATAAGAGAAATTTGTAGTTGAACGAGTCCGGTGATTCCGCCCACGAGAAGAAGCTGTAAGAATACCGGCCAGTTGTGCGACCCTCTTCCTGGAACGCGGTACAGTTTAGCAGATGACAGATTGCGGCGTTTAGGTTACCTGAACAGCCAAATTACCTGACGCATTCCGGAATGAACCGGTAAAGTATGAAGACAAAATATGCCCGTCAACGTTGGTCTTATAAATCCTCAGAAGTCCACATTTACCAATATTTATTACCTCTGTTTTCAACCCGAAACCCCTTCCCTTCCTGAAAACAAGTCTCATTGTTTTGTTTTCATGTTTTAACATAGTCGGTAGTAATTATAATTGTTAATTAGAGCAGGAAGGTAATTTTTTGTTATTAAAAATATAAATTGTTAATGGTTGTACTATTTAATTTTACTCATAAATATTAGTAGATATTTAGTCAGAATCAAATAAGTAATAATTATTATTTTTTACAATTCAGTATCTTCATGCGAAGAGATGAAGTATAAACTACCTTGTGAGGAAATGAAACGAAAATGTTTATGAATTTAGTATTAGTTATGTCCATTCAACTGAATGGAAGTACCAATAGATCGATCGAATTAATGCAGGCTCCTCTATGTAAATGCCAAGGCAGGATCATTACAAAAAATTACAAAACAACATATTACGCAAAACAATTTATTCGTGATATATTTGTATTTTATCTTGAATCGATTTTAAATAAGAAATAGGATATCTCCGATACAATACTGTGAAATTGTGTGTTAACTGTTGCATCAACCTTTTAAATATTTTCGCACTCAGCATTCTTTAACCTGCAGAGTGGGCAAACTGTATGAAAGTCGCCTTTCCATTTCACTGTAGGCAAAAATATCACACGCTATTAAATCGAAAACTTGTCGAGAACGATTTAACTCGCGTACTGAATTGCTAGTTACGTAGGCCTGTCAGATACAATCGCGGCTTTGTAGGTGCCTTTCAGTTTTTGTTTGTTTTTTGCAATTGTTAATGAAACCATGAACTAGGAACATAATCACCGTTGCAGTATTTTGTAATAATGTGATTTGTAGTATGAGGGTAGTTCCAAAATTCCTGACCTAATGTATAGATGGCGGTAGTGGTGGCTCGTGAGTTTTTGAAGTTAAGTGCTACACTACCCCAAGATTTAGATTTATTATTCATTCCATTAGTCCTCGGTCGAGGAAATAAGATACGTCATAATATAAGATTACATTAAAAGAATAATTATTACAAATACATTGTACTTTACCAAAAAATATATTATTTAAAAACTACGTTAAAGATATTAATATGACAGTAATTAGTAATTAAAGAAATAATAAATGTTTCAATTCATCTTCAATTTACATTCGACGGAGTTTGCAGTAGAAAATTTTATATCTATTCCCGTCGAACATGAAAAAGAAAATAAGTCAGTAGTTAAATTCTAGAATATTATCATCGTAAAATAATAACGTAACTTGATAGGATACCAGCAAACTATTTTAGTAAAGAGGATCTAATCTATCTTCCTTTCTACGAACTCTTTCAGCGAGTAATATGCTCCATTAATTAACAACTCTTTATAAATAAATGTTGTTCTAGAAGACTAATGTATAGATTTATAAAATAACGAATGCTTGATTCGGCGATGTTTTTCAATGCGGAGTTGAGAGCGATTTCTAGTATTGTATAAATGATTTGCTCCGTTTAGGACATATAAATTGATGTTTCTCCAGACAAACTTTAAAATTTAGAGAATATACGTACAAGGCAATGCTAAAATCCCAAGATTCCGAAACAAAGGCTTGCAAGTGTCATTACAATCCACACCCGATATGATTCGTACGGCCCTCTTTTGAAGTTGCTTGGCTTCGATGGGGTTCTACAATTGGTCTGATGCGAAAAATGTTGAAGTCATACACACACTCAAACCTGTGATGGGATTTCTGACAACATATATAAGCTATATTTAGTTCTTGTTGTGTAAGAGAATGTGAAAAGAAACATTAACATCATAAAGTATGTTGGCCATGGGAAATAATACACAGGTTCTATTCTATCTGTATATAGATACAGAGGTCTTGGTTTTTTTTTTATCAAGTATGATGATAGGTAGCATCATTTATTACTGATGGTGTATCTTCTTATAGTAAAGCACAAATATGAATATAAATTAAATTATAAAACATGTGTTAAAAGTATACTAATTAGATAAATAAATAGCAGACTAACAGACAAAAATAAGTGCTAAATAAATACCACAAGTTTCTGCAATCCTTGGTGCTTTTATCAAGTGATTCAAAAATATGATTTTGAGTTCATCATCTGATTTGTGCTGTGTGTTGTTCTTACAGATCTCGAGTTTTTTTAATTACCTCGCAACAAGGGTTGCAGTAACATTGTATGGTACTTATTTAGCACTTTTTTATTATTGTTATTTGGCTATTTATCTATCTAAATATAATACAAATATTCATAGTATACTCCTACAAACTCAATGGAAAAAATTAGCATATGTTGTCAGTCGAAGTAAATTATGTCTTATTCTTTGAAAATATTAAATAATTTTTAATGAAACTATATTTTTATGAGCTTGGAATTACTTAAAATATAAATTACTAGGTAGAAAATAGAGCAGCGTATATCCTGTCAATAATTCAATTCAGGAGATTAGTTCAAGTTTCACACACAAAAATTTATAAAATATTTAATAATTATAAATAAAAATGCACAATTATGAAATTTAAAAAAGCAATTTCATTTATTTATAAACTTCATTACATGTGTATTTTACAAAATAAGGTACAGCAACAAGTCAATTATACATTTACAAAAACAAAATATTGTCACTAGATAAATGACATACACCTGATTTCTGCAACATTTGGCACTTGAATACTACTGTTTACTTGCAGAAAAGTCATTGAAGTTTATACATTCATTACATGAAATAAAAAGTATATTGACCTCAAAATTGTTATATATTTCAACCATATACACAAAATAAAATCAATTAGCTCATTTATTAACTCATGTGTTGTTGAGATTGGTATTAAATGAATACCATTGAAAAATAAATTAATGAATTGAAATAATTAGGTTGGTTTTATACTCATGTCAACTAAAAATAATGAAACAAATGCATATTTTGATAAAAATTTACACATATGTTAAGGAACTGTACATAACTTTCTATGTAACAGTACTTCAGCAATTGGCCCATTTCCAATTTATTAGAAATCCGTACAGATTTAAACGTATATGAAGGTATTCAATATGTATAGAATGTAAAAATTTAGTACCCTCTATTATTTCCAAATGGCCTTGAAGTATTAATTTTTTCACACAAAGAATACATGTTACATTTAACATTTCTAAGGCTTAACAGTATATAAGCCATGTTCACCTTCAAAATTTTTATTGGACAGCAGTTATTATGTAAACATTTGTTATAAGTAAAGACAAAATTTACATATACCACTTTCCCAGAATAAGACAAAAAGTAACTATATTGAGATCAGTCTCCATTGGGGTTCATTATTATTTAAAAGAAAATGGAAGTATCAAATCTTTA
Organism: Zhengitettix transpicula; assembly: GCA_037074705.1. NCBI lineage: Eukaryota > Metazoa > Arthropoda > Insecta > Orthoptera > Tetrigidae > Zhengitettix > Zhengitettix transpicula. The sequence goes on along the minus strand of CM073590.1, from coordinate 27,235,958 downwards.
AACAAGTAAAGTATATATTTTTTTACTTTTCTATGGATAAAACAAAGAAAAACTGTTTAGGTGATTTTACTGTTGCATATTTCATACAGAACTGGAGTAAAAAATATTCCAGTACCAAAAGGCAATATGTTGCAAAATATTCACAATTTTTTTCCCCAAAAATAGGATGTGAACATAAAGGAATATTACTTTGCTTCTATACAGAAACGGTGACATGCAGCCTATGACAATCATCTTGATGTTTTTAGTGATTTAACTTTTTTTTGTTTTTCCTGAGAGAAACCTGGAAAATTAAAAAAGTACAATTTATCATTTTTTTAAACAAAAAACTTAGATTATAATATCACAAGTTTGTATACAAGCAGGTTTATAACTGAATAAAAACTAGCTTAGTTGTTGTTTGTTTCTGAAAAAAGAGAATAAACTATATTCTCTTAGAACTGAAAATTATTAATTTTAGTACTTTGTCATAAGTATTGACAAAAGAAACCAAATTCTCAAGGGTAGGAAGCATAAATAGTAACATTGGCATATTACATAAATATTGTGATAACTTAAAGCAAAAAAATATGATGATGATAAATATTAAACATACCTTTATGGCCCGGTACAATACTAGTTGGTTCATAAGGTATAGGTTGCCGTTTTGAGTGTACAGCTACAGAATTTTCAATAGTTGAATATTGAGCATTAACAGGCCGCAATGGGGGAGTAGCATCTTCAAGCTCTAAAAATAAGCAAAGTTAAAAAACTAATACAAGAAAGGAAATTAAATGTGATTAGGAAATTTATAAATGTAAGATAACACAGCAATATGACAAACAATGTAACTGCATATATTCATCACAGACATGCAATACTTCAAGTTTGACCTAAAAGTAAACTGAAATCTGTATTCTATAAAATATGAAAGTTACTAGTTGCATAAGGTCACTCAAAATAATGTCAAGAAAAATATCAATGGTTTCTAAACTATTCTTTGAATCAATCTATTTATTTATTTATTGCCAAAAAACTGCAGAATAAAGCAATATGCAAGCATACAGTAATACAAAAAATACAGATAATACACATAATTAGAATTCCATATATTGGTTACATTGAAAAAATTCATTTAATGAATAGAATGTATTTTCAATAAACTACTTTTAATAGTTTTTGAACACATTTAAACCTATGGAATGGATATCCTTGGTTAATCTATTAAACAGATCAATTGAAATCAAATGGAACCACTGCTTAGACTTACTTAACCTTCTATTAGGTGTCACAATATGATAATTGTGGCATAGTTACAAGTGTGGAGATGAAGGTCATATTTGTAGTTATCAAGAATTTATAAATATACTGATTAATCACGGAAAGAACATTTAATTGAACAAATAATGGTCTACAGCGAACCCATAGTTATTTGTATCACTTTTTTCTGTAGAATAAGGATTTTTCCAACCTTACTACCATTTCCCCATAAGTGCATATCAAAAGATAGTAGTGAAAAAATGCATGGTATGCATGCAGTATATAATTAGGGAAAACATACTTCCTCAATTGTCACAATACATATAAGGCATGACATAGTTTCATGCAATGTGTGAATTCCAAAAGTCTTGAATAGACTGTAATGCCAATAAGCTCAATAGGACCTTTAGGGACATTACTGCAAAAGAAATTAATTGATTTATCAGCATTTAGTTTGAAAGCATTAGCTTTGTACCACTCAGCCACGTCATTCAAGCAAGTATTTATTAAATGTTTAAGAGCAAAGGAGTCGTCCAAAGCAGCTAAAGAGAGACGTATCATCGGCAAACAATACTGACTCACAAATTAAATTGTATGGTAAATCATTTATCACAATTAAGAAAATAATGGGCCCCAAGACTGAACCCTGGGGTATTCCAGACATAATGTTGGCTTTGCTAGAGTACTTACCATTAATGTAAGTAACTTGCAAACAGTTTCTGAAATAAGTTCTGAACACTTCAAGCTCCTTATCCCCAATTCCATAATAAAAAGTTTGGAAATAATAATTTCATGGGAGAAACAGTTGAAAGCTTTGGACACGTCATAAAGAATTGATCAAGCACAAAAATGATTCTCAAAGCCATACAAAATTGAATATATTAAATTTTCAACTTCAGACACCATGGATAAACCAGTCTAGAAACCAAACTGTGAATTTGTGAACAAATTGTCTGATTCAAAATAAAATGTTAATTGGTGCTTCATTACAGTTTCCAATATCTTGGAAAAAACAGGAACAATGGAGTTTGGTCTATAGATCTCACATTTGGATGGGTTCGCTCTTTTGAGAACAGGAATAACTTTGGATCTATTAAGAGATTGTGGGAAAATTTTGCTATATAAGCTATCACTAATACAGTGAGTTAGAGGTTAAGTATGCCATAAATAACTGATAAAACTAAATCATAATCAATGACATAGATATCCCTACATGTAACTTTTAAAGTGAACTACAAATAACTAATACGTCATAATAGTCATATTATGATGGAACGTATTTATAATAATTAACTTATTTAAACCTTAATTGTTCATTTATTTGCATACATTACTTAAGTTAATAAAATATTAACACATAATATTTATATCTTTCAGAATATTGTGTCATATAATTTATGACATGACAAATATTGAACAATATAAATTAATATTATAAATATACAAGTGTTGCAGTGCAATGATTTAGAAGAAAGACGAACATGAGGAAAACAAGTTCAGCCATGTACCTTACAACAGAAGCTTGAATTAACAAAAATCTGGAAAGTCAACACAAACTTAACCATAACCAACACATAATTTCAATATATGAATTAATTTCATGATGGTCCTGATTATTAGAGCTTTATCAGTGTTGAAACAACAAACCTTGAAATAACTTACACTAATTTTGAATAAAAATCATCATTTAATATAGTGATGCTGAAACTTTTCCAATCATTCACATAATTAATTCAGCAACCATTAATATATCATGTCAAATTGATACAGAAATTAATAAATAATTATTTTTATTATTATGGCGGAAATGGGTGTGTATCTTTGGAACACTATCAACCCAACTTGATACACTAATCACTTATAATCTGCTAAAAAATAATGTCAGTGGATGAAGATAGGAGTACAGTAATGTATATATATAAAAAGAAACCAATATTATTCTACATCCATAGTTTTCAGAACCACTCAAATCGATAGTGACATTTTTTATGTCATTTAAAATCACCAAAGGGTAAAAAAACATTGAAAAATGATTAAGATTAGTGTTGAATCAATAAATTTTGGGAGAATTAAGCTAATTAGTTACAATTCTGATGACATTAAAATCAAAGTTCAATCAAATGGAATGAATACAAACTTTTAGAAGATTCTCTTAACAAATAGAACCTTCTGGAAATTTATAGAAATGAAAATAACCCTGTAGAACCATCTTAAAGGTAAATGAGGCAGGCCCTTGATGTCAATCACAGAGGAAACAACAACCTAATTGGAGATAATCCTCTGTGGAGACTGTTGTGAATCATTACAAAATTAACACTGGATTCATTTATATATAACATTAATTTGTAAGGATACATATGAGAAGAATAACTTAAAAGCTAGAGTGGGGGCTAGAGTGGTTAAATTCTATTAAACTACTGGAGATAGATTAGGAGTAAAGTTTTTTTTACAAGATAAAACTGCATTTTGAGTTTTGCCATGTACAACAGAGTTGATAAATGTAGGCTATATAGCAGTTTTGCTAAACTATCACAATTTTAACTGATCACTGCCAAAAATGTGTCCATGTTACCTGGCAGAGTCACTGGATACAAGTCTATCTACATCATAGTACAGTAGAATTATTTTGTTGCACCAGAAGTACACATTTGCTTTAATACACCTTTTTTGTCACACACTTGAATTCTGTTATTAACTCCTAACCAATGTGAATTATAAGACCTTGTGGCATCTAATATAACCTATGTTGTGGTGAATGTTTATCTGTTTTTCAGTTGTTTTTGGCTGTGTGGACCACCTAAAAATATTTCTTTTGAAAATGACCCACTGTTCCTAAAAAAGTTTCCAATCCCTGCCATTGTAGATGCAAGTGAGATTGCCAAATTCCTTAACTCACTAAAATTTGGTTGTATAGTTACCACGTCATCTTTTACTTGAAGAGAATGATATACAATAATTTTACTACAGACCCTCAACTTAACTTGCAATGACATAAGTCTGTGCGTAAAGAACATGTTGGGCAATAATTGGAGACAGTATCTTAAAAATACTGTACATAAATGTAGGAAAAGTAGAGAGGAAAGCTTGTGAAAGATTTAATAAGATAAGAGAGAACGGTACAGATGGAAGAAAGAAGGTAACACAAAAATACCAGCAGTAGTGTGTAGGAGACTGAACAGTGGCCCTTCGATGGGCAATTGACAGAGTGAAACAAAAGCACATGAAAGAAATGTGAAAGGAATTATTCGACAGTAAAAACAATGAAAGTATGATCCGATGTATCAGACGATGAGACACATGAGAACAAAGGAATAAGAACTTTTGGAATAAATGATTGTAAAGCAAGTTATAAAAGTATGGGTAGAATACAGACAACACCTCATCATAAAATTTGCTTATAAGTCATTAAGATGGACGAAGAATAGTAATACAGAAAAATGAAAATGGACCTAGCATATTGAAGAGTGAGTAGAAAGAACTATAACAGATATGAATAAAAACTGGAAATGATAACATACAAGGTTTAAATAAGCTGAATTAATGAAACTGGACAGTGGCAAAAAGATTTTCTTTGTCTTACTATGATACCGCTCAATAAGAAATAGCAAGATGAGAAATACTGTGATCATCTATCAGCTTGATCTTGCATATAGTTTTGCCACCTGTAACAACAGGGGACTAGAACATAAGATAGAAGTAATTTGAGGAAGATCAGCTTGGTTTCAGGAAAGAAAGGGGAATCAGGGAAGCCATAAAAATTGTTAAGGATTATTACAGAGAGAGACTTATAAGCCAGAGAGGAAGTGTGGAAAAAGGCATTCATCCAGGTAAATTGGAAAAAGTTACTTGAAATACTTGAAGAAATTGGACATAATTGGAAGGATAGAAAACTTCAAGAATTTGTATCTGGAATAAAGGGTAAAGGTATGCCTGGATTATAGAGCCACCAACTCAATGGAGATAGGATAAGGAGTGTGACATAGTTATGGTCTGTCATCATACTGTTAAACCTCTCAAGGTTCAAAGAAGCCTTGGAGATTTTGGAATAGGAGAAAGATCAACTAGAACAATAAAATATACAGGTGACTTAGTATTGCTGACAAAGAAGAAAGAATCACTGAAACACATGTTGGACAAGGTAATGGTTATTAACAAATATAGAATGGAGGTAAATACAGAAAAGTCAAAAGTAATGTCAATGCTAAAGAAACAAGTGTCTTTATAAAGAACATTGTAAAGTGCTGAATGGAGTAGAAACTTTTACATTAAGAAAGAGGGAGAAGAAATATCTGGAAAGTTTTAAAAAGTGATGTTGGAGAAGATTAAAAAAATTAAGAGAACAGCAATAGTATTAAATTAAAAGCTCAAAGAAGAGTAAATGAGCAGTGATCCATCTTGACTACACTTTTTAAGAGAAATGCAAACTGGATTGGACACATCATAACGAGACGCTGAAGGCTCGTGGAGTTCTGGGTCATGGAAGAAGAATAGTACAGCTACAATACAACAAAGGGAGAAAGAAGAAGATATTTGGTAATGAAGAAAAAACTCAGGACAGGACAAGGTGAAGAAGGCAATTTATAGCCCAAGTTCAAGGACCTACCAGTAGATCAAACACTTCATAATAGTAATAATTTAATATAAAAAATAATTATGTTACAATGTCAGAAAAATAAAGGTTCCTTAACATAATTTATTAAAATGAATACAATGTTTCATCAATTCTTTTTAGGCCTCATCAGGTAAAGAAATTAGGAGTCTATAATGATGAAAAAGTATTAATTACAATAATTATGGTAAATGTAGAACAATCAGTTACATCTAAAAATTAAACATGTTATTACAATAATTATATATCCAAACTTTAGAGTAAAAAATGTGTGTGTAACAAAGAGGCATTTAAAAATAACTGATATTACTGTAAAAAAAAATAGTTTGGGGGATAACAGATAATAATAACAATAATTACCTCTATAGACATAGTTTAAGCCTAATTACAACATGGAAGAACATTGGGTTTTGGAGGTAATTGATTTGAATACTGACATTGAGCAAGCCAGTTAGTTGAATATAATATCTAGCAGGATAGGATATGGGGGTGAAAACGGTTATCAAAAAGGTGTACATTAGTGTTGAATCCAACTTTTTGATGTTGCTGAGATGATCACATACTCATAATACAAGTTAACATGCAGTTTCAATATAGGGTGGGGGTAAGAAAGAGTGAATTACAAACAATAAATTAACATATAATAATAACAATAAATTAAGAATTTGACTAAAGCAGAATAAACTATATAAAATGATAGTAATTAAATTTTAATCTAATCTAATCTCTCTTAGGATGACAATTTTATTCTGACATTGAAAAATAAGTTATTTTCAATTATATTACCTAAACCTTTCCTGAATCCATTGATGACACTTTCAGGATATACATGTCTGTCTTGCCAAACTTGAAGCAGTCTATACATTTTATTTATAATTGATTCTTCAGATTTAGGAACAGACAACTTCTGAAAAGCTTTCCTGAGTACTTTCTCAAAAGATTGTCCAAATTCTGGACCTTTCTTTCTGCTTCTTTGAATGACATCATTAGCCAAGTACATTAATAGCAGTTTCTTCTTTGGACAGCCTGGAATTAAAATAGAAGCAATGTCAGTTACTCTAAAGTTCTATACAAAAAAGATTAATTCATAAAATAAATAAAAGACAATTGTAATTTTCAGAAGATCTGGAAATAAAACATGTAAATTCCATTTTTTAGACAATAGAAATAATAATTTGTTGATTGTAGATAATTATGCAACCACAAAATGAAGTAGTTTTCATTTTCCCATATTTTTTATTTTTTAAACTGCAAAAATTATTTTCTTAATCCCATGACTGAATATTGAATACAATACTCGAGTGTTTTTAATCTTGAATGTAAATTAATTTTCTCAGTTGATTTTTTTACATTAGATCCCTTTTTAGAATACTATTTATTATTTTATTATATTAAATGGGTATAATGCATATACTGTATTAATTTACCATAATTACCATTAATCAACTCTAAATAATCACAATAATTTTGAGCACAGTTCATGAAGCTATGTGGATATTTTCCACAGAAGAAAATAAACAATTTAAATCAGAAGTAAAGATTTACTCCATTCACATTGTTTAAACTTAATTCACAAGAGCTTATATCCCCTTATGACCATATTTCAATGTTTATTCACCACCTGATGATAATTAACATAAGATAATTAAAACAGGGAATAAAAGTTCTGAAAATCTAGCACATTTGTTTCCCCTGTTACAATCCAATATTTACTTATTTCCTGCAATGTATTTACGAAATAGTGAATTAGATTTTCGTGCCAGTATTTATTACCACGGTTTGAACTATTCATTTCTGTTCAATAATACTGCAACAGGTGTTCTGACAAAGAAAGTTTCGTGAACAATATGTGATCTCTGAATCACCCGAACTACGACCTATTTACTTATATAATAAACCTAAACATAAATATTTATGGTTACTTTTACTTGACTTGTTATACAGACATGTTCACAACCAAATATAATTGATTAAAACCACAAGCTGTGAATTTAGTGCTTACAGCTTTTACAAAAATGAAAATATACAAGCACGGCTAACGAAAAATATAGCAAATAGTATTCAACACACAGTTCAAAGAATGACGCTTACCTTTTTGAAAAAATGTAAGCCAAACACGAGTGATACTTTGGTAATGTTTTCTATAGTGGAGTACCCATCGCGAAACAGTCTCAATGCTAACTTGAGTGCTATTTAGAATGTCAAATTTTTTTATTAATTCTGACTCATTAAATACCATCCTATAGAGAATGTATCTAATAAGTGACGTGATTTGACACTTTCTTCTTGGGTTTCTTATTCAATGTAAGTAGTAACAATAATAATAACAGCACAGTGAACCACTAAGGTAGCAGAACAGGCAACCTAAATAATGTAATCCGATGCAAATACATTAGGTTGAACAATAATTTTACGTGTTACGACATCTTACACCATGAACCTTTCAGTACACCTCGACCTTGTGTTTACTAAAGACATTGTATAAAAGATGATACTTTCACATTAGGCAAAGAATATTCTTTTTCGTAATCGAAGATATACCGTTAAGTATTTTCACAGAAAATTATTAGAATTTTTACAGAAGAAAAGTGAGAGACTTTTAACGAACAGAAATTTTAAGTTGGAAGAGTCAAATCCATTGTACACGCTAACGGAAAGCAGTATGATGACAACTTGAAATAAATTAGCCGCTGCCAGAGACTGTACTGTATTAATAAACTTATTGAAAATTTATTTAAAATAGTCCTTATATATCCGGTCGATCAACAATTTAAGATAATTTGACAGTCAATTTTCGAAAATGGTGCAACATTTTATCGAATATTGGTTGTTTGTTACGAAAGGGACGAAATGGTCATTTAATCAGATTCTACCTTAGAACCAAACAATACTGGAAAGTCTGACAACAGTGTTCTTATTAAGTTAGGGAGCCAAATAGTTGGTATTCTTTAAAACGATTAATAACTATATCGACTACTGATAATAATCATTGAGCAGCCGCAAGTAACTGGAGAATGGTCACCGTAAATACATTGTAATGTTTATTTGTGCGGGGGAAGATGCGTTTGATGGCGTTATTAATTATAATGATTATACTTACTGGTCGGGTGAATGGCGTCTTAAATAGAATAAAATAATATACTCATGTTAAACACATATACATAATTAATGTATCCAATTACAGACTGGTTTCATTAAAACTCGCCGTTTTATTTGTTAAAGAAAGTCTACTATAAAAAATTTCCAATATCTAATATCTAAATATCCTTTAGAATTATAATCATAAAATATTGAGAAACTAATTTTGTAAACCAAACATCAGTTAGATACCACATTGACAAACAGTTCCATATTTCTTGAAATATAATTGTTTAAAAATGTAGTTATTTATTCATAGGATTGAGTGATTTTATAAAGTATTCTACTTTTCTGAACATGCTAACGAAATATTCATGGATAATATTTGTATACATAATATCATAATCTAAATAATTACATTTTTCTATTATAAATGCATTATTCAGAGTCTGTTTCAATGCTTTTGGGCTGTAATTTGAGTCTGTAGTTTTTCAAGGCGTCGTAGCAATGTTGGGATGACGTAGGAAATGCACGTCTCCATATCACCCTAGCGCAAACGGAATACTCTGGAGACGGTAACGTGTGCTTAAGTCATCTCTAATATGTCAGCAAGCTGGAGATTGTTGTCACCCATTAACTATTGTTAAACCGGCTGAGTTGGTCTACAGAACGGTACTGCGACTACCGAGCGAAAACTTCTTGGAGTCGAACTTCACGCCAGATCCGACGATTTGCGTCAAATAGCTTCGGAACTATATGCACCAGTGTTGCCAGCTCATCACGGACAAAAGCGTATTTTTGTTAACCTAGCTTTACAGACAGAAAACTACGTATTTGTAAAAGTTGTTAAAATTCGACAGGCGTTAAATTCGCTTTTTCTTGGACCGTTTCCTGTGTTGCGTCGCCTTCCGACCACAATTTCCAGATTGATATGAACGGAAAACGTGTAACCATTCATATGAACAGACTGAAAACTGCCTTTATTGCTAAGGACATTAGACTGAATTTACTTCAAAATGCTAATTCCGATGCCGTTGTTCACCCGCGATCAATTTTATTACATTTGCAGTTTTACACGGAAGCATAAACAAGTCAGATTTTTTCATTCTATTGAGGCATTTTAATGATTTTATGTTTGCAGTTTTCTTTCTGGGCACTGCCGAGGGAGTTCTGTAGCGGCCAATGTCTCGTGCAAGCAGTTTAAATTACGTAAATTTAATTCGCCGCGAATACCAGAAGTAGGTGCGCAGATTTAACAACGGCAAACAGTTTAACGCAAACTTTATAACTGATTTTGCATGTTCATACAAATATTTGTAATTTAGCAGAGGATTTTCGTTCATTACAGCTGCATTTTCAAAATAAATACGAAAACGAAGAAATAACATTTTTATCTACATTGAATGCGTCCCTTCATTCTAGCGATGTTGCTTTTTTCATTTTATCTGCATTTTTGGCTTACCTGAAATTTTCGGACTTATTTATTCGAATATTTTTCCTTTATTTCAGCCATAGTTTAAAAAAATGTGCGGCATAAATGAAGGAAAGTCCTATGAAACTTATAAATATTTAAATCTGATAAATGATGAATATGTTCAATGTAGAAATTAATTTGTATTAAATCATTGTTCTATTTTTTAAAAAAATATTCTGGTAATTAATAAATTATTTATTTGTATTTCCATTTTAGTATATTCTCGAAATAAGGGCTTTGGAGCGATCACATTTTGAGTCCATGTTCCGGTTAAGATATTATTGTAGGAATTACATTAATTGTTTATTTTATACATAAGTACATATAAAATATTGTTTATTTACAACTAATTTATTTATTATTAACAGTTTTACATGCTACTTAATTTTTACAATCAAATAAAAAATACAATACAATTTAAATTAAAAATGATTTAGAAAAACTAAATATATTATTGGTTGATTTTATTAAATAAAAATAGCACTCAGAAAATCATCCTTCAATGACTGCTTATTATCACATAAGATTAATTTCAACACTTGTTTTGCTTGATTAAAACCACGTTGCACGCTTTTATGATGCGTTCCGAATCAAGGTCAGTGGCTTTGAATACATTCACCTTTAAACTCCACACATCCTCTACTGCATTGCAGTTGTCATCTCTATTACGCATACTGCAAATTCGACGACTGTTTTCTCTTCTATCCAATTGTTTTTCAAAATCATCGTATTCTGAGCTACATTTATTATATTACAGTTTGGCTATGAGAGTTGATTAATTCAGCGAAATCAATCATTTCCCTTTTGATTCGCCTTTGGATGTGTGAAATACCTTACTTCGCTTTTAGGTTTTCTGCCGCACTTACGTTCTCTGTCCATTTAATCAACATACACTCCATCAAAAACATATGTGTTTTGAAAAAGCTTTTCTTTCCGATTTTTCACGGAGGACAGAATTACTAACGTAACATATACTCCGAATTCTTCCATACATGTTCCTAGTCTACATTATTCTTTCATAAACATCTCCAGAGTATGATCGGAAGCTTGAAGGACAATTGTCAAAATATTTGATTTTTTAAAACAGTTCTGGTATCTCTTCCTTAGTCCCATTATGCTTTGCTAAGTTCTAGGTCTTCTATCCCGGCAGAAGCTACTTGGTCTCAGTAGTCTGACAAAAAGAAAACTATCAAGCATTGCATATATAGTGTAACACCTTTTTACGTGATTGGAAATGTATAGGGTTACAATGAAGTAAACAGGGATCAACTGGTATAAATTTATTAAAATAGGATTGTGTAAATACAAAAGTTATTATTCGTCTTCCCCAGTATAAATGTAAATCTTCATTGTGGAAAACACAAGAAAAGGAAAAAGAAACTATCTCTCTCAGGGGACACAGGTAATCTGAGGTCAATATGTGGCACTCATAGTCACCCGAGACACATCTGAATAGTTACTTTATCCATTACTTGGTCTGCTTCGAGCGCCTGGTCACTGTGGTTCTTCACTCGTGCCGGTACGGCGACGGGCTGCTTACTCACTGTGGTTCGTGATGGTGGTTCTCCTTCACGCTCGCACTTGTCTCCCGGCAGAGGCGAGACTCATCTCCTCTCTAAGGAAGTTTTTTCTACGGCTGTCCAATCACTAACTCACTCCTTCAAACGTCTCTCCACCAACTTCTCCAAAATCTTCTCCATCAACCCGCTCTACAAATTTGGTCCCCTTGGATTTTTGACAGTGTTGGACCAATCTCCAACCTTGGTCCCTCACGTGACCTTCACCACCAATCATAATAACTCATTTTATTTCGCCAAAGCCACCAACCATCATTACTGGTCAAGATTTCTTAGAAGTCGACAGTGTGCAGGTTCCACCTGGAGGAAATTTGTGCGTATTTTCAATAGTAAGCAGTCTCCTTTGTTTTCAGTCCTCAGCCCTGTACCCACAGGAAAATTCAAACCACCCTTCGTCCTCGGAACTTTCCATGTCCGCGTGCCACGCCGAGGTTTATAAATAAAATAAAATATGGTTTGAATACAATTTAATAAAAAAAATTGGAGGCGCACGCTCCAGTAGAACCCCCCCCCCCTTGTTATTGTATACTTATACTTTCAGATTTCGTAGGTTGAGTCCGTTTTAATAAATAAAAGAATTTAATTTATTTAATATAATACTTAACTAATAAAAATAAACCATATTAAAATTGAATTAATACAAAAATGACCATTAAAAAGATAATTTAGTCGCATGAACCTCAACTTGGCAAAACTGAAATTATCGATATAAACAAATTTAATTTACTAATTAAATATATAAATGGAAGGACTTGGCATTACGATACTTGGATTGAAAAAATTCAGACAATAACGTGCCGTTGTGGTTTTAGCTGGTGCAGACTGGTTGCGGAAGAAACGTCGCCCTCTCGTGCTGGACGCCCGAGTACATCTCCCGAAATCTCCAAATTCCTACGGCAGATGTTTTTCCATGCACGCCTGCTAACTACGGATGCTCCTTGACTCAATTATGCAGGCTTATTAATTTGGTGTCCCTTGGAACTGTCAGCCCTCTTTAGGTCTTTTGTCACCAAAAGGGTCTTAGACCATCTTAGACCAACGTCCGAGTTCGTCAGCTGGACAAACAGCGGCTTCTGTCCGAAATAGGTCACTTTTAAAGAAATGTTCATTACACCAAAGATTGAGTTTTGCCATACATTATCAGCAAAAAAAATACGAATTCTTGGCGTTCGTAATTTTACCACGGTCTGTAAAATTTTCCCTAGTATTTTTACCGTTATTTCTTTATTCCATCCCAAAATAAATCTGATTAGTTGAAGTTTCGTATTATCATCAGTCCATGCTGGAAGCATCTTTAGCCCACTGTTACAAAATATCTACATTTATTTCTTAAATATCTTCAGTTTTTTCATATTCTTTATTCTGTGAAATATTTTTATGATCGCCAAGTTTATTTACAGCACCTGTCATACCTGCTGCATTATGTACACGAGTTGTTAGTAGACCTACTTGTTTTTATCGATTTCAAGTTTGTTTAAAGTTTCTTTAATTTTATTTTTCCCTTCTAAAGAATTACGCCGTCCTTCACAACTACAGTATCCAATGTTTTTAGTTCGGTTTTCTTGTTTTTTTTTATCATTGAGAGATTGGTTATTGATGTGAAAAAAAATCTATTTCTACGGGTTGAAAAATATAGCTTTAAACCTTCTTATCTTGTCTTAGATTGATTCCTTCCTAAATGACGAACAGCATCCTGCCCTGTCGATACACAAAACTTCTGAGTCATTTCGCCACAAATTTGTTATTTAATGTGAACGTAATGACTGATATCATACTCATAAATCCATCTCAACAAGTACCTCGCGGAATGTATAACTATGAATGGTAATTGTAATCATGTAAAATATGTACCAATTTTTTATTGATCAGTTCTGCATTTATTATGACATGATGGTGGAATAGTAAAATTTTCTTGAATACGTTTTCTTCTTGCAGCGGCTTCGTCTTGTTGATCTTTTTTTTTAAAACTAACCCTTCGCAAATTTCAGGATGATTAAGCTTCACATACCGCCTAAGATTAATTTTCACACGCTAGTCCATTCACCTTGACGTTATATTGATAAATTCGCCATTTGCGTTATGATTCATCTTTGTAACCCAATTATTCTTCCTGTTATCGTATTCAAATACTAATATCTCTTTTAAGATCTATTTCCGTAAATTGACTGTCCACCATGGGTTACGGTTTCAAATTTTGTTTTGACGTCATGGTTTAAATAATCAATATTTAAGTGGAAGTTAACTGAGAAATAACACATATAAACATTTTTAGAGTGATGGTTAAGTAATTACTCAATAGATTTTATTCAATTTACCTTTATTAGATATTAGCAAGGGTTGAAAACTTAGAAGAGATGGAACTTGACCAGGCCCCTCAGACTAAGACAGTGGGCAGAAACACGTAGCAGCCAGATACCTGGTTTTTATCCGTGGGAACGAGACGTTCTCCATAAATCAAAATTTTATATGACTCATTATTTCTTGTACCAATGATATTTCGTGGTCCAGGAAGATCGATCAAAAGGGTCGACGAGATCGAAACTGTTTCGCTTTGATGATGATCTTAAACCTGTCGTCGTGAAATGCCCGAGATGAGTCAACGGCGAAGTTGGCTGTAGCGGGATGCAGCGATGTAAACAGATTCATAGGTCATGTTTTATCAATCATTGACGTGCCGTATTTAAACCCTGAGATTAAGGGATCCTATGCTTTCTCCGGATAGCGGCACCCAAATGATTTGTACATATTTTCCTTAATTTCAAACATAATTTGTCATCAAATTCCTTTAAATATTTCTTAACATTGTACCCCCTTGAAAAGTTCATTCAAAATAACACCTCTGAAAACAAATGACTATATACTACTATAATGACCATTGCGAACAGAAAGGAACGAAGGAATCTGACAGATAAATATACAATTCCTTCTAAGAAATATTATACTACATTTACACATAACCAGAATTACCACACGTCTAACAATCGACACAAATTCTGGTTTTTAAACATTTATATATCACATTCTGCCATCATTTTTGAGCTCATTTGCGACAACTTTGACTTTTTGGCAAATATCAATTTAATATTTCATGATTTGTAAAATTGTTATTGTAAAATCGAATGTAAGAAATAAATATTAATGCTGAGTCTAGTGGTGAATTTCTGTACTAATGTCTGAAGTCACCACTTTAATTCTAATAACTATGTCAGCAGTTTTCTAACATGGACTTCACACAATTTTTAAAATGTATATATTGTAGCAATAATTAATTAGGCCATTAAATTGATTAGGTATAATTTGAATTGTAGCGAATAAGTTGAATTGTAGCAGTATGAGCTATCAAAGCAACAATGGCGAAGAGTTATTTTCCTTTGTCGGAAAGCCGAAATGGGAATGCGCGCGCGAAAGGAATTCAGTCTGTACGGAGACAGGGTCGAGAAAGGATAGACAACCACTAAAATCTGCATACGAGAAGTTATAGTTTGCGGTCGGAGACGAGAGGTGAAAGAGTAAAAAGTCTTCGCCGAGATACGTGTCAGTTGGGTCGAGCAAGGAGAAACTAAAAGCCTAAAATCTGCGACGAGAAGAAAGTAGTTAAAGTCTGGACTCTGCATATGATAAGTAAAGTCAGCTAACATAAAGTACAAACCACGCGTTCCTGTATGGAAGCAGGAGTTTGCTTCACAAATTGAACAATCTTCGCATTGAGTGATCCAACCCGGCTAGCTGACCAGAAAGGGGAGACAACAAGCGAGGTTCTTGATAGCTGAGGACGTGCATTTCGACCGCGTGCGTGTAAAATCTGCAAGGAAATTAGAATCAGTGTAAAAATTTTCATTTTTAGTGTAGTGTTGAAGCTACAAAAGAAAGCGCTGGTACCAGACGGACATTACGTGAGTAACCAAAACTTTGAAATTTTTTTTTGTAAACGATAATTAGAAAGGTAATAGTCAGATTTCGTTCAGTTTCTTTACATTTCTTTGATTTTATTTATCGTCATATTATGTTAGGTAAATTTTTATGTTTGAATTGTTAACTAGTTTATAAATCTTTTCTGTTAATTATCAAACCCAGTGATGACCTTGAGAGAAGAGATCTTAATTTGATAGTATTTGTTTTAATTTTGGAAGCTACAAGTGCATAAAATAACAAATTGTTATATTTGTTAATAATTTTATTAATAATTTCTTTTAATTAACCCTAACTTAATGATTATTACATAAATGGCCACCAAAAATCGAGGCAAATAAATAAATCGCCTAATAGTTATTTATTACAATATATATTGTAATAACCAGTAAAGAAGGACATGAATTCTGTTCTTATTTTTATCAGATTTGTTTACAAACTCAGACTGGGGATTCTTGAGTGGTTTGTAGAAGAAGAAAAAAATATAATAATAAAATGATGGATAAGTGGCTTTTAGAGAAGGGAAGGAGTAATAATTGGCGCATTTTGCGGCTCTTAGGGCTGAATGGTTGTGACCGACGGAACCCTGAAAGGCATCGTAACAGATGGACGATGTAATTATATCAAAAGGAGACGTTTATTTTAATTGATTGAGTGGCTCTCGGAGCGGGAGAAAGGCAACAGCTGCTGTTTGTTTGGCGAACATGGAAAGGCAAAACAACTGTGAAAACAAGGGAATATTCTGGAGCCGGGATATAAATAAGAGGGCAGCTGGACGAAAGAGATCACAGTTAGTCACGGAGGAGCATTATGAGGATTTAGTCAGGAGCAGGAGACCGCTGGTGGAGAGCGCTGGTGCAGGTCCGCAGGGCGGATGCAGGGCCAAGAAAGTGGCCGTAACAATGTTATGAACAGTTGGGAGTTTGCATTCAGGAGAGATCATCGGATGCTAGGCCAAGCTAGGTGGCCGAGAGTAATCAGTTGGACATCAGTCATCAGAAGTCGGTAGGAGTTTCGTCGTGGAAATCTGTCTGCCAGCAGAGTTGGTTGAATTCGTAGTGAGGGTAACGTCATCAAGAAGAGGTGGCAGTGAAAGCAGAGTGTGAGCGCAACCTGGTGCCTTTTAAGCCTGTATGAAGTGAGTGTGTGCCGGTATGCGAGAGATCCAAATTGCATGGACCAGAGAGTTTGTAAGTTTATTTTCTGTATTCATAATTGTAAATTGTTAAATAAGGGTAAAAAGTCAGATTTCGTTTCATTCGTTTCAATCATTTCATTTCGTTTCATTTCGTTTTTCATTTATTTTAACTGGTTTGTTTAATTGTAAAAAAATTGTGTTTCCGTTTCCTTATCCACCCAGTAAAGACCCTGGGGTACCGAGTATAATTTATCAAATGTATTCAAGATAAATAAAATTGTTTTGATTTTATAAAATTTCATTAGATTATTTGTGTAAATATAAATTGTGTCTTAATAAATAATAATTGTTTGTTTAAATTGGTATTTTATTTTATATCGAGGTATTACAATATATATATATCAATATATATATTCATCAAGAAGAGGTGGCGGTGAAAGCAGTGTGTGAGCGCAACCTAGTGCCTTTTAAGCCTGTATGAAGTGAGTGTGTGCCGGTATTCAATATATATATATATATATATATATATATATATATATATATATATATATATTGTAATGCTTGTTAATTGAGGTATTGTTTGTGATTGATAGTCTGGATTGTTGGAGGGGCATTATTTACAGTGGGACCGAGCCCATAACAACAACAAGGAAAGGGAGTATTGTTGGCTTGATTGGAGGAATATGCGGGTTTCAAAATAACGAGACAGAGGAGACGGTTTTGTTCGGCTCAGTTGGCTGGGAGCATTGTTTAAGGCGAGTTCGTGGTACGTTGGCTGAGATGACGGTTGCATTAAAGTCGGCGGTCAGAAAGGACAGAAAAGTCGTCATCGAAATATTGCTGTGTAAAGTTGTCAGGTAGAGCTTGCAGAGTAAATGAGTCTTAGCAGAAATACAGCAGAGTAAATTCATCGAGATACAGCAGAGCGAGTCTTCGCAGAAATACAGCAGAGTAAAGTCGTCGAGATATAGCAGAGTAAGTCTTCGCAGAAATACAGCAGAGTAAATTCATCGAGATACCGCAGAGTGAGTCTTCGCAGAAATATAGCTGAGTAAAGTCGTCGAGATATAACCAACTTTCTTTTCAAACCAACAGTACTTATTAGAATCTGTGAATTTAATAGAAGCTGTGAAAAACCCACCACTGTGCTTCGAAAGTTGAAAGTATCCTGGGCTGCCGTAAGTAGCAAGATAACAGTAAACTTTTGTAAACCGACTTAAAAGATAATGTCAGATATCGTTCATTAGTGTTGTTAAAGTAAACTGTATAAAATAGAATCCATCTTCTAGTATAAGTTCATCGATAATTAATTTCGTCTATGTCTAGACAAATAAATATTTCCTTTCAAATTAAATCTAATTTTTGTGTTCTTTGATTATGTTTAAATGTCCTGCCGTTATCAAACCCAGTTAAGACCTTTGAGAGATTGAGACTTTTTTCTAATTAAATTGTATAAATTGTTAACCTTTTGGTAAATAAAATTGTTTGTTTGTAAAAGTAAAATATATTATTTTTATTGTAAGCCACCCTTTATTAAATATTACAAAATGGCATCTCAACGAGTGACACGAATAAATTAATTAAATCTTGTATATATAAATATATATTACAATATATATATATATATATATATATATATATATTTAAATATATATATATTTATATATATATATGTATATATATATATTGTAATGCATATAATATAATGCATTGGATTGGAGACGGCGCACGTGTCGTGGAGAGACTTGCGAGAAAGGATAAAGTGCGAGTCGGGTGGTCCTGAGTAATTGCTGGGGCGAAATAACTGCAGCTGCAATGAGAGACAGGGGATGAGGGGGTCCAGTAGCCTATTGATTTAGGAAACGGCGAGAAGAATTAGTAACGCAGAACGTGGGCGAGCAGATGGTCCAAAGGAGCTATGTTAGAGCAGGCTATTGTCTATGACGAATGACCTGACAAGTAGCGTATTTAGCTTGAGACTTGCGAACGGAGAGGTCCAAAGACAAATTGGATCTGTCGCGATTGTCGGGTTCGAAAGGCGGAAGGACCCCAGTGGCCGGAACGAAAATTAGAGTAATGGGTTTCTGTCACTGCGCCGTTGCGACGCAAGTGAAAAACAAGGGGGCTAGGGGGTATATATATGGGAAATCACCTATTGTACGGAGAGTTGAAGCTAGCACGGGAGAGAGACGGTCAGCGGACAGTTGGCAGTTAGCACGGGAGAAAGACGGAGGACGCAGCGAAGAGTTGGACAGTAGACAGTTAGATAGAGACAATTAGCGTGGGAGAGCAGATAGAGACAGTCAGCAATGAACATTTTAACATACAGAAGCTCTATCTGTATGAGTACGAGAATCTGACCTGTCGTCGATGGTAGGCGACCTGCATGCAGCAAACGAAGTCAAGGAGTGGCACAACGAACAACTGGAATATTTCGCGGTATATGGAGAACCAGATATCGGCGAACCAGTGATATTGTGTTAGAGTCAGTGAGTGAATGTCAGGGCTATAAAGTGAGTGTCTAAGGAACGAGTCGAGGTGGACCTGAGAAACCGTAAGTTGGAATGTACAATATTAACTAATGTAAACGTTATTAAAGGATACCAGTCAGATCTCGTTCCCTTCTTTGATAATAAAGTTAGAAGCAAGCTATAGGTTAAGTTTATAAATAAATTTAGTAGGTACTTTTGTTAAATCTAAAAACATAAATGCTGGGTCTTTTTAATAGTTTGATTCTGTCCGTTGTCAAACCCAGTAGAGACCCAGGAGAGCAAGAGTTTTCATATTATAATGGTAAAAGAGTAAATTCATGTGTAATTTCTTTTCATGTTAATAAATTTATTTGTTGTTCATTAAAATTATCTTTTTTTTTATTTTTTCAACCCATTTATGTGGTTATTACATTTTGGCTACCACAACGGTGGACAAAGATAGAAGGAGTCACATATTTGTTTATTACAATATATATATATATATATATATATATATATATATATATATATATATTGTAATTACCAGTAAAGAAGGACATGTTTTCTGTTCATATTTTTATCAGAGTTGTTTACAAACTGAGACTGGGGATCCTTGAGTGGTTGATACATATTAAAAATAATGATAAAATGACAGATAAGCGGACTTTTGGAGAAGGGAAGGACAGATAATTCGAGCAATTTTGCGGCTCTTAGGGCTAAATTGTGTGACCGACGGAACCCTGAAAGGCATCATAACAGATGGATGAGGCAATTATACTAAAAGGAGATGCTTATGTAATTGTTTAAGTGGCTCTCGGAGCGGGAGAAAGCTCACAAATGGCGTTTGTTTTAACGAACATGTAATTTCAAAACAACTGTGAAAACAAGGGAATATCTGGGAGCCGCGATATAAATAAGAGGGCAGTTGGACAGTAATCAGCTTCATTATTATTTTCGGTTGGAGAGGAGACGGACGTGAGCGGAAGAGAGCGGTGGTGCAGGGCGGAGAGTAATCAGCTGGACATCAGTCGTCAACAGTTGGGAATTTCATCGCGGAGGTCTGTCTGAAAGCAGCGTTGTTTGAATTCGTCGAGAGGGTGACGTCAAGAGTGTGAGTGCAGCCTGGGGGCTTTTAAGCCTGTATGAAGTGAGTGTGTGGATCAAAGAGCGTGTAAGTTTAATTTTCTGAATTAATTGTAAATTGCTAATAAAGGGTAAAAAGTGACAGATTTCGTTACTTTCGTTTTATTTCATTTCAAAGATTTCGGTTAATTTCGTTACTTTTGTTTCATTCGTTTCAATCATTTAAATCATTTTGTTTTCCATTTATCGTAACTGAATTTGTTTAATTGTAACATTTTGTTTCTTTTCCTTATCAACCAACCTTGAGGGTACCGAGTCAAATTATTTAAAAGGTATTCTAGATAAATAAAATTGTTTTGATTTTATAAAATTTCATGATTTGTGTAATTGTAAATTTGTGTTTTAATAAATGATAATTGTTTGTTTAAATTGGTATTTTATTTTATTTGATGTATTACATAAAATGGCTACCACAATGTGGGGCAAATTTCATTAATCAAAAATTTATAAGTGGTTATTACAATATATATATATATATTGTAATAACCACACAGGGTATAAAATAAAAAAATATATATAATTTTGATTTTAACAAACAGATTTTATTAACACAAGAAGAATTTACAATTGAATTTATATTCTACTATTAAAATAAGAAACTATTGTTCTCATGGGTCTCTACTGGGTTTGACAACGGACAGAATCGAACTATTAAAAAGACCCAACATTTATGTTTTAAATTAAACAAAAGTATTTACTAAATTTATTAATGAACTTAACCTATAGATTGCTTCTAACTTTATTATCAAAAGAAGAGAACGACATCTGACTGTTATCCTTTAATAACGTTTACATCTGTTAATATTATGCATTCCAACTTACGGTTTCTCAGGTTTACTTCGACTCGTTCTTAAGACACTCACTTTATAGCCTTGACATTCACTCACTGACTCTAACACAATATCACTGGTTCGCCGTGACACCCCTTGACGTCGTTGCTGCATCCAGGTCGCCTACCATCGAAGACAGGTCCAATTCTCCTACTCATACAGATAGAGCTTCTGTATTTTAAAAATGTTTATAGCTGTTATGGTTTTGCTGACTGACTAACTGTCTCTTCGATGCGTCCTCCGCCTCTCTCCCACGCTAACTGTGTCTGTCTCCTCTCCCACGTTAACTCCAACTGTCCAACTCTTCGCTACGTCCTCCGCCTCTCTCCCATGCTAACTGCCAACTGTCCTCACAATACGTTATTTCCCCTATATATACCACCAGCCTCCTTGTTTTTCTCTTGATGCAAAGTTTCGTCGCAACGGCGCGGTGACAGAATCCCATTACTGAAATTTACGTCCCGGCCACTGGGGTCCTTCCGCCTTCCGAAACCCGACAATCGTGACAGGTCCAATTTGTCTTTGGACCTCTCCGCTCACAAGTGCGCGATACTAATTTCTCCAGATCCTAAGTCAACAAGTGCCTGGATCCTCATCATCCCAAGCAATTGCGCCATTCGACATGCCCGCAGCTGCAGTACCTCGCCCCCGCAATTACTCAGGACTTGTCGGCTGCTCTCTTTTGTCCGACTCGCACAAAATCTTTTCTTGCAAGTCCCAAGCACTTGTCAGGTCATTCGTCAGAGACAAAAGCCTGCTCTAACATAGCCACTTTGGGAACATCTGCTCGCCCACGTTCTGCGTTACTAATTCTTCACGCCGTTTCCCAAATCAATAAGCTACTGGACCCGCAATCACTCTTTAGACCTAATTGCCGCACCGTCACACACTCTCTACAAATTACGGCTTCCTCTCTGCCGCTCACCAGCACTCATCCTAGATAAATGTCTTACCGCTCCGTCTTGTCACCTCGTGACAGGACCCGCGGTTCCTTTTCCCTCGCATTCTCTTTACGACATGTGCGCTGTTTTTAATCCAATGCATTATATTAAATGCATTACAATATATATATATGTATATATATATATATATATATATATATATATATATATATATATTGTAATGACCACCAATATATGAAAGGAGTTTATAATTTATTTAATATTTGTATTGTCAGCGTAATATTGTGGCCCCGGTATTGTAGACAACAGTCAGCTTTGCGTAAGAATGTGGAGTGTTTCAGACGGTATTATAGTAGGCGATGTGTAAGGTTGAAAGCTTTGAAGAAATATACGGTCTGCGATACGACCTGACTCGTATAAGGATGGCTACAGTGTGGAATAAGAGCTGACTAGGGAAGGTCTTTCAGTCTCTATACATGATAGTCAGACATTAAGGACTCTATTAGCAGGAAAGGTCAGTGAAGAATTGGGAATAGTAAAGCGAGCATATGTGGATGTCATTGTAGGAGAAAGTATGTCATTTAATCTAGGTAAGAAGGTTTCGGAACTATATCAAGTGTTAGGACATGTTAAGATTCTTTATATAATTAGATTGAAAGATGGTGCAAAATCATAGGTTCTCACAACACCACGTCGTGTTCCGTTCCCAGATCCAAGTTAGACAAAATAAAAAAAGAATTAAATTCAATGGTTTTAGCAGGAGTGATACAACCAGTTGAGGAGCCAAGTGATTGGAGTGCAGGGTTGGTAACAGTCCCCAAACCAAATGGTGACATTACAATGTGTGTTGATTACGTGCAGCTAAATAAATATGTTAAAAGAGAAATTCATCCCATGCCAATAACAAAACGTTTTAGGGATGTTGTCCAAAGCCAAATATTTTTCTAACCTAGATGCGAATAGTGCATTTTGGCAGTTCCTCTCAATTGTTGACGTTCATGACATCCTTTTGGCGATATAAATATAAGCGTCTGCCTTTTGGAATTTCAGCAGCGCCAGAATTTTTTCAAAAACATATATCACGCATATTAGAAGGAACTCAAATAAATTGCACGATATTCGTGTGTATGGAGAAACCGTTAAAGCACATGATCAAAGACTGTATAACGTTTTGAAGCGATTGCTTGAGTCCGGAGTTACACTAAATCCGGATAAATTCATATTTTTTACTAAGAGGGTTAAATACCTTGGACATTTATTTGACCAAAATGGAGTTTGGCAAGATTTGTACCTTACTTAGCGTAAAAAGCAAAGCCATTAAATGATTTAAATAGTTTTAAAAACCAGTTTAGATAAGAAAATGAACAAGAAAAGGCATTACAAATCATCAACAGTGATTTGAGTTAATTAAGAATCCAACGTTGGCTTGGTTTGATAGAAACTACTATTTCTGCAGTTTCTTCTTCGTATGGAGTTGGAGCGGTACTAAAACAGCATCTAAGACTCTGAATAAAGCGCATAGTGTGATCACTTAAATAATTTCATAACGGGAATTTAGATGAAGTTAGAAACTGATCACATGCCGCTTGTCCCAATTTTCTCTACAAACCTCTTGGATGAGCTGACCCCGAAATTGCAGAGAATGCGATTGAGACTGATGAGTTATCAGTTATCATATTCCCGGAAAAAAATTGGGAACTGCCGACATTTTGTCTGGACATCCTCTCTTTGAAACCGGTAACTATGATGAATTGGAAGAATGTTTCAATGCATATGTTCGAGCCGCAGTGGATGGACTACCAGCGAGCGAGGAAAGATTAAACCAGGTCATAGAACAGAGAAATGATCCTGTATATTTTGCAATTGATTCATTTCAGTCAAGAGCGATGACCGTCTAAAACGTCATTATTCTATGAATAATTCAAATATTGGCAATATAGGGCAGAGATCGCTGTTGAAGATGGACTACTAATGTCCGTATAATACTTAAGGTGCAAGGATTGTAATTCCATAAGCAATGAGGGGAAAAAATTGAAAAATAATCCATGAGGAACCTCAAGGATGCTAAATACAGTGATAGAGCTCGTGATTCAGTGTGGTGGCCTAGACTGTCAAGATATATTGACACAATTATCCGCCAAAGTCGACAATGCGTTCAAGAAACGACGAACAGACGTAAACCATTAATGCCATCGTAATTTCCAGAGATAATGTACAGCGATAATGGTACACATTTTAGCCCTGCGTTATCCTCTGAATTTAGGACATTCGCAAAAGAAAGAGATTTTAAACACACAACATTAAGTCCCAAATACCCTCAAAGTAATTTTGTGGAAGCAGCGGTCAAGATTGGAAACGGAACCTTAAGAAAACAGACGATGGATATAAGGCACTCTAGAGTTACGGAATGAATGGTTTCTCGCCTGCAAAATTATCAATGGGAAGAAAAATCCGAAATTCCGCACCGACTTCAAAGGCTAATTTGGAACCAAAGCTGCCTGATAAGATCCTGCAGTAGAAAGAAGAAGATAGACGATCTCGACAGAAGCACAATTACGACAAACATCACGGAGCAAGGGAGCTTCGCGAATTGTTATCCGGAGATGTTTGACTTATAGATAAACGGACATCGGGGACGATCGTTGAGAAAGATTCAAAGCCACGATCATATATTGTCGAGACTGAAAAAGGAAAACTTCACAGAAATTGTTTTCATCTCAATCCATTAGGAACAACTAGCCAATCTGCATTACCTGAGATCGAGAGCGTCTCGCCAACCAGTGAGGCTCAACCGGAGACGGAGTTACAACCTGGTGCTACCTTGACCAAAAGCGGCAGAACGTCGAGACGTCATAAATGACTAATTATTGAAATATGAAGTATCTTGATAAGGGAGATGTGTTATTAATAAGTAGTATTGTCGGAATGTATTGTTGGTATTTAGCTCACGACGCCACTATGTATATTAAATAATAAAAGTAGCAGCCTTTTTGTCAGAAAAAAAGCTATAATATTCAAATTAAAAACACGTTTCGTCCCAAAGTCTGCGAGGGCTATTCTCTCGCAGGCAGAACCTTGTAGGAGAGACAGGAAGGGACTACCTCTGGGGATGCCTTTTTCCTCTCTCCGTTTTTGAACTAAGGTTCCCACAAGCCGAGACACCTCGGCCTGTTTTGAGAGGTGTATGTTCCGGGGTCACAGACCTTGGGCATACGGTAAGAGTTGTTCTCTGTTCCCATTGGAACAGTCGGCCAGCTGCCTCCTAAACTGGTCGAGGTACGGAGAAGGGAATGCTGCGTCCTCACAGCAAACTCTTCTCCCGCTATCGGAAGGGCGTGGCACAAGTACCCAATGCCCGACCTACCTGATGCAGGTTTTTCTAGGGTTTTCCCTGCATTACTTTTAGGCGAATGCCAAGTAGGATCCTTAAACTATAGCCCGGGGTCCCTAGTTAACCCTTGGCTACCTTCCTCTACCTTTCCGCATCCCGCCTTTCAGATCCCTTCTTATGCTATTAAAGGGGAGTTGCCACTATGTGTATTGCCCTCATGTAGCCTGTTACCCTAAAAAAAAAGTTTCGTCCATTATTGTCTGTATGGATGTTAGAATTATAAAAACTTTAATGCTGCTAATTTTCTTATTTAAAGTTTGAACTTTGTTTAAGCATCACAATATAAAATCATATTTCGAACCTTCTCGAGAAATAATGAAAATTAAAGTAAGAATAAAAATAATTGATTAGACAAAAAAGAGCTAAAAAAATACCACACAACGCATTATTATTATATAAAAGATCAGAGGAGAATGAAAGGTCTCTTGCAAAGGAAGAGCGCCTGTCACTCTCACCCCGAGCTTGCAAATTTTGCGAAAAATCTCAAATTTCCTCAGTTGCCTGAATTTCAGACTTTCTCAAGTAGACTTAATTCTGTAGGTTTATTTGTATATATTTGTCCCTTCCATGCACTGCGCCAGTACAATTCCTCCTGTCATGTCAGTAAATTTCATGGTTATCATTCTTGTGAACTGATAATACGTTGCGCTGGGAATGAAGTTATCACTGGGGCCCTATGAAGTATTAGGGGCGGAACTTGTTGGAAGTATGACGTCAGTGGTGCTACTAAATTAGCATCTCCTCGTAGCACAGAGATATGTAGTACCTAATTTAATGGGCCGACAACAGACGGAGACTACAGTGTACATGGCTGGTTGACTGTATCTCTTAAGATTTTGCACCGCTACACTCCGTAGTGGATGTTGCTCTGGCTGACTATATTTTTCAGCACGCTGTGTTCAATTTCTTCTTTACATTATAAATTAGTTGTTTGTATTCTTTTAACATGCATCAACACAAGTGTCCATTTGTCTCAACAATCGCTCGTCTCCCTGATAGCCTCCAAATATATCCTCAAAACACTCCGATACTGAAAACATATCGCTAACTCGGATCACACTTCAATTTAGTACATTTATAGTAGTGTCTCCCATGGCGCGAAATGTGATAATAAACACTTTAATACAGACTACAAACAAAATTAATAACTATAACTGCTGAACGGGGATTCTTATTCTCTCTTTTGTCTATAACCTTTCGCGAGCTACCGTTTGGCGACTCCGGGTGTAGAACGCGCATTAGAGAGTAGGCAATAGGGCTGTTGAAGAGTTGTGGCGTCATCTTATAGCTACTAGAATGAAACCGAATTAAGATGCTAATTATAAAAAACAAATTAGAAAAATATTAATTCAATTCAATTGAATCAATTTCCTTCTCTGCCCGTTTCGGATGGAGTTGGTCACTGCCATTCGGACACAATTATCGAAGGCGATTGCCAGTGTTTATGATTCTGGATTTGTTTGGTAAAGAAATTGATGTTCGAAAAAACATATTGGAACAGTTAGCTTTATCTAAACACAAAGTCTTCACTCTGTGAGACTCGGTGCAACGCTGAATATTTTTACTGGTAGGAATAGCCAGGTTTGATCCGTTGAAATTGATTTTATCTATTATCTATTAATTCACCTTCAAGTATTGACTTGTCTTCGTTAAAATGTTCAGTCACACAGGCAGAAAATTCACTTGTAACAAGGGTGTTGCAGTAAATTGTGTGTAAGAGTGCAATTTTTTAAGTCCCGAAAGACGAGACGATATTTCTCTCTTAAATCGGATAAACTTCTGACTCCGTTCTGGTCAGTAAGGGTTGAGAACATTCGTGATTTTCAAGTTGATTCTTCAAGACAATTTTTTTGACGTATCCATTACAAGTTTGTCTCCTAAAGTTCCAATTTATCTGAAATTTATATTATATCTGACAACATTCCTTTTCCCTGCAATTTGTTAATCGGTACATTCATAGTCTTCATACAGACTAAATAATAATAATAATAACAACAATGACACCTGAACAATTGTTGGAAAAAATCGAATGTATTTGCTTTGTTAATAGTCTTTTACTCTTTGACGCGTGTTTTAACGCTTGGAAGTTAGTTATGTTTTGTTTTTCTGTCCCGTCCGGATAGGACGCGCTTGTTTTTCCTTAATAGGTTATGAGCAGAGTAACGCTTTCCACTCCGCGTACTCTTAGTTAATTGACGATAATTGAAGATTGTTTAATTATCGGTGGGTGAAGTGTTCAGTTAAAAGTTTATTTGGATTCTGTAGGTGGAGAACACTTTTGGTTCATTCATCATTTGTATTTCGGGCAGTTAACCATGTCTGAGAGTCACGAAAACAAACACAGAATCGACAAGCTAGTAGGGCAGAGTAATTGGGAAAACTCGAAGTGGCAGATGGAGTTCTACCTACTGCAGCTTGGGCTGTTCGATATCGTGAACGGCACGCGGCCGTGTCCGACAGCGCCGGAAGGAGCTACACAAATTAGCTGGTAGCGGGAAAACTACACAGCGGCATCAATCATTTCTGTGTCTGTGGTGGCAGAGCCTATGGTTCACATACGTCGTATGTGAAATCCAAGATTTTCCTTAGCGCTTAGAACAAGCTTTCCGTCTTTATTAGCAACGTATTCTTGGTAACCTAGAAATACAAAATTGTTATTCTTCAACCAAGCTAAAAAATCTCTGAGGTCGGCTGTGGAGATGTGGACAACGCTGCATTCTGTCTATGAACAGTCTCTCGTCGCCTCGATCTTCTAATGGACGAATTTTTTGATAAACGACGCGCGCCAGAGAAGACTATAGATACTTTTGTATCAGAAATGGCCAACCTGTTCGCCGATGTGAACGAGGAACTTGTAAAGGTTAAGTCTACAGCATTGCCAGAGCGGGTTTTGCATCATCGAATTCTGCGAAATGCCGGTGCCGAGCATCAATTCGTCAGAACAGTCTGGTCAACGTTGAAAGACACCGATCGAACAACGCCAATGTTGTTGGAACAATTAAAGTCGATGGAGCAAGATAATTTGGCTGACAGTGTGTCTCCTGCACCAGGTGCTTTTGTCAGTCGTAAGCAGAAGTCTAGATCGTCATTCAAGAATGGGAATGATAAAGTGAGCTGTTATTTGTGTGGAGGAAATCACTTTAAATCCGATTGCCCACGGAAATGCTTCATATGTGGCGGAAACCACCTGAAACGGGACTGTCCGAAAAGTCAGACACTTCGAAACACATCCACAAGAGAGAAAACAAAGTCGGATGGAAAAGAAAGTCGGGCGTTTATCTCAATGCTGACAGTTCAAAGCAAGAGCAAAGGTTCAGTGAAAGTGGCAGCACGTGACAAATGGGTGTGTGATTCGGGAGCTAGTGATCACATGACCGCAAATAAAGACTACTTTGTGGAGTATACTAAATTTGCGGTTCCTGGCTCAATTACGGTCGCCAAAAAACAAACTAAGTGTTTACGGTGTTGGGAAAGTGGCAGTGTCAATATTGGTAGACGGTCAATGGCATGATGGCACTCTTAACGGAGTCTTATATGTTCCTGAAATTTCCTATCACTTATTTTCTGAACATCGAGCTACCGAAAGAAACATGTATTCTATCACTACTGAACATAAAAAAATGATTAAACGCGGTGAAGAAGTGATGGCTGTAGCGAAGTGGAAGGATGGCTTGTACTGGTTGGAAGTGCAAGTAAAAGTGCCAGTAGCTACCTGCGTCAGCACTTCTGCAGAAACTTTGCAGTTGTGGCACGAGCGGTTTGGTCACCAGGACAAGAGACACGTACGAAAGCGTCTCTGCGAGGCAGGTGTGCACGTCGACTTCAAAGCTACAAAGAGCTTTTGCGATGGATGTGCACAGGGCAAAGCTCATAGATTGCCGTTCAGAAAGCGAACGGATCGAGCAACTGCAGTTGGTGAAGTTATTAACGCTGATGTGAACGGGCATATGTCCGTATGCACACAAGAAAAACATCGCTTCTTTGTATGCTTCAAAGATGATTATAGAAAAGTCAGGCGCCTGTTCCTAATTAGAAGAAAATGTGAAGTAGGAGACTGTCTCGCAGCTTTTCTGAAGGAAGCCGAAGTTGCAGGACATCGTGTTAAGACTGTACGTTGCGATGGCGGAGGCGAATTTGATAACCACTGCATTCGCAAGAAGTTGGCAGCACTGGGCATCGAGCTGCGAATCACGGCACCATATTTCCCCAAACAGAATGGTGCTGCAGAACAAGAAAATCGTCATCTTGTTGAACTGGCGAGGTCTATGATGTCGACAACAGATCTGCCTAAGTGTATGTGGGAATATGCATGTGAAACGGCAGTGTATATACTAAACAGAACAGGTAAAACCCCTGTCGTCATGAAATCGCCGTACGAACTTTGGTCTGGAAAATCTTTCAAGTCGGTGGATCATTTGCGTGTATTTGGTACGGAATGCTATGTATATGTACCTAAGCAATTTCGCACAAAGTTTGATCCGAAAAGCGTCATAGGGCGTTTTGTCGGGTATCACAATGAAAAATATTGCTATTGTGTATGCGTCCCATCTAAAGAAAAAGTTATAAAGACACATGACGTGCAATTCAAGCCAGAAAGGGTGTGCACAAAATCTATTAAAGCAGATCCGATCGAATGTTTTGTTCCGGAGAGCGTTGACCTGGATTTTAAATGTTCTCGATCTACAAGTTGTGACCTGTCCGGAGACACCGAACCAAGCAGTAATAAGCAAGATAACGAAGTCGATGCTTTAAGACAGACTACTCGCGAACGCCGGGCGCCGGATTGGCAGACGTCAGGTGATTTTGAGGTCGGATTCAAGAATAAAACAGCTCTAGCTGCTGTTATGATGTCGGCTGAAAACGGAAATCCTCCTACGACATTTGCTGATGCCATGGCGACGCCGGATTGCACACAGCGGTATAGAGAGCAACCTGGTACTGGAGGCGTTCACCGACGCGGACTTCGCTGGCGACGTGAGGACGAGGCGTTCCACCAACGGCTTCGTGACTACGCTTAACAGAGGTGCTGTTTCCTGGTCGAGTCAGCTGCAGAAGAAGTCTGTGGCATTATCAACGGCCTCGGCGGAATACGTCGCGGCAAGTGAAGGAATTGTTGTGGTTGGTGCGCCTGTGCGGGAGTTAAGAGTAAAAATTGACACACCAGTGTTACGTGTTGATAATGAAAGTGCTATCAAGTTGACAAATAATCCGCAATTCCACAAAAGAAGTAAACATATAGATGTAAGATACTACTTTGTTCCGGACTGCGTGTTGGCAGGTACTGTAATAGTGGAACACGTAGGTTCCAGGAAGCAACTTGCAGATTTGTGTACCAAGTCATTAAGTAAACAAGTGTTTATTCGCTTGCGTGAAGCTGTGGGGATGACTTGCTAACAATTCATACAGTCGATTGGAGAAAATCGAATGTATTTGCTTTGTCTCTTTTACTCTTTGAAATTTGTGTGTTTTGACGCTTGGAAGTTAGTTATGTTTAGTTTTTCTGTCCCGTCCGGATAGGAAGCGCTTGTTTTTCCTTAATAAACATAACGGGGATTCATTATTTTCTCTTTTGTCCTAATAACCTTTCGCGAGGTAACCTGAAACATCCTCGCCAGCTATCGTTTGGCGACCCATGTACTAGAACCATTTACAAAGTAGAATTTTTGTTTTATATCCTAGATCAGACCATGAGCTTTCATAAAACATATATAATTCCAAGATTAAAAACTTGCCGATGTCTTTGGTTGTATCAGTAGAACATTTAGTTACTCCAAAGAAAAATGGAAACACTGTAAATATTTAAAATTTAAAAACAATTCAAGGAATGTATTGATTTGTACAATGAAATTAACACACTAAAGCTGCATTTTCTAGAAAATCAGTGTAGTGACCCCAAACACTTTTGCATATTATTTTCACAAATAACTAATGTCAACTTTTCCAAACTCATCAATAGCTTTAATAATATTTCATTACAGTTGAATCTGGAGTAAAATCTGTTTCTAAGTTAAAAATTATAAAGAATTATTTAAGGTCACCTATGCATAAAAATATGGAGTAAATTAACAATTATTTCGGTAGAATCTGAAATATTAGATAGTTTATTACAGAAATAAGAGCAGATTTCTTAAATATAAAAGTTAGAAAAGTTCAATTTTTGTAGGTAATATCAAAGTTTTAATTTAAACCTTTAAATAAAAAAAATTACTTCCATTTATAAACTAAGTCAACATTTACAAATTTTCTTGCTTTCAACAAAATATTAGGTAGTAGAATTACTATATATATATATATATATATATATATATATATATATATATATATATATATATATATATATTAGGAAGGATATGACATTGTCAAAACTAATTGCAATATTGGTATGGAAAGGAAAGAGAGATAGGTTGTGGCTTACCTGAAAGTGAAGTGCTGTGTCACAATAAGAAACTGAAGGTTATTCAAATTTTTGGAGGCTCTCCGCTTGTTCTCCTTCAGGAAAAACAGGATAAGGGAAGGGGTTACAATTGTACAAGGCTGCTGAAGCAACCAGTGCCAACCTGCTACATTAAAACCTCAAGAATTTTAAACAAATTCTACAAGTAACATCTTGTTATAAAATAAATTTCAATTCTGAGACAGTTTATTGGAGGTAAAGAAATTTGTAAAATCTCAAGTTTGACAGGACAAATGTACATTAAAAATCCTAGCAGTTGGAATTAAGGTTCCATAAGGTATTAATTAATCAATATACTATTGTTAATAGGCTTTTGAGTTTGTAAACTGTAATGGTGCAGTTGTCACTCCTGGCTTGTGTTGTTTACAGTCGCCTGACAACAGTGACAAGGATTCAAGGATGTCTGGTACTTATGTCATCATTTACTTTAGTCTGTATTTGGTTATTTCATCTAATCATCATATTTTATACAGACATATTATATTCTGATTCCCAAAAGGTATTCTTGTAAACAAAATAATTAAATGTTAATGGGTGTAGCTTGATTTCTCAAATGCAAGTCACCAATGTAGCGATGTCAGACAATTTATCTAACAACATTACTTTCTAATGAAGGTAAGTTTTTTTGTAAAAATAACAAACAAATATTTATAACAATATTTATTTCTCAGTCCTGTATTTTCATTTTATTTTCTCATAAAAATATACAATTATTTTACAACAACTGAATACGAAAATATTAAGATTACAGTTTCTCACACTCTTTTGAGTTACTTGTTACAATATTGCAGAAATATTTTTATATTTTACGAACATGACAAAAACTGATGTATCTCTTCTTGAAATGTTTAAGTAGGCTGTTTCTATTTTTATTCAATATAAGTTCTTAAGTTATTTAATGAAAATGTATTGTTAAACAGTAGGTTTCATATTAGTAAAGAAAGAAAGTGGTTTTTAGCAAAACAAATTTCAAAATGGTCAACATTACTCTTTTTAAAATATTTGCTATATTTTATACACTGTATATATACTATCATAAAAAATCTTTCATTTTGAAAGAGTTTTACTGAAAAATATTGATTATCACAGGACTTTGATATATATTAACAATGATCATTCAACAATTTCATAGTGTTCATCACTTTTCTGTACATTAATATTAAAATATTCATTCAATGGGATGAAAATGTTCTTGGACGGGTTTATTATATATACTCACACTCATTTTCTCTGTACAACTCTCAAAAACAATGAGGAGATTAAATAAATAGAAACAGAATGGAATGTCAGAATGTGTGTTATGATATGCTTTGTTGAAATAAAATTAGTTTAAAAGGGAAGTTTCACAAACAAAATAATTTACAAAATTAATTTGATAAAGACAGGTAAATTACAGAATGGTCCCAAGTATTTCAACATGGATAATGTTAAAAATATTATCTATGCTACATCATAAAACTGTCATTATATACCCTTTTTTATTTGTCACTCATATCTGATGAAGTAAAATTTTATTCATATATTTCACTCCCCATAGATTCTAAAAGAGGTTTATTTTTTAAAATGCACTCCTAAAATGGTTTAGAGCCTTGTTTTCTTTAAAGGCCATCTTAAATGTAGAAATTATTTTACATAAAAAAAGTCAGGTTTATTTAATCTTAATTTCAAATATTTTGCTTGCCTTTAACAGAGACAAGAGTTTTAAAAGAAGAGCATTAGTAGTACATTGTTAATACACACACACACACACACATTTATTTAAACGCAAATGAGGATTTTTTTTCACAAATCCTGTACCCTATTATAGGAAATCTCACTATCAAACCTTCGTGTACATCACTCACACAATTGCAAAATTAAAAACATGCTAATACTGCAGTTCCTCACAATAATTGCTTGAAATTACATCTAATCTCGAAGTTTCTGTTCTGTGACCATTATTAAAAGACATGAAGTGATATTCCTTTTATAAATTCAACAACACGTAGTTTGTCACCTTTTAGAATAATTTCACTGCAATACATGCACCACCCCTTTTCAAGGAGTTTCCCAGCAACTAACTCTCTTAATGTTCAAGATAGCCCTTTCAAAAAGTAAGGGATTGTAAATAAGCGACAATAGAGAGGAATTTTCGACCCTCTCAGCATTCTGATTTGTCTTCCTCCACAAGCTTTTGTGTGTCTTTTCCTGTATCTATAGAACTAGGATCCAACTCTCTATGTCTTATATGAATTTGTGGAGATGACCTTTGAATTACACTTGATGGTGCCAGGATAGCAGATGCTGGCTCTGGCATAATGTCCACTTCTCCATTACTGCCAATTTTTACCTTTGCCACATCTGCAGGTATTTCATATATGCCTCCACTTCCGTTACCATTGGGTCCTCCAGAAATGTTACCCAGTGCATCATACATAGGATTGCTGAAGTCTCTGTTCTTTGCACTTATATCACCCATATTGTACTCTACATCCAAAGGTTCCTGCAAATTCACAATGTTAAAGGTAATTTTTTTAAAATGAGAGATTTTGTTATATTAAAATTATTTAAAACTAATTCTTAAACATTTACAAAAATCACAAGTTAAACCATCCCTAGATATATCAAGAGTCGATAATTCCTTGAACAGCTGTTGGTGATTTAAGAATATCTTTAAAATTCACTAGCAGGTAAGGGCTCAAAGGTAGTATACAAGTATATCTACTTTCAAATTAGTTGGTGAAGTGTGAGGTACCAGTTTGGAAGAGCACCTATCTATCAGTGTAAGATGGACACATAACTGCCAAGGTTTTTTGACTCTTGATACATATAGGGATGGTTTAACTTGTGATTTAAAGAGATCAGATTGTTTTGCTAAGTTATCAGAAATGTATATATATATATATATATATATATATATATATAATATAAGTAGTAAATGGGGAATAAAACTATTTGTTGCTTATTTTATTTAGTAAAATTTTAATGATGTTAGTAATGGTTAGTTCAGTAAATTTCTTTCCAATTTAATTATAAACTCAAACACATGCTACACATGCTTCTAATGAGAATACTAAAGAAAATTTGCACAAATGGTTCATAATTTTGTGTGTATGTTCATATAGGAACCTAATTATTAAATGGCTTACCACTCGTGTACTTTGAGGACCATTTGCGGCAAATGCCGGGGATCCAAACTCAACATTGGTGCCTTGTCTGAATGAAACACTTTGTGAATTTGTTAGACCACCTAGTACTGGTCCTTTTCCACTGAAACAAAATTAATATTAGTGGATTAAACTAACCTGTTTCAAATGTAATGTGAAAGAGCTGTTAGCATCCCTAATATAAATTGGAAATACATGCGTATAAAGAAGTCTCTCACAACTCCATTTATCTATGAATGAAGTAAAAAATAATTATATTTCAATTATTTATTAATGCAACAAAAGCAAAAAATGGGGCCAAATTATAATTAACAAAAGGAAGTTTTACTTACAATGGCCTCCTTCGCAGAACATAATATACAGCTCCTGCTGATGCAACAATCAAAAGGATGACTAATATTGGGATTACAATTGCTGCTGTATTTGCTCCAGAAGCTGATGCTTTAGAATGCTGGACATGAACGTCACAATATTGCCCAGTGAAATCAGGTGGGCACATGCATTCGAGATTTCTAATGTCACTTTCTTGGCATATTCCACCATTTTCACACATACACACTTGTGGTTCTGGATGTGGTCTTTCTATAGGAGCATCACAACTAACTTCAGTCATGCCTGTGTGTATTCTGGAATTGTCAGGACACAAGCACTTTCGACCACCAGGTACAATGACACACAAGTGTGAACATGGACTGTTATAGCAAGGATCCAATAAGGATGTGTTGTAACGGAGTTGATGATATACTGAAAAGAGAAATTTATGTTAATTGTGTACACAAATAGAAACACAATAATGCTGTGGTTGTTAAATATTATAAATTTAGATAAATGAGAACAAACCTTAAATATATTACAAACACTAAAATTAACCCTTTGCACTCTAAGGCTCCAAAGCGGAGCCATTTAAAATGTGTCTTCAAGCTCGAGGGCTCCGCTACGGAGACCTCAAGTGCAAAGGGTTAAAATATTCTTAATTCCAATTCAGGAAACAAAGATTTTATAAGTGCAATAAGTAATTGAATTTCGAATTTCTTTAGATGCATGGTGGAAGTATAAAGGTGAAGCTGTGTGCAGAAACATGCCTTTTCTGTGCATGATGTCATCTGGGAGGCAAGTGTATGCCTTTGACTATGTAAACTGAGAGATAAAGAAAAAATTCCTAATCTATTTTCTTTCATGGCACAAATATTTTAATTCTTACCTTGTCTCTTGGTACCTGATGATTCTTCTTTTATGTAATAAAATGTAATTTTCAAAAAATGGACAATAGTGAATGCCCATAAAGATACTAGTTGACTATACAATAATGCAAAAAGAACTTATTTTGTTATTTTCAAAGAATTCCTAAAACAACACCTGATCAATAGCATGTAATTTAGCATTATATTTTTTCTTCCTATTGATATTTGATTGTAATATTTTATTCAAATGGGGTAGGCAAAGTATATATAAAAACAGTAATGCAGTTATATAGTTTACCAGGTATAATTTATTTTCATTAGAAAACTTGAGAATTTTGGCTTTCAAGTTACAGTCACTAATTTTTTGTTTAATTTCCTTACCCTAATATATATTCTTGTTCGGGCTAGAGCGGTGGCAATATCTAGAGGGATATAGATATTTCTTACTTCTAATGTTTTCTCAAACAATTTATTGGAAAGAGAATTTTCATTTAAGGCATTGAAAACAGCTTCCATATTTTTTGGTAGTAATATAAACTTTTCATCAGGATAGTTAAGTTTTCCTAATGAAATGAATTGGAGCCAGTCAGGCTGTAACATGTATCATTCCCCAAACAATACTTATTAATAAATTTTTCTTCGTTAAGCACCAGGTTCAGCTTTCTCAATGTTGACGTTTCTGTGGTCATTCTCTACTACTGTCTTCAGACTATGGGGTATGAGAAATCTGAACCGGGTGCTTAACCATGAAAAATTTATTAACAATACTTATCTCTGATGTCACCTGCAAGGTACATTAATCCTTCTTGAATCATAGTTTCTTCCACCATTGGCCATTGAAACTCCTTGTTCATAGTAAGTACATCCATACATCTCATTGTCATCAAAAAAATCTTGCATGTATGTCTGAATTGTTCCTCAATTTCATTCTCATAATTTTTTTTACATATTTTGAGGCACTTTGGGTTAAACATGCATCAGCATCCGAAGGATTCATTAATGATTGCTCCATGATAACTTAACTCTATGGGTGAAATCCAAAACAGGATGATCATTTGCCCCACTATACCTCAAATGTATGAAAATTTCCAGCACGTCCTGATTTAAATGATGGGTTAGAAGATACTCTGTTTTGTATTTCTCTTTTAAGTCATTGTAAAGATTTTCTAAATATTTGTTGGATCTCTCTCCTGGCACTGAATCAGACCTTTAACAGATCTCACTCTCATGGTTTTTCTGACAGATTACACTGAAGAACTTTTGACTTTCAAAATCTATACAAATCCATTAATCCCAGGATACTTTCCAAATTTTCTGCATTACATAAATCAAACCATTTATTGATGAGCTCAGTAAATATGGTAGTTTCTTGAAAGTTGAAGCAATCAAAACATCCTTTCATTCCACACCTCTCTATTGCCACTTGATTTGAAAAAAATTATCCAGCAGGTTTCGCTTTTTGATGTTCTGTTCCTCTAACAACTAAACGGTAGCTTGAAATCTTGAATGAAATTTTCACATAAGATATTGAAATTAATTATTCAAAGCAAGATCCGTAAACATTATACAGGTATATTTTTACATGATAATAGAGGGTAGTTACCGTTCTTTATATTAATCTTATCTTTTCTACTGCAAGCATTGATCCATGTTTCACATAAATTAACAACTTTTGGAAAGGAAAAATACTTGTTGCCTGTTACAATTTGTGCAACCAAAAACAGCACACAATGGCATTATTTGACTTCTTTAAATAGAAATGCACACAGAGTTCAATGTAAAACCATTTCCTTCCAGTAATAAACTAACACAAACAAAATCCCAAAATAAAATATTCAACAAATTTGACACCGTGACAACCACAAGAAGCTAGCATCCAATGTGACATCAAGTGTAGAAGAGAACAAAATTCCATTTAAAATCAGTCTCACCTTTATACTTCCACAATGGTTAGACAGAATTGTTACATCTGAAATCTGTCAAATCTAGCCCTAATTTGAAAACTGAATAATGAAGAGTATTGAAAGTCATAATGATTGAAATTATAATTTTTAATATTTTACTAATATCTTATATTATTAATAATTAATTTGTTCAACAATAAGTACTGTGAAAGTTTAAATTAAGTGAACTTCTATGAAATTTAAATATTCCATTTGGTAACAGGAGTGGATTTTAAACTTAATTTGATTAACATATTTAGCTGCTCTTGTACTTGAATGCAGTTATGAAACAACCATCTGAAAGATAATGAGATTTGAAATAGGATCAACTGAAAAACAAGGATAAAGTGCACATAATCCCACTGAATTTTATCCACTGTCTTTAAAAGTTTCCTTTGTTCACCATTCTCCATAAATATTAAATAATACTGATGATAATCAACAGTGTTGTCTCACAACTCTTTCTATGACTACATTATTAGTTTCTCTGTAATTGAGATGTATGCTTTTACTTTTTGCCCTTTAAGGTGTTGAGAATCAGTCTAATAATACAATTTGAAGTCAGAAAAAACCTTTAAAGTGCATTACTACTAAAATATTAGTAGTTCCAAGAAAACATTTGCAAATAAATAACAAATTAGAAGTCAGTTAATTGGAACCATGTTAAGAAATAAGGAAGCTAAACGAAATACTAAAAATAATAAACATACACAAGAATTTTCATTGGTGAATGAGTCTCAAATAATCTATAACAGTGCTGAATGAAATTTTTTTATTTAGAACAAAACAGCTACTTATTAAATAGAACAATTACAACACAATACATAATATGTATTGAAGACTTTTTAGCTTACAGATTAAATAACTAAAAGAAATTTAGCACATGATTTAAGAAATTGAAATCTATGCCCCGAAATAGAATTGAAATCTCTGGACAAATTGTCAGAAAATAAAGGAGGAACAATAAAACAAGATTGGTTGGAAAAAAGGCAAACAATAAGTACAATACAAAAGCTGCTGAGTAATTATAACTGTTATAACAAAATGAAAATCTTACAAAGTTTTAATGTTTCATAAAATAATTAAATATGAACCACCTTACATGGCAATAATATAATACATAATCACTTACCTTTCACACCAGATGGGCTTTCAATGTCTTTAGCTATCACAACGGCAACTCCTCTTCCAAATTTGTCCTGCTTAAGCAGCTCTCCATTGTCACGTGCAACCCAGTACAAACTACTTTCAAAAACATCCAAACTAATAGGATGATGGAGTGATGCTGCAAAAATATTAATTTTTTTAGGAACACAATTATGTATGTAATGACGTATAAGTAGAAATACCATTTCATCGCCATAAAAATACTTAGTTTGGAAAGTGTGACAAGAGTTTAATTTCTTTAAGGATGTATTTCAGTTTAAATGTTTGGCAGATATAATTTGGAAAAGTTGAAGGAATTTTACAATTTATGAGTAATCCAGTTATGGGAGCACAGCTTCATGCCATTTGTTTGACTAGTTAGATAAATTTACAAGTGTTTCAGCGTAATTTTTGTTTATATTTGGACACAGGAAAATTGTTACTCCCTACACTTAACAAAATTCAGTGTCTTGTAAATTAAGCAAAAATTATATTGGTTTCAATTACACTTTATAAGAAGAAATTTTTCATGAGTAACATTTGTATTACAGTAAAGTTTGAATAAAAACACATTAAAATTATGCATTACCTCCTCTTAATATCATCATCCTGTTAGAACCATCTTGTCGTACAACTTCAATGGTGTTAAGTTTAGAATCTGCCCAATACACAGCATGATCCATAGAATAATCAATGGTTAATCCAATTGGATGTCTTATAGCTTCAGTGACAAGTGGTCGCCTTTTACTTCCATCCATCCAAGCTGCTTCT
Organism: Zhengitettix transpicula; assembly: GCA_037074705.1. NCBI lineage: Eukaryota > Metazoa > Arthropoda > Insecta > Orthoptera > Tetrigidae > Zhengitettix > Zhengitettix transpicula. Next base: position 27,195,556 of record CM073590.1, on the reverse strand, counting down.
ATTTTGGGAACTGCACCAGCATCTGCCCAAATCAGAGTACCCATTTCAGGGTCCAAGGCTACTGATGTTGGAGCCTCAAGGACAGCTGATACTAGAGATCGACGAAATCTTCCATCTTGTTTAGCAACCATTACTCTACCTCTTGGTTTGCTACCAGAGCGATCAGTTTCAGTCCAGTAGAGGTTATGAGCTACCCAATCAACAGCCAAACTTGTTGGTTTTGAATTGCCTAGTTGAATAGAATAAGAATATGAACTTGTTATATAAAACATTAATACTATTGTTACAAGACTAATTTATATTAAAGTAATAAATTAAACATATATACCTTTCATATTGAGATCTTGAGCATAGCCAATTTTCACTTTTCCTTTCTGTGCATTTACCATGTAAGAACGTTTTATTGTTTTGTCATATGAATCTGCCCAGAAGACATATTCACGTAATGGATCATAATCAATTGCTTCAATTCTCTTTTCTTCTTGGATTACATTTTGCTCCTTTCGTTTTGCAGGTTCATACAATCTGATTTCAGGTCCATCAGCAAATAGTAGAGTCAATTCTGTTCCATTGGCCTTACAAACTCCACTGAAACTGTCAGAAAGCCTGAAACCTTCTCGGCACGAACAACTATATGTTCCTTTCAGATTTGAACATATTTGGGAACATCTGTGTGTTCCAGTAGCACATTCATCAATGTCTACAAAATTAAAATTTTATTAGTATCAATGCTATTATAATAAACTACAACAAATGTCAGCTTTATGAATGTCAAAAGGAAAATTATGAAGATGTCTGAAAGTAAAAATATCTATGTAGCATTTTTACTCTTGACAAAGCCCTGGTTTTATGTTCAGAGCGGTAGGGACTTTTGAGGATCTCTCTAATAATGATTTAAAGTAGTCAGTCTTGAAATTATGTGATGTTAACAACATAGAGGTGGTACTGTATGCATTTGTTGATGGGGAAAACAGAAGAGGATGGGGCAGTGAAAATATCTGTTCAAAATGGCCGACATTATTCTCAATTCCATTACTTTTGATATCACCAAGATAAGCAGAAGCTCCTAATGCTAGTTCAATTCAAGGAATGGAGGTGGAATGTTGAATTCTGACATTTACAATGTCAGCTAGATTTGTAAATAGGTTGAGGAAGAGGGTTGAGAAGAAAAAAAAATTGTCACAAATATTGTCTATTTTAGACCAAGCCAGTGTTTTCAGTGTTGTCAGTGACACATGCAATGCTGGTTAAGTCACATTATTCATGTGGGGTTAATAATTGGTGGCAAATGTAAAGGAGAAATTAAATGATTTAGTATTATTTAATAGTAGAAGTATCATGGCAACAAGTTCCAGATTAGTTGGCAATATAGAAGAATTTACTTTGTACACCGAATGGATCACCTCTTTTTGTGACACTAGTAATATTCCTTCTGATAAAAATGTGTCAGTGTTTTTAACTGTTATAGGTGCACAACCATATAAGTTACGTTGATGGAAAAGAAAAATATTTTATGGAATGATCCCATAGAGAAATAGCAACATTTCATTAAATGGGTGAGCAATATAAAAGCTGAATATGTCAACCTATTGTTGGAGGTGAATAAATTCTGAAAGCTGTGCTCTGAATATGGTAAAGCAGACTGGACATACTATAGTAAACCACAAAATACTAAAAATAAAAATATCTGCAACTGGGGCAAAATAATAGTAAGAGTAAATATGGAGTCTCAAATAGAAAAAGATTTATTAATATCCAATGTTATGCTTGCAGAAAATATGGTCACTATGCTTTAATGGAAATTGATTGGATAATAAAAATACATTTTTATTTGAATAAGATAATTAAATTATTAAAGCAGTGTCTAAGGAATTGAATTTTGAAGGTTTGTTAAATGAATTTTCTGTTGTTTTTTTTAGAAGTTCCCACTAATCAATATCAGTCAGTTTAAAGCTTCAATTCATTTCAGCAATGCTGTTCAACCTGCACTTTGTTGGGTATGTCCAGTGCTGTATGCCTTACAATATGTCTTGTAACACATTTATGTGATGAGCAGAATATTTATTATATTGTTGAACATACGGAATGGGCAACTCCTACTGTTAATATAGTAAAGATTAATGGCAAAATTAGAGTATGTGGTGATTTAGAATCATGGTTAATAAAGTGATTGAGGATAACATTGAACCACCAGACATTTTATTAAATAAGATGTGCCTCATGTCTATGAATTTATAAAACTAGAACAATCACAAGTGTGATAATGAGACAAAGTGAAGTGATGATATAAATACCAAACAAAGTTCCTGGAATCCTTGTGATTAAAAACTCAAGAGCTGCAAGTATGACATAACTGCACTATCCAAGTGGGAGGGAGAGGGGGGTGTAAATCCAAACAAAATGTTTACTTAATATCCATATCAAGGAACATATGTCTAATACTCAAATATATCCCAATGATAAACAGTCTGTTACAGTCTCCAAACATATCAACAATTTGAAAAATTTATTTCGTAGACCAAATGCTAAGATTTAAAAGTTGATACCAGGTACCAATCCAGAATTATATCATAAATGCTGCAAATTAAATCCAACATCACATAAATTAACATGAAAACTGATAGTATGAAACTCAACAATAGCTATGATCCCTTATTGTTATGCTAACCTTTATGTGTTTTAGCTTAGCTTTTGAGTTTGTCACTTTGATAGTGCAGTTGTGTCATACTCATGGCTCTTTGTGTTTTTAATTACAAGGGTTCCCAAAACATTGTGTGATTATTATATTTTTAGCACAGATGTATTTAGCGAAGTTTTGTGATGGTTTCATAAATATAGAGTACATTTAAATAGTGAAAAATATGAATTTTTGAAGGGAAAGCATATAATATTTGGGGCATATTATCAACAATCAAGGATTATAAATTAACTGCAATAAAAAATGCAAGACTATCTAATACCACTGAATTGAGAGTTTTTCTGGGATTCATAAATTATTATGCAAAGTTTTTGTCAGGAATGTTTGGTCATGGCTCCATTAACTACTATCACAAAAAGTTAAATGGAAGTGGTCAAAAGATTATGATGAAGCATTTCAACAATGTAATTTTTTTTGGAATCTGACTATGGGTTCAGTATGTTGTTAATAAATCAGTAAAATTGTTCACCGATGCATCACCTGTAGGTGTTGTATTATCAGAGTCAGATAAATTTAATTACCTTGACACTTCTTTTTATCTTCTGAAGCTATGATGAAACCACTATAGCATGAACATATGTAACCTCCATCTGTCAAATTCATGCAAATATGTTCACAACCTCCCTTCGAAACATCTGTGCAGGATTTCAGGTGATCTAATAAAAATTCCAATAAAAGCAAATAATAGTAAATATGTTATAAATGCAACAACGCATTTTAAATGATTATTTTTTTACATATTTTGCATTGAACTGTTATATTCTTCTCAATAGTTTGACAAAGCTGAAATTTTCAGATCATCAATTCAACTACATTTGTAAACTGATCAATTTAAGTTAATGAAGAAAATAATAGTTGTTTATAAACTTAGTTCAATTAACAAAAACACTCAATTAGACTTAAAAAGAAAAATTCTGTGATTATTCTGCTCAGACCGACTCTGTTGCAAGTATAAAAATTTGCTATAAAGAAAATTATTTGAAATTTTATTAATAGTATTAGCTTGTGACAATATTTTGTAAGACATTCCTTATGATAATGAAATATTGTAAGCAGAGACATATTAGGAATATACAGTAAGTTATATTAAGTATGCAAAAAAAGTTAATTTATATTTTTGTATTAGTTGTACTTTGAGTTATATTTCATCACTGCTCAGATACAGATTTTATAATAATTGAATCCAATAAATATATTTATGAAAATGAAAATTTAGATTTAATAAACCAGAGTTTTACAGAAAGTCTTCTCAGGTAATCAACCAGGTGGTATTGTCAATTCACCTCAAGGTTTATATTTTAAAATCTAGGGTAGTTAAAAATCTTATTAATTAGTCTAGAATTAATTCCTTAATAAAATTTATAATTGAGAGCTTTTGACTTTGCAGTCAATCATTTTATAAACCACATGTTAAACAATGCAGATCAATTACAACATACAGAGTGGAATTCTTCCATAATGCATCAGACAATAAAATAATTAACCATACATACCTCAACAGTGTGTTGTATCTGCCAAAAAAAACAACCTCTGGGAACCTACCAATTTAATGTCTCACATCTATCTTTCATATTTGACTATTGCTATTATATAATTAGTATTGACTAATAGTTAAATCTTAAAAAAAAAATTACATACATTTACCAAAACTAACACAAAATGCCTTTCTTTTTACAGTGGGCACATAAAAGGAATATCAACTTATAATATTTTAAGCGACTTTCACCTGGAAGGTTCCCAGATGTTTTAACAGTTTTGATAGATTGAAAAAGGACACCTTCACGATTGATTATACAGATGTATACTAGTGTTACAAAAATAAACCTAGTTAAGTAAATGACCAACTATAATAATATTATTCATATAATTTTTATATTCAATGTAAAATTTAATTGTACGCTGTTCTAAAAACCCTAACAATAATTTAAATAATGAAAAAATATACTTACGACATCCGCGCTCATCTGACTGATCACCACAGTCATCAGCAAAGTCACACAATTTCTTTTTGTCAATGCATTTCTTATTTGAACATTGATATTCAGTTAAGTTGCCACATGGCCGAGCAATTGAGGTACACAGTGTCATGTTGTTTTCATCACTGCCATCACCACAATTATCAATTCCATCACATAACTGGTATTTTGGAATACATCTATGATTTTCACATTGGAACCTATGCTTTGTATCACAGTCAAAGTTTGCTGGAAACATTATTGAAAGATTAATCTATTAAAATTTATAACACAGCACACGATAGCAGTAAAACTGTATACTAAACCTATTAAGTATGTTTACAACATTTAAAATGGAATGTTTACTTACTACACAATTCAGGATCTTCATCAGAGTTATCCCCACAGTCATCTGTACCATCACACAAATCACCTTTATTCACACAAAGGTGGTTTCTACATTCAGATTTATCCTCAGGACAATATCTGCCACCTGGATAACGAGGTGCACAATTCATTTCATCACTCATGTCTCGACAATCACGATCACCATCACACCTGAAGTATGATGCTATGCAGTGACCACTTAAACATTGGAATGTGCCATTCTGTTGAGAGAACTTAAAATGATTATTTATTCCTTGAAATTACTTATTTTATTTTGAAATTTATATTTCAAAGAGGAGGACAGAGGTAGAGGGAGCTGGCACTCAACCAGAAAATGAAAGAGTTCTAAGCAAAGAAGAAACAGAAGAGTCAAAACAAGCCCCATGGTCTTAAGTAGGTCAAAACAATGCAATATAAATTGCAGAACATATATTTACCTTGCACTGGAATCCTGAACAATTAATTTCATCTGAATTATCCCCACAATCATCATCATGATCACATCGCCATCGATTTGGAATACATTTATTATTTGCACAACGGAATTCTGATTCTGAACATTCTCTATATTGTCCATGACAAACTGCTTCCTGTTCATCACTATTATCACCACAGTCATTCTCAAAGTCACAAAGCCAGCGCCTGAAATTACATGTATGTTTATTTAATTTACAGTTACATGACAAGTTCTTCAAAATCTAATTAAAAAAATGTACAATTTTTTAACAATAACTAATTATATAAGGAAGTAGCCAATAAACAGACAAAAATCAAGTTATAAAAGAAATACCACACATTTCTGTAATCCTTCTTGCTTTCATCAAGTGACTGTGAAAATTGCAAGAACAACAACATACAAAACAGGTGACAAACTCAAAAACCCATGTTTATTAATATAAATTTTTATTATATTTTCATATGAACTAGGCTCTAAAGGGTAAATTTAGTTTTTTAGGTTGGCTTATCAAAAAAAAAACACACACACACACAATTTCTTCCCAGCCAGCCAACTTTTGATCAGCCACACTCTACACAAAATTAAATATATATATATATATATCATTCATGCTCACAAAACATACAGTTCTGACCTCCTTTCCTTACAAGGGGCCAAAATTTGGAAATATTTATACTTGTTTTACTGACTCCAACGGTTGATTTCAAGGTAAGCAGACTTCGCTGTCTCTCTTTCGTATCCAAATGTGTTATTTAATTTTGCCTTGTCACTATTGCAATATTGGTATGGAAAGGAAAGAGAGGTAGGTTGTGGCTTACCTGAAAATGAAGTGCGGTGTCGCCAGAACCTTCAGTTCCTTCAGGTGACACCGTACTTCACTTTCAGGTAAGCCGCAACCTATCTCTTTTTTCTTTCCATACCAATATTGCAATTATTTTTGACAATATCATATCCTTACTAATATCATATATATATATATATATATATATATATATATATATATATATATATATATATATATATATATATATAGTAATAACCAGTAAAGAAGGACAGGAATTCTGTTCTTATTTTTATCAGATTTGTTTACAAACTCAGACTGGGGATCCTTGAGTGGTTTGTACATATAAAAGATAATGATAAAATTATGGATAAGTGACTTTTAGATAAGGGAAGGACTATAATTAGGGCTAATAGTGTGACTGACATCTGGACGACAGAATCCTAATGGCATAAATGACATAAGGTTGTTGGACGATGTAATTATATTAAAAGGAGACATTTATTTTAATTGATTGAGTGACTCTCGGAGCGGGAGAAAGTTAACAGCTGGTGTTTGTGTGGCGAACATGGAAATGCAAAAAAAAACCTGTGAAAACAAGGGAATATTCTGGAGCCGGAATATAAATAAGAGGGCAGTTGTACGAGAGGAGATCATTATTCATTATCATTTCATGTGGACGGGAGACGGACGGGTCAGTGGGGAGAGCGTTGGTGCAGGGCCAAGAAAGTGGCCGAAACAATGTTATGAAGAGTTGGGAGTTTGCATTCAGGTGAAATCATCGGATGGTAGGCCAAGCTAGGTGGCCGAGAGTAATCAGTTGGACATCAGTCATCGAAAGTCGGGAGTTTGTCATGGAAATCTGTCTGCTAGCAGAGTTGTCATCAAGAAGAGGTGGCGGTGAAAGCAGAGTGTGAGTGCAACCTGGTGCCTTTTAAGCCTGTATGAAGTGTGTGTGTGTGGACCAGAGAGCTTGTAAGTTTATTTTTCTGAATTCATAATTGTAAATTGTTAAAAAAGGGTAAAAAGTCAGATTTTGTTTCAATCATTTCATTTCATTTGTTTCAATCATTTCATTTTTAATTTATTTGAACTGTTTTGTTTAATTGTAAAATTTGTGTTCCATTTCCTTATCAACCCAGTAAAGACCTTGGGGTACCGAGTCTAATTTATCAAATGTATTCAAGATAAATAAAATTGTTTTGATTTTATAAAATTTCATTAGGTTATTTGTGTAATTGTAAATTGTGTCTTAATAAATAATAATTGTTTGTTTAAATTGGTAGTTTTATTTTATTTGAGGTATTACATAAAATGGCTACCACAACGTGGGGCAAATTTCATAAATCAAAAATTTATTAGTGTTTATTACAATATATATCAAACAATTGGGGCTGACATTCAAGTGTAATTGTTGATACATTGAAAGTCTGTCCACATTTTGGTTCCTCAGCAATAAGGTAACTGCTGAGACATGTAGATCTCAAAAACACACTGTATTCTGGTATGAGGTCCGGAGATCATAAAAAGTGTGTTATACAAAAATTGTACTTACATAATGCTATGTGTTGTGTAGGTTAAAACCAGCCCAAGTAATTAATATGTTTGAAGTTAAAATAAACAAGTTTGATTATTTAATTGATAAAAATAACCTGGCGCTCAGGCCCCCCTTGAAAATTTGAACTTACACCTATGCCTGACTGAACCAACTACTGTTTTCAGGTAAGTCAGCATCTCTGTCTGTCTTTCCTAAGTAAATGTGCAATTCTTGAATTTAAATGTATTAAATAATCTATTCTGTGGACTTTAACTTCTCTAAAATTATACCGTTAGACACCTGATAAAAATTTCAATTTTGGTTTATATCAAAACTTATTCACACTGTATATTGTAAACATATAAATGTTGAAATTGCATTTGATATAGTATGCTTCTGTATCTCACAGCATTAAAGTATTTTATGGATTAGGAGTGTAGATCACATAATATAGTAATAAGCTGTTGTCAATTGTAATTATATGTTAATTTTCATTAATCTGGAAGAATTATTTTTTATCCTAAACTTATCTGCAGATATTTTCTTGCATTTTTTAAGACTTACTCAAAATGGTGCAATGCAGAAGGAAGTCTATTTTTTTGCACTTTTAAGTTATTAATATACATCTTACTCATAGTTAAGCATTGCATTCTTAATCATTTTCTGAGGGTAGAAATAAGAGTATGTCTATAATTGAACTAGATCAACATACTTTTAAAACCAAAATATAAACTACTAGAAATTATTTATAGGGAATGAAGAATAGAAGAGAATTGTGGATGAAGAATTGTTCAACAAAAAGTTTATAATATTATTAGAAATGTCAAAAAATCTATTTCAATGCACCACATACTTTTTATTTGGTACTGGACAGAACAAAACTCATATTAAATAATGAAAAAATTACCTTGGAATGCATCTATTGTTGCCACATTGAAAGTCTCCTGTTTCATGACATTTTGGGCAGTTCTCCAGAAGTTCGTCACTATTGTCCCGACAATCGTCTTTGCCATCACAGAATAGCCATTTTGGAATGCACCGATAATTTGCACGTCCTGGACATCGTTGCCATCCATTAGTGCAATTCCGCTGTCTAATAATAAAATTGCAGAACATTTATGCACAGTTTCCTAATAACAAAATTTTCTTAACCAAAGTTCAACAATTACAATTTTTATCTATCAGAAAATGGAAGAGTTTACCTGCACATATATGCTGGTTCATCACTATCATCTCCACAGTCATTGTCATAATCACACACCCACAATTTGGGAATACAGCGTCCATTTTTGCAACTGAATTCTGTGTCCGGATCACATTTCCTAGTATCTGAAAAATTTGGAACACTTTGATGTTACTATTATATAACCAATTAAATTCCAACACTAGCAAAAATGAATATAAGTTATGCACACAAGATGCAGTGGAGTAAATTAAATAATTTATAAATAAAATTGGAAATCATTCTGCTTCAGTCTTGAAGTGTGGACTTTATTACATTAGATAAAAATTGACCAACAATGGAATTTGATTAAACACTCCAAAATTGTAAGGTTTCATAATAAACTTATTGATATTGCACTGCCTGTTTGTGTAGAAAAATTAACTGAAGTGAAATTAGGCTCAAACAACTAAATGTGAGTGTTTCATGACTTTAAAAAAAGTACAGGACATCTTTATTAACAGTACTGTATCAACATACTTGGTTGTTCCTCCTAACATTGCCCAACTTGCCATACACATTTTGACAGAGTTGAAAAGTAGAGAAATAACAAACTTTGTTTAAATAAATTGACTTATCAGAGAGATTTGTGCACTTACGGCATAATTTTGGATCTTCATCACTGCCATCTTTGCAGTCTGGGTCTCCATCACAAGTCCATGCATTAAGGATGCATCTACCAGTAAAATTGCATTTGAACTCGAGGTCAGGACATGGCAAATTACAGTTCTTTTCATCAGAACCATCTCCACAATCATTAACACCATCACAGATTGTAGAGACTGCAGTACAATTTGAATTAGAGCACTGATACATTCCAGCTCTACATTTTCTAGGAGGACAGGAGGAAGACTCATCACTTCCATCTCTACAGTCTTTTTCTCCATCACATCTATAAACAAACAAAAAGTATTATTATAATATAACTGTAATTATAATATCAGTGTTACTTATAACAATATACTATACTTTTTATTTATCTCCAATGAAAGTTTTAGTCTCTTGCCTGCTATTTTGTTGGAATGCTGTTTTGTTTGTTAAGAATTGTATTACTATTATGGTATGATCTTACAGTGTGACTGAACTTTTCTATGATCAGTTTTAAATATTTTTGGAACCATTGAGTGTTGGGGTTCAGCCTAACATGTGCATTAGTTCTATAGTGTGAAATTATAATAGTAATTTTGTAAAGGAATTTATAATATAATCCTGCAAGATTTTTACCAACATATGCAGGTGAGTCAACTCTATGTGGTATTTTGTATTCTATTGTGTGTGAACATAGAAATGGTTGTTATACATGGAATAACATTTCACTTCTTATCGAGACCTACATTTAAATGTTCCACAACTTAACAATGCTTCCTGCTTTCCAAACAATAAGTTATTCTACTTGCAAATAATGACAATTTATGTGAAATTGGTTAAGATATTACACTCAATGTACTTTTCCTTATTAAACATTCAAACATTTTAATCATAAGGATGTTAAAATGAAAAATAAATGTCTGTTTTGCAAATTAATAATGAGGCCAAAAATATAGCTAAATGTAGTCAAAAGAAGTGATGACATAAATACCATCACTTCTTTTGTCTGTATTTGGGTATTTTCTTATCATATGGATGTTTCTTTATTATGGAATTAAATTAAAAGAAAATGTTGTGCTCTTTCAAAATAATTAAAGATTATCTGAAATTTTGTATTCCTTAATGTTTTCTTAAGAGATGCTATTTTTTTTGCAGAACATTTAATAACATGGGATGGAATAATAAAACCAGATGTGGTAGCACTAAACATGATCAATATACAACTACAGTAGTCGAACAAAAAATTTGTAACTCCTACCTTATCTTGATTATAAAGTTAATAATAATCATAAACACGAACAAATCTAATTGTATTTTTCTGCAACACTATGAAAACTTACTTCCAAAACCAAGGGATACAGCTGTCATCAGGACCACCACATCTGTGTTGTCCAACTGTACAATTTGCTACACATGTTTTATTGTCAGATGATAAATAAAACTGATTTGGGCAAGCACAAGTATATGACACAGCGCCTTCATTAATTTCAGTACGAGTATAGCCTGATCCCGGAGCAATCAAGCACAAATGTGAACAACCTGAAATTTAAAACAGTACAACAGTTGCATAAACAAATGTATAAATGTTATAAAACATCAAATTTCATCGTGAAACAATTAAGTTGATTTTATTCTCACATTTCTGAGAATTTATTTAAATATCTTTCTATCTTTACTCAATTAACATTTCTGACCCAAAAATGTTCAGGCTTATCTGTGAATTATAGTTTAACATGCAATAAACAATTTTTTCTTTGTACTATGACAATATTTTCACATAGTTTAAAATCCCATGAATATTCCGTCATTCTCACATTATATTAAAATTTGTCTTACAATTATTGTAATAAAATGAAGACAACATGGCCAATATAAAGTGAAACACATTTTAAAAAAATTTCATTCAGCATACCTCCATTAGTGGTTCCACATGGATTATGATAAGGTAGTTGTCTGAGAGGGTGATATACATGGATGTCATATGGCCGATGAGTTGTGTTGCGTATAACATGCAGATCTGTTCCTTTAAATTTATTAGCTTTAGCAATTGCTTTCAAGTTCCAATCTGTCCAGTATATATAGTCGTCAAACAAAGTAATTGCAAATACATGTGGCACTTTCTGTCCTGACAATACAATATGTTTATAATGACCTTCTAGGTCTGTAAAAGCTATATAATCTAAATGTGCATCAGCCCAGTAAATTCGATCAGTAAAATAGTCAATTGTAAGAGCATTTGGCCATGCTATATCATTTTCATGAGTTAAAATTCTTGTGAAATTTGACCCATCCATTCCAATTTTTCCAATGAATGCCTGAAATAAAAGTGGATGCATCAAGTTAAGCATAGTAAAACATAATTAATTTGTAAATATAAGTTAGTAGTCCAAAAAATGGTGGCTCGACTCAAATAATTTTAATATATTCAGTGTATTAGGACAGTAGTCTGCAAACAGCAGTCAACCATAGGTTTTAGCATGGCCCAGCAGGCAATAGGTGATCAACATTGTGCATAAAACACACATTTGCTTGATTACAAGTGCACAAATCTTTTTGTAACACACACATTGCTCATGTTACTTCAGATCAGTGTGAATTATAAGTCTTGTGGTGAATATCAATGTATTTACCAGACCATTTTTCTTTTGGGATTCTGCTGGGAAGCCCACATAATGATATTTGTTTTGTTAGTTGTATACTGTCCTGAAAATTTTTTAGACCTCTACAATAGGGGATAAGAAAACCAATGTAATAATGTCTGCCTGTCAGAAATACCATTTTTTGTTAACATTTCACAAGGGAAAAGTCAAATCAATGTTAATTAAACACTATTCGATATAACGATGGTTGTTTTTGGTAATAGCAAACTGAATCCGCCATCATGAAAGAGGGGATATACAAATCTGAATTTAATTTTTGAACAGGGTTTTGGTTAACTTGACAGAAAAATGACTGAATAGTCTTTTCTGATTCCTCTTTAGGGTTATATTTTAACTAAAATTTGAAAAACTTAAAACCCAGTCTGCCCATTAACTTTTCAGTTTACAGGGTATGTTATTAGTGAAAATTAATCTTTGTGTTCACGAGTGTAGTAGAAGACAGCTCTAGATATGCACAAAGGCGTGATTTTAGTTTTTATATTTATTTAAGTCTGTATAATGTAATACAGAGTCATCAGGTTTCATTATGTTTTTCTAGTGTAATTATGGATAGTTTTTTTAAAATAAAAATTAGTTTAATATTTTGATTGAGTCTAACAGAAAAGTTTAATAAACACGTGTGTTGTTTAATCAGGCAGAAAACATAATACAAATATGAATAAAACATTCTTGGTTTTACAACCAGATTAAAAATTTCTTAAAACAATGTTTGAATGGCATGTCTTCCATCCTCCTCATGTGAATTGTAGCTACTCGTGTTAGTTATTGTATTGAATAGTATAATTTTAACTGCAAATTTGTGATTCCTGGTGGCAGCTTTGTCAACAAGTATAACAACAAATAATTCAAAAAATAAAAACAGACATAAGTAATAAGTCTTCATTAAATTAACTGAAAGGTAAATAAACAGTTGTTTGTTATTTTAATTAACACTAATAATAGATAACTGAAACACAAGTAACTACAATTCATCTGGTGACTATGGCAGAGTATGCATGGAAACATTTATTTAAATTAAGCTGGAGGTAATGGTTCTTAAAATAACAATACCTGCAAGTGCCAACTGGTGAAATATAGGAAACCTATGCCTGGATGTACTGCTAAAGCCCTTGGGTCTGGGATACCAGATTTAAGTGTTTTACGGTTGCGACCATCCAGTTCTGCTACATCAAGGTGTTTACTGTGTCTATCCAGCCAATATAATTTGCGTCCCACCCAGTCTACTGCTAACCCTTCAAGTCCATGACTATCATGCCGAATTACTGGTTCTTTTGTTTGATTTAATCCACCATTGTTTATCTTTGATCTGAAAAGAAATTTCATCAATTTGGATTACAGTTTTTTCCATCTCTTTAATAAATATACACACAGATATTTCAATTTTCAGTATTAATTTGTGAGAAATAAATTTTAATGTAGACCTGCTCATCACAGAACATGCCACAGTTTTAATAGTGTTCTACTAACCTGTAAATAGTTTTAGCACTGACATCACAGAAGTACAAGTATCCTTCTTTCACATCAAAGTCAAGTGCTACAACATTCATAAGATCTTGATGAACAAGAACATATTGTGATGCATCCAGAGACATATTTCTCACATAGTACTTGTTTGTGAAAATAAGCCATGGCTGAATATTATCCCTTCTCTTGCAAGTATGTTCATCTACTTCACGTTCATAATATGCATCATTACATTTACAATAATATGAACCTGGTGTATTGGAGCAATATTGAGAACAAACACCAGGGGTATCAATACATTCATCTATATCTGCACATGCCTTGTTATCTGACAACAACCTAAATAATATAAATTACATTTGATAAGGAACTTTATATTTAAATAATTTATTTTCAGTCAAGTAATATATATTGTTTGAAATATTAATATGACATTAAAGTTAAGCTATTCTAGTGACCAATTTTCATACATATTTGAAACATTCACAAAAAAAATGGTGTGCCCATTATATTAGAATAATCCAATTAATTTCCATACAACAGAGAATTTTAAATAAAAACATTTGACACACTTTAGCATTGGGATTATTCATAATTGTAGAAGCTGCTCAAATAAAAAAAAATGTTCTGCTCATATTAATATTGATGTGTTTAGTGTAGTGAGATATGTATGTATGTATATTGATTACTGGGAATGGCAGAGGCAGTTTGAAAACAAATATATTAACAATTTTGTAAACAAATAAATAATACAATTTTTAGAAGAAAAAATAAGTCTTATGAATTTGTCCACACTTTTAATGATAAAGGACACCTCTGTACATTGACCTATATAATATTAAATTCTGATTGTCAATTAAATAATAACAAAAACTTTTAATCACTTCACTAAAAGAAAATACACACAAGAAGGTTAATTTGAGAGGGATAATAAAAAAACATTCACTTCAATTCACCAATCAATTCAGATTAATACAAAAATTATCGAACTAGAAGGAAAATAAAAGACTAAACTTCTTCTTAATCTTTGACTACAGAAGTCTTCCAATATTTAAGAACAAACAATATTGAATTAAAACCACAAGACAGAACATAACATAGCATAGCATAACATAACATCATTTGGTTAAAATACAGACAAAAGATGTGATTATATAAATACCACAATATTTCTAAATGACTTGTTTCTTTCTTCAGATGCTAAGGAAACTAAAAAACACAAGAGCCTAGAGTGACAACTGACAAAACTCCAAATGTTTGTGTGGTATTTATATCACCACTTCTTTTGTCTGTATTTGGCTACCTTTCTTATTATTAATTTTCAAACCATACATAATTTTTTCATTTTTTATCATTTGGTACACTTAACACTAATCCAGAGTTTTGTACATTTAGGAAACTCGATTGCAGATTTTGAAACATTAATTTTATTTTTGACGATTATTTTGTTCGTCTTAATTCAGTATATCATCATTTTACAACCGAGTCACCATGGACTCAAACCGTGACATTTCAATTACTAAAAACCATGTCATTATATGCATGTAACAGAGTTTGGCAACAGAATTTTTGTCGTGGAAACATTGTGGTTTATCCCAATCATAACACTGTTGAAAACTATATAAGACTTATCTATTAGACAAAATAAAATTTACAAACAAATTAGTGCCAATAAATGCTTTAAATTTTTACTGTATTAATTACTGAACAACTATAAATCTTTCCCAATGTGAGCCCTCACATCATCAACAGGAAATTTTAAAGTATATGCTTTTAATCTTGGGTGATAGTATAAATTTTAATAGTTGCTTCCATACCTAGCTATAATAGATGTTGAAATAAACTAGAGCACATTAGATCACTAGCAGTAATAAGAGAAAGAGAAAAATTGTAATAATCTTCATAGTTGGTATTACTTACTTATATCCCTGGTTGCATTCACAATAGTAACTAGTGAGTGTATCGACACATTTTTGGCCACACTGGTGAATTTCAACTTTAGCACATTCATCTACATTACAATGTGCTGGTTCATCACTATCATCTGTGCAATCAGAAACTTTATTACACACAAGTTGGTAATCTATACATTGTCCGCTATTACATCTGAACTGGTTGCCTGGACAAGAAGGTTTTTCTTTCTCTGCAACAAAAAATAAATATTTTAAAAACCAACATGCACCTGGTTTGGGATTGAAATTAAAAAAAAAAGAAATTTTTATGGTGATACTTATTTAATCACAACATATAATCACATTAACAAAAAATTTTTTAAGGCATTACACACTTGGACAATTCACTTCATCTGATCCGTCTCCACAATCATCTTCACCATCACAATGGTAAGTATTTCGTATACACTTAAAATTCTGGCAAGTGAATTCTTCAGTTGAGCAAGTTTTGTACTGAGTGTTGCAGAATTTGCCTTCATCAGAGCCATCTCCACAATCATTGTCATGATCACATTTCCAACCCTATGAAATACAGTAAAATTAACTTATAGAATATTTAAAATAAACAACATAGATCTAATACTAAACAAACTTAAACAAATTACAACTTATCTTACAATATTTTTAAAGTATAGTGAACTATTATAAAAAAAATCCTCAAAATTCATACAAATTTCAGATTAATGTCAATATTTGAGTTTTCCCAAGATTGTTGTAAAAATTATGTTATTACAATATTATCAAATATATGATCAATATTATCCAATATATGATCAATATTATCCAATATATGATCAATATTATCCAATTACTATTCACACTTCTATTAGTAGGTCAGTACTAGTTGTACATATTTACCAAATACATGCATCAAGGTTTTATTTGCATATTCAATTTGAATACCATACTTTTCTGTCAACTCTTCTAATGGCCACCGATATTGTTGAACAAGTTATAACTAAAGTAGGCTTCTCATTTCTCAACTCGTTTTCCTTTTCTTAGAGCATTGTTTCTAATTTTACTTAAAGTTTCATGCTCTCTTCTCCCACTAATACTAGAATATCTGTTACTTCTGAATGTCTATAGAATTTGAGTTTATTTTTCAATATATATTTCTTGTTTTGCACAGACTAACATACTCTGAATCCACTCCACATAGTTCCTTTCTTCCTTATCCAATTATCTATATGGGTGACATTTTATGGTTTATTCTATCATCATTATCTATCTTAATAACTACTTTTCATGCAATTGTTTATTCCAATTAGATCTTGGAATGGTCAGTTCTGTATTGAGTCAAAATATATTTTCTGAGAATCAGAAATAGTCATGCTTATTTGCTTCATAAAATATTTGAGAACTGGAAACACCAAAGAACACTATTCTGATTATTGTGTTCTGGAATTCCATGTTGTGTCATGTAACTTACCATTGTATTTTTAGTTTATTTCATCTTTGGCCTGAAAAGTACTACAAAAAACTCTTCAATTGCTTCATCTGATCCACTAGCTTTTGGGTCACATGCTGAATGATCTGCATCTTAAATCTCACTGAAACTCAAGGAAATTTCCTTTTCTATTGTGCAATTATACTGGTTACATATTCATCAGGCCCTCTATTGTCATGGTATTGTGAAGGCTACCTAGATAAGGGAGATTCAAACCTCAGGACCATAGGATCATTATTTATATATTTTCCATGTTTGTAAAAAGTAATTGGCCTAAATTATTTCTTGGGCCCCATAGGTGAACTTATGTCAATTCACATGCTCAGATGTAGGACAGACCACTTGTCACATTTAAACTACAAAAACCTGCCTTTGTTAACACTATTCAAAAACAGTGAAATATTTAAATATCTTAGATTCATGAATTCAAACATTCTGTAAATACCTGGTTGATACAGCGCCCATTAGCACATGTAAATTGTTCGTCTGCACAAGGAGTAGGTGTTGGACAGTTAAGGGAAGTTGAGTTTTCATCAGCTCCATCTACACAGTCAGGATCACCGTCACATAACCATTTTTTTGGAATGCATTGTGCTCTATTCCACATTTTATTTTCAACACAAGTGAACTCTGTTTCTTCATCACATTTTCGATCATCTGAAATATACATAATGATTTGAAAATTCCCTTTGTTTATCTATCAAATAATAGCAGTCTTCTGAACTTTAATATTTATTCAATAATTGATATAATTTTGGTTTGGTTTATAACAATTATTTAATTTCCTGAAGAATTGAAAAATTACATGTTTTTACAGAATTTATTCTATCATTAAATAAAAGTATCTAAATTGCACAACATGTCTGTATTTAATTTAATTTTTATTCAAATAAGTTATTAATAACTTACTGCACTGATGTCTTTCATCTTCATCAGAATTATCCAAACAATCATTATCACCATCGCATATGTAAATTCGAGGTACACAGTTTCCATTATCACAAGTAAACAAATCTCCAAAGCATGTACGGCCTTCAGATTTGCAATATTCTGGTGGTTCATCAGCATTATCTCCACAGTCATCATCTCCATCACAATACCATGTGGCAGGTATACATCTGTGATTGGGACATCTAAATGACAAAAAAAAGTGTGAGATTTGATTTGTGGTGCAATATAAGAAAAATTTTATTGACAGATTAAGTTCATAATTACCTAAAACTGTTTTGTGGGCAAGTTCTCTGTGCACAATGCAATGGATCTTCATCACTGTTATCTCCACAATCATTGTCTCCATCACACAACCAGTAAGGTTCAACACAGATGTTAGTCTTTTCACATTTAAGGTTATTTGGTGGGCATGTAGTGTTGTTTGGACAATGTTCATGTGTTTCATCTGACGTCATGTTGTCTTTGCAATCATTAACACCATTACATACCTATATTTTACAAATTTAGATGGTAAATAATTTCAAGACAGTACTTAACAGATGATTCTGATTTTGAATAAAGCATAATTTTAAATACTCTTAAAAAATATTAAACAATGACACAAAAAGAAAAATAATCTGATAATTAACACCATTATAAAGTTATAACAAGACACATCCTGTGTTGTACAAAGCAAACCTGAAGAATATTTTAGTGAAACAAAGATTTTTCACCCTTACCACATACTTCTATATAATTGATTAAGTAAAATACATGTGCTTTACTATACCTCATGACATCACAAGAACGGTGTCAATGTATATAATTTGTATGAGAGAAGATTAAACAGAAAATCAATGTCTGATATAGTCTAAATGAAATGGTGTCCTATAATTACATTAATTACACGATATAGAAACTTGATTGTTTTCAGTTTATTGCCTATTGATCACTTATGAATGAAAGGGGAAACTAGTTTTTTATTTAAAACATTTAGCAGCAGATCCCATATTTCTAGAAAGATTCTTACAGTAGTTGTAGATTAAAGAAAGAGAAGCATAAAACTGCATTCTTAGTTGGTCAATGTTCTAAATCCATATGACACATTCAAATGAAAACTAATGCCAATTTTGTACTGTTTAAACAAATGGCCCAAATATTTTACTCTAACTATATGTACAAGGCATATATACCTGAGACTGTGGTATGCATCTAAAATTTCCACATGTAAATTCTCCCTGACTACATGGAGGATAGTGGCAGTCTAATTCATCAGACCCATCCCTACAGTCATTTTCATGATCACATTTCCATGATCGAAATATGCAACGACCATTAGCACAACGGAACTCACTTGAACTGCATGAATGGTAAGCTGCAAACAAGTTTTAAAGTTAGCAATTTAAATGTGAATAGTTTGGCTTTCATATAACTTTTAAATAAGTATTATGTACTTACTACAATACTGTTCATCTTCATCACTGTTGTCCCCACAATCATCATCTCCATCACAGGCCCACATTCGAGAAATACACTTTCCATTTCGGCAATAAAACTTGTTGTTGTCACAAGAAAGATTTTTTGGCACACACATTCTGTTCTCATTCACTAACTTGGAAGTGTCATCACACTTACATTCAGCCTAAGAGAGAGAGACAAAATGATGTTATTAAAATTTCCTGCGAGAGTTTAATTTTATTTGTTACTATTTATTAATAAGTACTTACTGTTCCATTTGGACCAGGATGACAAGACTGAGCACAGCCTCCATGATTTATATGACAAGGGTTTACTTGGCACTTTTGCCTTGATCCTGAGAATACATGGATATCTCTTGGTGAATCTTCAAGGCGTTTTACCATTTCTACCATATTTGCACCAGTATGTTTCTCTGCTCTATAGACACCTCGAAGTTGCAGATCAGTCCAATACATGTAATTGCCAAATACAGTGATTGCAAATGGATAAATTGTTGCAGATATCAAAACCTAAATTAAGCCAATTGGAAGCCATATATTAGTAACATTTTTAGAACACACACAAATTTAATTCAATTTACACATGCAAACAAATACTTTTTGGTTGACACATACACACACACAGACACACACACACACTCACTCAAGAGTGTCCAAATATTCCCCATACAAACTTTGTAGGCGAGACGGAGCAGATCATGTTTTGAATAGGAACCCATCTCTAGAAAAGTACAGTTTTTATGCTTAGATCATTTCAAAACAGATTTTTATCATAACCACTTTTGCTTATGTAATTTATTTAGGTGTGAATTAGTTCACCACTTTTGCTTATGTAATTTATTTAGGTGTGAATTTTCTTACCATTGAAACAGAAAACTTTAATCGTTATTCACAAACACTTTTGTTAACAGTTAAGCTGTCAGCATTCTGATCCACTACAACTTCAGTTTGAAGAGGAAACCACTAATGTGGTTACACTCATTGTACACATGTGGATGTTCTGGTAAACTCACTCATTCCATCATTCCCAGTATATCTTCAATCTGTAATGCAGCACCTACAACTTGTGCAGAAGATCTTCCTCTGCTTCTACAGGAGGCTCATAAATCAAACTTCTCATGAGACTATACAGGATATAGTACAATGGATCAAGTCTGGTGATCATTTAGCCCATTCTATTGAAACACTTCAGACACTCAATATTTTTTCAAAATGTCTGTCCAGATTTTCCTGAACATAAAGTGAAAAGTTAGTGGATGTGCCATCACTGAATCCACACCCTGAAGGATCTTCAATGGCCCAGAATCCAACAACACACCCAAGTGAAGATAAAGTATGTGGAATCAGTTAGCTCGGATGAAAGTATGTATGGCTCAACCACATGATCTGCTCAGTGCCCTCTACAAATCCTACTTTATGTGTGTATAGATACGAGGTATGTTCAAAGAGTAAGAGGATTTTCGTTTTTGGAAAGAATTTTCAATTATTCAACTACATTACTGTTATCCTCTTCAAAATAGTCCCCATTATATATTATATACTTATACCAGCGCTTCTTCCAACTCCCAAAACACTTCTGGATGTCAATCTTAGGGCTAGGGTTTAACTGTTTTAGCAATGCAATCCTAATCTCATACTTGCATTATCGTGGTGCATTAAAATTTTTCCCCACAATTTATGACATTTTTTTGGATTACTTTACAAAAACATATATATGTAGAATATATATATATATATATATATATATATATATATATATATATATATTGCAATAGTAGGAATGTGACATTGTCAAAAATATTGGTATGGAAAGGATAGAGAGATAGGTTGTGGCTTACCTGAAAGTGAAGTGCGGTGTCGCCATGAGGAACTGAAGGTTGTTCTTCAAATTTTCGGAGGCTCTCAGACTCCTTCTCCATTAAGGAATTGGAACTAATTTGGTGACAAAGTCACATTCAAACTTGGATAGTGAGGAAGGATAGAAATAAATAGAAGAAATACGAGGATTGCGCTTTATGTGAATTCATATGCTCAGGCGAAGAATTACGCACATAGAAAAGCATATGTTCAAAGCAGAGAGAAGGATGGAAGAAGAAGAAGAAGGAAAGACCCACGTATTCTGTGTACTAAACAGAATACGTGGGTTCAAGTCCCGCCTGGGTCAAATATTTTCAGTCTTTCCTTCTTCTTCCATCCTTCTCTCTGCTTTGAACATATGCTTTTCTATGTGCGTAATTCTTCGCCTGAGCATATGAATTCACATAAAGTGCAATCCTCCTATTTCTTTCTATCCTTCCTCACTATCCAAGTTTGAATGTGACTTTATATACATTTGGATAGGAAAGAGAGACAGTAAAGCCAAATTTTCGAGGGCCTGAGCCCCCTTCGTCAGGGAAGGGAGTCTGAACTATGTGCTGGCAGTGCACAAATATACATGTAACATACTGTCTCTCTTTTCCATCCAATGTGTTATAATTACAAATCACAAGAGGATAATGTGACAAGGTCAATTTATTTAACTCATTTGGATAGGAAACTGTGCCCACCTGGCACCTACAAGCCTGTGAAGAAGAGGACTCATGCCCTCAAAAATTTAATTCATTATTTCTGCTCAACTAAAAAAGCTGTTGATTTCAGAGTAAGTAGACTATGTTCTCTCTTTCCAATCTAAATGTGTTATTTAATTTGATCACATCAGTGTTAAATATATATCCTTGAAGAGAAACACAGCCTGTGTGAAGGCCAGCTGCAAAATGTGCAAGGCTAGCCAGCAAACTGGCTGTCTTTCTCCTGAAGGAGGCGTTTAAAAGCTGTGAAAATTTCCTACTACCTCAAACGGCAATGCTTAACTTCAATTTCAGGAAAACCACCCACTTTCTATTTGCTTTCCATACCAAATGTTGCTTATATATAATCTTACAAGTGCCTCTCTTAACTTGCCTCTCTATCAGATCCATCCAATTTTGATCTCTCTATCTTTTCTCGTACAGCATCTGTCCAGTATAGCATGCGATCTTCATAATCAATAGCAAGACCACTTGGCTGAGACAAGTCCTTATCAATTATTGCTTTCTTCAACGAACCTGCCATTGTTGTGCGGAATATTTTACCTGAAGTGCCAAAACGTCCCCAATCAGTATAGTAAAGAGACCTATGAAAAAGAATCAGATGAGTCACAGTCTTTCATAATGTAAAATATATTAATAAAGGATTTTCAGGTTTCTAACTAGGTTAAATATTTATTGATACAGATTGATATGTTGACAAGCTCTGGCACTGTAATCAGGTGGATTTCAATTAATTATTTGTAATTAATTAAAATATGCACTTTAAATATTTGTAACCACAATCCATCTGACAACGGAAGAGCACACCATTGAAAAGTTCTGTATCAATGAATATTCAACTTTGTTAGAAATATGAGAAAGCTTTCTTCAAAATTTACCCCAGTATAGTCCTCACTTTCTTATAAAATATATTTTTAGTGTCAAAAGAGTAACATGCAAGTTTAATTAAATACTTTTGATTAAGAAAGTAAATCAGAAATAATTTTTTTAACAATGCTTAATGAAAACATACATACCCATTGCATGGATCTACCACTATTGCTCTTGGTCTCTCAACTCGTGCTATCATCACAAGATCACTGCCATCAACATTCATAGCATAAATACTGTTGTTTGAAGAATCTGTCCAATAAATTTTCTTTTGAGTCCAGTCATAGGCTATACCCTCTGGGTTGATTCCTTTATTAATTATGTTGTGTATATCAGTAGATGGTTGTGTACTTGAAACCCAGGCAATTCGAGCCCAAGGTCTTATTTGTGTGAAAAGCAACCTTCGATCTGCATAATCAAAGTCTACACCAACAACATTGGTCAGGTTACCCTAAACAACAACACAATTTATATAAGTATGATACAAAATGACTAGAATCAACAAGATAGAAAATGAAACTGGCTCAAAGATTTGACATGATAGAAATATGTATAATTTATTTCACATCAAAATAAACTAACCTTTAGCTCATTGTAATTTTCTTGTCCCACATTTTGTATCTGTTGTTCCATATGTTAAAGAGAGTCAATTATTGCAGCAAGAAAAGAAATCATAATTGATAGCAACTATAATATACCACATTACACACCTATGAGCCTTAAATCAATACATTTTCAATGAATATGAAAATTTATGCATTATTGTTTTTTAAACTTGTGTGAATACAGAATGTGTGGGTACTAAGTAGCAAAAAATAATTTTATGGCTATAAAAAATACCACATACCAAATTCTGATAACTGTGCCCTCTCATGAGGAAGGGGAGTACTTGAGATGACATTGATGACAACTTGTCTATTTTTTTTAAGAAGGGAAACAATTGACAATGTATGAAGGTATCAATGAAGAATGACATCTCAACATAATTGAAGAGAAAAGTAAGCAATAAAATAAACTCTAAAAATTTTCCTACAACTTCAAAAAAAACCACACACTCACTCCCAGTGCCCCTCAACCCAATGTAGTAAAAAAATTAAAATAAAAGCAACTTTAGAATGATTTGTTAAGCACAATGTCTGATAAAAAGAAGCTCAATATTAACGTATTATTAATTAATCCTTAATTCTATAATTGTATTTTCATCAGAATAGTGGGTGTATAAGCCCTAAAAAATTATGAATTTATTTTTTAACTTTTATTAATACAGTTCCTGATGAGGTCCCAAAATTGGGCCAAAATGTGTAACTCCTATTAATTGTATTTGCTGTGCACCTGTCTCTACAACAAGGCTTGCAACCAAGCTTAGGTGGGGTGGGGATATGACGAGTAAGTTATGGAGGTTGGAAGGGCATGTGAAAGATAGGTAGGGATTATTGTGGGGAGGACATATATGTTGGAGTTATTGCAGTCCACTGTAGACCAGACAGAATGGAGTTCATTTTGTGTAGTCCAGGGAAGTAAGTTGTGGTTTGGTGAACTATGTTGTTTGTTTTGGTCATGAATGGGTGCGGGTGTTTGGACATTGGATATCTGTTTTTGGAGAAGGTCTGTAGGGTAATTTCAATTGTTATATTTGTTAAAGATTTTGTTGGTGTAGGTGGAGCAAATTGGAGCTGGATCAGGACAAGGCTGTATGCAGAACTATGGTGTATGGCAGAACTCTTAGTTTGCTGTGATCTTATTTTGAGGGAGAAAGTTAGTTGCCTAGCCAGCAGCTGAGTTCATCAAATTGAAGTAGAAAAGAAGCGCTTCCTGCATTCGCTTTTTTTGGGGAAAAAACTAGACCTGATTACCAAAGGAAAATTGTATGTTTTTGTATAAAATTGCTGATTATGTGTGCTGACTTTGTGGACAGATGAACAACTTTTAAACAAAAAATTTGAAGGCCTGAGTCCCATTCACTAGGACAGTAGGTTTGAACTGCATGCTAATGGCAAGACTGTCACAGACTCTCCCGATGAAGGGGGCTCAGGCCCCCCCTCGAAAAATTTGAACTATGCCAGACTGGCAGCATTGCTCTGTCTCTCTTTCCTATCCAAATGTGTTATTTAATTTAACCTTATCATACTTTCATTTAGTGTTAAATATATAAAAATATGTGGCTTTACAACAATTTGTTATTTACATATATGTTACTCACTCGACAAAACCACATGAGGAAAATTTTGCTAAATTTTATTACAACAAACTGCCTCTTGCTGAGATGAACTTGCATAAATATATAAAAGTAAAGGGAATTCACCAACAGAATGGACATATGAAAATAAATTGTGTAGAAATTTTAACCTAAGAAATTCAATGACATCATCACACACAAATGTATTTAGTACAAATATAATGCAATTCTTCTTTCCCATTAATTGATTTAGAGAAAAAAAATGTGAGCAGAATATCAATGACAAAAAAACTTTCTAGAAACAGGTTAATAAATAGATTCATGTCTAGAATGGTTTGAAACTTTTTCATCAACTACTTTCTGTCTTTGTTTTATCTTTCATACCTACACATAACAAATTTCTATCATTGCAGCTTATTTCTTCTCTGAATTAGGAAAATGAATACTAACAATATTATCTCTGAATTAACATAAAAAATCTTTACTTATAGAATTAATATCAATTGCAAGTGTTTAAAGTATACACAAAATCTACTATAAGTTCTGGATGATCTTAAAGCAATGTGCCTATTATTTGCATTTTAAAAACATTTTCTACATGCACTGAAAGTGGTATTTCAAATTGTTCTTAAAAGGGAAATGCTGAAGTAAATCTAGTGTCACTTCAACTTAAATCTATTTTTATTTCATTTGGCATGCAAAAATATTTCACTACCTCTAGAAGTAAACAAAATATAGAAAACAATTTAAAAATCTGGATTAGTTTAGTAAATCAAAGAATGATAGACAAATTTCCAGCACAGAATTCACTGCACAAAAACCAATCAACCTCCTAGGAAACTTTTATTCTATTTTTTGTATATTCAGTTGCCTAAATGCTTTAAGATGTTGTCTAAAAATAATTAATATTATGTATGCCTACACAGGTCAACAGAAACATTATAAAAACTTACCAGAGGTGTAAATGGTATTGTAGTTGCATGTGGATCAAGATTTATGCCTCTTATTTCAGTGCGGGTGGAGAACACAAGATATTCATTAGCTCTAGTACACTTCCTGCCATTGCCCACAGTTGAAAGTTCTCCAGTAGCACAATCACATTTATACTGTGGTTTTCCAGGATTCTGAAGGTCTAAAGGAAATGAAAAACATAACTGTTCACATCCTCCATTGCCAAGATGAAGGCAAGGGTTATTCTCATCATTAGGCTGATTTAACACATCAAAAATTGAAATATCTCTCAAACGAGGAAGATTTGTGCGAACTGATATTGGTAGGCTTGAATTTCCAGGAAATTTTGATGCTTTGAAAACAGTTCCAAGATTTCGATCCACCCAATACACATCTCCCATGTGTACTGCTATTCCCATTGGGTTGGGCAAATTTCTTCTTATCAACTGTGAGTAAACAGATTCATTACTTTGTTTATATACATATACAAGTAAAATGTATCTAAAATATTTATTAATATACCTGTCTACTGCCTCCATTGTATGCAATCTTCTGAATCATATCAAGACGTGAATCTACCCAATACACATCATGTGTTAGCATATCAATTGTAAGATCTCTTGGGTTACTTATACCTGAAGTAACAATAGGTGCCCAATTTGATCCATCTAAAAATGCTTTTCCAATTCTTGGAAACTGACCATAATCGATCCAGTACAGAAGCCTTTATAAAAGGATTACAGCCATTAGTAAAAAACACATAAACAAATATTATTTATTTACAAAAGCATCAAAAAGTAAACCAATAACAAAGAGATAAGTTGTAAAAAATATTACCTTTTTATAGGGTTAACTGCAAGTTCCCTTGGTGTATCTGCAGTTGTTTTTACAAGAACTTTTCGATTTGTACCATCCAGCCAACACACCTCAAGATAATTTTCATGAGGAAAAACATTTGTGAAATATAAATTTCCTGCAATCCAATCAATTGCTAGTCCTCTAATTCCATTAGAGCCAATACCATCTTTAATAATTGGTTGTAGCTGTGTTCCATTTGGGTGAATGCGGAATATTCCGTTCCACATGCCCCTATTGAATTCTACCCAATATATCCAATTTTCTGCATAATGAACATCTACATGCAGTATGTGGTGACCTAAAAAAGATTCTCAATTTCAGATGTTTGCAGTATGTTATTTATATGGTAACACTTGTTATAAAGCTGTTATTAGGTTTTCATTTAATGTTGCCTACCATTTTTTCACATAAAGAACCATGAGTTGAATAAAAGTTAATTCTGACTGCTTTGTTTTGAACAGATACAATTGAATCAGTTCTATTTATAGTAAATTAATGAACTTGCAATATAAAAATTTGACAAGCACGACAAATAAAACCTTGTTAGATATAATTCAAGTAAAGTCTGCAAAACAAGCATAGGATGGAGTAACAATTTTGAAAATGGTCATCAGGAGTAAAAGATATATAGATATTTTTACATCTTATGAGTAGAAAGAGCACTGTTTTTGCAATAAATGAATGACCGATAAGAAGAAAACATGAGAATTCATCAATGCATAAATTGGTTGAATCTGATGGATTTGCAGGAGGAATAATGAAACTGTAAGACAATAACAAAATAAGGTGCACAATGATTCTGTTTAAAACATATATTATTCATGTTAATAATATCACACATAAATGAAGGCTGGCAAAAATTGAAATAATTTTATGATGCCTTAACCTACAATCACCCCCATTCATTCCATAATATTGAGAATAAACCACCATGTAGAATTTCAATAAATACCATCTCCACACACAATTTATCAACTGAAATGAAGACATTACATTGCATTACACACTACGCTGGTGAATTTTCACTTGCATTGAGAATTTTCTGCCATAATTTAATAGCATTTTAATTCATCTATTACATGTTTTACAAGAGACTTAAGTTCTTTAATTGCACCACCCCACCCTTTATTCTTTTTATATTTTGTATACATCATCTTCCCCCCTCCCCCAACATTTGTGTTATTAAAAAAATTAATCTTTGTTGTCACCCTTCTTTGAGATAGATGGGTAATCCAATTCAAATGTTATTTGAAAATGTGAAACATCCTATTTGTAAAATAAAAAGCATATATGTTAAAAACTTTAGTTGCATACCTTGTCCAGAAATGGGAACCATTGCTTCTGCTGGGTCTTTCAAACTGTAACCTCTTGTAATGTCAAGCTGGGAAACAACTGCAAATGTCTTGTAAGCAACACATTTCACTTCATTCTCCTTTTTGTATCCAACAGAGCAGGCACATGTTCTTGTATAATCATCACCAGGAATACAAAGTTGTTCACATCCACCGTTATTGATCGAGCATGGATGGTTGAGACCTTAAAATATACACACCTTGAACTATAATTACTAACCAAAAAATTGATAATTAGACACAAAAGTTCTAAAAATGTAATTAATGCAGTTTATGATTCCTTGTATAGCTTATGAAACATTGCAAAATTATAGATCCAATATATGGTTGTAGTGAAAGCATTTTTTAAGTTTTGATAAGTTGCCAATGGACTGAAAATTAAAGAGTGCAAATCCTTGTAACAGCTCAAGAGATGAATCTTTTAGTATTATAGACAGAAGGCTGGCATATGTGATTAACAAGAAGTTCTTGTTAAACTTTTAGTTACACTGAAGAATTTGTCCTATAATCTTTTTAATAAATGTTAACATAAAAGACATAATATTTCCATGTGTTGAATAAAATTTTAATAATAAAAAAAATAAAGATGTACTTAAGATATTAATTGAAGAAGGCAATGCTATACCCTAGAATTGAAGCAAGAATTAGTTGAACAAAAGATTTAACATGATAACAAGCAATGAATTAATGATTGTGGATCCCATTTAATAAAACAAATTACAAGGTATGTTCATTGCAACTGAAATGTTCTAAAAGTTATTGAAATTGATTAATATTTACATGATTGCAACATATTAATCAATATATAATAAATTATGTGAAAAATATATTAACAATTTTTTGTTACTCTTACTTTGTCTCTTTCTGAAGATTGTAAATGTTTTTAAATCAGGTTCATTATCAAGAAGCATCTTTGGATACTCTCCAGATGGCAGATCAACTTTTTCAATTTTATCAAAAAGGGGATCCAAATAATATAATCTACTGTCAAGAACTGCAAGGGCTTTTGGATTAGCTATGTTGTTTTTCTCTGATAGTAAAATCTTCATGTCTTCTCCATTGATACCCATTACATTAATCTGAAAATTAGAAATATCACTAAAATGCATTCTTTTAAGAAAATGAAAATGGCATAGCTTAAGTTGAATAGACCTACACTTCCAGGGTACTGAGAGCTGAAATATATTAGTTGTTTCTCGTAATCAATGGTTATTGCTTCTGGTCGGTCCACCTCTTTAAGAACTACTGGATTAGAGCCATTCATATTTACTTTGCCTATTTTGGAAGGTACACCAAAACCACCTTCATCTGTCCAATACAGCTTTCTGAAATTTATGTTTAAATGACATAAATGAACATAAGAAATTAATAGCCCTCAATCTTTACCTTGTAACTTACCCCTCCTTTGGATCAAGGACCATTGATTTTGGCTTGGCAACAGATGTTTTGTTTCCATCATTTGCCAATATAATAGCCCTAAATCTAGATTTTCCATCTACTTTAATAGCTTCAAAATTAGAAGCCATACGATTTCCAATGTAAAGATTGCGACCAATCCAATCAAAAGCTATTGTATATGGTGCTCCAACCATACCAGAGTCACCATTAGCCAAAAACTCTGTGCGGTTTCCTCCTCCATATGGAGTTGTGAATATTGTGCACTAGAAATAGGAGCATCATTTGTGAAGTAATTGCCTAAAACTATGTATTTATATTTTTTTGTATTATAACTTACATTTTCATCATCATCTTCTTTGCCTTCAACCCAATATATCAATTCAGTTTTTCGGTCATAATCTATCTGAATTCCACTTTCAATTCCTACAATTGGAGTGAGAAAGCCACTTGTCTTGTCACCAGGAGTTAAACTAATGTCAACAATCTGAGATGCCTTCATAACCATAAGGAACGGTGTTTCCTCTGTTAAACAAATGATACAAACTTAATACTGTCTTAAGACATTTAAGAAAATAAATCAATTAATTGTGACCTAATGATTATCAATCTTTAATTCATAAGACAATAGAGAAACCAATTTACAATAGACAGTGATGGAATATAATGACATTACCAATCTATGTTCAAATTGTATGTGGGTTAACATATTATAATGGATAAAGAGGCTAAACCAATAAAGAATAGTTATGGTATTGTGAAATATTTTTGGGACACCAAAGTAACCATAATTAATATTTATTTAACTCAGAGCATCTACAGAAGAGTAGCACATTTAGAAATAAATTTAACTTGTGTAAACTTATAGAAATTCTTATCATATACTGTGTAAACAAATAAAAACCATACAGCTTTAATAATTGAGAATTATTTGATATAATAATTAACAAAAACTATGAATTAAATAAGAGCAGGAATAACTTTAATGATAAAAGAGAGTGCATCTTACACAGATGACGTGACAGAGAGACGTGTAGTAATTCATGGTTTCTTCATAATATTAATGAAAGTAATACTTGACTGAATATTATTTAATGATATAATTTTTTTTTAGCAAATTATTACAAGTAAATTCATTTTATCATCTTTATTCATAAAAAACAACTAAGTTCAGTATTACCTTCTGTGCATTTTCCATCAGGTGAAATGCGGTAGCCTGGTTTGCACTTGCAAGTATATCCTGAACTTGATGATGGAGACAATAAACAAAGTTGAGAACACTGTGCCTTCATACAAGGATTTGTTGAGTTTGGTTGTAATGCAAAATGGTGGACATGAATACTCAAAGGTTGTGATATTAAATGTGAAACTACAGTTTGGTTATGGCCACGAAATTTGTGTGCTGAAAGCACTCTATTGAGCTGCCTGTCTGTCCAGTAAACAGTGTCTTCAAATAATGTTAATGAATGTGGATGAAGTAAGTAATGACTTCCAGCTAGAACTTGATGTCTCCCTGATCCATTGTATTGACAAAAATCTATGAAATCAAGTTTTGAATCAGCAAAATATATACGTTTGTTAGCAATATCCAGAGTCAAGCCATTAGGCCAATAAATTTTGGTGCTGATGATTGTGCTACGATTTGTTCCATCCATTCCAACTCGTTCAATGCGAGGATTCTCACCCCAGTCTGTCCAGAACAGCCACCTAGATCTAAAAACCAAATTATGGACATACATAAATTATGACAAAATAATCCTTACTTATATATTGCATATATATTATAAAGTAAAATATCTTACAAAAGAGGAGTAGTAAAATTTATTATAATAAAGATTATAAATTATGTAATTTTTAAGTGGAGGAAATTGACTTCAGATTTACAGAAACTTAATTGTTTACTAATAAATGGGACATTGGAATAAGTTTAAGTGTATTTTAAGATGACATCATAAAGAAAACACAGATAAAATAATGTAAATTTCTTATGTTATTTTAATAAATAAAATCTTGTACCCTTCAGTTGGATCCAGTGCCATGCCTCTAGGTTGGGTTATATTTTCCTTTAGAAGAACCATCCTATTTGAACCATTTTCCTTTGCTACTTCAATTGTATTTAACCTTGAATCTAGCCAATAAATATTTCCTCCTATCCAATCATATGCCAAGCCTTCAACCAGATCTAATCCATTGGAAATAACCTAAAAAATGGATAACTTTGTTTGTAGTAGTTATCAAAGGTTATCTCCAAAAAAATTTGATAAGTACTTACCTCCTTAGGTTCACTACCTCTATCTAAACGAGAAATTTTTTTTAATTTCATATCAGACCAAAATATGGTACCAGTGTGCATATTGGATGCAGTTGCAACCACATTTTCCACAATTATAGGTACTCTCTCAAGGCCATTCTCCTTTAAATCAGCAATAAGAATTGAGTGTCTATTTGAAATTATCAAGAAAGCACCACTTTCATCTGTAATAATTAAAAGACAGATTCAGCACAATTCACTGCTTTTCCTCAATAATAATAATTATCATATTGTCATATTCTGTAGATCCTGTATAGAAGTCAAGCTTCAATAATGTGTAATGTGTCGGTGTGTAAATTTTCTGTTTAATATGTAAATAATTTTGTACATGTGCTGCATTTTAAATAATCATTCATGTTATTAATAGTACCTGCTACCTATTTACAATTATTTTTTGAACTAATAATATGCTATAAGAGACTTAACCAGCATGAACTATTCATCTATCTATTTAATCATATTTTTAGTAATGCTACACGATGATTATGATTAATACTTTATGCCAACTAGTTACATTATAGACAATTCAGACAAAAAAGTGATAATATAAATAGCACTCAAAATCTGTGGGATACTTGTCCCTTTCCTCGGGTGCAAAGATGAGCCTAGAGCAACAACTGCACTAGTCAGTTGACAAAACTCAAAAGCGACAAAAACGCAAAGACAATGGGAGAGCTGAAGGGTTAGCATAAATGTTATCATAGTAATTGTTGAGTTTCATAGTATCTGCTGTGATGTTTGATTTAATGTGAAGCATCTCTTAAATGAGTCTGGTATTGTACTTGGTGTCAATGTCTAATATCTTAGCCAATCAAACGTATGTTTACAATTGATGATATGTTTGGATACTACAGATTGTTTATCAATGGAAAGTTTGATATTAGATATATGTTCCTTGATACATGTATTAAGGAAACATTTTATTTGCCCTGTGTAGCAGGAATTACAATTAGAGCAAGAGTTTTTTCTAAACAATACAATGTTTGCTGTAGGTGTCAATGAAATGTTGTGTAAGGGACTGCCAGTAGAAGCAATAAATATTCTAAAAGATAGGTCAGGTTTGTGTATTTTAGGAAGGGCACAAGCTCTGCAAATGTTGGCCGAGATGTTCAATAAGGAGTAAAATGTTGATGGTTCAATAAAATCTTTTTGCTTCCACCTCTTGAGAATAGTTTTTAATTCGTCAATAACTGTATTGATGCAGTTCTGAAAGAATTTGGTTAACAGTGTTTGTGTATTCATTACGGTCAAGAACTACAGTGACAGAACCTTTGATATAACTTGATATACTTGTGTATGAAGAATATTGTGACTTATTATTAATTAATTTTAAACTGGTGTTGTGCAACAGATTGGCAACTATTTCAATATGTCTTAGATTAATAAAAATTGATGAGGAGAAATTGGTTGTACACCTGTGTACTGCTCAACAATTTGGAGTGATAGAAATGAATTTACCTCCAGTATTAAAGTGTAATATATGTTTTGTTAGATGATGATGCACAAGGCATTGTGAATCTATCACCTTCATGTAAATTGATATAATAATATATATATATATATATATATATATATATAAGAAATTTCTTCAAAAAGGATTTATGTAAATCGTATGTCAACAGAATTTATTTAACTCTTAACAAGATGTACTTACTGTATGCCTTGCATGTATGGTTGTCTATCTCCAGTCTATAATTTTCATTGCAAGTACACAAATATCCACCTTTTTTATTAATACATTCTTGTGAACAAAGTCCAGGTGGTTCACACTCATCTAAATCTTCACAAGCATGAGAGTCATTACTACTTAGAACTTCACCTGCTGGGCATGTGCACATTGCTCCCTGAAATTAAATTTTTGGCTATCTAAATATGGATTTTCATTTTTAACTTTAGTTAAGAATATAAAACTTATTGTAATGATAATTTCAATAAAAAGGAAGTTAATAACTATAATTCACATGAATTGAAGTCTGCTTCATGCTTTACATTTTACAGAATTCCCCATCCCAATAACAATTTTGATTTGTAGTTTAATGACAATGGTTTTTAAAGAGAGTTTAAAGAGAGGAAAAAAATGATTCACCATACTGACAAGCAGTGACTGAACAGATAGAATGACTAAGAATTTAAATATAAGTTGATTATCATCATATTTGGTCTTGCATTATTTATTAATGGAGTAATAGAAGTGGTGTGTACGGCCTGAAAATAAAATCACATCCTAGTAGGAAGATGATGTCTGGAATGTCAATATAAACTGGTTAAACTGGTAAGTTCAAATGAAGCAGAGAAAATGTTCAGAAATATTAACAATTATAACAATCTGACTTCATATTTAAATTAAATAATAAAAATAATGGCATATTAGTCAGAAAAAATGTTAAATATTTAATTTGAAACATAACATGATATTTTGTCCGAGACTCAGAGCTCTTTACTCACACATTATAATAAATTATAATTGAATGAAACATCTATACACTTGAAGAGGTCCCAATCAAGGACAAAACAGTGTTTTAAATTTATTTTGTTTCAAATTGAATAATTTTTTTCCTGACTAATAGGCTGCTGCTATTTTAATTATTTAGTTCATAAATATTTGAAAATAACTGACCCAAAAGAACTAAGCAGTGGAGAATAATAATTGGCAGGTGGTAGGACTTAAACCAGAAGCTTTCTTCAAATAGTCAGAATGGAGGTTTTGAAAGGGTATGTTGAACTCAATCAGAAAAATAATTATAAAACAGCAGGAGCCAAGAGTAAAAGAGTTAGTTGCTATATATATATAAAGAGAAAGTTCAGTGACCGTAACTGTGAAGCTGAGAACTTCTCATCAACTATGATGCCACCACACAGTCACTGAATAATCCATCTTGCAGGGATTCAAAATGGGTGAACATAAGTGGCACACTGTAGTAACTGGAGGTCCGAAATGTTGTCATTTTTATATTTATACTTTGGTAATTTAATTGCCTCAAAACTGAACTGATTCAGTAATTGTAAGTACCATAAGATAAAATACTTATCCTTTTTTTCATAAAATTACATGTGTGTTTCAAGAGCCCAAGTACTCAACACATAGATGCAGAAATTTGTCAACAGCCATCTACATGGGTTGCGCTCAACCAAGTAGACAATTGTTTGCAAGGGTTGTAGCTCTGAACATGTGCTACTTACTCTCTAAAAATGAACAGAGTATTATACTATTTTTGAGACTTCAATTCATTACACCACCTATTCTTTGATTACTTTTGTCCTTTACCTAAATTGATTTTCCCTCTTTACTACTCACATAAATATCTGAATGACAAACTGAGAGAAAAATTTATTTTTATATTACTGCACTAACTATGCAATATTATTAAGTAGAGTGACTTGTATGTAAGTTTGTTAAGTCTTATAGGGTGACTTTAACCTTTTCTAATGGTGGGAATTTTACTTTAAGTCTAAACCTGATCTCTCCATTTTTCCTTAGCATTTAATTGTGAAATTATATGTACACATTTTAATTTACCCTTTCTCCTCCACCTGACAATTAAAAAACAAATCAAATCTATTACAAATTAATAGCAACACATGCAGTATCAACCTAAACAGTTTTCCATCAAAAAGGCTGGAAACCTATGAAATTGATAACACTCTGACAAGCAAATTCCCTTAGATGATAAAATGTGAGAACACCATATAATAATTTAATTTGAATGGCTAATATTAGAGCTCCATCCCACTGTATTGCTTTAACAGTTTTCAAAATACGGAATGTAATTTCATCAATTAAATTATAAGCTGCAACTTTTATTTCTCACAATTTTGATACAAGTATAATTTTAGAATTATTAGCCTTATTGGGAGACTTTTATTCCATTGTCATTGTAAAAATACTTACAAGTGGTGTTTGAACACAACCATTAGAGCAAAGGCCACCTCTGTGACTGCATTGTGCTAAGTCACATCCTGGTCCTTCATCTGCTCCATTTGGGCAATCAGGCTTCTTGTCACATACAGCTGATATGTCAATACAACGTTCAGATACTAGGGGGCATTGCCATTGTCCAGCTCCACATCTAAATTTTGAAATTATTTGTAACACACAGTTGCTTGGATAGATAGTCAGTCTTATGACTTTTTCTAAATAAAATTTATGTAAGAAATTAGATCAATAATCTAATGTTAGATGATTCATCTCACAAAAATTGTTCATATTATAGTATATAAAATAATCTCACATTAATGAATATGGGTAAAATACCAAAATAATTGGTCAATTGAACAGAAGCATTAATGGTCTTAATACATTGAAGTATTAGTACATAAATATGAAGTACCACTTCACACACATGAAAAATAATGTAGAAAATAGTAAAATTAAAAGCTTAACTTATTTGGAAAAAGGTAATCATGATACACAGATAAAAATTTATATTTAAATTGATAACTTTGAAAAAACATTTTCAAAATTACATTTTTGTGTTATCAATTGCAAGCCTAAGTATTATAAATAACTTTACTAATCCTTGCATATATTTACACATTATGCTACTTTAAGAGAAAGTAAATTGCTGCTATTGTACAGTTTTGAAAATAAATACTTGAACAAAAAAGTACATCTGAAATAGACATACCTGAAAGGTGGTGGCCCACAAGCATGACGAGCATCCTCATCAGAA
Organism: Zhengitettix transpicula; assembly: GCA_037074705.1. Taxonomy (NCBI): domain Eukaryota; kingdom Metazoa; phylum Arthropoda; class Insecta; order Orthoptera; family Tetrigidae; genus Zhengitettix; species Zhengitettix transpicula. The sequence goes on along the minus strand of CM073590.1, from coordinate 27,158,850 downwards.
CCATCTCCACAATCATCTTTTCCATCACAAATATATGATTTGAACACACATTGGGAATTGTTGCACCTAAAGAAACCAGCTTGGCAGTCGATCTGAACAATAGAGTAATCAATTCAAGAATACAGTAATAAATTGGAGTAAGTGAGAATTGTTGAGTGTTAGTAATGAGACACACTGAGAAATGTCTTTAAAAGCTTAGCATTATAACAATTATTTATCATATGATATTTGTTGCATTATTCCTAATAATTATAAAAATTAAATGCTAATGGTATTATAAAGTTAAAATTAGCATTTACAGTGTACTTATGAGCGTGAACAAAATTATTCAAGGTCTATATATCCTGTCTCAATCTAAGACACAATTCTAATTGTTACCAACCTTTTCAGGAAAAGTTCTTAATTTTTGTCTGATCATCTTACAACTTTAAAACAAGCAATAGTATATAATTTAGTTACATTTCCCACTCACTACTACTATTCTCTTAGATAATAATTTGAGTTGTTGTTGATAGTTTAATGATGGTTTAATATCTTTTTTATATTTAATTATATTTAGATATTAGCAAGGGTTGAGAACTTGGCAAGTTAGAACTGTATCATGTGCCAGCGTTTCAGGAAGATAATCCGTGGAGTCTAGGCAGAAGCAGGATCCAGACATACATGTGGTTTTTACCAGAGGTGGGAACCTGTGAGGACATGACCACCTTTGGCAATAAGACACACGATTGCCCAGACCATCGATATTTTTGGTCCAGTAAGATTAACCAAACAGGGTTGATAATGTTAAATTAAAGTTTAATTGAAGTATTTAAATTTTAAATACTATTCACCAGAGAAGTTATATATTTCTAAGATGTCAAAAACAGTTGTGAATACGAAAGAGTTCAAGTAACAATGGCAGTGTAATCAAGAGTGTAACTACTAATATATCTGTGTCAAATAAAGCTAGTAAGTTCTTTAATTCAGTTAAATACAACAGATAAGATAAAAAATTGTACACACAGTGATGGAATTATGCCGAATCTTTCTTTAAAGAGTCATAACAAGAGACTGAAAAGATTCTTCAACTAATTGTCAGTAGAGACAGATGCAGTGTGGTGACAGCCACAGTTGCACAAAAGGTAACTGCCAAATGTATCAATCCTTGACGTCCCTAGGGATCCATGCTAAACCCTGAGATAAAGGGATCCAATTGTTTTTCTAGCTAGTGGAAGCCAAATAATTTATTTATCCCATTCAATATTTGACAATACATATCCTTAAAAGTTTTTAATAGTTTTAATAATATAAATACCATCCCTGTCACATTGATGGAAATTATTAAAAATTATATTGTATTTACAATTTCTGAACAGATGAGAATGAATGTTTTGTGGATGAAAGATTACAAAATTATACAGACCACATGAGTGAGAATGATGTGAAGAATATTTCACTGAAGCACAATTGCAGGAGACAACAAATGTGTGTGTTTCATCAGAGTTATTTCACAGAAGTTATATGTGTCCAGGTCCAATGTTAGTGGTATCAATTAATTTTTCATGTCAACTGAAGATTCATAAGGACTACTAAATTCTAACAGCTTGTATAAAAAAATCAGACAACATTTTCAACTATTGCAGATGACTCTGTTTTCAGAGTTTTACCGGTACTCAGAAGCTTCTAATCACAAGAAAAAAAAGTGCAATGTTTCTTATACTGGTGCAAAGCAATGTCATTATTTGTCTGCAGATTCAAGTGCATCCTAAACTTCAATTTTGCTATAAACTATATTGCACACATACAGTAATTTGATAATCATGGGAAAATAAAGCACTGAATACAAAATGTGAAGAGAGAAATGAAGGAGGGGCAATGTTTTTCATTTAAAGGACAAAGCAAATTATACAGAGAATATATTAATATAATATTATAAGGTACTATAAGCAATATTTTAAGAATATGATAATTATATTTACAAACCTTTCCACAAGATGAAGGCTCATCTGAACCATCATCACAATCAGGAGTTCCATCACAATGCCATGAACGTGGAATGCATATATTTGAGGATTGGCATTGAAACTGTTTCTCTGTATCACACTGATCTGGTGCTAATGATGCTAAAAATAAATAAAGTTGAAATATTGTAAATCATTTTCTAATGTCATGACTCCAATTTAATATTAATTTCAAAAGTAGATTAATAAATCAGTGTTTTAAAGTTATTAACTGTTGCTTTAAAAATGTACATACGGCATCCCTGTTCATCACTGCCATCATTGCAATCAGGAATTCCATCACATTTGTAAGACTCTTGTATGCACTGCTTAAGATCTGCACATTTAAACTGAGATCCAGAACAAGTGATTGGAGGACAGCCTTCTTCATCTTGATTGTCAAAACAGTCATTATCGCCATCACAAACCCAAGATTGAGGTATGCAGTGTCCTGATCGAGGACAGGTAAACTGTAACATTATTAAAATAACTACAAATAATATTGTGAAAATATTCAGTGTACTAGTAAAACTACAAAATTAGATGTGCCTCAGTCAAACTGTCCAAGAGACATATTAAGAATTTTGTTATCACAAAATGAATATCTATTCATGTCTCACTAAACTAGTAAAAATTAATTTAAATTTAAACCAATTTCATAACTCTGTATTATAATTCAATGTATTTTGTGTGTGTTTTGGTAATATTTGAATTGAAAAGAAACTTAAATTTTGTTTATTTAAAAAAAATAAAATATATCTACAGTGTTGAGAGAGTGAAGGTAAAGATTAATATTTGCTAGTTGGTACATTTCAAATTAGTAAGAGATTAACAATACATAGGTACAAATGTTGCTGGTGATGTTAAGCACAGTAAGATAATAAAAGAATGATATGTAAGTAATGTAACACGTGTCAGGAACAGAAAGAGATAGAAGAGGCAAGATTTATCGAGAATCAAGCTGAAATCTACTACTGTTTATATTGTCTAGAAGAATGTAGCCTTCAAGCTCCTCTGAAAATTTGATAAATTTTCTCCTGTCCTGAGTGCCAATGCTGAGCTTAAATTTCTCTTTACTTTCCATACCAACTGTTAGGCCAATTGTTTAGGACAAGATGAAGTTCTTATCAAATTTTACATAAGTTTTATATATATATATTGCAATATTGGTGTGGAGAGGACAGAGACACCCAGTGACCGATATGGTTAAGGCAGAAAAAACAGGTTCAAATCCTGCCTGGGTCAAATATTTTCAGTTTTCCCTTCTTCTTCTTTCCTTCTCCCTGCTTTGAACATATGCTTTTCTATGTGCGTGATTCTATGCCTGAGCATATGAATTCACATAAAGCGTAATCCTCCTATTTATTTCTATCCTTCCTCACTATCCAATTCCTTAATGGATTCTCCTAATACTATGTGTGTATATATATATATATATATATATATATATATATATATATATACAATATTAGGAGAATCCATTAAGGAACTAATTCACATTCAAACTTGGATAGTGAGGAAGGATAGAAATAAATAGGAGAAATAGGAGGATTGTGCTTTATGTGAATTCATATGCTCGGGCGAATAATTACGCACATAGAAAAGCATATGTATATATATATATTAGTAAGGATGTGACATTGTCAAAAATAGTTGCAATATTGGTATGGAAAGGAAAGGGAGATAGGTTGTGGTTTACCTGAAAATGAAGTGTGGTGTTGACATAAGGAACTGAAGGTTGTTCTTCAAATTTTCAGAGGCTCTCTGACTCCTCCTTCAGGAATGAGTGTTACACCATTCTGTGCACTGGCCGGCTGTGGAGTTTTGACCACCGCATGGCTAGTAGCCCATAAACAATTACACCCCACCAGGCCGCGAACTCTCTCTCAAGTGAAGGTCATGGCATGGGAAAGGTTCTGATAGTGATCATTCATACAAAGCACCCTATATATACATATATGCTTAAACATACATATTCATATAAACATGCACAGACATACATATATATATACACACACACACACATGTATGCATACCTATACATACATACACACACGAGTATGCCAACCACCTCAGCACTGTCAAACTTTCCAAAATTCAATTCCCAGTAGCTGCTCACGCCCAAAGCCACAATATAAACAATTTTAACCACTGCTTCACACTCACCATCCTTAAAGCCCCCCCCCCCCCAAATTAATCAGAGGCAGAACTCTGTGGGAACTCTCTTTCCAACATGTCTTACAGTCCAGGCAAAGCCCTGGACTCAACATCCTTTAAATAGTGCTCTTCCTACCTGCCATCCCCACTTTCACGAGACCATGTGAGGATGTATGAGCATGCTCACGTATGTATGTGAATGTGTGTATGTGAATGTGTGTATGTGAATGTGTGTATGTGAATGTGTGTATGTGAATGTGTGTATGTGAATGTGTGTATGTGAATGTGTGTATGTGAATGTGTGTATGTGAATGTGTGTATGTGAATGTGTGTATGTGAATGTGTGTATGTGAATGTGTGTATGTGAATGTGTGTATGTGAATGTGTGTATGTGAATGTGTGTATGTGAATGTGTGTATGTGAATGTGTGTATGTGAATGTGTGTATGTGAATGTGTGTATGTGAATGTGTGTATGTGAATGTGTGTATGTGAATGTGTGTATGTATGTGTGTATGTGAATGTGTGTATGTGAATGGATACATGTATGTCTGTGCACGTTTATATGTATATTTAAGCATATATGTATATATAGGTAAGTCACCTCCCTTCCTTTCCGTAACAATATTGCAAATATATATATATATATATATATATATATATATGTACATATATATATTTAACATAACATTATAATAGTATATATTCCTTTATTTTTATTATAAGAGAAAACTAATTAACTGAAGGGGGGATTATGTGAGATAACATGGGTTCCAATGTAGTTATTATATGGAATACAAAGTTATTGATGGTTCAAAAAAAGTTTGAGTTTATGTACCTAATGAATAATACATACCTGAAAATAAGCACATGTTTTTTCTGTGCATGACTCTCCCTCATCAGATCCGTCTCCACAGTCATTTTCTGAATCACACTTCCATGTAAGTGGTATACAACGACCATTGTCACACAAAAATTGTGACTGTGCACAAGTTACATTTACACATCCAGTTTCATCAGAATAATCTCCACAGTCATTCTCTGAATCACATTTGAAGCTGATTGGAATACACCGTCCAGAGCTGCACTGAAATTCTCCAGCACCACATGTAGGTTCTATAGGCAGAAAATGCATAATGAAACAAGTGTTGGAACATTTCTCATCGGAACTTATATTGAACACTTCATTCATTTTCTTTAAATTCTTTCCAGATTTAGAAATATACTTATATATAAATGATAATTATTCTTACAATCATCCAATATCAATAAACATCAAAATATATAAGAAACAGAGCTGAAATAACCAATTAACAAACAAAATTAAGGAACAATATAAATACACAATGTTTCTGAAATAGCTTTTTTGAGTGCATCATCTGGTTACAGCAATATGATGTTCTTACGGATATTACAATTTTGAATCACCTGACAAACAAAACAAAACATTACAGAAATGTAATGGTATTTCTTTTGTTAACACTTAAATGGATACTTCTTTGTGTAATTAGTCTTCATTTAATACAAACATTTTTATGTTTCCATATAACTTTTGTCGAACATACAAACTGATAAATGAATAATTACTAATTTATAACCAAGAATCATCTAAATAAGTTCATAATCAAATATTTCTAAAAGGCAGAATTGGTTAAGTCTATGTTGAGTAGATCAGTCAATGTTGTGTTACATATTGAAGATCTGTGATAAGTTGTTTGAAAAGTTAAAATTACTAGTTGCTCCATACAAATATTTTCAAACAGTTAAATGCTGCTTATAGAATGTCTGTAATATTACAAAAAAACATGCCATTGATTTGGAAAACAAAAATACAGTAATTATGTTCAACAACCTCATAAATATTCTGAGAAACTTACAATGGGAAAATAAATATTTTATTAAAAAATCTAATTCAGCTAAAAAAAACCACAAAGGGACCAATTTTATTTCTTAAAATTGTTTGTGCAGACGAATACTGATGAAAAGAAATCACAGTTAAATCATCACAGATAATGTATTATTAAATGAGAGAAATTAAAGGAGAGAAAGGGTTTTTAGTAGAAGAGCAGGAAAAATAAAACACTTAATTAATTAATTAATTATTTTTACATAGTCTGTTATTGCCTGTTTTATCATCTAATTTATCTACACAGATGTAAAACTTTACATATGTACTATGTATTCATGCAAAGAAAAGGTACAAGCACTCACTCAAGATGCACACTTGCAAGAAGGATAGCTATAACAAAGTGTGGTACAATTGAGTATCTCCTTTACAATTTTGCCAACTAAAAGTACAAAGCAGAATTAACGGCAGATGCTCATTATCAATCCTGACATTCAAAATAATGGTTAGCTTAACTAACAAATTCAGTGCCGACCTGGCAAAGAAAACAGGGTTTGCATTTTCATAGCAAACTGGACAAAACAACCTTACTTTTCAGACCACATGGGTAAAGAGGAGAAGAGAGGGATGACTTTTTCCAGGTTTTAAAGAAAGAAAATGATCTCATGAGGCTCTTTTATTTGGATATGTTGAGATGTTAACATTGTTTCCCTTACGACAAAATAATAGTAACATGCCATAGAGTGCCAAGAGAAACTGAGATAAAAGTATATGTCCCATAGGTATTTCCAGAAAACCCCAGTTGCCAAAAAACTTTCTGCTACTGAGATTAAAGAATTTTAACTATAAAACATTGTCCTGAATAGATGTAAAGTTGAAAACAGTTCTCACAAAAAAGATCAGCATTTTATCATGCAGTTTTCTACAAATGGAAATCATAAGATTACATATAAAAAATATGATAATTACTTGTACAGTTTTGCTCTTCATCTGAATTATCCAGGCAATCATCATCACCATCACAAACCCAAGCTTTGGGTACACATCTTTGATTGTTGCATGTGAAATCCCATGTATTTGGACAAGCTTGAACAGGTGGCTCTGCATTGGGGTCTGCAGTGCACATTCGTCCATTGTCTGCTAGCCTTTCTCCATATGGACAACCACATTTTACCTATGCAATCATAAATAATAAATACTTTCTTAATTTTGCATAATAAAAAGTTTTAAATATATTTTACATGTATTAAACTGACTCTGCAATGTGCATAAAATGCTTCACCATTTGAAACATTGCATTCCTATAGTATATGTATAGAATTTTATGAGGATCTATCAATATAATTAAAATATATAATTAATTCCCATTTTTTGTACAAGTGATTACATAAAAGTCATCCCTAGAGAAAGAGATAAATGATATATTCAAATATAAAAGTTAAAATTGGCTTCCACATGGTTGTTTCATTAATATAATAATATAACTATCAAGCAAGGAGGAGAACCCCCCCCCCCTCAAAAAAAAAATATATATTGTAATATATCTCAATATTGTTATTAATATGAATTTTAAATTTGTTCAATTAAGTTTGGTTGCATACAATGAAGCCTGTGCAAGTGAAGGTATATTATTAAAGGGTCAGTGTGGGTTGAGATAGCTGAATCCAGAGCATTTTCAGAAGTTTTTTTGTTGTATTTTTGTATATTTTTATGATCATCAGTGCAGAAAGTCAAATGGATGTATCTGACTGGACTGTGGGAAATCGGACAATATGAATTTCTCACCACTAGATAGCATAACATGAGTGGGAGATGGTGATTATATTGGTGAAGTAAAATTATCAGCTGGTCTGTGATCGTTGAGGAAGAAGTAGTCCTGGTGGCCCAAAGTGGACCAAGGAGTAAAGGAAGTTGTTTTAAAAGTAAACGTGTTTAAAGAGTTGAACTGAATTAATAAACTATAAGCTAAATATATTTCAGTGGAGACTGAGAGTTGAGGGGTTATGGATAAAGTTGATTTGCACTATGTTTGTTGGTTTTGTATTTGAACATTTAATAGACTGGTGCTGACTGGCATAATCTCATGACCTCTGTATTACTTGATCACTACATTTCTGACTGATTTCCTAGGAAAAATTATCATAGCAATCATAATTGCAAACTGATTTGATGTGATGAGCAGAATTATATTGGTCAAACGTAGGTTTTCCCGGTGTAAATGTTGGATGAAATTCTCTCGGGATTCCAGCCGGGTAAGATTGTCGAATGCTCGCGACGTTTCGATAACATTCCTCGTTATCATCTTCTAGCGAAGATGACAATCTTACCCGGCTGGAATCCCGAGAGAATTTCATCCAGAATTATATTGTCTGGTGCTCTAAAATGATTAATTTGTGTGTGTTGTGAAAGTGAAAATTAATACATCACTTGATTTATTGTCAAAAGTTTAAAATCTTTTCACAAATACTTGTTGAAAATTGTGGAGATGAAAGTTATATCTGTGTAAAAATTGGTATGTAAAGAATTAATTTAAATATGGTAAAATATTTTGAAAACATTGTATAATTGTTGTGCCATCAAGTTTCATATATCATTTAATTTTTTTGTGTGTTTTGGGGAATATTTTAAAGTCTAACAATCTGTAATTCCAACTGAACAATTGTTCTGTAAATTTTGAATCTGTTTTCAAATCTATACTTTTCTGAGGCACAATAAACCACCCTGGGGAAAAAAATAAGTTTCATTTAAATTTATATCCATTATTACATAAATTTATATATAAAATTCATTTTTCTGTCTTACATAAAATCTCTAATTAATACGTTTATTAAATTTCCATTTCATCATTTCAAACCTTCAATAAAAATATTAAGAATTGTTATCAAATATTAATAACTTCAAAATTTCAGTAATTTGATTTAAATTGTTCAAAGTAAATATTTCATTAAATAATCAAAAATTGTAAACTAAACTAAAATTTAAATATCTTTAAATATTTAAAAATTCATTAACATTATAAATTGCTTAACAAAAACTTAATAACAGTAAATAATTAAATATCTTCAAGTTGGTCATTACATTAATTTGATTTGAAATGTGTATTCAATTAAAAGTTTAATATATGAACTTTAATTTAGTGATGAAGTCACATTCAATCTTTGGATAGTAAGGAAAGATAGAATAAATAAAAGAAAGGTGAGACTATGTATTAGTAAATGTATATTGTCAGGAAAGATGGTCTAATCTGCATACTGGTTAGGCAAAAACTTTCTCTGCTCAGCCCAACAGTTCATTTCAGGTAAATGGATTACATTGTCTCTCTTTCCTATCCAAATGTGCTATATGAGCACACAATACAAAATAAAATAGACTTTAACATCTTTAAGGAATATAAATTCAGATTGAAAGTGTATTCAAAGAATTTAACATAAATAATTTGGGGTTATATTTCTTAAGGTTATAATGGAAAATTATAGATAACAAAGCATATATTTAGCAATAAATACTTGAATTCGTCTTTTCATAAAAATTTGCAGTTAATAATTAGTTTAATATAATTTATAACTCGATAACTGATTTAATAACTGGCCTAAGTCCTATTTAAATAACAGTAGTACAAACTGTGACACCTGCAGTCCTTCTGAATCATTCTTAGGAACAGCAAAGCAGAGCTTCTCACATCCACCATTGTTATATGCACAAGGTTGATTGGGATTACTAATCGCTTGAATCTGTCGACTATATACTTTAACACCATATAAACGATTAGTTGTTGGCTCTCGAACTAAAACTTCTTCCAGGTCTCCAGTTAATTTGTGCAACTTAATTATAGCATCCAACCGCCAATCAGTTATATACATAAAGTCTAAATGAAGAAAAAATATTATGTTAACTTAAGAATATGGGCACATGTTAAATGTAACAATAATATAATTTCAGAATTACTCAAAATATTGAATCGTAATAAATATTTTTACTAAATTATGGGATTAAACTTAATACATGTCTATGAATATATATATATGAGTCCCTCCAACCAATAGTAGAAAACCTACCCTCATTCATCCAAGACACCAACCACTTCCTACGCCGTCTCCACGAACTACCAAAACCTCTTCCACCTGACACCCTTTTGGTCACTATAGATGTAGTGTCACTTTACACCAATATTCCCCATGCCAATGGACTAGCGGCACTTGAACACTTCTTGTCCCGCAGGCCACAAAATTCTCTCCCCACCACCAGTTTTCTGGTTTCTCTCACCCAGTTTGTCCTCACCAGAAATTACTTCTCCTTCCAGGACAACATTTACCATCAAACCAGCGGCACAGCTATGGGCACCCGGATGCCCCCCTCCTACGCCAACCTGTTCATGGGACGCCTGGAACAGGCCCACCTAAATTCCTCCCCATTAAAACCCCTGGCCTGGTTCAGGTTCATAGATGACATCTTCATGCTATGGACTCACGGACCAGACTCCCTACCCGAATTTCTCCACACCCTGAACACCAAACACCCCGTTAAATTCACCTCGAACCACTCCCCAACAAAAGTCACCTTCCTAGACGTTGACGTACACCTGAGCTCGGGCACGATCAACACATCTGTCCACATCAAACCTACAAACACACTTCAATATTTGCACTTCACCAGTTGCCACCCACACCACACAAAATGCTCCCTCCCATACAGTCTAGCCCTCAGGGGAGCACGTATTTGCTCCACCTGGAACAGCCTCGCCTCTTACACCAACCGGATCCTTAATGCCTTCATCAACAGAAACTATCCCAGCAACCTCCTCCAAAAACAGATAACCCGGGCCCTATCAAACCTCCAAACAACCACACCCACTCTTGTCCAAAACAAAAAAAGTAGTCCACCCCTCACGACAACCTACTTCCCAGGACTACAAAAAATCAATTCCATTCTCCGCCTAGCTTACACTGGACTGCAATCCAACCCTGAATTAAAAACCATCCTCCCCACTATACTCCCCACCTGCCCAAGGGTTGCCTTCAGATGCCCACCCAACCTCCGAAATTTACTTGTACACCCTTGCAAAACCCACACCACCACCCGCCCACCCCTGCCGGGTTGCAAACCTTGTGGTAGGAGCAGATGCCATGTTTGCCCTATCTTACAGCCCACCACAACCTTTCATAATCAGACAAAAACCTTCAAAATCAGAGAAAATATCACCTGCCTCTCCTCCCACACCATCTACCAAATTAACTGCAGACTCTGCCCTGCCTTCTATATAGGCCAAACCAAAAGACCCCTCCCTGAACGTATAGCCAACCACCGCAGCACTGTCAAACTATCTAAAATCCAATTCCCAGTAGCTGCTCACGCCCAAAACCACAACATAAACAATTTCGACCAATGCTTCACACTCACCATCCTTAAAGCTCTACCCCCCGATTCATCAGAAGCAGAACTCCATCTATGGGAACTATCTTTCCAACATGTCTTGCAGTCCAGGCAAAGCCCTGGACTCAACATCCTGTAATTAGTGCCCTTCCTACATACCATCTCCTCTTTCACGAGACCATGTGAGTATGTGTAGGCATGCTCATGTATGTGTAAGTATGCATACATGTGTGTGTGTGTGTGTGTGTGTGCATGTTCATGTGTATTTGTATGTATGTTCAAGCATACATGTATACATGGGATGCTTTGTATGAATGATCTGTATCCTAACCTTTCCTATGCCACAACCTCCCCCTGAGAGAGAAAGTTAGTGGCTTGGTGGGGGTGTTGATTGTTTATGGGCTACTGGCCGTGCGGCGGTCAAATCTCCACAGTCCGCAGCCGGCCGGTGCACGGAATGGTGTAACACTCCTTCCTGAAGAAGGAGGCTGAGAGCCTCCGAAAATTTGAAGAACAACCTTCAGTTCCTCATGGCGACACCGTACTTCACTTTCAGGTAAGCCACAACCTATCTCTCTATCCTTTCCATACCAATATTTTTGACAATGTCACATTCTCACTATTACAATATAAATATATATATATATATATAATAATATTGTGTATATATATATATATATATATATATATATATATATATATATATATATATACACAATATTAGGAGAATCCATTAAGGAACTAATTCACATTCAAAGGAAGGATAGAAATAAATAGGAGAAATAGGAGGATTGCGCTTTATATGCTCGGGCGAAGAATTACGCACATAGAAAAGCATATGTTCAAAGCAGAGAGAAGGATATATATAATTGCAATATTGGTATGGAAAGGAAAGAGAGATAGGTTGTGGCTTACCAGAAAGTTCCATAGGGAACCGAAGGTTGTTCTTCAAATTTTCAGGGGAGATAAAAGATAACAGAAAAACCAAAACAAAAATTTTTATGATGATAACTATGTAAACTAATAAGAATATAACAGTGATAGTGTTACCAGAACTCTGGGGCAAATGACCCAACCTGTAATATTCTTCCTCTACATAGTTTCTAATACTGTCTAATTTTTATAATCTTAATATTTGAGCACCAAGTTGATACACTTTTCTAACATGAAAGCATTTTTCCTCCATATATATTTTAAATAAAGCTAATTTTTGGATGGTATTATTGCTGAACTATGTGATAGATTTGCTCATTTTGATACTTCTTAGAAATGAAATGTTTTATTTTGAAAGTAATTTTTAATTGTGATTTTTCCAAAATAAACATTATGAAAAATAAATGAAATATATTCATGTTTTAGAATATAAACTAATTTAAAATAAGATTTTTAATTACTGAATGGCTCAAATTTAATTCTATCTTGCTTCTTATGGCACCCCCTTACTATTCAGGCTCTTTGTATAGCACAGGTGAGGTGGCAGTTTGTGGAGCTTTAGAGGTGGTGTTTTTATTCCAGAGAGAGATACTGTGAGAAGGAAGGTTGAGTACAGAGATAGTCAGTTGATTGCATTCACAGGAGTAATTACACACAACAAATGCAGTTTAAAGTCTTCGAAATTGAAGCAGAAATGCAATCAATTATCACAAGAGTATTATAGAGGTTCTTAAAATTATTCCAAAATTTAATTGTTCTGTAGGACATGAGCACATACACACGAGCCACCACTGGAGATAGGTTATTGATGTGGAAAGGAAAGAGAAATAGTTGGTGGCTTACCTGAAATTGAAGCTTGGCCTGCATATATAGAGAATGTATATCTCTTTCCTGAAGAAATGAGTTGAGAGCCATTGAAAATTTGAAGAAACTCTTTCTGTCCCAAGTGTCAATATAAACTTCAAATTCAGGTAAGCAACCAAATACCTCTTTCTTTTCCATATAAATTATCTTACAGTTAAGAAAATGTTACAAGGTCAAATTAATAAATGCATTTGGATAGGAAAGAGAGAGATAGGATAGCTGAATTACCTGAAATAAACAGTTAGTCCAGTCACGCTGAGCAGAAATAAAAACCAAATTGAGCACCCTTCAACAGTTCTGATCTGAATAGGTCTGGCTGCCATGCAGTTCAGACCTATCATTGATGAAGGGGTCTCTGCCCCTCAAAAATATTGTTTTTATTTATGCACAGCTTGACTGGACCAACTGTTGATTTCAAGTAAGTCAGGTACCCAGTCTTCTTTCTTATCCAAATGTATTATACATATTCAAAAGACAATGAAACCATCATTCCTCGGTGTATAGCAAACTGACCCTGTAGGACAATACTTTTATACAAATGTTGAGACATATTAGAGTAGTATTCTAGAATTGTTAACTATTCTGTTATATTAAATGTCAATACACACCCTGATCTTGTTCTTGCATCCATAAACAAAATCTGTAAAAACTAATAATATACTTCAAAAGTGTAATATTGAATTGTGTAAAAAATCATCGAAGCAACAAGACAGTTTGCTTATAGAACTATTTTGGTGGCAGTGGCTTATCCTTTACTGTAAATTTTTAATGCATGATATAGGTCAATATGCTTTGAAAATAAAATAGACTAGGCAAATTGACTATATTAACTAAATGAAATACGAAAATTATTTATGACACTTAAACCTCATTATTTGACACACTTAATTCTAATCTGCAAAATTAGATCTATTACATTTTTCCAGATGCTCTCTCAACCAGCAAACTTATTATTTTTATCTCCAATTTAATCCTACTTAAAAAATGAAAATGGCACAAAAATTGAGAACATGTTGCATTGTTTGTGTAATTATTCCAGGAAGATAAATAATTTTAATATTAAAAGAGTATAATGAAAATTTAAAATATGAAAATTTCATCAGCTTGAGTGAATCAAGTATTTTTACCTACAAGACTAATTTAATTTAGTTATTTTTATATCTCAAGCCATATTGTTTCCAAATTTAGTTGAGAAATAAACAATATACTTACTATTGTGAATTACAATTGAGAAGGGATGTCTTATAAGTCTTGAACTAACAGTGCGTACATCAGTACCATCAAGCTTTGAATGCTGCACATGATCTAGAAGTGCATCACACCAATACAAACGATCTGATTCAAAGTCAACAGAGAGACCATTTGGCCAACCAAGAGTAACATTTCTGAATACTATTAGGTTAGTACCATCAGTAAAGGCCCTGCTGATATTTGCAGGTCTGTCCCACTCTGAGAAAAAAATGTACCTGAAAATTTAAATAATTTTGATAAAATTGCTTTAAGTAATGAAAATAACTAACTTAAAAAGTAAACAAAAATGGTGTAAACTGCAATTTTTTCATGAAATTTAACTGTTATACAAATTAGCTGTGACTGTTTATGAAAACTTTTGAATTATAAAACTATTTTAACTCTGTGAAATTGTGGTGTAAAAAGAATGCATAAATGCCTCATTATAATTTTAATACCTTGCTTTAGTCTCAAGAAGGAATTAGTGTTTCATAAAGCCATATAGAATCAATATACAAAATTCTCTTTCAACCATTATTTGAAAATAATATTTAGTATACAAATGAACTGGGTAATAGACTGCTAAGCAAAACTTTGTACATGCTGCTATGTAGAATGATACCGACTGAAAATAATCCTTTGTGATACTACAAAGGCCATTATTAACAAGAAATAATCTTGAAACACAAAGGAATGCCATCAAGAAAATAACTATCACAATAGCAGAAGCACCTAACTGACTTGAATTGGATTTCCAAACACGCATCAATTTATTTTTCAACCATAATAATTTTATTTCCATAATAATTTTATTTCCATAATAATTTTATTTCCATAATAATTTTATTTCCATAATAGATTTTTTTAATAATTTATGTTAATCAACTTGAAAAAAATATATATGTACAACAGGATATTACTTCAACTACCATATTCAATTCAGCTGTATGTAAACTTTTTATTTAGCAGATGTATTATGTTTTAAAATATAATAAATCAATGAAAACATCATGCTGAAAAAAAATACAAAATAAAGATTAAATTAGTCACATTAGTATTTATATAGTACTCAGTACTGAAAGCGTACCCTTTATTTGGATGAACAACGATTGCTCTAGGTCTCTTTAGATTTTTCAGTAATGTTCTTCTATAAGTAATATTTCTTGTGCTAAGTACATTTAACGTTCCCTTTCGACTATCAATGTAGTACAGATTCTTTGCAACCCAATCTACAGCCAGACCTTCCACTCCTTCATTTTGAGAAGCCAATACAATTTCATGACCTAAAACAGGTATGTTATTTTACATAACTATATAAATATATTATTTGTCTGAATATTTTTTCAGCAGTTTAACAAACTTTTTCACTAGTGACAAGTACTACACCTGTTCCATTTCGGTGGATTCGATGTATTACATCTTGTAATACATCTGAGTAATAAATGAAATTGTCTGCTGCATCGAAGTCTAGTCCTACAAAACGTGCTCTACGAGAAACTACAGGTAGCATGGCATCACTGAAGCCTTCAATTACTGGATCCAACACACGTCCTTTTATGAACCTCTGTTGAGAGTACATTAAGAATTCTTCAACCACTGAAAAATATTTTGAAGTATTAATTGTGAAGTTGACAGAAATGATCTTCTTGCTTGGTAATAATAAACTCACAATAAATATTATAATCAAAACTTACAATTGCAGTTTCTTTGGTCTTCATCAAGTCGAAAACCCATATGACAAGCACATCGGTATCCTAAAACTCCAGGAACATCTCCAGCTGTGACAATACACATATGCTGGCACCTTCCATTATTTGCCCCACAAGGATTGGGCACTGAAAGAGTTGAAAGGTTCTTTTGTAAGAACACAAGATAAAGTATAATGTGTAAATACTAAAAACTGAAAATTAATTACCATTAGGTTGAACCAGTTTGTGAACTGCCTTCACTGCTTTTGGTTCTTTAACATCTCTTGTTCTGTAAATGGATTGAATAGAACTGGGGCCATCATACTTATTCACAGACATAACACCTTGTTTAGTATTGTCAGACCAAAAAATTCTATTTTCAAAAACAGCTAATCGAGATGGTGACGGTACAGATTGACCTGTAAAACAGATAGATTAAATATTATTACAAAGACTGAGATAACAATGCATGCAAATATAAACCAGAAACAGTCTCAGACATTTATTCATTATATATTCCTGTCTATATAAGAAACAATGTTCTAGACTCTTTCTCGTACAAGTGTGTTAAATCATTTTTCTATCAATTAAAATTCTCAGCATTTAATTCAAACAATGATTAATTGATTATGCATTGACTTCACTACAGCTTTTGTCTCCCTCCACTAATGGATATTTGGAGTTGCAATTGAATCCCATTATTATAGTGCACTTTTCACATTCAACTTGAACATCAAGTAATTTTTTTAATTTTGTCTAAATTTCTGCCTGGAAGCATGGAAATGTGGCTTGCCGGTGTCAAGTAGCCAAGAGAGGACAAATGTGGTACAGATTAGGGAAATCTACAGGTCCCGCAAACAAGGTCATGGTTGGTCAAGAAAGGGGTAGATGGCCGGGAAGGTTTGGTCCTAAATTAGAATAAAGTATGGGTCACATGTCAATGAGGACCAATCAGGACATAGTGCTTTTTGGGGTCCGAGAGGGACATCTCTCAAGACTTAGATCAGTCTAGGACCATCAGCGGAGAGAGTCAGTGACCATCAGTAAACAGTCTAGGACCATCAGCGGAGAGAGTCAGTGACCATCAGTAAACAGTCTAGGACCATCAGCGGAGAGAGTCAGTGACCATCAGTAAACAGTCTAGGACCATCAGCGGAGAGAGTCAGTGACCATCAGTAAACAGTCTAGGACCATCAGCGTGGACAGACAGTGACCATCAGCGGAGGAGAGCAAGTCTCCAGCAATTATAGTGGACTTGTGCAATTTGGGTGTGCACATTGTCTCTCAGCCGTCTGCTGCTGCAGACAGTCACCAATGATAGACGACCCCTGTCCAATCTGCAGAATTGGTAAGCCACAGTCTATGTTTCCGGGTAGCACACCGGTTTGTTATAAATAAACCACGGTTAATCTTGGGAAAGGGAGTATACACATCATTGGACATGCTGACAATCTTTCTTTATTGCTAATGTGTGGACAGATATAAATTCTTGTTTTTTTCTATTTAATTGAATAATTAATTTCACCCTTTCCTGCAAGAGAGTATTTTCTTTGCCCAACAAATCTTGTAATATTAAAATTTAACATTTAAACATTTAAATCCAAAATTTTTAAGAAAGCCCACCACATTAAGCTATTGTAGCAGTAGTAATGAGAAAAGATAAGGGTAGAAGAGAGCATGGATGAAAAAGAGGGCTATTATTGGGAGGAAGCATTTTACAGACTTAGAAGTTTGAAATTGATGAAAATCCCACTTGAAGTTCTCCAAAACTTTTTAAAACTATTGTAGCATATAAACAATTATTAAAATGAAAATGTTAATATAAAATCATTGGAAGTATTTTGCTATTATACAGCCAATTAAATCAAAACAATAACTAAAATAAAGCTATAATAAAGGATTATTACGGTAATGAGACAATTTGTAGTGAGAGGTTTGGATACAAAGTATGGAAGATTGTGTGCACATCTTTTTACGGGAATATATTGAGGATAATAAGTTCTTGTGGTTTTTTATCACAGAAACTACAGGAAAATTTACAACATATTTAGAGTGATCACTGCCCATGTATTAATATTTATAGGGATGTAGGTTGTAGTTCCATCAACAATACATGTAACATTATCAGAAGAACTAGCAAAGGCACACACACTTGAAAACAGTTTGAACATTACTGAAAATACAACTAATAGGAGTCACCAAGTGTTCAATCCCTGGTAAAAAATCAAAACAAAAAAATGCTTGGCATCAATAATCAACAAACCAGTATTAATGTGTAGGTTGATGCAGTAAATAATTTTAAGTCACAAATTCCATTAAATCAAATTCATATTTTGGCAGAATGATAATTACAACATAATATCCTCATTCAACTAACATATTAATATTTCTTAAATTCAAGTTGTCATATGTTACATCTGAAAAAGCATGACAACATAAGCATGCAGGTACACTGTCAACAAACACTAGTGGAAATGTTGAAGAGTTTTCACTATTTTTTTATATTTACACCATCTTCAAATGTCATCAAAATTTCACTACAATTACTGAAAACTGACCTCAGAAAGTGATTTATGTCATTGTAGATAAAGAAAATAGAAATCATGAGCAAACAATCACCCAAACCGATATATAGAAATTAGAAGTAGAGCTCAAACAGACCATGTATAAAACTAACCTATGTTATAAATATCAAATTCAAAATTAATTTTCACATTATAATTTCATATAATTAATGGGAATTGTAAAAACAATATATTAAAGTTAATATACTCTTTCGATACTACAAAATTGTTAATGTTCCCCACTGTTGAGATCATATTGATTTGTACAGTATTGGCGCAGTTTGCAGCTCTCTCTATCTGTGAGAGAATTAAGTAATATATTATGAAAAGTGAGCAGTGTTAAAGATATGTTATGAAAGATTAGGAACTAGTAGATTTTAGGAAGTGGTTGAATGAGAAAAAAATACAAGTAAAGGGATACTGTAAAGAAAACTTAAGTTAAAAATTTATTCTGAAGCTGAATAACATGTATATGCTATATTGCATCATTTAACAATAAATATGAATTAAAAATGTATATTAATTAAGCATGTTAAATGTACCTTATTTAAACATATATTTTCAATACATTATTTAAATAAAATATAGTTTACAGGTAAATATTAGTAATTGAATTAAAACTGATTTAGAACAAATTCTGTATCTATTTTAATGTTTTACTGTGGTATGAGAAATGGTTTTTATTATAATTACCCCGTAAAACAAGAAACCTGTGGCCTCCTTCATAATCAACAGTTTCTATGTAGTCTAGTAATGAATCACACCAAAATACACGCTTTGCTATAATATCTACAGCAACACCAGAAGCCTTGTAAGCAGCCTCAGATACAATGGCTCTTGCATTTGTGCCATCCATATTTGCTCGTAGGAGTTGTGTACTGTCTGCTACAAACATGTAACTGTAAGCAGAAACAAAACTTTAGTTGGTATATTACAGATTGTGGAACCAATTTATAGTTTGTATTTAATGGTTTCAGTTGAAATATCCACCCAGAATAACCTCAATCACAACATCAATAATTTTTATTGGTTAATATTCTCACTCACCCAACTGTCGGATCTAAGGCAATATCTGCTGGATTACTTAAATTACTACCAAGGACAATGGCATTCCAGCGTCCATCTATCTCAAATACATCAATTTTTTGTCCAACTCCATCAGCAACATAAACTTTATCACCAACCCAATCAACAGCAATAGCCACAGGAGACCAAGTTCCAGGAAGTGTCACATCAAATCCAGTAACATGGGATGCCTCATCAAGTAATGCTTGGGAATGTATCTGAAAATAGAGATAAATAGAGATGAATTCTAAGTTAATAATTCAATATACTTAACAAAGGCAATTTATTATTATACTGGCCAAGATTTAATCTTCTGTGAACCATTTCAAAAATTTGAAAAAATAATCGGCAGCAAATAAAACAGACAGAAAAAAGTAATTTGTCAATTGAAAGTTTAATTAAGAGAAAAATAACTTTTAGATAATTGTTATAGAGATACTGTAATTCAAATGTCCTATATATTTCAAGAATTTCATGAGAAATTACATAAATGGCACTGTTGGTGTACAAAAATATTAATTTGGTTAGAACCACATTTGGAATCGTACACCATTTCAGTCAAATTCTATGTTGATTAAGAAAGATGGCCAATTCAGTCAAAAAAGCTATAATATAAATATTAAACAAAATTCTGGGATCCTTTTTCCTTTCATCAGGTGCGAAGAAGAGCCTAGAGTGACACAACTGCACTTGTGCAAAGGATTTTTAGTTTTGTCAACTGACATATGCAGTTGTGTCGATCTAGGCTCTTCTACATGCGTGACGAAAGGGACAAGGATCCCAGAAACGTTGTGGGGTATTTATATTATCACTTTTTTGTCTGAATTGGCTATCTTTTCGATTCATTAATTTCAATCAAAAGTATTTTTTTTTCATTTGATCAAATTCTATGTTTATTGTGTGTTTAAATGAAGAGATTTTTATTTCAATTATCATACATATTTTATGATATGGTCTGAGTACACAATGAACAAGCTCAATACATATGTTCAATATTTATAATAGATGAAGTACACAAGTTTGTCAAATGAAAGTAATATGCCCCAATAAAATACTAATTTAAATTTTTGCACCAACATTACAAATTATTATACCAACTTAATTTATTTATTTAATTTCAACATTGTACATAAAAAAATATTTGTAAAAAAGAAAGTGATGGATTCCAGCTGTAAAAAGTTTCTTCTTTTTACAGATATATAGTAACATACAAAATGTTAATATACATACCTTGCGAGTCTTGATGTCTGACCAAAAAAGCAAATTTCGATTGTAATGGAAGTCTAAACCACTAGCACCTGTAGTGTTTGCCACTAATTTAGAATTCTCTCCTTTACCATTCATTTTCCAAACAGTCCTATCTTGTGCAAAGTATAACTGCAGAGATGAACCATTTATTGCAGCACAGTTCTTACGATCCATTAACGTATAACCTTCAATACATGTGCAATTGTATGAACTATCTGAATTTTTGCACAATTGGTCACAGTATCCCCATTCAGAGCATTCATCAAGATCTGTAAAAAATGAAATCAAATATTACTCAGATGATTAATTCATTTTCATTATACTAAATACTAATATTATTAACAAGCATAATGACAATTTTATTTTCGTTCTTAAAAGTATGTTAGAAGCTTCTAACAGGAATAGGAAAAACACATTAATCCAATTCCTTGTAGTTACTGAACTTTAAGAAAAGTAGTCTTATGAATTATACGAAATTTTTTTTAATTATACAAACACTTTACATGCAAGTTGAAATAACTTGAGCCTAGAAATCAGAGATACTGTGAAAATTAAATTTTCTATCACAAGTCAATTATGAGTTCAAAAAGTAAACTAATTTTAATTTATTAATTTTATTATATTGAATTTTAATGCACTAAAATTTTGGAAAGATATTGAAAAATGAATGTTTAGTACATTAAAATAAATAACATACCAATGCAAGTGCGATTATCAGTATGTAGTTTCCTTCCTTCAGCACAGTAGCAACTACCACCAGTAAGAGACGCTTGACATTTATATTCACAATTTAGAGATGGACAGTTATTTGTTGCTGTTGGATGAAAGTAAATTAATAACAACAAACCTGACTTATTGTAATTTATCAATCAAAAACTTTGCAGTTCATATAAAAACTTACAGCATGCAGTCTCTTCATCTGCAGAGTCTTCACAATCTTTTTTGCCGTCACATAGTTTTGAACGAGATATGCAACGTGGACTTCCATCTGGTCCTCCATGTGGACAAAGAAATTTGTTATCTGAGCAAGCTATTGCAGTACAGTTTTGTTCATCTGTCCCATCAATACAGTCTTTATATCCGTCACAATGGAAAGAAGCAGGAATACAAAGGGCATTTGCACACCGAAACTGACTTTTGTGACAAGCAGGAAAATCTGAAATTAAGAAAGTCAATAAATAAAGCATTTCTTTAATAATATTCAATTTCAATTAATAAAGCCAATTGGGTAAATATACTAATAAAACCTAGCCACGTTGGAAGTGTGCTTACCAATATAAATTACATACATTCAAACCATGAGTATGAAAGAACTGCATAGAGATTTTTTTAAAAAAATTGTTACTAATGAAAAGTCTATAAAGTTTTTATTAAATCTTCAAAAGCTACAGGTATTATTAAAGCAATTAATAAAAATAGCATCCTAGTCAGAAAAAATTATAATAATTCAATTTAAAAACATAATAAATATAAAATACGATGATTCGTCCCTGATTGGTATCTCTTTAGGTGTATACACAATACATTCAATTATCTAAACAAATAAATTCTGGAAACAAAGCCTTACAAAATGATAATTTAAAACAATACAATTCTGTAAAATACAATTTATTTTTGATCTTTGCTGGCAAAAAACTGATCTAGGTGATTTTTGACCACCTCATTTGAAGTAAAGGTTTTGCTGTCTAAATTTTTTTTTATAGAGATTGGAATAAATAATAATCAGATTTGGTGAAAATGGTGTGTGTTTGAGAAGCAAATCACACACGTCAATGTGACGGCACAAATTTCATTCCGTAAGAACACGAGGAACCCATATGTCGAGCTTTAGATTAAACCGAGGCATTTCAAATTATCATGAATGGCCGAATTCGATAAATTTAACCTCTGAGCGATTTCATGAGTTATTCGCCAGTTTGCATCAACTAATGGTGTCTTCAACAGCTTCAACTGACCTTCCAGAACGTGGAGCATCTTCTACATCAAAATTGCTCTATCGAAATTGTGCAAACCACTTTAGGCACTGGCACACTATCAATATATCTATCTTCTCCATACACATCGTATAATTGTTTTCAGTCTTTAACAGCATTTTTACCTTTTCGATAGTAAACAAGTAAAATATGCCAAAAATGTTGCTCTTTTCAATTTCCATATTTGAAAGGGTACAAAAAAAAAACTACTGCATAGAATAAATCGAACTTTTTCATAAGCAAGTCTTGCTATATTGGCTGTCAAAATATATAATGATTATGTGACTTTAGTGTGAAGTTGACTGTGACAAAAACACAATCAAGTCCTCTATTGGGGAAAAAACTAAATTACTTTCCGAATGACCCTTAAATTTTATTTAATTGTTTCCGTCATTTTTAACATTAATGGCCAAAATGAATGATTCTTTATTAATGTAATATATTATAGTACTTTCATTTTTTTCTTACATGTCAATAATGCTCTTAACATCTGTGCCAATTATCAGTTATTTCGGCCGCAACATGTGTGTAAACTGCACGTTAGAGGGTTTTGTCATTTTCTATTTACTTATAGTAAATGGTAAGTAGCACTATAAATTGCTGAATTTGTTTAATTGTATTTTTTAAATTTATCATTTTGTAAGACTGTTTCTCAAGATAATTGAATGTAAAATCTATACACCTGAATAGGTCACAATGAGGGACGAAACGTCCTGCTTTATGTTTATTATGTTTTTAAATCGAATTTAAATTTTTTTTCTGACTAATAGACTGCTGTTCATTATTTAACTGAAATATGAGGTCAGATTGTTACAATTATTATTAAAATAATTACTAAAGTTTCCAGAATTTACTCTTTCAGCTCTCCAATGATAGTTTTTAATTGCACTCCAGTGCTTGTACTCCAGACGCATAATTTAAGAATAGATTCTGCATCCTATTAGAATGTTCGAAATTGCTTCTCTTCTTTAAAAACTGTTTAAGTTGTGCTCCTTGCTGTAATGTCTAGTTAGTTGCTCCCAGAAATAAATAGTCGTAATGGAAGCAATTTTATTTACCGCAGCCGTTTTCGTCGCTGTTGTCGCCGCAGTCGTCCTTGTGGTCGCAGCGCTGAAACTTGTCGACGCAGCGCTGTCCGTTGGCGCAACGGAATTGGTCGAGCGAGCAGGCACGCCCTCCGCCGGGACAAGCCTCCTCGTCGCGCTGGTTGCGGCAATCGAAGTAGCCGTCGCAGCGCTTTTCCTTCGGGAAGCATTGGCTCGCCGTACTGCTGTCGGAGCTGCCGCACCTGAAGTCGTCGCTCTGGCACTTCCTATACGCTGTAAACAACATTGGACGTTAACACTGGTCTGAAATTTTTGGCAGGGAAGAACTCTCAAAAAACGGTCAAACACTACTACAAAAATAAAAACTATAGAATTCATAAGTAGAGGAAGAAATTAACAATCCAATAGCCCAATAAAGAGATGGCTGTATCAACTTTCGTTTCAGACTTTAAAAACTAGGCCTTTTTGTTTAGAGTGAATTAAGTACGTCTCCATCTATTAATTTCAACTCTATCCTTGTAAGTGATTTTTTTGTACTGTTGGAAAGGTTGGGTTCTACTTTCTTACTGAAGATCGCCACTCACTGTTTTGCTAAGGAATCCACGAGTTTATGTCCTCCCGCAACTTTCATAATAGAACGATTATTTAGTCTCTTAAAAGACTAATAAGCTCAGGTTGATTACTTTTAGGATAAAACACTAATATTAAATCATATTAAATGTTATTGAGACAGGGTTCTTCAGAAAGACATAGAGATACTGAATCGTGACACGGGGTTTCAGCTAAGCAGAACTGCTCACCCTTCTGCGTAGAGATCTGCAAGACGGAGGACGTGATACACCAGCATTAGGAACCGACCGGCCGGTCACTGTCCCTGATTGGCCCATCTCGCGTCTCAACTGATTGGTCCACCTTACGGAATCCGGTGGCATATATATATATATATATAAACTATCCATTGAGATGAAGACACTAAGCTCGGAAGTTGACTATGCAGACTGTCGTCGAAACGTCGCGCAGTCGTGGATATCATATTTAAAACTCACTCAAAGAGAGGCCTGTTGTTTGCAAAATAATAGCAACAGAAATTCCTTCTTTTAAAAAATCACTATCACAGGTTATTTTAAAGAAAACAACATAAGACGTAGTGTTGTGCAATAATCTAGACAATTTGTTGGACTTAATATGGAATATTTCTGAGATTAAACTTTTTTAAAAAAAAATCAACTTCCTTATCTAGAACAACAGTACTGTCAAAATTGAAGGAATGATGAGTTCAAAACAATGCTTAGTAACAGAATGATTATAAGATAGAAATTTTACATTAGCTTTATGTTCCTAAATTCTAGTTAACAAAGTTAGTTTAGTCTGGCCAATATAACAATATGAGCAAGTATTGCAAGTAATTTTATAAATGAAAAATATTAAGACCTATATGTTTAACAAAATATGAGTAAGAATTAAGAGATTTGAAACTTACAGTTATTAAATTTTTAATAAAATCCTAAATTTGGTAGATAAACAATAATAATATGGTAAAATAATGAAATTCTTAGCATTATTTTTTGACGGACAAAGTTTTTTTTATTGCTATAAATGTAATTAATTCTAAGATGAATTAATTTGACAAAAAGTCAGTAGAATAATGCATAGCACTTAAGTTTTTGAATACATAATTATGGTTATCAGTATTGATGTAATATATCTCAGACTATAAAAAATATTTATCAACAGAATTAAAAGGCATTGCCTTTTTTGATTAATTTGAAGATTCGATAAAAAAATTCGTAACTCTTCCAGAGTAAGTGCGCTTATGAAACAAATTAAAGTATAAAAATGTTTCTGTCGGAATATGCACTTATAAAAAAATTTAGACGACAACATTTTTCCAATTCATAAGTGAATTGAATATTTGAACAGTAATAAATAATATTTTTTTCTGACTGAAGGTAATTTCTTTCGTTATAATATAATTAGAAGTCGGTTACTATTTCATCATCACTTTTAAAAAACCGTAAACAAGTCTTTAGACTTAACTTGATTCTAAACAATTTTATGACTACATTTTTTATTTTTGTTGCGAATGCAAAATTGATCTGCTCTGAACAAGAAACAAAATATTCAATTGCTAATTTCAGGCACTCGTATTTCAAAATCGTACAGATTAAATTATTTCACATTTTACGCTTTTGAAAGTGTTTTTTTAGTTTATTTTCTTCAATGCCTTATATGGCTACTTAAAAACTCGGCAGGCCATTTCTTAATTTTTGAAACCAAAAAAAAATCCTTTAGAATTTGTTAATTGTATTTCGTTTGGCGCGAGACAGTTTACATAATTTTTTTTTGGAGTGAGAATTCTTCGAGCACGCTGAAAACTTGGAAAATAATTGTTGAATGAGTTACGAAATTTTGGCGACGCTGCGAGACGGAAAGAGAGAGGGAAGAATAAACCAGAAGGCCCGTTATACAACAACAACACTGGTGACGTCCTTATGTGAATTTTTCCGTGAGTAATAAAATAATGGGAGGGAGTGATAAGTCTCTGAATATGCAATTAATGCTCCAGGACATTCTTACAGAAAGAACAAATGAACTTCAGAAATGACATGTAGTTCAATCGTGATAAAACAAACAACACTACCTAATCTATTGATACTTTGCGTTCCTTGCGTCTTAAGTAGCGTCTGTATTTCTCATATCTATTCCATATCTATGCACTGCTAAACCATTCATACAATTGAGATGAAACTTTGGTGAGCTGTTGTGCGCACCCCCCTGAAAGTTTGTCCGGTTTTCGAAGCGTTAGGTAACTCCCAAGGGGTGAACGGGGATGAAATTTAAAAACTTGCTGAATCGGTCGATATATGACTTTTCCGTGTATGTAATTAATTCAGATGTTTTTAGTGTATAATTTTAACCCCTTAAAGCACCAATAAAGGAGGGGCGTTACATAAAAATATCACGAAACAACCGAGACTGGTGTTAAATCCAGGGTCAATAAGTTTAATTTTGACATTCACTATGTCACTTAAGTTGTAGAAGGGCGTTACATAAAGTAATAAGTAAAGAGATTGGTATTAAACCTGCGGTTATGGAAGTCACACAGCTTAATTCGGACTAGATGTAGTTCAGCTCCTACGAGTGGGGGTGAAACAAATTTCCGTTTACATTCTTAAATTCGTAAACCAATTTCTACAAACTTTATACACACGTTACTTACTTTCCAGGAACAAACACTGAAGGGTTAAGACACCTACCGCCGCTAGGGGTCGGGGTGGAATTTAAAATCATTCCTAATTGGCCCTTATTAGTGTCGAATAAAATGTTTCCGCGATCGCTTAATTTGATAGTGTTATTCTAGAATTTTTGTGTGTTTAATTTCAACTCCAAAAGGCAAGAGAGGGAAGCACTCTTACCGTACGAGTAGTGGTGGTGGAAGGGGTTCACATAAAAAATAATGCAAAAAATACCGATAATATTGTCGATTCTGGCGTTACAGGAGCCACTGAGTTTAATTCTCACATTAATCACTTCGTGGAGGTGGACGAGGTTGAGAAAAGGTTACCCGGAGTAGTTTTGACCCTCTTAAGCTACAGACTAATTTTTTTTATTTTCTTAGGGTACCCTCTATATTCTGTCTCTATTAGTTAACGGTTGTATTTCTTTACTTTTTGAGACACTTATTTCATGTAGTAGGAGAATTCCCGAATACTGTCAGACATTGTCGTTGTTTATTTGAAGTTAGAAGTCGAGTTAGAGGTCGGGGAGGGGACAGTGACTGGGTAAATTTTATAACACTGGCACTATTGGTGCTGATTAAATTAAATGTTTACCAAAGGGGTTAGTGTCGAATCAATTCCTACTCCGGGTTAATTTATATAAATACCCGGGCAACGCCGGGCACTGAGCAAGTGATAAAGACAATAAAGCGTAAAACAAATAATTGGCCACATTGTGATCGAGAATTAAAATAGCTAAAGGAGGATGATGGTGATAGTCTAGCTTCATAAAATATACAAAGAACTAAAAAATTAGTGTAGATGTGTAAAATAATCAATACTATATATTATATGGCAATAATTTTTAAGTTAAATAATTTATCAAATAAGTTTTGCTTCTGGTATAGTCCATTAAGCACTTTGCTGATAACAGATCAAAATTAATCAAATAGACATATTATCTCCGATTAAGTATTAACAGCTATATAAAATCAACTAATTAACAGAAGCATTATTACAGATACCTATTTAAAAATCAAAATCTATGTTACAGATATATTCTGTGTATGTATTTCAATTATATATATATATATATATATATAGCACAATGTGGGTGTGTACTCACTGCACTCTGCCTCGTCGGTACCGTCAACACAGTCGATGGTCATGTCGCACCGATGGTGGACAGGAATGCAGTAAGTTTTGTTCCATATGTACTGGCCACAAGACAATTGACCTGGCTCACAGTCTGGAGGTGCTGAAACACAAAACGGCCAATGTACATCATAGTCTTTCGAAATAATTGAGAGGAGAAACTATTGGGGTGAAAGCTAGG
The DNA here is from genome assembly GCA_037074705.1 of Zhengitettix transpicula. NCBI lineage: Eukaryota > Metazoa > Arthropoda > Insecta > Orthoptera > Tetrigidae > Zhengitettix > Zhengitettix transpicula. The sequence goes on along the minus strand of CM073590.1, from coordinate 27,130,332 downwards.
TTTAAGCAATAATTTATAACTACTATATGATATAAAAATTATTTTGAAAATATTCTGATTAATAATAATAATATTTTAAAACTATTTAAATATTAACGTCCTATTCAATACTACCCTGAATTTCTGTGAAGCGCGTAAGGTTGTCTAGTCGCCCATATATTGTACTTCATACATACTTTGTAAACCACTGTGCTAGTGCTAATGTAAATTTGAGTATTTTACAAAAGCTGGGTTCAAAACTCGGGAAAACCGCATTAGTCACGTATGTTTCTTTGAGGCCTTAATATATTTGACGACTCGTTTAAACGTTTTCAATCGGTTGATGATCATTGTTCAAGACAACAGACATAAAACCTCTATTGTTGCTGTTCGACAAGTATTCTGGAATATCGCCCATTACAAATCCAATTTTGTGGGGATATAATAAGGGAATAGTTCAAGCAACGGCCCACCAGGCAATAACAAATTATAGATGGAGGGAAATAGCTGGTCGTGTAAAAACACTAAGCGCAGTGGTCACCTGCCCTATAATTGTAGTAGGGGTAGGACGGAGCTTGGTTTAACACGAACCTTTGCTACGGCAACTTGGTAGTAGTAGAAAAAGTATTCTGAAAACATATATATATGTATATATAGTAGTAACCAAACTGGAATTATTAAAACAATTTAATGTGATCACGTTTCAAAACCAATTAATCTAATATAAAACTTTAATATATTTAATTATTTACTTATTAAACTTTGAAAAACAATTTAATGTAATATTGACATTAAAATTATTTAAAGAAATTTTAATTTTACGTAACAATTTAAACCAAATTAAAGAAATGTTCAATGTTTTAATAACAATTATTAACATCTAATGAAAGGTTGAAAATGATAAAACTGAAATGTTAATATAAAATAAAAATATTAAAACCAAAAAATTCTTCATAATAAAAATTTTCCACGGCTATTTATTTAAAAACAGAGTATTGTTTTATCTCATGGTGCCGTATCGGGCTTCACAAAAAAAAAGAGGATTAAAAAGAAATATAAAATTTTACAAGAAAACTTCTTCTAATGCATGACACGACTTGCTACCTCTCGCGACATATACCTACTTAAAATTAATGGGTACATTCTAATTAATGAGGTATACGTAAGATAATAATTCTACTACATACTATTTTGCTAACCGTAGGAAAATTTCAGTTCTCGTATGCTTCTTAGTTCATTAACGAGTTATTTTTTATTTTAAAGATGAAAATAAAAATGAAACTTTTCTTGATTTTATATTCGAGAAATCTGCAATTTGTTTATTATCCAAACGGTTTAATATTTCATATCCTATTCAAATTATTGTTGATGCATAGATGATTTTAATTAATTCCTTACAATTTTTATTTAGAACAAGATCCTTCTCCAGATGCAACGGTAACTGATAGAAATATTCTTCAAGCTATTGATATATTTGGAAAAGTTAACAAATTATTTGTGAAAAGATGTATCACAAGACTGATTTTCTGCCAAATACAGCTTTAACGAGTTAATATAATTGTACAAATCAATACCTGAATTCATTCGTATAATAGTCTTTAACTTTCAGATTTAAATGTTTACCATGTTTAATCAATCCTTATTTGGAGTAACTAAATAATACTATTGAAAAGGCTAAACACTCGTCAATTAAATTAAAGAAAGTTTATGTCTAATCTAGAATTTCCTTCATACAGAAATGGTGGCGGTTTTCTTCTTCGATTCATTTTTAATAGAGATAAATAGATGGTGCTATTATGACATTATAAAAGCACGCAGGTACAATGATGAAAATAAGTTTGATGCAGAGATTGTTGTGTTTGCCGCCCCTATAAAAGAGCACGTCCTGTACGCCCTGAAAAATTGAGGTTCTTTGTGAATTCATAGTAGAAAAACTGCAAAGGCAGTTGTGACGGGTCCTTCTGTACTTTCGACTTGTTGACACGCCAGGGAACGGTAAACCTGACAGTTTTGCTCCATGTAGGAAAGGGCTTAGCTTGTCAGGGAAAGCTGAAAAAATTATTTTATGTTATCAATGGGGGAAAAGTATAAAATGATTTGTTCCTATTAATATACACCCTAATTCCTGGTACCCGCATTCGAATCGATTTTGAAGTAAGTTCACGCACGAATCAAACGTTTTTAAATAAAGAAGGCAAAGTTGTAATTGCTTTGGCAGGATACAGTCTCGTCAATTTCTCAGTAGTGTAAGAAATTGAAAAACTCGTTTATGTGAGCGATACAGCGATACTTTAAATATTTCATTTGTCAGTATTGGCACTTTCCTATAGAACACGGTAGTTCTGTAAATCCGAGGTACTGTACTTGCAAATACTCTTGGTTTACTGCTGTTAAATTAGAAAAAGGAACTGCCCATTCACACTTTTTCAATCTAGAGTGATAAGATTATAACCAAGTTGAAATCGTTTCAGTAAATGAAGTTTTACGGTTACTGTATGACACTCGTATTGCCAACATTAACCTGTTCGCCGGCGCAACGAAATTAAAGGTTAACTCTGAGGATGGCAAATGCATTTTTGTGCACCGCGAACAAACTTTGACGTTAAGTTCGCAATCTTCTTTCCCAGAAAATGCAATGATATGAAATAAGTATGTAATCACATTACCGTATTTTTTTTAGATTAAAATCAGTGTAAACACCGACTTCATGGAACAATTATAGTGTTATCAGTTGATTACTGGGCTTCAATTTCGTCCTTAAACCTATGACTACTAACATTAGTTTGCAAAAAAAACATTTATAAATAATTTACGATTGTGCATTGTTTATCAGAATCGTAGGGCCGATATCGTCAACATACTCATCCGAATTTAGGGTTTTTTTTCCACCTTGGCGCTACAGCATCCAGATATTGTTGTTGGTAATTTTTCTTAAACGCCAGTCAGTTACATTAATTCAGAAGAAAAGACAAATTAGCGTCAATTCGTATAATTCAATCATTTGTGTGAAAAGGCGATCTCGGTGAGAGCGTCCTTAGCGGATATTGTTCGTTAGTCGCGATCTGAGCGGAGACGGAACACGTCGATAGCAATTAGGTTCTGGAGTCGGAGTCACGCTCCTCCTACGCCCTCGTCACCGCATCCATTATCGTTAATGACATTGTCGCGCTCTCATTATGACACTTAAACGGCGTTAACTTTGCCATCCCTCAGACACTGCTTCCGAGAACCTATTCAAAACACTTGCGGCAAGGCTTATATCCCACAAGTGCGTGCTACAAGCTATATATTCAATGTGGACCCGCAAAATGCTGCCAGTAGATTTTTTATACACGATAAATTCTCCTCAATTGCTTTAAAGGGACACAGTTGCAAGTCTGGTTTTTATTTGTAACCTATACTCACGTTTCCTACAAGACAAGATGAAAACCTTCATCGAGTGAAAATCATTTCATACACAATCATTACAAATACCTGATAAGTAGCAATTTACTTCCGTAATAGGCTTACACTTAGGTTGTTGGAAAAGAACGGAATAGTGCTCTGGAAAGTGCTTACTCGGTACACAATTTGTGTAATTTAATTAAAAACATTTGTTTTACTTATACTTTTGGGAACATCAAAATTCTACACAGAACTATGCTGTGAGTTTCTCAAGAACGAGCAATACAACTAACTTTTTTTGGGGTGTAGACAGGCTATGTATAGTGTAATCCACATAGTGACAACTCCCCTCTTATAGCACAGGAAAGGGATTTGAAAGGGAGGATGCGGAAGGGTAGAGGACGGTAGCCAAGAGTCAACTAGGGCTCCCGGGCTATAGTTTAAGGATCCTACCCGGCATTCGCCTAAAAGTAGTGCAGGACAAACCCTATAAAAACCTGCATCAGGTAGGTCGGGCATTTGGGTACTTGTCCCACACCCTTCCGATGGCTAGAGAGGGGGTCACAGAATCCCCATCTCAGTGCCTTGACCAGCTTAGGAGGCAGTTGGCCGACTGTTCCAATGGGAATAGTGAACAACTCTTACCGTATGCTCAAGGTCTGTGACCCCGAAACATACACGTCTCAAAACAAGCCGAGGTGCCTCGGCTTGTGGGAACCTTAGTTCAAACGGAGAGAGGAAAAGGCATCCCCGAAGGTAGCTCCCACCGTCTCTCCTAAAAGGTTCTCCGTCAATAACGTGCATATTTTTTTTTCGTTTAAGACGTTGACTGCCAATTACGAGATAACTCTTAGTTTGCGTTATTGCCTAGGTCACCTGGTTCGAGTTATCTTGCAGTTTTGAAGAAGATATACCCAATTCAGACAAAAAACTGATAATATAAATACCACACAAGGTTTATGGGTTTTGTCAACTGATAATTGCAGTAAGTCGCTCTAGGCTCTTCTTCGCACCTGACGAAAGGTACAAGGATCCCAGAAACGTTGTGTGGTATTTATATTATCACTTTCTTGCCTGAATTGGCTATCTTTCTTATTCATTAGTTTAAATTAGACATAATTTTTTTCATTTTATCTTGTAGTTTGTTTCATTGCCATATTTGTGCAGCTATGATTAAATTTGCAGTGTATTAGTGTAAAGCTGGTTGGTAGCTGTAGGGAATAGAACACAAAAATCAACGTTGGCTTAAATGAATGATTCAAAATCAACAAGCAAAATCATATTTTTATTGTTTGTGAAATTTTAAAAAGTTTCTTTCACGCAAAGTGGTCTTTTTTTCCGTAGACTGGACAGAAATGACCTGTTTCCGAGAGTTTTTGAGCTTTGGTACAAATTTGACGAGGTAATTTGTAATTTTTTTTATATAAAAACAAACATTCCATATGTTTTTGATGATTACTATATACTATAATTAGTTTTTAATAATATAATATGGTTAAATTAGTGACTTTTTACGCCGGGATCCTGGAAAGTGCAGTGACAGTCGACGTGATAAAGTGAAATTTGGCACAGAGTGCTAGACGAACGGAAATTGCCCGGGTATATCGGTGCCAGTCAGTGGGAACCGACGGCATTGGACGTGTTAGCAGGTGAATTGGAGATTTGACACAAGACTTCTAGTCAACAAGTGAAAAACATGTAGTCGAAATAAGAACACCTAATTGGCATTGCTGATGACGATTAGTCACATATGTTCGGAGGAGAAGGTCGAGGTCGAGACCTGAATTAGAATTATGATCGGAGAATGATACAAGAAGTAAAAACTGGTGGAGTGGGATGAAACGAACGAGATTTTTTAAGATGACTACAGAGAACCAGGAAAGGACAGTTGTTAGGTAGAAGGAAGTTGATGTGTAAATGTTTGAGAGGAAGAGTGGAGATAAGAGGAATGAAGACCGGAGATTCAAAAGCTCAACTCCGCGATAGATCCAGGAATGTCATTCTAGAAGAAACCCAGGCGTTTCGTCCTGGATGCTTATATGTTTATACAAATATGTATACCACTGTGAAAAAAAGGTGAATTTATTTATATAATATAAATTCTTTATTTATTCTTCCAAATCAATTTCATTCCCTTCAAAGTAATCCCCGTCCGATAAAACGCACTTTTTCCAACGCTTTTTCCAGTCCTCGAAACAGTCGGAATAGTCTTTTTTCCGGTATAGCCTTCAAGACCTTCTTCGATTCGGTTTTTATCTTCTCAATCGTGACAAAACGGCGTCCCCGCATTGGCCTTTTGAGTTTGCTGAATAGCCAGAAGTCGCACGGAGCCAAATCAGACGAAAATCGGTGGTTGCGGAACGATATGAGTCGAGTTTTTGGCAAAAAAGTCGCGAAGAACCAACGCAGTATGACATGGTGCATTATCGTGATGAAGGAACCAAGAGTTGTTCGCTCATAATTCCGGTCGTTTCAGACGAATAGCTTCACGCAAACGACGCATAACGCTCAAATAATATTCTTTGTTGACAGTTTGGCCCGGCGGAAGGAATTCATAGTGCATCACACCACGATAATCAAATAAAACTGTCAACATGACCTTGATTTTCGATCGACTTTGCCGTGGTCTTTTCGGTCTTGCTTCACCTCTTGCACGATATTCGCTGGATTGGTCGGTAGTTTCAGGGTCGTATACGTAAATCCAAGTCTCGTCTCCAGTAATGATGCATTTCAAGTGGTCCTGATAGTCAGCAAAGTTTCACACACATCAACGCAACGCTTTTTTTTCCAAAAAATTGAGCGATTTTTGCACCAATCGAGACTTAACGCGTTTGAGACAAAACACATTTTTTAAAAGGGTTTGGGCTGAGCCAAATGATATTTCAACACTATCAGCGAGATCTCTAATTGTCCATCGACGATTTTCAAGCACCAAATCTTTGATTTTTTGGACGTGGCCCTCTTCGGTAGACGATGATGGTCGTCCAGAGCGCGGTTCGTCTTCAACGCGTTCTCGGCCCTCTTTGAACTCGTTGAACCACTTATAAACGTTTTTTTTGTGCCATAGTTTGATCACCTATTCGTTCCGCAAACAAAATTTAATGCAAGTTCTTTGCTCAACAAAATCACCCATTGCAAAAATCGAAAAATTCACTTTTGGTTGTTTATAAAAACACGTGTAACTCGGAGATAATTAAATCTTTTAACAAACAGACGCTTGGCAAATATTATAGACGGACCTACCAACCTAGGAAAAAAAAATCCCTGCCTTCCTAATACCAGGGAGTTTTAAATGACAATTTCACCTTACTTTTTGATCACAGTGGTATATTTATACGCTGCTATTAAATCTATCATTGCAATCTTTGAAAATTGCATACATACTTTATATTGAATATTTTTTAAAACAATTTGTTTTTAAAACTTTAATTGTAGACGTAATTACTGGATTATTTTTATCATAAAATATAGTTTAATTCGAAGTTCACTGTATCGTTGGATAATGGATTTCTTGTAATATTAACTGAAATATTTGAATTTCGCATCTCTCAAAGTGCACTGTAAACAATTTACGTTAAGTACGAGACTAAATATGGAAGGTGAATACAAAGGCAAAGACATAAGCCGCGCTCATTATTAACAAACATTTCCGCGGACTTGGCTGGGTCGAGGAAGTACTTTGTTTTTTGGCGTTTGTGCTAAGAGTAAACCGCATTTGGATGTATGTGGGAGGAAATACTTACTTGTATTCCTGAAAAGAGCTAACAAGCTAGCCTCAAAAACGCTTTTAATGTTCTGCTACCAAATTCACTTACGTAAATGAATAAGTGTAATCTCTCTATGGAGAAGTAACAAGAAGAGTTTTTATCGGTATGCATTTCTAACTTTTTTGAAACATAAAAACAATGACGTTTCGGTTTTATAATTACTACTTTCTTATTTCTTTCCGAAAACGTTTCGATTATTCAAATTAGGCTAATGCAATATACAGCAACTTTTTACATCTATTTCAAGAAGCTGAAAAAGTTTCCTTATTTCTGCTTATAATCTATCAAAACGAAACATTGGCGAGGTTCTCTACGAGTTATTAGTCCTGTTTATATTAGTTTCAATACACCGACGCTATGCTTTCGTTTCATGTACAAAATCATCCTGTCAGACTACGAATCTATGAAATATTACGGAGAACGCGGAAGAACTACTTTCCGCAAATTTAATAAATGTTACATTAAATATTACAAATTAGCAATCAAAGACAGTTTCGCCACAGATATTTACTACACGATTATTTTAAACTGCATTTTCAAGGTATAGATTTTATTTTACAAATATGATTGTATGAACCATACTACATTGTCGAAAGGCGATTTACATTACTCATTAGAAATATACCATTTTTTACGTTCACTTCATAAGAATATCATGTTCGCATTGTTTAAATAATGAGATTTTGAAACAATTGCACATATGCAAATGTTTATAATATTGTGACCGCTGTGCATAAAAATAAATTACCGTATGTGCGACAAATAGATGCAATATATAAAATGTTACAATTAGGAGATTAAAATACTTCAACATAGTTACGGAAGTGTTTTCCGGTGACACTAATCAGACAGAAAAGGTTTCAAGGACAAGAATTCAGTGCCAATATCGATTTGTTACTATTCTCCGACAAACCTAACACTCCAAACTGAAATCCTCAGATTTTTTAAAAATATTTTTTGTAGTTGCGGTCGGCAACCGCACCAGCGCATGTACGCTTAATTTATCCACAGCGACCGCCAGAGCAGAACATGCCCATTTATCTTGTAAAGTCCCGCGTTCTCTGGGTTAGTCCTCTTAAAAAAAGTGGCAAACAAAACTGTGAAGTTTTGTGATAGTAATTGTAATGATATAATTTATATTTATATATATATATATGAGTAATTAAAAGACAATTTATAATTAAAAACATTTTGGACTTCAATTGTTATCGGTAAACAGACAGAATTCACACACAAGAATGGACAATAATGGAAGAGGCCTAAGGTATTGTAGGATTGTTAGCGCGCTGAGAGGAACATATAAAAATGAAACATTGCAGAACTAGAGCACCTAGATATACAAAAATGTTAGATGTACATAATATGTTAGGCTTAGATATGATTAGGGATTATTTAGCATTAAGAATAGAACATTTTTCGATAAGGCTAAAAATTCTAAATTCGACAACATTAAAATAATTTCGACTAGCGATAGCAACCTTAGAGATAGAAGTACTAGGTTTTAGGTTTAGGATTAGCAGCACTACTAGGGTTTAGGTTTTAAAATTAGGATTAATGTATTACATAGTTTAGGGCACGCCTGGGCCTGATCAATACAATTAGGCAAGCCATTTCCAAATTTATCAACAAACAAAGGCAAGAGCTAGCTCGGAACTTGAGTATAGGACAGGCCTCGTGACCACCACAAATGACGCCGGACGGAACAAATAAAACTTGAACAAGAACTAGACGTTATTAATGTATACTAAAGTTGTGAATTAATACAAAGTAAAACATTCAAGGAAATATTGCATCGTAAATATTGGAAAGTAATAGCAACTTCGTCAGAATAGAACTTTACAAAATCTTCGTGGAGGAATTGTTCCAGGATAACATTGGTAAATTATTGTGGAGCGGAGCAGTCGTCAAAATACAGCCAATCTTGCCAAATTTTTAAGTGAAGTGTAGAATCTGTGAGAGAAGAAAGAGAGAAAGAGAGAGAGAACAGTAAGGAAAATTAAATAAATTATTAATTGTAAACTATTCGGTAAAGATAGATAGTCAGATTTCGTATTTTTTTAGTATAATTGTAAATATTGTTTTGTAAATAACACTTGCAGGTGTTCCGTTTTCCCTAGAAATTTGATTGTTTAAATGGAGTTTTTTTTAAGGTAACAGGCTACATGAGAGTAATCCAAATGGTGGCAACTCCCCTTTAATAGCATAGGAAGGGATTTGAAATGGTGGATGAGGAAAAGTAGAGGAAGGTATCCAAGGGTTAACTAGGGTCCCCGGGCTATATGTTAAGGATCCAACCCGGCATTCGCCTAAAAGTAATGCAGGGAAAACCTGCATCAGGTACGTCGGGCATTGGGTACTTGTCCCACGCCCTTCCGATAGCGGGAGAGGAGTTTTCTGTGGGGTCGCAACATTCCCTTCTACGTGTCTCGACCAGTTTAGGTGTCAGCTGGCCGACTGTTCCAATTCGTAACAGCGAACAACTCTTACCGTATGCCCAAGGTCTGTGACCCCAGAACATACACCTCTCAAAACAGGCCGAGGTGTCTCGGCTTGTGGGAACGTTAGTTCAAAAACGGAGAGGAAAAGGCATCCCCAAAGGTAGTCCGTTCGTATCTCTCCTACAAGGTTCTGCCTGCGAGAGAACAACCCTCGCAGAATATTCCGCTTTTAAATGGAGTAATACCTTTCTTTACTTAAAGGTCAATATAAAGACCCTGAGAGAGAGAAACATTTTGGATAATACGGAAAAAATCTAGTTAAATACAACAAGTATCTATTTTGTAACTTGAATTCTTTGTGCCTATAATAAATTGATTTTAGTTTCACTGATATTAAAATATCACATTATAATCGAAGTAGACAACGGCAACTTTGTAAATAGTTTTTACATTTTCGCTGCATCTTGTTAAATCTTAAATTGAACCCGAATTTAAGGCCCTCTCATACCAGTGCGGGAACGATTGCTGCGTCCCAGTAAAGGTTCGCACCTTGCACGGTTTTTCCCGCATCCCGCACGTGTCTCCTACGCGTTTGCCCATTGTTTCGGTAGAAGCCGCCAAAGGAAATCTTAATACATAACATTAAGTATTTGAAAACGTTCACACTCGTTCTTCTGAATAATATTGGTTCATGGTAGTTCGTGTATTGCTTTTTAATGCCATTCTTAATTGAATTGCAAATTTTATCCAAACAATCAGGAGACATGAAATAAATATAAAATCTTGCAACATCGCTACGTAACTTTGGCATTAAGTTGTGATATTCACCAAATGTTTTACGTTTGGAATTAATTTCGTGAATCCATATGCTTATTTTCCTAAAGATATGTAAATAATTAGGAAACTGGGTGCAACGGGGAAAATAATTGCCTTGTTTCTTATTATGCTAATAACTTATTTAGTCCGCTTTTCGTAGCTAGGAAAATTAGAGCTGCTTCTTCATCTGAAGACATTAATGAACAAGATGTCTTAACTTGAATTAAATTTTTTTATCCTAATGCTTTAATTATTTTAAGTGAAACTGCTGTGTTTGCTGGAAGGCGTTCAGAAAATGACTTCCCGTTCCCGCAATGGTGTAGAGGGCCGTGCGGTACCGAGTCCCGTACATGCAACGGGATTCCCGCACCCGTTCTCGCAGTGCCGCGCTGGTGAGCGAGGGTCTTAATTTTTAGCGTAATCACAGGCACCAGTCAGCGACGTGTTGAAAAGACTTGGAATACCGTTAACAGTTAGTCCGTTTAGACCATTTGGGGCGATTTACATTTTTATTGAGCTTCCAATCTAATTTATCATTATCTGTACATTGTGAAAACGTGAAGTTTTACCTCTCTGAGAATGATGTTACCATCAAACTTTGAACCAAGCATAGAGCTATGACAATTGATGAACGAGGATGAGATTTCAAGCAACAAACAAAGAAAAGGAAATTATTATTAGAAAGTATTTATTACACTTTATAAAACATTAGAAAACTAGAATCTACGTACTTAATTTCTTCCTAAATAAACTAACTTATCAATACCGTACAAACTATTTCTATTATCAAAACACCTATTTTTTTGCATCTTTTTACCAAAGTTAAACAAAGTTACTTCAAACTGAATAATTTATTTAATTAAAAATTATCCTAATGTGTAAAATGTTACTTATTGCTTCACATTTGTATTTTCTCTAAAATAAACTTTTGTTTTGAACTATCTTGTCAAATTCATGAAAATGAAAAAAGGCAAAACAATAAACAATAATTTCATGTAAAGTTCCTACATAGAACTAAACTATCATTAATAAATAATCAGCCAATTGGATGATGTTTATTTGTTTATTGGTTTTCTCAATAGTAAATAAATCATTATTAAACCATCACTAGCTATGTAACAGTAAACCTCTCTGTTCTTCGCGGAGTAAAGAGCGTCATTTCATGTTAGAGGTATTAAATGTCCGCGGCCCTTCCAGGCATGTTCTTACTCGTTCAGTCCAGATGTGGGAAACTGCTTCTCGACTTTCTGCGTCGAATAATCAGCTGAGGAAGGAAATTGCTGTCTAATATATCTGATGCCGACATTGCGATTATCTTGATCTGTTATTCTTTCATGGCACGCTTCCATCACTTGTTCGTAATTATTACTCCACCCTCTTCGTTCATTTCAGAAATGTTTAAAAATGAATATACATTTGTCGGAGGAAAAAGAAGCTGAAGAATTTGTTGGAATGCTGAAATGATTTAGTTTCTAGCCTAGAATGAAGAGAAAAAACTACAGTTCTTGTTCTGCATATGGGGAAAAATTATGTACGCAGTTTTAAAATTGTTTACGAACATAAACTTCATTGGCCTTTGAATTAAGTGAAAGATTTTATTGTTTCTCGTGAAGTAAGAATCTTTTCGCCAACCATTTCTTATGCCGCCTTAAGGTTATTGTGGCGGAAACACTAATATGCCATTGTTAAAGGAATTGAATAGAAAAATTGAAAGGAGTCTTTGCTTTTGCACACTGAATTAGGGTCGCGAAATTGTAAAACAGGTCGCTATGAAAAACAAACGTGGACAATAGGAGCATGATAAACAATAGATATGTGACTAATGAGGTATATTAAACTTTAAGTTGAAGATTTTAACAAAATTGAAAATGGAATGATGCGTTTGAGTCCTAATATAAATAGAAAAGGAGGTAAGCATACATTTTATCACATACCTTATTTCAGGAGGGATGATAGTGAGAGACAGAATGTGAAAAAAGTATGTTATGAAGTTATTTACGCTTCGAAAAGAGACGGTCACAGAATATGGGCTTACTGCCAAAAATTCGTTTTGATAACTATCATACGAAAGTTTTCCGCATTACCATCACCACTAAATATTATTTCATCATCGCGTATTTCTACAATCGGCAACTTCACACCTGAAGACGATGTCTGTGACAGCCATTGAAACGTAGTGAGACTTCAACGAATTTGTCCGGTTGGAGTCACGTGAAGACTACATATATCACCTAGACCGTGGAAGCCTTCTTTAAATCGGCTACAATTTTAGAATCGCTAACGTCTGTCACATACGCTGACACTCCAACTAATCCAGAATGTCTAAAATTTTAACATTTTGCCAATGCATGTTTAGAATTGATAAGTTTGGATACTACAGATTGTTTATCAATGGGAAGTTTGATATTAGACATATGTTCCTTGATACGTGTATTAAGGGACCGTTTTGTTTCCCTATGTAGCAGGAATTACAATTAGAGCAAGAGATTTTGTAAACAACAGAATGTTTCCTGTAGGTGTCAAGTAGGTCCTTATGGTTTTTAATCAAGAAGGAAAGGGTTGTAACGCGTGTATTTAGGTTTAAGTTTTTCTTTGTCTCGGAAGTGTTGTTTGGTGTGGTCTTGAGAATTCGAAACCGTGCACGTGCGTGGGGGTGGAGGAGATAAATATTTCCATCCAAGTAATTTCGTGTCCTGTCTCGATTGTTGGCCTCAACATGACAGAATGGTTAGCCATTGTTGACTACGGAACTGCAGTAAAACTGACGAAGTTTTCTAACAATGAAAAAAGTAAAAGAATGGGAGGATATAAGGGAGGAGATAAGCTTTTGAAATGCGACAGTTGTTCTGCGCTCACCGAAGCTGGTGGATGTGATTAAGAGAGGCTCCGTAAAGTTGTTGTCTCTGATATAGTTCGAGGCAGAATCGTCGTGAGAAAGGGGCCACAATTTGTTGGTGAAGAGTTCACAGAATAGCATAGCACCACACAATTTAGTACGACGGCTTGCCAGCAGTCAATCCCGGAGGCCGACGCCTTAGCCAGCAATCAACTCCTGAGTCATCACTGCACTTAACCCGTTCTGCCGGCTGAGATACGGAGACGTCGGTACGAGAGCTACAGCAGGCAACACAACACAGAATAGCATTACTCATTTGGTACGGACAGCAGATCTCTTCTATGTAAAAAACCACAGGTGTCTGAGATAAGAGTTTTCATGTTTAACTTTAATAAATTTATATAAAATTTCTTTATTGGTCAAATATTTACTTTGATTTAACGTAAAAACCCAGCCCACAAAAATAATTCTTTCTAGGGTATTAGTGGATCTGTAAATGATGGATATTTGATATCTTTGAATATTTGGATAAATTTTTGATGTAGAAAATTGTAATAAGGAAGTACGAGAAAAAAATTGGCTTGAGGTGCTTGAGGACGATTGACAGTAGGATATTGGATTTTGTTCAGTCTCCTGTTTAAATTTTATTATTAAACACTCAAAGGGTACTCATTGGAAATTAAAATGTTTCGGACAATATTTAAGTTGTGTTGATGGAACTTGGAGTTATAAATTAATATAGCTCTGTGTACAAGATTGTGTACCATAGCTCTCTTATTGGTTTGGAGGATGATCAGAATAGACATTGACACCAATTACTATTCCAGAATCATTTCAGAGATGCTTCACATTAAATCAAACATCACAGCTATTAATGTACAAACAGGCACTATGAAATTCAATAATTGCTATAATCCTTCTGCTCTCCCATTGTCGTTGCTCCCTTATAGTTTTACGCTAACTCATCGGCTCTCCCATTTTGTTGCGTTTTCGTCGCTTTTGAGTTTTGTCAACTGACAAGTGCAACTGTTTCGCTCTAGGCTCTTCTTCACACCTGAGGAAAGGAACAAGGATCCCCAGAAACGTTGTGTGATATTAATATTATCACTTTTTGTCTGAATTGGTTAACTTTCTTATTCATTAGTTTCAATCAAACGTAATTTTTTTCATTTCTAAATTCGGAATGTGTAAAGGAAGATTGCAGTCTTGGGAGTTCGAGGACCCTCGAACCCAAGAATAACGAAAGAAACGTTTGTCTGAAGTATGGCGTTTGTGCGGAAAAGGTCTTCCTTTAACATACATTGAATTTCACGTTATGTTAATTAGATAGCTTCACTGCCAACAATACTATCGAATCCTTAAATATCTTAAGTAAATAGTCCTTCAAATTTGTACGACTTCCCAGAATGCAATTTGAAAACAAGCCGTTAACCTACACCTTTTAAGAATCTTTAAACCTAATATTATTGTTCAAGAACCTTTCTGACTTCAGATCATTCGCCCGTAGGCAACTTGCTGTTATGGCGATAAGTGATTTCAGATAACGTTACATGTTTAATGGCGTCACCAGACTGGTTTCACAGGGGCATCAATCAAGCAGGCAGTCGCTGCAGAGTCCAGACATAGTCAGCTCTCATGATACCAGCAAAGTCTAGGAAATCGCAACAAATTCGAGGAGGAAACGGCTCCAAACAGACAAACTCGAATTCAAATTTCCATAAGCAACATGTTGTTTTAAATTTGGAAAGAAAGATACAGGTGGGAATAATTATTCGCAACATATTTAACAGCATTTATGACAAATTCGTAAGTCATTTTCGAAGTCAATAAAGCTAATCATACTTAGGAAATTTTCTAATAACGATTTTGAAATAAAGATAGCCTTTATCATTTAATAATACTGACGAATAGATACTTGCATTTCATGTATCTCATCTATGAAAATCTAGTTATTACTCATTATTCCCTTTGTTCCATTTATAATCATACAAGTTTCCAGCAATTATATACAATACTTTACACACAAACTCTAAACCAGCATGTAAGTAATTCTGGCAGATATTCTGAAAGTAATCAACGATGAAGATATCATATTCGTCTAACGTAATAAAACTAAAATATTTACTTGAAAATAACACAAATTTGAAATTCACTCAAATTTTCCATTTTTTTGCATGTTTAAAGGTCTCAGTTTACCCTTATGAGCTGTTACCATACATTGCGACAGTTTTCAAAATAATTTGTAAAAATATTTCCATAAAATTGTTTTTCAAATTATAGTGGCGCCTTACAGTCTGTTTTTTATCACAGCTAATTTGTTTAAATTCTGTGTTTTTTAGTGGATCATTTACCTTATATAATAAGACGAATACGCAGACACTTCCGAAACCGGATATGACGTCTAATCGCAAACATGGATCCATCTCCCAGACTTTGAATGAACTTTTAAGTAAACCAAACCTGGAATAAATTTTATAGTCGAATAACGGTACCATCTGAATACAATTGATCCGTGTAGTTTTTTAATACGTAAAATGCTATTGAGAAATGACTATTGGCTAGAAAGGCAGGCGGAACTGGGAGACTGGTAATTAATAACTGCACACCTGCGACCCGTCAGCTGCGTTGTATATCAATCAATGCACCCAGCAATTCATTCAAGAAGAAGCCATTCACTTAGTCGGAATAAATTGTTTGAAATTTGAAAAATCATGTTTGAAATGCTTAGATCTTGCGGTGTTATATTGCCAATAAAATTACAACCGTACAAATACGTAATAAGTTTCAAAAAATAAAAATATTCACTATGTTCCAAATCGGTCACATGTAAAATTTTAGTAAACTTCCAGCTTATTGGAGTTTAAGGATAAAATACTCTGTGTAAATGTGTACTTTGTTGCAAAAACACATCGTCATTTCTTCACATATCAAATTAAATAGTTTTAGAAAATAATCTTAAAAAATACAGGGTAAAAGGCACAATACGAGTTAACAGCAATCTTAAATCAAGTCATTCGTGCACATTCAAAAAATATTCTCAATATAAAATGGAAGAGTATTAATTGTATAGTATAGAACTAAATACCATTTATAACTTTCTCAATGACCATAGGCCTTTAATATTTGCGAGAAATTAAGGGAAAGTCAAGATATCTTCTAAGCCAAGCAGGTGTGTGTACTCCCTGTGTTGTTCACTGAATGCCTCACTTTTTTGAATATAAAGCGTCGTTACTATTCAAAACGGTGAAATATCACCCTGCCATCATTCTATCTTTATGCTTCCTTTATACACATACCCCTATCCTCTCCTTCTAGCACCTCTCTTCTATCGATTTTATCCGCTTTCACTATTATTTACCCACCATTGCCCACCACCTGATATCGCGGGATTTCAAACTTGTAGGCAGTTCTTTTGACGAGGACAGCCTTTGTGGAATATGCTTTTGTGACTCATACCGACAACATGCCGCAATTTTTTTAAATTTAAAAATGGAGTTTCCCGAAATTTGCAATTTGATAAATTCACATATTACAACTGATTGAATACAGTTGATAAAGAATTATTCATTCCATATACTTGAAATAATTTTATTCTTACATATCCAATTAATATGCCAGTTTAGAGTAAATCTCTCTCGATAACCCCCAAGGGTCGACACTGTATATATATCCTATATGTTATTCTTTTACGTATTTGAAATTGTCAAACTAAATAATTGTTGTAAGAGACCGCAACTAGGACAAAATGCAATATCATACAGTAACAATAGTGCGTACGAAAGATTCAGAGATTATTTCTGGCAACCGAAGAACTTAAAGTTAACACCATGTTAATTGGCGTCGTTGAAGTGTTTGGAGCGCGTGGTGTTGAGCGAGTATTCGTCACTGTCATTGGTGCGTGTCAGCTGTCTGAGAGAGAATGGCTGATGGATGACCGAGAGCCGTTATGAGAACGCACAAACGGGATCGTGTTATTGTCAGAAACTTTGCCATGCAACTTCAGCTCTTTACACACAGAAGTAGATGTGTATATAGTTGCGGCATCGTAAACACTACGAACTAGACGGGGAAGATTCGGTTTAGAGGTTTTACGTTACAAATGAAATTATATTTGATAACATAAATAGCGTTTATTTTCCTGTATAATATAAGATTTGGATAAATAAATAACCATACTACGAATGTAGGAAAGATAAAAAGTCCATTCTTTCAAATAGATGCCCCAATAATTATTTATTTACTTATGCAAAGTGTATTATTAATAGTGTTAGGTTTAGGTCATATTCAATATGAGGTGCTATTATTACGAGTTCATTATCTTAATCGTTGAGCCAAAATAAAAATGGGAATGATTATAAGGAATACCTTATAATACTGACAGTTGAATCCTAAATTCAAGTAGAATGAAATTTAACATTTGGAGACTAAAATACTTATACCTCTATGTATAAAGTATCCTCAATAATATTAAAGAATAGTTTCTAAATATCTCCGACCATCAAAGCTTGCAGAATTATATTCAAGGTAATGTCATGTAATGATTATTACAAAAGGATATAAAATATTGAGAAATTGCATTCATAGACTTCCAAGAAAGCACTACACAACTTGAATGTATCAGCAAAAAATGGCGCAATCTGTAGGAAAGTCACAGACAGGGTACGAAACATACTCTAAGAGAAAGGCCATTCATAATATTTCAAGGAGAAAAACGGAGACCACCAACAGTAGAGAATGAAACAATGCGATTAGGTAATGAGAAAAATGAACAGACTGTAGTTAGAGTAATTAAGGGGATCGAAAACCATAAAAAGAAGATAAAACTAGTTGATATATATTTCGGATAAAACTTTAAAAAAATTGTTATACACTATTCAGAGATGCGTTATTTATGATCGTCTAGCAAATCCGCAATTTCACAACTTTTTTAGACAACGTTAAAGTCAAATTCTACAAATTTTAGTACAAATATTTCATAACATTAGCTATATTACATTTCTGTTCCTATACACGGATTTTTAATAGGATTGAGATAATGTAAAACAGACTCCGTCGTTGGAGTTATTTCCTTATATCATTGTTATTACCAGGCTTCCTGCAGCACAGAATACACGAAAGTAGCAGCGGTTAGGAGTGAAACTAGTGAATTTATATACAATATTAATTCCATGACATTAATAATCAACTAATTTTATTTTACGTGATAAATATCAACGCATTCAATTAATTTAATATTAGTTTTACTTATTGAAAACTTTGCGTAGAAATTTGTAATACTTTGCTGTTTATTTTAATATTTATACGTACGGTGAGATTAAAATAAGGTGGTACTTGGGGTTTCCGCATGAAGGGAGGTACTGGTGGTACAAACACGTGATCGAACTGACAACAGTTGAATGCATTGCGATTGTTCAGCAATACAGCTTGTCCCATCCTTCATTTGAAGGATTCAGGGTTTCAACTGACGCGGGAAATAACATGAAAGTGCCACCTAATTTTAATAGCACTATCATTGATATCATCTCAAGGTTTATTAACAGCGGTATCAAAATTTCAGAAGGCAATCGCATACACAAATTTATTCAAGTTTCCGTGGGCTAAGGAGTGCACCTGTTATATAATCTATACGATTTGAAAAGTTACTTATTTACGCTACAATAAAACTGACGCCTCGAAGCAGTCTGTTTGGAATAGATTAAAATAATGATGTACATTTCAATATGTCAGACTATTCTTTCAGAATTATGATTCTTATCCTTTTCTCAATCTCAGCTTTTACTGTTAGAAACGTTGAATTTATTTTTCCTTATTTTTATAATTTAATTTACTATGCCCAAAGGACAAAATATCTCTAACCATTACGATAAATAAGAAACAAGTGATTAAAACTGTTTGATGATATTAATCTAGAACAATATTAGGACAACTACATTTTAACTACAATAAAATAGGGAAAAGAGATCGAACGAATTTTCAGTTCTCGTTGTAATGCCCAGAAGTGTGGCCGTGAATGTTTCGGGATGTGGAGCAAAGTTAGACAATTTCCTACAGACCTTTTACATCGCCGCACGATTTGTGAACCGTGTTACAGAAAACACGCCGACGTAGCGTTATAAATAAGTAAACAAAGCCTGACAGGATAAGGAAGGACAAGGTGGGGATTGCGAAGTCGTGCCCGTGAATAATTGAGGCGGGCGGGCTTGGGGGACGAATTGCGCTAACTTACGAGGATAATTAGCCGCGCTTGTCTCTGCATGTACTCCATGGCTCTCCAGGGACCTCCTGGAGAAATTTCTAGCATATCGCTTCCTTCAAGCGTGAACCTTCTTCAACACTGCGCGCACGTCAACATGATTGAAGGACGTTTGAACTAATGAAATATAAACGACTTCGCACATATCCAAGCGTTTCCAAAGGAATGACTGCATGATTGAGGAACAGAAACTCCGTGCGCTTTAAATAAGAAAATTTACGGTTTTTAATATTTTCTTGTGCAGGCAACAGGTATAATACTACAAAGAAACTATGGACCATACAACAACTTACGTGCACGCCGCCTAAACGCACATTAAATAAATAAAATAGATTGTACGTTTGTGTGTTTGCATATACCATTCTAGCAAATTTCTTACAAGTCTTCCTTGTGAACAGGAAACAAACACTGTGTGGGTAAGACCCGGATACCACCCCCAGGGACGGGTGTGGAAATTTTCAAGCATGCTGAAACGGCCGATTTTTGCGTCAGATAAATGTTTTTTGGGGTCAATCAGATTTATAGTGATTCTCCCATTGTCGTTTGTGTATAATTTCAATCACTTTCAGCATGGGAGGGTAGCACTCTTAGGGGGTGGAGGTGGAGGTGGAGGGGCGTTGCATATAAAAAACGATATTGGAGTCAAACCGGATGGCGCTGAGTTTAATCATGACATTCACCTTGCGGGTTGAGTTGTATTTCAGCCCCTTGGAGTGGGTGGTGGTGGAAGGAGAAAAAATGTTCTGCATATAATCTTGAACGTGTAGCGAATTATACCGAATTTTGTACAGATGTTAATTACGAGATGAAACAAGCATAGGATCGTTGAAAAACCTATCACCCATAAAGTTGACTGATTTTAAAGAAATTCTTCATTACAGAGAGTAATTTTAACTCTAAGTACAGGGATCTTCTGGAAGTTCTTAAGGTATCAGAGGTATTAAAGATTCTGTTAGGGTACCGGGATTTTTATCACGTTAGTACTGTACCGAGAATGCTTTTGACATATACAAGGAAACAAAAGTAATTTTGTCCTTAGGTTAAATGGAATATATCAGATTCTCTTAAACATATGAAAATATTTTTGACTCGTATAAGATATCGGGTGTCTTTTTGTCTCATTGAAGGTACCAGTAGTAGTTTTTACTCTACTAGGGTACGGCGACTCATTTTGAGACTTATCGTAGATGAAGTATATTTGTCCTTAAACTTCAATATTTTTTATTCTGTTAATCTACCAGAAGTAAAAGTGTTTTTTAACTCTCTTAAGGAACCTAAAATAATTTTCATTTTCTTGGTCTACCGGTATGAGTACTTATGACTCTTAAAGTAAGGCAAATAATTTTGATTCTTGTAAGGTGCTAGGAGTATTTTTTACTCTCAATGTTACGGAGAGTATTTCTGAGACTATTAAAAGTACATGGAGAAATTTTGACTCGCCTAGGCCACCAGGATTATAATTAGACCTATTAAGGTAGTGTGAGTATTTATGACTGTATTAGGGTATCGAGGATATTTTAATGTCTCTTGGGATACCACGAATATATTTGGCTCTCTCAATGCATCGGGAGTATTTTTGACGCTCTTGAGGTACTAAGATAGTTTTTTATTTGGTATCGGGAGTATTTATGGTTCTCTAAATGTACCGGAGGGGGAGAGAATTCGACGTGCTAAATTCGTAGTTAAAGTTCTTAGTTTGGGTGTTCTGCCATTGAATGATTATTTTTCTTCAAATGGAGTTCCTTTCAATTAAAAACATAACCTAGTTTACAAGATAATTTTGAGTAGAGTAGGTATATGAATGTAGCTAAAGTAAATTCTCCTATAAAAGGACATTTCGACTTATGAGAATCTCCGTATTTGTACAAAGCTTGTGTTTGTATTTGACACCGTGGACACCTGCTCTGCATGAACCGCTGCATAATTAACTGCAACTAAAGCTCGAACACAAATATAGACGACGATTAGCATATGCGTTTTCCCACGACGAGCTTGTTTGGCGACAGTAAACATGCGAACTATTAGACAGCCGCTAGCTCTGCTTGTACTAAAGCTGACCTCTCCCTCATCGCACAAGGAACTTGATTATAAACGCTATTAGAGTAATGTGACAGAAGATCTCGCACTGCTACTGGACTTCAGCGTTATTAGAATTGTTCGTGGATATAATTTATTCAGCTTTGCTATTCTCCACACAATTCAGGTCTCGCCGCCATGTTAGGCATGCAATCTTTGTCAAAAATCAGTTTTCTTTGCAGCAGTCCTAACTTGCAGATGTACGATTTTATCAGTAGCCGTTAGTTGAGGTATTAATCGCAGTTTAAACTAAAATTTCACATGCAAGTATCTGATTTATATATTTGATTCTACTTCAATGATTCTATTTAAAACTTCGTACAAAAGATTTCAAAATCATTTTGGGCGTGAATCTGTGTAGATATATTGTAGTAATTAAAAGAGAATATAATTAATTAATAAACCAAAATTTTGGACTTGCATTGTTGGCGGCGTAAACATACGTGTTGTGTACAAGAATATGGGGCTATAATGCCTGCTTGCTGGGGTATTGTCGAAAAACGCTAACGCGCAGATTGGCAGTGTGAGGACAGGAGGCAGAAAATTACAGGTCGGACAAAAATTTCAGAAAGTGTTGCCTAGTAAATTCTGTAAATTATGGCCTGTTTATAAAGTTTTAATAATAATCGTGTGTGCGTACGAGCTCATTTCTTGGCACAACAAAACTTTAAGGTAAACCCCACAGTAAATGATATTTTATAGTCAGATTTTCGGAGTTCAGATTTCGAATTTTATATTTTAATATTTTACTGATTGTTAAATTAATGCTTTAGTCACTTTGTAAATTTAATTGTTTGACCTAAATATTCTTGATTGACGGCCTGATGGTCGGCCCTAAGATCTAGCCGTGGTATATTGTCAAGTTTTAATATGTAATATAATTTCAATAATTGGATTTAATAAATTAACTTACTTATTTACTTTAAATTTGATCTTTTAATTAAAACATTCGATCACTTATTTCTTAATTTGCTTATCATTTATCTTTAAATACTATAATTTGTTGCTACAACATGTGGCACGTTTAAATCATTTTAACTGAATTACTACAAATTGAAACCTAAACGTGGGGGCTTGTTTTAATTGTTTAATTATCGTTGATTACTACAATAATATGTTGTGGTGTTTACAAATGAAAGAAAATTTAAAATGACAGCCCCACGTTGAGGTGCTAATTTGTGGTAATCACGAATAATGAAAGTTAAATCGCCACGTTAATGCGTCAAATTTTAGTAATTTAAATATTAAAATGCTAGGATGATTTAATAATAATCAAGATATGAAAAAAATTAATTTATTAACGCACAAAGAATTTAAATTTACATAAATTATCAAATGAATTTACAACAGTTCTTAAGAAATTAACTTCAATTTTACATTTATAAATATTTGACAATAAAATTTTACACTTGCTCAGGGTCGTTTACTGGGCCTTTAATAATAAATACTTGTTAACAATTTACTTTTATCAAGTTATCATGGAATTTATCTGTAGATTATTTACAATGCAAAAAATAAACATAAAATATAACTTTAAATTCTAACCGAAATTCGAATTCAGGACGAATTACCTTTACTTATGGGTTTACAAATATGAATTTAGTGAAATTTTAACTTACGGTGTCTGGTACTCAAGACAATTTGGTTCGTTCGTACACACACACTTTATATACACGCCCCCCTTCCTGCACAATAACCTATGTTCACTCATTTAAATTTACATTTCTCAAAATTATCTTACCCTATTTTATCTTATTCCTAAACCTTCTCCTCCCTTTACTCATTAAACATCTCAAAGTCACTTTAAAATCATTCCAATGTGAGTGAGCAATCATACAAAATTAAATTTACTCATGTGACAGCTTAAACATGCCACGCCCCTTTTCTCTTACATCATAATCTTTAGTAAACAAAACATTGTAGCAACTGCCACGAAATTAACAAGAGACAAAAAAAAAATAAAGAAACGTTCTCGGTCACGAATGCCGCTCGCCTATCCGCAAAACACTTATCAGTGATCCCCTATCACAAATTGAATTAAGCGAGAATTTTGACCCCCCCAGTATTTCAATGAAAATCACAAGAATACCATGCCGTAATGGTCTTTCTTCCTAACTTTCTAACATCTGCCTCTTCCTTACCAAACTTTTGTTAGAATAGCAACAATATTCATTTTTGAAGAAAACAAGGAATAGTTTCAGTTTAAACAGAATAAGCACCTAATGGAGACGAAGACCAAATTATAGAAAAGAAACTTATAATTTGTAGCAAAAAGGTTCCCTAGATTTACTAGACCTATGATAGTTAAACACGACCATCCCTTCAGGTATAAGATTGAAGAAAACAGAGTATTGAAACATAAGAAAATGCTTCTGTAGCGGGAGTAATCACGAATGCCACGCGTGTGATTAACAAAGAACGTTAATCCTCCTAATTATTTAAAGTCCTTGCATTCTGACAAAATTTATTTTCTCCAGCTGTTCCATATTTGCATTTGATCAGATTTTCTTTATTTACATCTTTCTCCCCTCCATTCACCAATGTTAAAGTCTTGTTTCCAAATTATATGTTTAAGTAACATTCAATATTTCCAATTGCTTGTCTTAAATTCTTGAATACCATCTGCTTTATCATTATCAGTTTTATTTCCATATTTCTTAAAGTTTTCATTGCCATACTCCCATCAGCTGTTCCCACATCATCTTTGTAAACAAACATTTCTATCATATTCTGATTCACAACACCTCCCCGTAATTCTTCTATTCTTTCACAATTTTCTATTTCATTTACATCTGCCCCTATCTTACCTCTTTCTCCCACTATTTCATCTCCCTGCTCACCAACACCTTCAATATTTAACCCTTTAATCTCTTCTTTAACATCATCAGCTTCATGCCCCATAAAAATTAAATTCTTTACAACATTTTCCTTAACTATTACTTCCATTTCATTAACATTTTCATCACCTTTAACCTCCTCTAACCCCACTTTATTTGTTGTATTTAATGCTTCTACACAATCAGATTTTATCTCTGCACTGCCCACTTTAATATTCTCAATAACTTTATCATTTCCTTCATTATTTTCATTTCTCCATTCTCTTACGTCTGTCTTTAATTCTACTACGTTTTTATTCAGTTCTGTCCAACTTTTATCCATGCTCTTACCCAAATATGCAAGGTTTTTATTCACTTCTTCCATTTTCTTACCCAATATTTCTAATATCATCATATATCCACCATCTCCTTCCATTTTTCTCTGTGAATTATTAACTCTAGAACCCATTTTCTCTCAATTAAATTCAACCTAACTAACACTTAAAAAAAACTCAACTTAAGCTACTATCTTTAACTTTAAATGCACATTTAATCATTTTTCTTTCTTTTCAATAACCCTCTACCTTTCACACGCGAAAAAATTCCTTTCCAAAATTGCATGCACATCCTATCCAAAATAAAATACTTTCTTGCATCAATACCGCGGTTGGTCAGATTTCGTTCCTTAATTATGATTCTGCCCTATTATCAAAAATCGTGCCCCACGTTGGGCGCCAAAATGTAATAATTAAGAAGGATCCAGTTTAATAAAAGATTATATTTTAACAAACAAATTTTATTTATCAAAAATTAGCAATTTATACCATTTAAAATTATAAAAATGATCTCACTCTCTCTAAGGTCTTTACTGGGTTTGATAACGGACAGAACATTTAAATAATCAAAGAACCCAACATTTATCTTTAAATTAAAAAGAAATATTTATTCGTATAGACGAAATTAATTATTGACGAACTTATTCTATAATGTTGATTTTAAATTTAAAAGAGTTTATCTTATTAACACAAAAGAAAAGAACGATATCTGACTGTATCTTTTAATTCGGTTTACACATATTAATACCATAAAATTTCAACTTACGATTACTCAGGAAAATTTGGCTCGTTCGTACACACACACTTTATATACTGGACGTTTTAAACACTGACTCTAACACACACTGTTGGTTCGACGATAGCTGGTTCTCCGTTCGTGAAGGACATATTCACTTGCTCGTGGTGAAAACTACTCGACGCTGGATGCAGTGTCCTGGTCTCCTACCATCGAAGACAGTGGTCAAATTTTGATATTACAACAGATTAGACTTCAGAATACAAAAATGTTTATCGTTGAATAATTTTACTATTTCTCTCCTCCCTTAAACTATGTCTGTCTTAGTCATTCTTTGGTGTTCGCAGCATAACTATCTCACACACAATTCTCCATTCTCGGTGCTCGCCGTACGCCTCCACAACTAACTCCAACACTCAACTAACTTTTTCAAAAGCCGCTCTCGCTTATATATCACAGTCCCTTCCTTTTTCCTTTGTTCAAAAACTACGTCGCAACTGCCCGATGACAGTTTCCTTCATTATCCCGAGATTTACATTCTGCAGCTGCAGTTCCTTAGTTAGCAAATATCTAGCCACTCTGTCTTGTCCCAAAGCCGACAATCGAGACAGGTCTAATTTGTCTTTGCACCCTCAATTACTTTGGACTTGTCTTCTCACCCCCGCACGCACGTGCACTGTTCTAAATTCTCCAGACCGCCCAAACTGCATCCTCAATCCTAAGTAAACAACATTACAAACTGTTCCTTGAACTGTCCAGGCCATTAATCAGAAACAATGCCTGCCTTAACAGATTTATCTTGCGACAGGCCACCCGCATATGCCTTGCTCTGACTCCTCAATACCAATCCTAAGTACACAACATTACAACTTCCTCTGACGGCCAAGACCATTAATCTGAAATAATGCCTTTCCTTCAAGGCATTACAATATATATAGCCGCTCTCGCTTATATATCACAGTCCCTTCCTTTTTCCTTTGTTCAAAAACTACGTCGCAACTGCCCGATGACAGTTTCCTTCATTATCCCGAGATTTACATTCTGCAGCTGCAGTTCCTTAGTTAGCAAATATCTAGCCACTCTGTCTTGTCCCAAAGCCGACAATCGAGACAGGTCTAATTTGTCTTTGCACCCTCAATTACTTTGGACTTGTCTTCTCACCCCCGCACGCACGTGCACTGTTCTAAATTCTCCAGACCGCCCAAACTGCATCCTCAATCCTAAGTAAACAACATTACAAACTGTTCCTTGAACTGTCCAGGCCATTAATCAGAAACAATGCCTGCCTTAACAGATTTATCTTGCGACAGGCCACCCGCATATGCCTTGCTCTGACTCCTCAATACCAATCCTAAGTACACAACATTACAACTTCCTCTGACGGCCAAGACCATTAATCTGAAATAATGCCTTTCCTTCAAGGCATTACAATATATATATATATATATATATATATATATAAACGCACGCATATCAGCTTAATTCTTATATGGCCAAAATAAGGACTCGAAAATATTTGTGCCTCACGAAAACCGAAACTAGCTTCTCCGTGTCTCGACAAGTTTAGGAGGCAGCTGGCCGACTGTTCCAATAGGAACAGAAACATCTCTTACCCCGGAACATACATCTCTCAAAAACAGGCCGAGGTGCATCGGCTTGTGGGAATCTAGTTCAAACACGGAAAGAGGAAAAGGCATTCCCAAAGATAGTCCTCTCCGACTCTCCAGAAAGGTTCTACCTGCGAGAGAACAGCTCTTACAGATTTATTCCGTCGAGTGCAAAAACTGGTAAAAACGGCCTCTAAATAGAGCCAGTTAGCTTTACTTTAAATGTGATGTGGATAAAACGAATTGATAGACTATATTTTTTAATATTCTAATTGATATATAAAAATTGAAACTTACCAATTTTGCTAATCGAGTTCCAATTATGAATACACTTATTCTATTCTTTATACGCGCGTTAATAACTATATGAAAACGTGTAAAGGGTAGAAAGAATACATAAATTCTAGGTACTTACGACAGGACTGGAATTCGTCGTCGCCATTGTCGCAGTCTTTCTGGTAGTTGCACACCCACAGCGTAGGAATGCAGCGGCCTTCGGGACATCGGAACATCCCAGGGGCGCACGTGGATGCCCCATCTGAAACACAAACCAGCACATATTGCCATTGATACAGATATTTATCTGCTCCGATGGGGATATCATGGCTCAAATTTCGCTCTGTAACAAGCTGTATCAGGTTGCCAAAACGCGTTTTGCGTCTCTATCACGTTGTAAAACGCGACTGCCTCAATCGTAACACTTTCTTCATAACACATAGCATGTAATTAACCTTATATTCAAACCTCAAGTTAGCGCGGGTCCCGTTAAAATAGTAGAAAATAACCAACATCTACGAATTTAGTGGGTTACTCTTTTTTTTTTTAATAATTCACTATACTCTCCAAATCGTCCATCTCAATCACCCATCCACAGTAAATCGTAAGAGTTTTCACACACTACAGTGTCAGTTTCGTTCACATTATCACCAAAGAAAGTTATCAATTTGAGTAAAAACTGTGAAAACAGGACTTTCGGAACTACTTTAACTCACCTAACAATTCGTTGTATTGTTCAGTAGAGTGAAAAGTTGCCTTAACAATTGAACTATTGTAATTTACCAAGAAATACTGATTTAAGCAGAACAATATTAAATTTAACAAATCTACTATTGGTATTGTTGAAAAGAAAGAAAGAGATAATATGATGGGGATAAAAATTGGTATCAACGTTGAAAAAGCTACGCAGATTATTCGGAGATTAAACTTTAACATCTAACACGTATGGACTTCAAAGTACAGAAAAATGTAGTGGTTTATCTTCATCATATTTTAAAGCATTGAGACAAATTGTTATAGGTAATATCATTTTTGAGTGATAGGCTAGATGAGGTACATCAACGTGGTGTAGCATAGAAAGGAATAGAAAGTAGGTCAGCGAAAGGAGGAACTATGTAACCTAGGGTTAACTATGACCCATAGCCTATTATTTAAGGAACCTATCCGTAAAGTAGTCAAAATGAGATACAGGGAAAATTCTAGAGAAACCTGCATCACGTAGGCCCGGCTCGTGACACTTGTTCCACGTCCTTCCGATGACTGGTGTGGGATTTTCTGTGAGACTCAGCATTCCCGTCCGCGAGCCTCGACCAAATTTGGAGATAGCTGGTCGACTGATTCAATGGGAACATCATACAACTGAGGCAAGACCAATGTCGGCTTCCCTGGGTTAACAGAGGGTTAATTAGAGTCCCCGGGCTATAATTTAAGGCAGGTAGCCTCTTCCGACACTCCTCGTAGGTTCAATCTGCGATAGCTAGTCTGACAAATGGGTAGTTTACAACTAAGGTCGCTATCCGTAATACAAGGTTGTTTATAGAATTTATCTGAAGGAACAATAAAATACAACTAGTCCGATTATTAGTATACTCCAAGAATGTGGAACGTTAAGGTTTACTAATAATGAGCTATTTGGCTACACACAAAAATACCCATTCTTTACAACCATTGACAAATTAGAAATTCCTAAAAGTAAATAATTTATTGTTAGCCTTAGTTTACTGAATTATCCATAACATGAACAACGAATAGTCTCGCATTAAAATTATTACGGAAGCGAAATACTTGACAAATGTAATAATTAGGTACCTTAGGGTCATTCACCACTAAATAGGATGGTTTTCCTAATATTGGAAACAAATTGAATTACCTATAAAAACGTGACATACTTTTCTTATCTACCTGCGTGTCAGGAAAGCTGAGAAGTGGGCCCCGCTCCTTCTGATAGATTGGCTCCAACACTTGAATTGAATCTCGGCACACCGCTTCTCAGTATTTAAATTGGAAAATTTTTGCAGATGACACTTTTCTGTTTGTCGGAAAACTTTAAAACTTCAGTGTAAAAGTTAATATTCAAAGTAGCTATTATGTCCCGCGGGAAGAATTCTACTCTGCATAACTCTGTCAAATTTGCATCTGCAATCAAGTTCATAACGCCACAGCAAGTGATACAAATTTTCGTAAGAAAAAAATAAATATTGATTTTTTCAAGAAGTTAGACAAAACCAGAGGTTTCAACTGCTGCAGAAGAATTATGATTAACTCATAAACAATATTGACTAATTAGCAGTCTGCTAAAATAATGGAATTTTCGAATTGTATAATGGAATATACATTTCCTAAAACGAAGGGAAACTTATTAAATGGTGGATAGCACGGACGAATTCTGTGGAAGGGTCAGGAAGAAATTAAAGAAAATCGCGTAGAGATATGAAAATAAATAGTTTGAAAAACTTCAGGAAAATTGTTTTTTCGGTTAATTGTTATGGAGCGAAAATTTTATTGTAAATTATGAGTATGCAGTTTGAAAGTACAATAAGGAAAATATTTTTTTTTTAAATGATTTTTTCATCATTTAACTTATTGAGAGATTCTGCAGAATTGTCAGGAGATGGCAGTATGGAACCAACGAAAATTTTCACAGAGGACTTGCAACGTTCAGTCGTCCGTCTTTTTTCAAATTTCATATTAAATTTTTCAATAACTTGGTCATACATACGGTTCAATCCTCATAAATTTAACAACGTTATATCAATTTTAGGAAATATTCCCAAGGCAATATTTCATTTCTCGTAACGACATCGTTTCGTACAAGTCTATTGTTCGATAATATCTGAAAGTTTATTAATTGCTATTGTATCAAAGCCTATCTGCAAATATACATATTAAAAATATTGGCTTGATTATAAGTTAGCAATACACAAGTTATATATTTATATATATAAAGTAGTGCAAACAATGGCTTTTGCATAGCATTGTGGAGTTATATTCCAGTATAAAGAATATTGATTGATCTTGGCAGGAACGTAGCTATTAAATTTAACGAATAGACTGTCAGTCTTACACTACTCAATTAGGAAATTCCATTTGTTCGAAGTACAAGATAATCTAAGTGTATAATTTCTGCGAAATTGCTGGAACCACTCACACTTCATTATCAAATAGCTTTCCTGGGTTTGCTGATTACTTAGCGGATTGGTCGGCTTATGAGCTCCTCAAAGAGCGACATCTACGAACACGATTTGCATGACAATGTTCTCCAGATCCTTTGTGTCTCCAATGATCGTAATAAGCTAAGCGAAATTACAAAATCAAGACGAGAACTGATTAAATAGGTCAAATGAAAAGTAAATAAAGTGATGTGAAAACTGGAATAGTTTCTACGGCTCACGATTCTCAAACACCGCTTTCCACGCATACTCATATCCGAGAGTGGAATGGAATTCAGAAATAGATATTTTTCTGAAATATATTGTAATTATATTTGTTGATAGTTTAAGTTCTACGGTTGGGAGGGATACAACTGAATTATAAAATATTTAAAGAGTTCAAATTCAGGACTGTTCTAGTGTAGTTAAAAGAATAAAAAAAATCAAAAAGTCCACCAGCTTCCGTTAAAATAATTTATTTAACCTTCGTCAATTGTACAAGAAGCTTTCGGTAGATGACGGGATAGAATCCCGCTAATCTTGTCCTGTTCTTGAACTACATCAAGGTTTTGAAGATTCCCCGCGAAAGATCACAAGCAGGAAACATTTATTTTGATAATAAAATGATATTACACGTGCAAAGAAACATGACAAGTGTTTTATTTAGTAATAATAAAATTTCACTAATCAATATTTTGTTAAATTTTAAACATGGTAAAACAAATATTGAGCACGTAAACACACCGCCTTTAATCGTTTAAACCTTCGTTAAATGTAATGCAACCTTTTTGATTCAGTCAACGTCCAAATACCAGTTTTTTATTTCTTATTGTCCATACATTTTCTAGTTTCTAATTTATTAACTGTGCTTTGTATATGTAATATATTAAATGATATAATATATGCGGCTGAATTTCCATTTCTCTTTAAAAAATTGGAACATTTAGCTTAAATTAATTTAGCAATATCATTCATATAGTCCGGATTAAATTGCTTATATCTTTAAACTGTATCACAGAGTTCATCGAATGATTAAGCGAGTATTTATAGCAATTTATAATAATTGGTAGCATAGTTTTTCCCTTTCGCAAAAAATACGAATCCTGCAGAAATAATACAAAAGCATTATTAGCATTGATATGCAAAATAATTGATAAAGCTAGCCTTTAATTACCGAAGATCGATCTGAATTGTGACTGCGTGCTTACTTTACGAAAACAATGGCGTTTACATTGAACCAAACTACTGTTGACAAATTTTTAAATTTTAGTATTCCATGAATCACATAACACACTACGGATGTGATAAGGAAATGATTGAGAAGAAATTCTGATATCACGGGAAATACCAGAACTATAATTTTGGCGAGTACAAATTTTACACGAATTTTACTCTTAATTTTACAGGTCACTTTTAACGAGTTCAATTAAATTAATAATTATTTCAGAAAATAAAAACCTCATATTTTCGCTCAATAAAGAAAGTTTCCCTCTCAATCTGATTTATCGCTGTCTTTTAATAATATATAGTAATTCTTACCTAATTTATCCAGTTGATTAAAATCACCCACTCCAACCCACTTCCTCGCCTACCGATTCTTTTACCTTACCGTTGGCTTTTAGTTTCTTAATCTTTCAAAAATATATTTCGTAGTGCAAGTAGAAATTGATTTTTGAATATTAATACGCTAGAATATATGCAGTTTGTAACTAATAGAAACCCAACAGCTATGCACACCAAAACCACAACAGAATGGACGGTTTGCTGTCAATTACTCCTTTGAATTTAGGAGATTAACCACGACAGTAAACCAATAAAAAAAATTTGGTAACCTCGATTTGATTTCAACGATATTATTAGTAGGAGTGCAAACTATGGATTCGAAATACTCATCTAAAAGTTTCTCTGCTTAAGGTATGTGCCCAACTGTGTCCAGAGTTAAATCGTGAAAGCTGAAAGCCAGTTCTTACTTTTGATTTCCTTACATTCTCTGTAAGTTTTGTTTGAATATTCTTTTCTTCGTAAGTGTAACGCCGAATTTAACTTGCACAGAAAGTACACAAATATGAAAATTGTATCGGTCGAAGCCGCGACGGACATTTAGTTGTGTTTATTTGAGGAATTTAAGGTACAAGTCCATTCCAGGAAGTGGTATACCTGAGATATGGAATCCATATATCTTACAGATCCAATAGAAAAAAGTTAAAATATACCTACTACTTACATTTTTAGTTGCAAACTTTAAAAATTGAGTGTTTACAAAAGATTTTTTCATTGATTTATTTACAGTCGCATCGTCATCTAATGTCATTTGAGATTCTTTATGGGTAGTGATTTTGCCTTGTCGGGGGACTAACTTACAAGTTTTTCTCTCACTCACACAAATATCCGTACCATCGCCGGGATTCGAACACGAGACATCTCTGATGAACTTTACAGTACAGGACGTCGTCTTAATAAAATTAATCGGTATAATATTGGCACACATCCGTAGAACCTGTTGTCTATAATTAAATTTCACATTAAAAATATGAATGAAATTAAGAGGAAATTTCAAATACATAGAATACTAATGAATAATTTGTATTCAATTGCATTTTACAAGACACAAAGTATAACATATACTATATCCAGTCTTGGTCACAGTTTTGATCTGTAAATAGAAATATCAATTTATGCTCATCATAATTATTTTAAATACCTATTTCGATTCTGAACAAGTTTTAAAACTCGTAAATGCAGTACTTCGAACGCACTGTCGCACCCAGGCGTAGTCTACACATACCTTAAATTAACACTGTAATTGTAGCGGCATTTTAATTGTAAATACAGGAGCGGCCAAACGCAGCTAACAAAGGGCAGGATTAGAATATTTTACTGGTCGTGTTTGGGGAACGCTGTTTGCTCTGTGTAACCGTGCGAATGAAGGCAGCTGTTCAGTGTCATCAGCTCCTGCATCCTAAGCTACAGCTTCGTTGTTTCCTCAAATCACGCACTCTCCATGTTCATTTGATAATTTTTTCTTCAACTTTCATTATTTTCAAATATAACTATTACTGGATGATAACTTCATCAAAAATGTGATTTATTCACTATCAGAGAAGTCATCTGGCATGTCACGGCAGAGTACAGTCTTGCTAGCCCTCAAGATAATAAGACTCAAGGTTAGCTTAACGAGAATTATCTTAAATATGCTAGGCTCCCAAATTGAATGGGAGACATTGCGACCATTAGGTAGCTCAAGACATCGCATAAATACCATTACTACAAGTTTTATGCGAAGGAGGGCGGGTACCGTTTCGAGTTTGTTTAGATTTAGATTTATTACTCATTCCGTTAGTTCTCGGTCGAGAAAATAGAATACGACATAATATATAAGATTACATGATAGAATAATTATTACAAATACAGACAAAAACAAACATTGTACTTTACCAAAAAATATGATTTAAAACTACGACTTAAAACTATGACTAATTAGTAATTAAAGATATGAGTTTTAATTTATCTTCAATTTCCATTCGACGGGGTTTCCAGTACAAATATTACATCGATTCCCGTCGAACATGCAAAAGAAAATAAGTCAGCAGTTAAATTCTAGAATATTTAATATAAGGAATTTCACACAATGTGTAAAGTAATTTGGATCACTCTTTACAAAATTCTGTCATTGAGATAGATCTTCTAGAACACCAATATGCGTGATATCTGTCGCACACCATTTCACATAATTCACATCTGGTTGATGAAAGTTATTTGATTTACAAATTTTGTGGTGAATTGTCTAGAATATTATCATCGTAAAATAATAGCGTAACTTGATAGGATACCAGCAAACTATTTTAGTAAAGAGGATCTAATTTGTCCTTCCTTTCTACGAACTCTTCCAGCGAATAATATGCTCCATTAATTAACAGGGATTTACAACTCTTTATAAATAAATTTTGTATACTTAAAGTTTATTTCTTCCGGAAGACAATTGTATAGATTTATATAACAACAAATGCTTGATTCAAAATGGCTTAGGCGATGTTTTTCAATGCGGAGTTGAGAGCGATTTCTAGTGTTGTATAAATGATTTGCTCCGTTTAGGGCATAAGATTGATGTTTCTTCAGACAAACTTTAAAATTTCTTCATTGTCATTACAATCCGCAACCGATATGATTCGTTCGGCCCTCTTTTGAAGTTTAAAAATTTGCAACGCGTCATGTGAACGACTACAGTTTGCTACGCCGTAAAACATGACAATGGAAATATGCATGTTATACCATTTTATATGTAGATATATCCCTTTCCCGAAATGTGAAGCAAATTTTGCCAAGTTTTCCCGAGTTTATTTATATGGTGATTCCATTTCAATTTATTGTCAATCAACAGACCAATAAAAGGTGCGTGCTCCGAAATGTTCTCACAATTAGAAATTAAACTGTTTGTGTTCGAAGTGAAGGTAAAGATATTAGTATGTTCTAAGAGAAAATTTGTTTGCAGTGAACCACAGATTGAAACGGCTCATCGCAACCTCTACTTTCTCACGCAACATTTCCGAGTCCCTGTCCGTGATTACTAAATTTGTGTCGTTAGCGTAAAGGACTGATTTTAAGGGATCTAAATAATTCGATAGATCGTTAATGTAAATGATGAAAAGTAAGGGTCATAAAATTTAGCCCAGAGGGACATCGCGGGTAATTGTTTCCCATTGTGTCAGATGCTCATTTCCATCAAAGTTTACAATCGGAACTTTTGGGCGCCTATTTTGCAAGTAAGATCACAATAAAGAAAGGACAATTCCTCTGATTCAATAGAAATCTAATTTTGGGACTAAAATGTTATGATCTATTAAAACAAATCCTTTGGGAAGGTCAGATAAAATTCCAGCCACTTGAAGTCTTTCGTGGAGTGCGTCATGAATAGTTTGAACGAAGTCGTATGAAGCCGTGTTGGTGGATTTACCTCTAATGAAACCATGCTGTGATGAGGAAATAATTATAATTTTGTGAGAAAATTTGCAATTCTCGTGTGTACTGCTTTCTCGAGAATTTGGGAGAATATTGGCAAGAGCGATCGATGCGCTGCAACAAGTGAAAGCGTCGACAGATTTTGAATATTCTGTTATGGCTTTGTTCGGAACCAGATAGCCTCGTACATTGAAGTGAGATCATTTGCAAATGTAAACATAGTCAGTGAAAATTTAGAACAAAATTTTCTGGAATCATTTATATATTAATAATCGTTTAAATAACTTGCCACTCAAATTATATAATGCGACGACTACCATGAGGTAAGACAAAAGTAATGACTGAAAAATGTAGAAAATATCAGTATCCAATCAAAAGTTCCTCTGCGACACTTCGGTAAGTGAATCCGACCACGCCATTACGCAGTAATCGCCCCCGAAACTGACGCAACAAGGTGTGCATCGAAAGGAAAGGGAATAGTTAATACAAGATATGACATATCACGTAAAATAAAGAGAAAATGAGCTGTGCTGAAAATTATTAAAACTGTGTGTAAAAACACAGTCTATGAGAAATAGTCTGACGCGTTAACTATTCAATAAACCCCAAAAAATACAACTGAGATCTCTAACTTAAAAAATCGAGTGTGGAGTACAAATTTACGGCAAAGAATATTTCAATGTTGTTTGCCGTGCGACAAGAAACTTAACGGGCAAGTTGAATATATTTTGGTTGGCGTATCCAGCCACGTACAGTGGAAGTAAGTTTGGATCTCCCGTTCGTCCGTTACAATACTATTTTAACATCGCCGTTCTATTCCAAATCACACAACTAAGTTTTCTTTTAAAATGAAAAAATAAACGTCGGATTGAAAATAATGAATACGTAAGTTAGCCAATTTGGACAAAAAGTGATCATATAAATACCACACAACGTTTCTAGGATCCTTGTTTCTTTCCTCAGGTGCCTAGAGGAGCATAGAGCGACACAACTGCACTTGTCAGTTGTCATAACTTAAAGCGACGAAAACAACACTGGGAGAGCCGAAGGGTTAGCGTAACAATAAGGAAGCAACGACAATGGGAAAACAGAAGGTTTAGTGTAATAATAAGGGATCTTAGCAATTATTGAGTTTCATAGTGTCTGTTTCTACATTTATAGCTGTGATGTTTGATTTAATGTGAATCATATCTGAAATTGGTGTTAATGTCTAAAATCTTAGCATTTTGCAAATCAAATGCTTGTTTAGAATTGATGATATGTTTGGAGACTACAGATTGTTTATCAACGGGAAGTTTGATATTAGATATATGTTCCTTGATACGTGTAATAAGAGAACGTTTTGTTTGCCCCATGTAGCAGGAATTACAATTAGAGTGTAGTGCGATCTTTCAGAGCACGGAATTTCTGTGCGAATAATATTAACATCGTTGTTGTTTGGTAGTTAATGTTTAGTTTTGTTTAGTCTGGCGACGAACGAAAAAATGTTCTGGCATTGCAAACGATCTCTCATGTAGATTTTGTTAACACAATGTTTCCTGTAGGTGGTAACTTTGAAGCCTGCGAGAGGATTCTCACGCAGGTGAACCTTTCCAGAGAGCTCTGGCGGAGGCTACCTTTGGGGATGCCTTCCAATCTCTCTGGTTTTTTAACTAAGTTTCCCACATGCCGAGGCACCTCGGCCTGTTTTGAGAGGTGTATGATCTGGGGTCGCAGACCTTGGGCATACGGTAAGAGTTGTCCGCTATTCCTTATGGGAACCGGTCAAGGCACGGCGAGCGGAAAGCTGCGACCCCACAGCTAACCCCTCTCCCGCCTTCGGAAGGGCGTGGGACAAGTACCAAATACCCGACCTACCTGATGCAGGTTTTTCTAGGGTTTTTCCTGCATCACTTTTAGGCGAATTGCCGGGTGAGATCCTTACGCAATAGCCCGGGAGCCCTAGTTAACCCTTGGCTACCTTCCTCTACCCTTCCGCATCCCCCCTTTCAAATCCCTTCCTATGTTATTAACAGAAGTTGCCATCATGTGGATTACCCTCATGTAGCCTGTTACCTAAAAAAAGAGGTGGGTCCTTGTGGTTTTAATGAAGTCGGAAAGGGTAATAGTGGATCCGTAAATGATGGATATTTGGTATTCTTTGAATATTTTGATAAATTCGTGATGTAGAGAAAAAATTTGGCTCGAGGTGTTTGGGGACGATTGACTGTAGGATTTTGTTCAGTCTGCTGTTTGTGTGTTTAATAATAAAATTTAAAGGATACTCCTTGATGATTAAAATGTTTCGGACAATATTTAAGTTGTGTTGATGGAACTTGGAGTTATAAATTAATATAGCTCTGTGTACAAGATTGTGTACCATAGCTCTCTTTTGGTTTGGAGGATGATCAGAAAGATAATTGGGAACACGTCGCGAGTATGTAGGTTTTCTGAACTAATTGGTGATAATGAAAGTATTGTGAATGGATACAGTGATATCAAGAAAATTAAGAGAATTGTTAAATTCAAGTTTTTTTGTGCATATATTCCGGTGGTCGGTTCTTAAGCGGACTTTCCGGCGTCCCTTGGTCAGCTATTAGCCCATGTAGACTACGCTAGCAGTCTTTAACAGTTATCCTCAGCGACAATCACACCTAATTATTGGGCCGTGTGGGGAATAACTCAACGCTGATGAAAGACTGCCGGCCAATTTAGGGGCCCTTTGTCACTGCAGACTCGCAGAGCTTTCCAATCAAGACGAATGTAGTCAATGGGCCAGCCAATCGTCGACCACGAGTCAGTGAGGATACAGTGTTGACGTGCTCGTCTAGACAAACTGATTAAAACTAGGATGTAAAACACTTAACCAAAAATCGTTTGTGACGCGTTTATTATTCAATAAGCATACATAATACTAAATTTCTAAGAGATTTACGGTAAACTGCATTTATCGGTTTCTCAATTTCCTTGATAAACAAAAATATCTATACACATAATCATTCATTTTTTTAAAATTTTCTTCTACTGAAGCCGCTAATAAAATAAAAGACAGCAGATAATTTTCCACTTTTTTTACGATGCGCTACGAGGGAATACATTTCTTCAAGGAACAACTCAGTCCAATTTCAGAAGTGATACTGAGCTTAGATTCCGCGTAGGACAGTGGGTGGTAAGGCTGGCGCAAGGATCCTACAATGCAGTCCTCCACAGGTTGGACCGTGAATGGCTGGTTTAACTTCATTTTAGCTTTGCTTTTGCGTTCGTCACTTGGATAGTGCGATGTGACGTTCTTACAGTTCTTGAGATCCTCAATCATCTGACAAAAGCAACAAAGAATGCAGTAACGTTGTGTGATATTTAAATTACCACTCATTAGACTCTTATTTGGCTATTTATTAGTATAAATTTACAGAGACGTTGAATATTTTATAATTTTAATATAATTATAGAATTTTTCCTTGAATTTAAACAAATTTTTAAAGATAACTAAAAATATTTATTACAATATCGATCTACTTTAATTTTTTTACATATTTTTTAGAAAAAATGCCACAGCTATAATGATACTCACTACCACAGAGCCGCTAACTGGGCCTAATGATAGTAATTTGCAATTTGCACCAATAGAGTTACAAAAGAAATACAATTTAAATTATACGATAGCAAAATTGTATAAAAGAATCTAAAGAAAACTAGAGAAATCTGACTGTAAATAATATATTAACATAAAAGTTTACAAAATAATTTTTCTACATACTATTTTATTTTAAATAAAATATTTAATTAACGGGTCATAACACTGATTACTATACCGTTTAAACACAATATTTCGGCACTTCGGTAACAACTGTTCACAAACTAACCGTAGTCCTATTTTTAGATTGGTTTAAGTCCTTAAGACAAACTTCTCAAAACATTATCGTTTGCACTCTAAGCTAGACTTACTCCACGACCAACACACTCTTTCGCTATGACCACTCTACTCAGGCTTCCACAACACACCGAATGTTCCCGCCAAAGTTCTGTGCATATTACTCACACTTTTCCGACAATAATAGCGTCCATACATTTTCAGTCTCTGCTTTATTGCGCCAATAATTACGCCGACAATAATATTAAAGAAAAATTCTGTAATAAAACTTACATTACAAATTGTTGATCTCTAATATATATATATATATATATATATTGTAGTAAACACAATTAAATGGTTAAATTTAAATTTAAATAAGCTCACATTGGAGCACATTTGTAATAATACAATTTAATTAGATTTTAAATAAACAAATTAAAAGTTGAAATAATAGGACTTTAAATGAAAAATCAGAATTCGAGATATAAAACAAAGTTTATTTTTTAAAAAACAAATTATCACAATTAAAATTTTTTGTTACAAGTTGGTAAAGTGCCACGTTTAATTTCAGGGCCGACTATAGAGCCTCCAATAAAGAATGTTACAAGAGAATTAAAAACTTACAATGTGAAAAATTCTTAACTTAAAAAATTATTGAAATATGAAAACTGACGATAATTATTATTTACATTAGGTTTACAAGTAATAAATTTTCTTTTTAGTTTACATTACCATTAGTTGTTCATCTGAAGCTCGATCTCACTCGATTATAGTAAAACACTTCACAGACAGACCACATTTCACTGAATTTAATGAATGTGGTTGTAATTTTCAGACAACACTTCCTGCTCTTTACAGTTGATAACGTTGTTTTTAAATCTTTGATACTTGCATAAATATGCGAATGGACAAATATTTCAGATTGTCGACTCGTAATTCATAAACCCGGAACTTTAATATATTATGTCTGTTGCCTCTATACACTCGCTTGAATATAGTAACAGGAACTTTGAATCAGGTTTGCTTTGGTGGTCCAAGCAATTCTCAATTACATCCTCCTCAAAACACAACCTTTCACCTTCATGGTCCTAGCAACTCTCAATCTCAAGTTCTGACAAACACTAATTCAGCCTCCCAAAAAACACTGACTTTCCACGCTCCTAGCCATGCCTTCTCGACAATGCAACTTTATCAAGCAAGCATTATAGGCTCCATATTCTTGTACACAATTCGTATATTTACGCTGCCGTCAATGAAAATCGACAAATTTTGTTTATTAAATAATTAAATGTCTTTAATTACCACTATATATATATATATGTATGTATGTATGTATGTATGTATGTATGTATGTATGTATGCATGTATGTATGTATGTATGCATGTATGCATGTATGCATGCATGTATGCATGTAGTTCTGTTACGCGGACATACCGAGTAATTTCAACCAAAACTGACCCACGTGACTGACAATCTGGCTGAATATATTGTAGAGGTGAGAAATATCTAGGACCAGTAGGGATCAAAGACTAAGTGGGAGAAATTTAAAAATAAAGCCGAATCAATAGTTTCAGAGCTTTCAGGGATTAGCTGACATTCCATATAAGTTTAAGTACAAGGAGAGGGTTGATGATGGGGTCAGTAATAAAACACAACAGACATTTGTCAAATTCTTAGTTTTAGGAGGTGGCTGAGATGAACAATAATTTTCCGGATGACATTTATTCCCTAGTTTAGTCAATTGGAAGGAATAGATCTCTTTAGACATTGTAGAATGTTGGAAATGGATAAAATTTGATAGAAGCTTCAAGAAAGTTGCGAAAATCAAAAGACCACTGTAGAATTTACGCTCTTAGCTTTGACACATTATGTTTGAATCTTAGATGAGAACGAACGTCGGCAAAATTCTAGTTTATCATATTTCAGTGAAAGTTTCATTCTCCTTGTTATATTCTAGGCTCGAAAATCGGAATTTGGCAAATAAATATGTATTTGAGTTTAAGTTTCATTACCGCCATCATTTTTTTATTAATGTGAAGAGATTTTTGTTTCAGCATAGAATGACTACTTCTTGTTAACTTACGAAAGTTTCACCGGCAATATGAGTTGCTGTGCTTATAATTTTAACAACTGTAAACAAATTTCATTTGGTGTGAGTTATAAATTGAATTCGTGTCTAATATAATTTTGGCATAAATATATATTGTAGTAATTGGTAATTAAGGCATTGTTCTAATTGAAAAGTTGAATTGTAGAGGACTCATTATTGGTGGATATAGCGGACGCCGCAACAAACCGGCAAGGCAAAGAAAGCATTTTTGATCGGTCGAGAAGGTTTTACGCGCTCAAAATTTACGAGACGAACGAACAGTCGGGCAGCAGACAGCAAATAGAACAGACGAAAAGAACGGACAGTCAGGCAATGAACAGCGAGGCATAAAGACCAGCAAAGTCTATTGTACAAAAGTAGTACAGTCAGGCAATGAACGGCGAAGTGTAAATACCACAAAATTCTAATACACGAAAAGTTGAACAATTTCGTCAGTCAGCAGCGAGAATGAAAACGGTCTAATTTAAAGAACGAGAAAGTGTTCCAGTAACCAGTACGCTGTTATATCAAAAATGCAGAAATTGAACTAGTTTTCAGTCAACAGACAAAACCAATGAGGGGCATTTTCAACAAAAATCCACGAGACCTACGAATCCAGTTTGCAGTAAATCATCGAGAATCGACAAATTTATTTTAAACCAACTAACAAACTACGCTAATTAGAGTCTGTGAACATTTAGAGTCTGTGAGTACTTAGAATCAGTGATATCCCCAAAATTGTGCACGAAAAGTTAAAATGAGACCTGGGCTGCCGTAAGTAGGAAGAAAACTTTAAAATCATTGTAAACCACGTTTAAAAGATAAACGTCAGATCGTTCTTTAATTATCGATAAAATGAGATCTTTAATTATTCAGATCATTCTTTATTTCTTGATAAAAATTGAAATTGTTTAAATTCAATCTATGTTCAGACGCATTGATTCCCATATAAAGTAAATGTAATTTTTGTGATTTTGATTATATAAATTCTGCCATTATCAAACCCAGTTCAAGACCCTAAGATCCCAAATATTTTGTAATTTGAATACTTGTTTTAAAATTGTTAATAAATCTTGTTTAATAGTTTTCACGTAATAGTTCTTTTCATTTAAAAACGCCACATAATTCATATCCAGAATTATTGTCAAAGGATGTTAAGCTATGTAATAAATTATTACAATATATATCAGGGCGACGCCCAGCAATCAGCTAGTTGTTATATGTGGCTTAAGTACCGGTAAATCCAGAACGGTTACTTATATTGTTATCCAATGACATGAATAATATTTAATCAGCTTCTTACCCGTAGAAGTATAATTTTAAATTTGAGAATACTTAACAAAATTTCCAGATCTAGATCTTCTGGTATGACAAAATATATTCCTGTGTAGTGCGTCACATTTGTTACTTTACTCAAAAATTGAGCTCCGACACAGACCTCATACCTATGGTAAATTCTGCCAAGTCCTATGGTTGGATAAGTACGACAACAATTTTGGGTCATTTCCACGGACTCATAGTCCGAGATCGTAAAGCCGACATGGGAATTTACGGTCTTTTATTAAAAACTGCTCGCGCATGTTTGATGGGACAGACCTTCGCCGAGTGCCAATATGATGGCTGCCTTCTGACAGGGCTGTAAAATAGATTTATAGCTGCCGCGGCTAAGCTAACTAATAAATACGCATTATATTTACCAATGGCAATATCGGTCTACCAACGACTTTACTCCCGCGTGATAATAAAAACCCCACAGCAATTAACAATATTTTTCACGATGTCGCCCCTCCAAATTTTTGAAAAATTAAGCAATGTTTGATTCACGGCCGCAAGAGGAAGTAAGTATTACTGCCATAAAACTTAACGACAAAAACAATTAAACCTTTTTTTTATTGGGAGGTTTATAGTCGCTTCATCAAAAATTGTTCTTGGCAACTGTACATGCTTAAATTAAAACATTGTTATGAGGAATAGTCTTGGTC
Source organism: Zhengitettix transpicula (assembly GCA_037074705.1). Lineage (NCBI taxonomy): Eukaryota > Metazoa > Arthropoda > Insecta > Orthoptera > Tetrigidae > Zhengitettix > Zhengitettix transpicula. The sequence continues at coordinate 27,087,004 of CM073590.1, read as the reverse complement.
TGTGGAGTTTTTGTAAGTCTCTTTTTTATCCTTGTCTTTGCTCTTCTGCCTTTCATCACTATGTAGATAATTGATATAATCTTGAGAAATGTTTCCGGTAGAGTATTATAATCCCGTAGGGTACTCCACGGGTTTTTGATTCCAGCCGCTCTAACAATTGCACTTCTAGCTTGATCGAAAGTTAAGTTGAGATTCTTCTTTTCCGATTTATATGAGACCCTTGCCACTTCTAGAGCTTCCTCCATGTTCAGGGATTTATGCGTAGATGACATTTCTTTAGTTTTCTTTGTCGGATTAATTATAGCAGGTTGTTAGAGTTTTGGAAAATCAGTGCTGTCTGATATGTCGGTGATGTGACTAAGTCAGTTTCGGAAGGTCTCTTTTCATTGACGATAGTTTTGGAAGAAACTTGAATTGGTAATGCTAATTGCTCTTCATTTGAATTAATTCCAGGTTGTTCCTCTACTTCTATCACTTGAGATGAATCTGTGACCTGAGTCGTCTGTACGTCGGCAATGTCATTAGAGAAAGTTGTAGGTCTCCTTTTGTTTGCGATGCTTTTGGAAGAAACTACAATTGGTGGTGTTACTTGCTCTTTAATTGGATTATTTCTACTATCTATCAATTTGTTCACATAATATTTGAGAATGTATGGTTACGGTTATGTGGAAAATTCCAAATATGTGTCTCAGCATATATAATTTCAGAATGAAAAAATTTAAGTCTGATTGAAAATAATGAATAAGAACGCTAGCCAATTCAGACAAAAAAAGTGATTATATTTTGTTGTCTGAATTGGCTATATATAATTTCATTCAATTTGCTCTTCTTCCACTAATGTACCATAAGGTCAGAGAGATTGATAATATAAGCGGCTATATTGTCAACAAGTCTAACCGGAATAATGGATTATATTTGCTTAAAAACTGAATTCTATTTGCCTATGATAAAGAGCTAATGACATTTAACGAATGATATTTAGGACGAGTAAATTTAATTCATGCCTCGCCTGTAATCACAAAACTTTAGAATCGACAGAATGAAATTCAATATTCATTTGTCAAGTTTTCGCGTTTGGGGATTGAGCCTTTTATGTGTACTTTCCGTACGTTTACGCTATGGCAGTGTTTCTTCCAGAAACTCGTTACGTGTTTTCGCCTGGGGACAGCGTCGGCAATTTTCCCCGTAGTTTCGGGATAATACAGCCCTTCTGCGTAGAGATGTTATCACGGGTCTGCTGCCCTCCAGGACCGTGTGTTCTCCTTTTCGTTGGCCATTCTCTATCAGCAAAAAATATCCCTGGAAACGGTGCTCGCGGGACTGTCCCCGCCCCAATCACAGTGTGAGGATGAATAGATAGCAGTTCAGAATGACACGATTCAGCAAGCTCTACTCGCGAAGCATGGGCAGGACTTATTGATTCAGTGCGCCTCTTAAACATAAATAACGTTCTGTCGTGATCTAACATTTCAGTGAGGTGGAGAACAACATAAAGCGTTTAATTTTGTAAATATTTTTTATTTGACTTTGGCTTCGTCTTCAACAATAAAGTTTGCTTAATTGGACGAGGAAATGTATTTAATATGACGAAATAGTATAAAATGCACGCAAGAATATTTTTTGTAAGTACATTTACTAACATTAGATTCATATTGGCAACGTTGAAGTTTCTGTACTTCTTCAGACGGAGGCTGTATGATTAAACTATTAACATTAATAATTCACTTCCAATATAATATGAAGGATTGATCAAGTGTTTGTCAAAGTTTTTTGTTGCCGACGATGACACACTTATAATACCGTGTTGTAATGGGAAAATATTTTTCGTACACGACAGATGATCATGAGAAATCTTTGAAGCCAGTAAAAGGTGTAAACATTTCTATAATTTATTCAAATATATACCACTCATAATTACTACAGAACGATACGAAAATTTCACTTTTTATTTTAGCAACATTGTATAACCAAAAATATAGATATATTATTACACGTCAATTGGTTTCCTTTCATGAAATAACTAAATTATAAACATGAAACTTGTACAATGGATTTATTAGTCATAATTTTTTCGCGCAATTTTGATGGCCATAGGGAATATAGAAGCAATTAATTCCATTTACAATCGTCGTTATCATGGTTATTCAAGCTTTGTTCATTTATTACTGAAAAGAATGTTTTGTGAAAGTCCATCGTTATTTCTGTGCTGTTTTTAGCTTACATTATAATAATTATTCCCTTCATTAATTTTACACTGGTGGAGGAGGTTTCTCCAGAGTCTATAATGAAGTCGTGCTTGTTGAAAAGGTTCTTTCCAAGCAATAATAAATTTATATAAAATACGAATAATTTAAATATCGGAAGGTTGAATTTGAATAATTAAAAGCTTATGGTACAGGAATATATGGGACCCACAAGTTTTCTTATAAAATTCCTTTAACTGATTAATTTTCATACTATCTGCAGTGTTGGACTGAAAATAATTGGTGTTTGATCTCTGGTGCACGACCTTCAAACGAGAATGAAAACGTGTTAACGTAAGGTTTAGCTTTTGGCATAGATAACTATTGTAGGGATATAACGTGCGATTATCTTTTTACCCCAGAACTCATTGCATCTCATTTAATATTTTGTTACTTCTTCTGTATAAGATTATTGTGCAGCCGTCTGCTCACCTAGTCTTGACAAAGATTTTGTTTCCTGCCATTAAACGGTCCTTAAAAAGAAAAGCTAATTGGGAAGTCAGATTAAGTTTCAAACTTTTCAAATGGAGGATGAAAATTTACGATAACCTTGAAGTTCTTTAAACCTTTATAGAAAAAAACACTCACCAGTTTTTTTTCTGTAAATCGAGCATAATCAAAACCACAGTAGTTCAAAACATGTTTTGGATATTGTTACGCATCGATATAAAAACTATATGAAGTTTAAATCAAAATCGGTTCAATCGTTTAGTAGTGAAAAATCAACAAAGTAAGCCAGACGCACAGATGTACAGAAATCCTGAAATAACCCATTTATTATCAAAATACAGAAAATACTATTATTTAATTTATATAAATGCCAAAAAAGGTAGTTCCTTAAGAAATAAATTATTATAAGTCTATATTAATAAACTTGCTTCTACAGTACTTTGTCGGCAACAGAGTAATGCCTAATTATGTTTAAAAACACATTCATAAAAGAAAAATAATGGGAATAGAAGTTAATTTTCGAATTATCGTTAATTAGTTATTAATTCCGACGGTTTGATATTCGGCACGATTACTAATCTGTGAGCTAACTGCATAAAAAACTTAATTTTATTAATCATTCCACAATTCAATAAAAATAAAAGTGAAACATAGTATTCATGTACTCTTGAATTAGATAATGCAATTAAAATTTACATTTTCATAATAGGTTAGAAACAAAACATTTAGTTAACACATCCTATCGCAATTCGGAGCCATTATTCTACTTGCAGAAAAAGATCTTCATAATCACAGTTTCGCTTTGAGACGCCTCCGCTATATTCAGGAGAAATGATGGAAGCAAGGGAGGGATCAGCAAATAAAATAAAAATCCCTATGAAACGGAAAGGGGAGGAGGGGCCGCGCTGCTTCAGTGCATAAACGGATTTCTTAAGCTGCTGTCTCCGCGCCAAGGGCTCGTCAATTCCGACGAAACTGGTTTCGTCAGTTCCTGATCCTATTGCTGCGTGTGCTAAAAGAATAGATAAGATTTCGCTCTATACATTTTGTACCTAGAAAACTTATTGATCCAAGAATTATTTTGAACTACGATTTTATTTTCTACGCACCTCGCATATTCTACTAAACTCGCCTTTAATTGCAGATCACATCCCGCTATTTAAGTACACGATACCGATTCAAAGACGGGTAGATATTTTGTGCATCAGGAAGTTACTAGCACTCTAGTACCGTGTTATGCCTTCAAACTATTTTTCAAAAAGAAAATACAATTTACGGAACGAACCAGTGGAACATGATGAATATATAAATTTACTTTAGTATTAATATTTATATGACAAACAATTATAAATGCATGAAAACAGCAAAATTTATCAGAAATAAGAAGTTATATTTTAACACTTGGAAATTCTACACACAATTTATTTGCATAACCTCGATATTTGGCTGATATTAATAGAAGATTTTGGTAATGTATAGAAATTATTTACTCCAAATCCATTGTACACCTAATTATGTCCTAAAATTTAGGAAGAAACTTCGTATTAATTTTTATATTAACAATGTATTTCTCACAAATTAGACCATTTTAATACATTTTTAATTTTAATATTAACTAAATTCACGTGTTATTTCACTATACAATATTTAACAAATCTAAATCCAATTCACGTACCTGTGAAAAACACATCACAATATCAATTAGATATAACTTTCCCAGTGAACATGCTAGATAAGTAGTTCTCGGGATAACACCCTTGTATAAGAAAGCACAAGCCATGATATTTCAATGACGGACGCTGGCATCATCTTCCAAGTAGTTTGCGCATCACCTTTATACCCCACCCCTTGCCAGAGTTTAGTGCTTGTCGACTGCTGGTCGGCTCTGGTCCTCAGTCATTTCTGCTTCCCTATATCTTCCGTTTCGGCACAGCCTGCATCAATCCAGGGATGTTTTTTTTTCTGGCTGTGATAAAATAGGCTTTGTTGAGCTGACATCCATAGTCACGGGTAAACGGCTGGATGACAGACGTTTGAGGTTTCGGCGGGGATGCTGCTTCCCGGATAGTATCAGAGTCGAGCCCATAGGCAGACCACATGACGTTTACCCTAGGAAATGGCCCCGGCGCTTCTAATCACACATATGTGGATAACAATCTCGCTGCCTCCAGAAGTAAGGTGTGGTAGATATATGCGAGAGCAACATCAAACTGTTACTAGTCTCAGTTGGGGGAGGAGTCTCCCTAACACTAGTACTCTACGGAGGACACTGATGATGCGACATGAAGAGCGGCATTGGTGATGGTGGGATAACAGTAATTTGAGGTGTCTGATGGTTGGTAGTATCAGAGACGAGACCCAGGAAATACCACACGTCGTTCACCCCTTAAACTGTCAGCACTGCTTCCAATCCCATGTACGTGGGTAACAGTCTCAGTGCTTTCAGATTTAATGTGTGGGAGAAGTTACGAAAGCATCCTCGAATGAGGAATCCTGCTGTAAATAGAACTCTCGTCGAAAGGCCTTCCGGCGGTTGCGGCATGTGGTAAAGTGAGCAGAAAGAGAGGGTCGTGGTTTTCTTGGGGGTCTTTCCGAGAAGCTACCTCCTGTCCTGCTAGGTGGTGGAGATTGACTCAAGGGGATCGTCCAGTCTTCTGGGTTGTGGAAGGTGTTGGTGACCACAGCATCAACCACACTCCGGGAGGATAAGGTATTGAGTGGTGGGGACTAGTCTCGAACTCTTAGTTATCCGATGACGAAACCGCCTGGCCATAATTCTCCTCGTAGAAATAGTATGTTGCGATGTGAGAGACATAGACCTAACTTGAGAGCCACTCTGTGAAACAAATGTGCCGACAAGTTTCAATGGCCTTCGGGCAAGAGCATCTCCACTCTACGGGGCAACCCTGAGCACTCGTGCTACCGGAGCAATGTGCGCGGCCGACCAAAGCCGTCCTTCTGGTAATTTGGTACCTCGGGGTGCGTCGGGTCCCTGGTCTATCCTGCAGGATCCGTGTAGCCCAGCTGGGTTTTGGTTCTCCACGTCCCAACCCGACACATGTTGGAGTCGGAGTCGAGGCGGTGTGTGGTTTCGCAGGCAAAATATTTCTTCCGTTGACCTCTGGGTGCAAGACCCAACCCGCCGAGATTTAGGTATCAAGGTAACCCCGTTCCCTCTCCGGAAGGTCCAAAAAAAAGGCCGCTACGAAGCATCTAGATACATCCCTGGTCACGACTAAATTTTCTATATAGCCAAAACCGTCTGAATTAACTTTCGCCGAAGTGAGCTCAGACTTATATCGACTCCTAGATTTATTTAATTATCACTCGAGACATAGCAGAGTTCACCAACGAAACGTTATAGCTTAAACATATTTTGGAGGAATCCCAAGAAATACATATCCCACACGGCAATGGTTAGAATTTAAAATATCGTTTCCCACATGAGCATAAAGAATAGTTTACGATTGTCTCCGAAAACTATATTTTACCATTTGTCATCAACACAATTATGCGTAAACTGAAAATATTTGACTTGGGATATTGAAGAAAAAATTATTTAACTCATTTGAGTATCTAGTCGGAGGTGAAATATTATTACAGAAAATATATTAATTTTATACATGAAGTTGGCATTAAGAAAAGAAATAAACTGAAGGAAGAAGATAAGCTGTTCCTCAGAACGAAGTATAAGAATAGCCGATGCAACAATACCACCTACAATTTCACCTCTTCGCTACAAGCCAAATAAAAGAATTGCGTCTACCAACAATACAGGAGATAGCGCCACTTAAATGATACGAGATACGAAATACTGTAATTGGATTTGCACAAGCTGGCATCAAACATCTAAGAAAAAACGTGATCGTAATTTTCCAATCAATGAGGAAATTATAGGTTAATTTTTATGATTGTTAATAAACTGTTTACATTAACAGAAGAAAAAATATAATTTTTATGTACGAAACCTTTGATGTTTGAACATTTATTTTTGTATACCTTGCGTTTATTGTAATTTCTTCAGCGGAAGACTACTTTAAAATGTTTCAATTACAGAGCATAACAATAATGTTCTGTCAAATACGCATCAGGAAAGTAAAGTATACTTTAGGGGAGTAGAAGAGTTTAATAGTTTGAATGAACGTTACTGCAGAGTTCCATCATTAAGTATTTTTCATACCAGACGACTGTGAAACTCATTAAAAAGAAATGAGCTTAGTTTATGAATAAATTTATTTAAATTTTCAAGTAGGATAATCACGGGGGAGAGGGGCGGGCAGTACAAAAATCGTTAATCATAACAGATATGTTAGGTAGAAAATATAGCATTTATTATTCAGACAGCTGGAAGCAAGTAAATAATTTCTAGTTCGTAAACTCGCAAGGCTAAATAATGCAAACGTGACTCGCATATTTAAATGTTTTGTTTGGGCAAAACAAAACAGGCGGACAACTAAAGTTTTTACCTCGGCTCGTGGGACGTTGGGAGTTGCAGTTTACAACTTGGGTTGTTTCTCACGTGCTGTTTCTCGAAATGGTCTCTAAATAATACATCTTAACAGTAGCGCAGTGACAGCTTTCGCAGCGGTGCTTAATCGCAGAGAACCTTTCAGAGCAATATAAACATTACAACTCATTCGTGCCACTCGCTCACTTCAAACCAGCCAAGTAGTGCTATTACACCGAAACAGCACAAATGTTTGACGAAAACTAATAATTTCAAGTTTTGCAATACGTCAGACAGACCGAATTATTTCTGATATTCTACATTCAGAGTTGTTGAAAATGGTTACCTAAATATCAATTAAAACGAGTAGATGTTTATGCAGAAAGTGTGTTTGTAAGTATAGTCAAATCTTTGGATCATATCGACGTAATTTAAGACTAAAAAGTGAAATATCCGTGACAATCTGTAAAAGAACTACGTTTTACATCTGTAGTTTATACAAATATTACAATTTTCCTCTAGCCCAGAAGGGATCAACATATAAAGACATATTCCAACTCTGGTAATTATGATGTATATTGTTCTCTAATTTAACAAAGTGTTTCTTCAAGTCACAGGCTTCTGTTCTAGTTAATTCTATGTTGTCAGAATAATTCACATGTCAATATTTAGATTATTCGTCATTTGACTGAGAAATGTAATCTGTGCAAACAAACAGAATATTTTACGTTATGGATGTAGTCCGCAATTTCCTTCTGCTTGAACTCATGGCGATCGCAAAGTTGTCTATCGAAATATCAAATAATTAGTTAGACAACTTAGTATTACTTTATCACTTGTAACACGGGTAAGGAGTATATCGGACAAAGAGTGCGAACCGAAACATACTCCGATGACAGGACACAAGATGGATTTTCTAAACAAAGTTCTGGACCACACGACAGGTTGGGTGGATAGTGTTCTGATGGAAGCAATCGAAATTAAAAGGCATGATAACTTTATCGACAGGGATTACGGGTTCCAAATTATCACGGCGAGGGATCTGATCATTACCAGCAATTACATCGGATTCTTCCGACATCAAGCCACTAACTACATCTGTGAACATTTTAACAAATCACAACTAGAAAAGCTCAGAATTTGTCACACTTCGGCTCTGACAGGAATCTACAGTAAAATTATCGAAATTGTTTCGGCACACCAGTCACCTGACGACAGCGAAGATTGATTTCGCAGAAACAATTGCCCCAGTTGATAAACCGAGAATTTTATAACATAATTATTTATTTTCTTCTAAACCATTCAGTATAGATTCTTTATATTCAGGAGAGGAAATTAGACAAGTGTTGGAGAACGTAAAGACGCAATATCTGGATTAGTGTTGCGGCCTTCGAATCCCAAGGTTTCAGATACAAATCTGACGAGCACGGTCACGTCTAAAATGAGTTTCTGTGAAATTTTAACGCACATAAAAGACGCAAGACTCTAATATTGATGAATTCGAAGTGAGCACTACTTGGTGTAATATGCCACCATAAAAAAAATAATCCTGCTGAAATTGGCTCCTCAAGATCGAGCTAATTTTTGAAACGTCACCTTTGTCAACCGATATCGGTTTTAAGTTTAACCACCATTGGACTATAATCCTCTCGCTAAGCATCAAACTTAAATCCTTTCTCGTAAAGTAAAAAATCGTTTAATTTACTTGGTATGAAGGTGCTGGGGTGTAAGAAAAGATTGTTGCTTTATACTGTCCGTCTAGGTTCGCGTATCTGCCCGGGTTCGGAGATAACTCCCCCCCTTACTTTTCACGGCCGGGTGAAGACGGAGCGTTGAAATACGATTCGCAGCCCCTTCCCATACTTGTTATTGTGCGAGCATTGTCCGCGCGGAATGGCGTATTGGAGTGATACCGGAATAGAGACGTCGACGCCAATCTCCAGGGAATGCGACCGTAAAGACTTTCCGCGCCGGCGAAACTACGATTCCTATCACGCACAGATTAAAACTTCGTCTAACCCAGATGTAATGCATTCCAGCCGTCGCATTAACAGTGGCTCACGATTATATGGCGTACTTAATACAGCCATTTATTATAGTGGTCAACCACACGTATATATGAAAACTTAACTACCAATACAATATGAATATTGTTATTAATGATCGAGTTTAAACACTGCAAATGTGACAACTCACAAATTTATTAGCCTATCATGAAATTTAGTTACAAGCAGGGCATAATTGGTTGACTTTGGAAAAGAATTAAATAAGGATAATGTAATATCATTAAATATAACAAAATCTTTATTAATATATATGCATGATCATTAAATATTTAAAATTTTAATTTTAACAGTTGATTTATGGCCGTAGGAAGTACAAAACTTTGTAACAGGTTGACGATAACCTGCCTAAATGTTGATTCGGTTAATTCATTTTCAACTAAAGCAATACAAAATTAACTTTAAGACAGAAATGAATAACGTCATACTTGAAAATTTTAAATGCGTCTCGTGTGACGCATCAGGGTTTAGGAATTTCATGGCATGTATTAACCAAAACGATTTTATGTTCAATACCAAGTGGTAAAGGTGCGAAGAATTTCCAAGCTGATTAGAGAATCGATGGATGACGATTTCCCGAGGTGGGAGAAGGGAAAAGAGAGATAAAGATTCGTGTGTCACTGTTTGGCTTTGAGCAATCGTGTGTAATTATGTAAAATCATCGTAGAGGACCGTGTGATATCTGTACTGAGAGACAAATGTTCATGTCCCATAGATTTTCGGAGAAAGGGTAGCAACTCCGAGGGTGTGTTGAAACCTAGTTCACGACTGGAGGAACAGGATAAGGATATTTGAGTGTAAATAATAATAATTTCTAACTAATTCTTATATATTTCAACAATAATATCAGCAAGTATTACCACTCAAAGAAAAATGGTGATTTGTTGGCATGAAATTTATTTCCGTGTTTTATAATTTTGGTTACATTATAACGCAGCTTTTGTAACGGAAAATACGACGAGTGAATGAATACGTTGACGAAGAACTGAAGCTATATTTTAGTTAGTATTATATATATATTGTAATAAACAACCGTGATGCCGAAATGAAAAAATTATATTTATATTTTAACAAAGAAATTTTATTTATCAGAATTTACAATTATACAATTTAATATTATAAAAAGATCTCTTTCTCTCGTGGGTCTTTACTGGGTTTCATAACGGACAGAACACTTAAATAATCAAAGAACCCAACATTTATCTTTAAATTAAACAGAAATATTTAATCGTCTAGACATCGAGGAAACTTATTCACGAAACTTAATCTACCAGATTGATTCTAAATTTAAAAGAGTTTATTTTATTAACACAAAAGAAGAGAACGATATCTGACTGTATCTTTTAATTCCGTTTACACATATTAATACCATAAAATTTCAACTTACTATTACTCAGGAACATTTGGTTCGTTCATTACACACACACTTTATAGACTGGACGTTTACACACTGACTCTAACACATATTATTGGTTAGACGATAGCTGATTCTCCATACTCGGTGAAGGACATCCCACTTGCTCGTGCTGAAACTACTCGACGCTGGATGCTGTGTCCTGGTATCCTACCGTCGAAGACAGTGGTCAAATTTTGATATTACTACAGATTGAACTTCTGCATACAATTTTTTTATCGTTGACATAAATTTTCTATTTCTCTCGCAGGCTGCATTCTTTCTCCATACTGGGTGCTCACAGCTCCCCCTCCGCTCTGACACTCAACTCCAACTAACCCCAACTCCTCGACGCACTTCAAAAATATTATCTTCTCTTTATATATGTACGTCCCTTCTCTCTTGTCCTTTGTTCCAAAACTACGTTGCAACTGCTCATTGACAGTCTCTCCATTACTGAGATTTACATTCTGCAGCTGCTGTTCCTTAGCTAGCAAAATATCTAGCCGCTCTGTCTTGTCACATCGAGACAGGACCCGTAATTACTTTGCACTTGTATCCTCATCCCCCCGCATTCACACGTGCGCTGTTCTAAAATTCTTCAGACCGCCCAACTGCACCCTCATCCTAAGTCAACACGCCGATGGTCCAGACCATTAATCAGACACAATGCCTTTCCTTAACCGATTTATCTAGCGACAGGCCACCCGCGCATGTGCCTTGCCCTGACTCCTTCATACTGATCCTAAGTACACATTGCCACTTTCTGTGACGGCCAAGACCATTAATCCGAAACAATGCATTCCCGCAATGCATTACAATATATATATATATATATATATATATATATATATTGTAATTCCAATTAATTAACACCTTAATTGTAAATTTGAAAGTATAAATTGTTTGAGAAATATATTCTTACGGCGGTTCAGAACACAGCAACAATGTAGCCAGGTATTGTTTCCTTTGTCAGAAGAGGTATGCGCGCTCAAATTGCGAGACGGTAGTTCAGTTGTCTGGAAGGTTTGGTCAAGTACAGGTCGTATTAAAATAGACGTGATATTCTTTTAAAAAAAGTAAAGTTAATTTGAAGCAAAGAGCAGTCAGACACGACAGAAATTAGTCAAGTTGAAATAGACAAGACAATTTCAAATATTCAAAGGAAATTCGCAAAGAAATATCGAGGATTATCAACCAACATAGTTGAGTGGTCCATGAACGTTTTGCTCATAGACAAAACATTTACACGCGCAGAACTATAAAACCTGCTAAGCACAGACAGTTTTGGTGAACATAGCTAGGCAGAGGAGTAGCAGGAGTCAACCCAGTGAGAAAGAGACGAAGAGGAGGTTCCTGGTTCCTGATTTTGATCTAAAAATATTAATTTTAGAATCAGTGAGTTTTAGTAGAAGCTGTGCAAAAACCCGTCATAGTGCTTCGTGGAGTCAAAAGTATCCTGGAATGCTGGGCAGCCGTGAGTACCAATATAAAACATTTAATTATGTAAACCGGATTAAAATATAGTCGTCAGATTTCGTTCTCTTCCTTTGATAAAATTTATTAAGTAGAATCCATCTTTTTAGTATAATTTCGTCGACAAGTAAATTTCGTCTTTGTAAATTGACGAGTAAATCTTTTTATTGAAATTTGTGTTGATAAGATTTCTAAATAAATGATTAGCCATTATCAAACCCAGTAATGACCATGAGATAAATTCTATTTGTAATTATTTGTGTAATTGTTTCAAACATTGATAATAAATATGTTTGTTTGTAAAGTTAATTAATTATATTTTCATTTAAAAGTCCATTTATTTTGTATATTACAATATATATATATATATATATATATATATATATATATATATACCCCAACTTAAAATTATAAAGTTAATTCTTTCTCGTGATATTTTCCAAGAAAATGTTGCAAATTCTGTTATAATCGTCCATGTATGCAATAATAGCCTTTGGAGTAGTATATAAAAGTTGTGTGTCAGTGTGACGTTACATTTACAAAGCGAGTGACATTTGAAATCCCTGCAGTAAAGCTATTTCTGCCTCGTTAGGGTCTTTCCTGCTGGCAATGGGACGACTGTGCTGATTGCGAGATTGCGTTACTCCGAACTCGTCTCCAGACTAAGTGTGACGAGGCTCAAACGAGCCATTCCTGGAGAACACGGAACAACGTGGCAGGAACAGGTTTCTTGTAATCTCTGCAAACAACTGGTTCCCGGCTGAGGGAAAATAACCGATAATAGGCAAACAGGATCGATCTCTATTCTAGCTTTTCTTTTAACATAGACATATGCAAAATGAATTACAGTTATTTGGAAAACTATTCTTAAAAGTTTGATAATCGGCAAGAAAAGAGAATATTCCCGGCAGCAAAATATAGCCCCCGACTCCGAAGATACCACTAAATTTGTTATAATAGCCTCAAAATAGTCACCTTTAAACACTCGTGCCTGTAGTGGCCAAGAAGCGAGCCTTCATTTCACTCAAGTTTGGAAGGAAATTCATCATACGTGAATGACTAAAGATCAAATCTTTAGATAAGGTATGCCCTTGAACTGAAATCACATTTATTCTTTATTGAAGGTACTTTTACCAGACAATAGAAATTTCAGTCGAAATATCATGTTAATTTCTTTCACGTCGTGTTATATATATGATACAACGTTCAAAGTATCAATTGCTATACGGAAGTGATCATCAACGTCTGTAATGGACTTTTCCGAGGTGACCAAGTTTTGGTCAACCGTTTAACGGATTAACTATTAAATGAGAAATACCAATATCGTTGTCGATCTACCGTTAATTCAAACATCCTCGACTAACATTAAAACTGGGCAACTAACACAAAATGGTGAAATTTATATCAAGACCTAAACAATTAAGGGTTTTGAAATGTTGCCACTTTAATTGCAAAGCATAGGCGAATCTCTTTGCAGCTCAAGAATGATTGATGGGGCTTCCCAAGAGGAGCAGGATATATTGCACGGTCATCAATCACGTTGTTTTCATTGAAGACACGCTGTCGTAAGGTCGATAAGCTCTGGCCTCGGTGTCCAGCAAAGAAGTACCTTCTTTCAGGTCCCTCTTACCAAATGAGAAGTACACCATAGACCTCTATGTCATTGTATTAACGGCACAACTTCTTGCTGATAGTCCTCTAAGTAACATCACAACCTCAATGCACCAACTTCATTTCGAAAGAAGGCTCGTGAAAGCATTGAATATTTCCACCATAATAAAGGATTGTCAGATTTAGCAAAAATTATATATCTATATAAAAATATTGAGTTATGTAATTATTTAATAGAGCATGATACTAGATGCGTTTTAGATTACTTACGATATAATCGCAAGAATTAGTGTATCACACGACAAATATATTTAAAAAATTAAAAACATTTTCGTGCTTAATCATTTTTCCCGGGCAGCAGGGATTATTGAAAAGTGAATATTGGACCAAACTATTATTTTGTGTTGGTGTATAAAGAACAAAACGTTAATTTCAAACATTCACAAATAAAATACGATTGTTACGATTTTCGTAATGTACATACGGGACGCCAAAGAGAAACGGGATATGGTGATGGAGTTGTGAAGACATGAAAGTCTTGTTGGATGATGAAATAATTAACTTTTTTAGTTAGTAGAAAGTATATAAACAGAGACGGGAAAATATTAAGGTAATACAAATCGGAGTTGCTCACTTTTGTTTGCTTATAATTTCAAACAAAATCGAGTCTATTTAACGCTTCCCGATCCTTGTCGCCAGCCTGCGTAAAATATTTTAATACAGCCATTGTCATTTTAATACAATTGCCTGTAGACAATTATTCAACATGGGAAAGAAAGCATTGCCTAAATTTGTATCATATCACAACTGCGCAAAACTGAAGATATATATATATATATATATATTGTAATAAACGGTAATAAATTTTTGATTAATGAAATTTGCCCCACGTTGTGGTAGCCATTTTATGTAATACATACATAAAATAATAATACCAATTTAAACCAACAATTCTTTTTTATTAAAACACAATTTTCAATTACACAAATAATGAAATTTTATAAATCAATACAATTTTATTTACCTAGAATACATTTTAAATAATTGGACTCGGTACCCTAAGGGTCTTTACTTGGTTGATAAGGAAACGGAACAAAATGTTACAATTAAACAAATACAGTTACAATAAATGAAAAACGAAATGATTTAAATGATTTAAACGAGTGAAACAAATGAAACGATTGAAACGAATGAAATGAAAGTAACGAAATATGACACTTTTTACCCTTTATTAGCAATTTAAATTATTAATTCAGAAAAAATAAACTTACACGCTCTCTGGTCCACACACTCACTTCATACAGGCTTAAAAGGCACCAGGCTGCGCTCACACTCTGCTATCACAGCCACCTCCTCTTGACGACGCCACCCTCTCGACGAATTCAAACACCTCTGCTGGCAGACAGACCTCCATGATGAAACTCCCACCGACTGTTGACGTCTGATGTCCAGCTGATTACTCTCGGCCACGCAGCTTGACCTTATCATCCGATGATCTCTCCCCGCGGTCACATCCGTCCCCTCTCCAACACGAAATGATAATGAACCTCACGAACTGTCGAATTGCCCTCTTATTTATATCCGGGCTCCAGAATCTTCCCTTGTTTTTACAGTTTTTTTCATTTCCACTTTCGCCAAAGAAACACCATCTGTTGCCGTTCTCCCGCTCCGAGAGCCACTCAAACAATTAAATTAAACGTTCCCTTTTAATATAATTACCTCGTACATCTGTTATGATGCCTTTCAGGGTTCCGTCGTCCACAACCAATTAGCCCTAAGAGCTGCAAAATGCTCCAATTATTTGTCCTTCCCCTCACTAAAAAGGTCACTTATGTGTCATTTTATCTTTATTTTTTATATGTTCAAACCACTCAAGGATCCCCAGTCTGAGTTCGTAAACAAATCTGACAAAAATAAGAACAGACTTCATGTCTTTCTTAGCTGGTTATTACAATATATATATATATATATATATATACATATATATATATATATATATATATATATAGGGAAATCCACATATTGACAACTCCCCTCTTATAGCATAGAAAGGGGGGATGCGAAAGGGTAGAGGAAGGTAGCCAAGGATTAACTAGGGCCCCCGGGCTATGGTGTAGGGAACCTACCCGGAATTTGCCTAAAAGTGATATGACAAATCTTAGAATACCTGCATCATGCAGGTGATACTTGTCCCACGCCCTTCCGATGGCGGAAGAGGGCGTTTGCTATGGGGACGCAGCATTCCCTTCTCCGTGCCTCGATCAGTTTAGGAGGCAGTTGGTAGACTGCCCCAATGGGAATGACATACAACTCTAACCGTATACCCAACGTCTGTCACCCCGGAACGTACACCTCTAAAACCAGGCCGAGGTGCCTCGACGTGTGGGAACCTTAGGCCTAGTACACACTTTTATACAAAGTCGAGCGATTTCGTATCTAGACAATCGAGCGACCAATTCTCCTATATTGACGCGCTTTTAGAACAAAATCGTAGAATATTGGTCTCCTTTCTGAAATGGGAGACTTGAGACAATTCTCATAATTGTTAGACGTACTACTACTAATAATAATAATTATAGGTGTTCGTATACAAACGAAGTATTTTCTACAGGAGATGCCCCGCTCTGACGCCTGACTAATTTTTTTATGCTCCTGATGAAGACCTGTTTTCAAATTTTGTATTTTTTTCTTCGTCAGCTACGGACACTTAACATTTTTTTTTCCAACTCTTCAATAACTATTTTACTCTTAGTGCAATATTCTGGATTAGTAATTTCCCACAAACAAGATAATATTGTATTAAAAGTTAAACTTTCTTCGTTGGCCACATCTTGATAATAAACAAGCAAAAATAAAATAAAATAACGAAGCGTTCTCTAGAACTCAGAGGATAATTAGGGAAAAATGAGAATTCTAAAGTTTCTCATTTCAGACGGCACACAATTGTTCTGCGATTTTGTTCTAAAAGGAGTATTTATATACATTTATATATGTCGCTCGATTATCTAGACATTGTCTAGATACAAAATCGGTCAACTTCGTTTACAAGTGTGTACTAGGTCTTAGAAAGAAGAAGAAGGTGTAGACAGGCTATGTATAGGGTAATCCACATGGTGGAAACTTCCCTCTTATAGCATAGGAAAGAGACTGAAAGGGGGGGGATGTATTAAATAACAGTGAGTGAGTATTTAAGACTTTTAATACTAATAAGATCTTAGTTTCCAGACAAATTTAATGTGAGAAACAGTCTCAAGAAAAAAATTATACTTAGCTTGACATAATTTGAACATAGAATCATTCTACGTTGTAATGATATTAAATAAAGACGAAACGCGCAATGTTTACATTTCTTTCTATGTAATTGTTTCTCATATTAGATTTATTCTTAAAACTATGATAGTATTATCAATTATTAATTGAAGCAGACGTTAAATCTATACGTATTACAGGTTTTTAATTCACCTATCCCCTTTATTTTGTGAACACAATTCTCTGATATTGTGTGTTTTTAGTTTGTTATATTATTTATATTAGTATTTACTGAGATAGTTCACAATTGAAAAAATATTGTACGTTTTCTTCACTTTTATGTATTCAAACAAATTAAGTACAGTAATCCTATAATAACAACTTGCTTTAAAATAACAGGTGAAATTAGATTGCTGTCGAATATTTATTGTCCTTTTCGCCGCATAGTCAGGGGGTAAATGACGGCCTGGTTATTGTGGTCCGGTTTGTGGCTCTTGTGGAACTCATATTTGTAATGACAAATCGGTGGAAATTGAAGTATTTTACTTTTGAAGGAAGCCACAGTTTCAGAGAAAAAAGTTTACTTGAGAGGGAAAGAGCTTAACGAAACGTGCTGGGGATTAAAATCTCGTACTTTGTAGCTACTGAGAAATGAAAGATGTAAAAGGCTTTGAATATTTATATACAAACTATTTAGATGTTTTAAGCGAAATAAAAATCTGCGATTATCTTGAGAATTTTCAAATTAATTATACACGCTAGCAAATTAAGGGAGTACTAAACAATATATTACAGTACAGACGTTAGGGAGCTATTTAATAAAATTAAACCATTTTTAACGAGTTATGTAACAAAAAAACTAACTTGTGCGTTTCAGGTAAATATACTTTCACTACAGTTGTGTAATAACTGAACTCTAAAAATCTACGTAAAAGAACAGAGCGATAAATAAGAAACTAACTCGATTATATTCATTAATTAAATAAAATTCTTCAATTACGTAATAGTACTAGCATTTTTTAAATATTTTATTTATATTTTAAGAGGCTATATGAGAGGAATTCAAGTGGTGGCAACTTCCGTTTAATAGTACAGGAAGGGATTTGAAACGGAGGAAGCGGAAGGATAGAGGAAGGTGGCCAAGGGTTAACTAGTGCCCTCGGGCTATCGTGTAGGGAACCTACCCGGAATTTGCCTAAAAGTGATATAGGACAAATCTTAGAATACCTGCATCAGGTAGGTGATACTTGTCGCACGCCCTTCCGATGGCGAGAGAGGGGCTTGCTGTGGGGTCGCAGCATTCCCTTCTCCATCCCTCTGACTGTTTAGGAGGCATCTGGCCGACTATTCAAATAGGAATATAGTACACAGACCGAGGTGCCTCGGCTTTTGAGAACCTTAGTTCAAAAATCAGAGAGAGGAGAAGGCATCCCCAAAGGTAGTTCCGAAGGTTCACCTGCGAGAGAACAGCTGTCACAGGGATTTCGATGCGTCCTCGCATTTATTATACAATAGTTTTATACTGAAAATTTTTGATTTTACCGGCGAAATAATTACCATGAAACAAATTGTTATAACTTTCATGGTCCAACGTTATAAAACTTTAAAACCTACTGAAGAAATAAAATAAGCAAGTTTATTCAGTCTGGAAACATGTCTTGCAAAATTATCGTAACTTAAGTTAACACAATAACTAATTAATTAAATGACATGCACTTCCCCGTCTTCATTTTACATGTTTATCTAGGCGCACGAATATTCTAAAACGTACGTTATTCCCATAAAATAATATTGTACTCCGGGAAAGTTAGAGTAATCTTTCATGGCTTATTTAATACGGTACACGAAAACTTGGTATGCTACTATCATCTAATTTAAATTAACTCATGTAATCATCTCTGACTTCCATTGTCGTCTTACATTGTACCTCTTACCTACGGCATTTTCTTCCCAGTATACTATAATCAAACATCCATTAGCCTGATCAAAGATTGAAGTCTTTCCCGGTGTAGTTGTTCAATAAATAGTTCTTTGTGTTCACACGGGTTTTGCATATTTATATTTAAACGCAATACCGAGAACTATTTATTGATCCACTAGCCGATATACATACGTAGGGCCTTTACCTACATTCCTTATTTTCGATATAATATAGTAACATATTCAAGGAAATTACCGTCTTCTGTATTCAGGCATTAACCCTCCCACCAAACACGCACACACACCATCCCGATGTTTTCCCTAACGCTGCCAAGCAATCTGGTATCTTTGCCCGGCTTCTTCTTGAATGATTTCATATACTTCCACTATATTACTTTTATGTGTTAGTAGTTTCATACCAGAGTATTTATTTATCTCAATCTTACATTAGACAGGACAATTAATAATTTGACAAAAAATCTTGGTCACTTGGAATTTTATAATCAGCTTCTTTTCACAGACCGTCTGCCATTTTTAGGTTTACTTAATTGTGTAAGCTATTTTCATTTTATTTACCGCTTGTTGAATGAGTAAGTTACATAAAATTAGTAAATTGTCTTACATTCCTTAAGGTAACAGCTATCTGTCGTTGGTTTATTATTTTACTAAAGCAACTTCGTACTCTAAGGTGACACATACAATCCTCCAAGCCCAATTTTCTATAAACTGAAAGACTTTAATTAATAGTCAGTTGATTCATGAAAGGCTGTTACCGTAGAGATAATCTGCATACAATATAGTTAGATCGTGTTCATGAACACTACATAAACAAATGTTCAATAGTCAACAAAAAAATAAATAAAGAAGAAGACTGAATGAAGGGCTTATACTTTGATAGTGTGCTGTGTTTCCTGAACTGTATCTCAGCGTTAAATATAAAATGTTGCTGAAAGCGTAAGTAAAATAAATTATTAGAAACCTAATTTGGAAGTCAGAAAATGAACTGTGCAGTTGAGGTAAATATCAATGAGCTTCTGAAAAAATCTTTCAGTTTACCAGCCACTTGTGCGACTAGTTAATGCTATGGAACAGTTTCGATCATCCTCAAAGGTCCTAAATGACCATTCACTCCTATTCTGCTAATCGTATTACAGACAAACATTAATACAGTTAGCTGTAGTCCGAAACTTGTTGCCGGAAAACGTGATGGAGTTATCACTAGAAGGGGCACTCGTAATAGCGTTCACCAAGTTTGGAGAACTAAAGGGCTCCTAGCGGACTCTATTGTGCCCAACGACTGTACGTAGGTTCTTGTGAATATTTAATTTTGCAGTTTGACAAATATAATAATCATTAATTTATTTGTCAATCGTTATTTGATGTATTTGAAAATTATCAAATACTTTAGACAAGGTTTGATTGAGGGAGTTCGCTACTAAAGTATGTTCTGGAACAAAGAGGATATTGAATGAGCAAGAGATGAAATATGTATAATATGCACATCGAGTAGCAATATTTAATAAAAACTGGACTACTCAACGAGGTTCCGCACTTAGTATCAGAGGATCACAGCGGAAGTGGTGACGGTAAGTTGAGAGCATCCGTTTCGGCACAAAATTGTTGAGGGTAATTGGTGCAGACACATGTTTTAGAAGATTCAAGAACAGCAGAAATGCTTTCAATCAAGCTCTGATCTATAGTCTTTAAATCTTTTAATGATTAGAAGATTTTACCACAAAGACCTGTGAACCCAGGTTTTATAAGAAATTGTTTCTTTAATTATTGGCAGCGTAAATTTGAGGCCAGAGCATTGTAAAGAACAGCATTGTTTGGCGCGAGAATGCAAAGACTATAATGGTTGCTACGGTGTTTTGTCGAAAATGTATATAAGACTCTCAGAACTTTTAGCAATAGTCTCTCAGATATTCAGAGAGCAGAGTGTGTGTTTGGGAAACAGAGAATTTTGATGTGACGAAACAGTCAGATAGAGTACAGTACAGTCAGAGAACAGTGTGTGTTTTGGTGGGCCTGACCATAGTAGTCGGGGCGAGAGCCTGTGGTGTTCGAATGCAGCGAAGTATGGGCAGAATATCATTTTTTATTAAGGATTTTCTACTGCAAAACTGAATTTGACCATACGTACGACAATAATTAGAAAGGCACCTAAAGTGTTGGAAAGAGAGACGATAATAAAATCAGTGCTATGGCCTGCGAATGAAAATAGTGTTCTCTAAAAACATAATTAATCGCGCGTGCAAAAACCAAAGCAGCTCTAAATAAATGGTATGTAAAAACAAAAAAAAATTGTTCTGTAAACCTTAACGTTTACCAGATTTCTATAGTTTTTGTTGTTGGTATAAAAATTTTGTTATTGTAAATTTAAATTCATTTTTGCTTTTGTAAGTAGTTGAAATTTGCAAATCACTTTCTTTATTAGAATTTAGATTCTCATGAAAGCCGAGGCATTTACTTAAAAATATAAAATGTAAATTGAACGAAAATCAGATTTGTCAAATAAATAATGTTTATCTTTTAAAAGTATTGGTTTAATTTTCACTTCCTTCCTTTGTTTCTTCAATAAAATTGAGTATACCACAATATAAATAGAAAGCTTTCACAAACCTCAAGCCGTAAAGGCTATGGTTAAAGTGAATTGAAGTGTCAGGATGGGAAAATGTCGACCGGGCCAGGAATTGAATTTAATTCAATTTAACCATAGCCTTTACGGCTCGAGGCTTGTGAATGCTTTCTATCTATATATTCCTCACCTTGAAAATTCTTAAACCTTTGATCAATTTACATAAGTCCGTTTTTCATTTGAGGTCCTAAAATTTAGACAGTGAAGAATTGTGATTGTAATTTGTCGGCGAGACTGTATCAGATCTAATGTTTTGAGGAATTTCGCACTGATCTGGAGCCAACAGAGTTAAAGCGGCCACCCGGTAAGCTGGAGGTCCCGGGTTCGATTCCTGGTCCGTTCGACATTTATCCATCCTGATACTTTACTACTTTAAGTTAATAAATAATTATTAAGTTTAAATAATTATTAAGTTTAAATAATTATTAAGTTTAAATAATTATTAAGTTTAAATAATTATTAAGTTTAAATAATTATTAAGTTTAAATAATTATTAAGTTTAAATAATTATTAAGTTTAAATAATTATTAAGTTTAAATAATTATTAAGTTTAAATAATTATTAAGTTTAAATAATTATTAAGTTTAAATAATTATTAAGTTTAAATAATTATTAAGTTTAAATAATTATTAAGTTTAAATAATTATTAAGTTTAAATAATTATTAAGTTTAAATAATTATTAAGTTTAAATATAATTATAAATATTACAAATGGGACGGTGAACATGAAACAAAAGTCCTCAACATTCAGGGTTGTAAAGATTTCCCGATATATTATCCAGTGTGTTACACATTAGTACCCCTAAAAACTACGGTTCACAGGTTTTGGAGCTGAAAATGTTCGTTTACAAGGCATAGGTATGCTTGCCGAATAATCACGAAACAATACAGAAAGAAGAAATAGAAGATTGATTTTGACGTTGTGATCTCGTTTACACTTGCTTTTATTAGCACCAGTAAATGAGAAAATAACTATGATTGGCTTTCGATCCAACAGTAAATGAAAGAATACACGAATTATTTAATTACAATCTCCATTCAAAACGTTGAATAATGTGATTTCTATTAACTTAATGACAGAAGTTTTAATTTTAAAATGTGATTTTTCCATTGCGACAACTAACGTATTTCGTATGGTGTATTTAACCAAGATGTGTATTTATTACTTGGATAAATGCACTCTAATGAAACACAGTTACTGTTACAATTGTAACAAGATAAAGAAGAATATATTTTTGTGGATAATTGATTGATTACTGAAGGAAGAGTTATTACCGTATTTACTAATACGGAAAATCTATTCTACATTTATCTAGATGCCCCAAAGTGGAGTGGTGACTAAGACGGATTCTTTCGAAACAATTGGAGCAGAGCGGTAGAAGTGGACCGTAATGGCACCAGTAGTAATAGGACCTTGTTACGTCTCCGACAGTTCAGACCCCCGTCACACACAATACCAACACTCATTAAGGCTTCCAATTGAGTTACCGGACATGAAAATAAACATTCCTTTGTTTCAACCTGGGGGTTTTGATATTAATCCTAGTTTGCTGTAATACAAAAGTTAATGCCTGTTCATAAACAACGAAAGCCTGAATGAACATGTATTTATACCTCATCACCATAAAAAGGATGTCTATGAAAGTAGCACGAGATACGTAGAGATAATTATCATCCGACGGGCATGTTATCAAATTTAGCGAGTACTTGTATGTTTTCGAGGAACTCACGTCTGAAAGAAAGACCGTGTGAATTATTATTATCTTTGTCTTGAAAAATAGAACTCATCAGCTGCTCAATACGTTAACTTCATTCCTATATCTAGTTTATCACATCACTCAACTTTATACGTCCATCACAGTTTCCATTTAATTTATAATAGTACCGCGATGTAAACTAATCCGCTCAAAAGAAAAAGTGAATTTTATCATTTTAATTATGTAGATTAAACTTCTGATTCCATTAATAAATAATTATCCCGGTTTTATTAAAAGACAAATATTGTACTGTTTTCACCACAAAAAGTGTAGTTCATAAAATTGATTACTCTAATTACATGTTACGTGTTACATCGGCCAAACTAAAGGGGCATAGATTCCGAGAATTAAAGAACATAAATCTAGTTTCAAATCTAGTCAGAAAACAGAAGCCGATTACTAAACATTTCTGTAAATATAATGACAACTTTGATTTTGAAAACGCCATTATATTCAACAAGGATCCTCATTATAGTTCAACAATAATTTCAAAAATGTTACTCACTAAAAATCATTCAAACACTAAGTATTGAATTCGAGACCGAAAACTTAAAAAAAAATTATGTATATATTTTTAAGGTCTTTTGTATTGCTGTATACATTCTTGGTTTTCCAATTAAATATATGTTTTCATAGTATGTTATTTTTTAATGCCTTTTGACCTTCTTAACAAAATATATCGTATCAAAGTCAGTTGTTAAAAGTAAAAGATAAATTGAAATATACGATATAAACAAAGAAACAACAGAACTTTATAAATAGAATATTTGTAATTGTTAAGTGTATTACATGTATAGCCAACATGAACAATGCGGGCTGATACAATGCAAATAGAGATTAAAATTTGTTTAAATGCGATTCCATTATTTACTGGAGTCCTGTTGCAATGAAAAGAAAATTAAGATTTGCAATATGCCAGCAAGCATTCATTTCCAACGTAAGAAAGGAAAGAGATAAGCACAATTAATAATTTCTGCTCCCCACTCGAGCTTGTTTCTGTCAACTTGAATCTCCTTGAAGTTTTAATTTAAATTTTAGTCCGCCCTGGCTCAGTCCATTCGACAATTGTTGCCTGTATTCCACGCCGCCTACGCTCTGCACAGATTACAAACCAATTTCTAATATCCGGAGAGAGAGAGAGAAAGAGAGAAACGGAGAGAGAATAATTCCGAGGCTGAAGCAATGGAAACAAATTGCACAAAACCGTGGGGGCGGTAATTTGACGTAGTGCAATTAAGTCTGAGAAATGTACCAAGATGTGTTCACAGCTCTGGAGTACTAGCAATTTATAAAACCCAAGATAACTCTGGTGATGGTAAGAAGGTCTCGGGTACGTTATTCTTACTTGGCAGCCACTTTCACTGCTTGCACAAATTTCACAGGAAAAATCAGTCACAATTTAGTACACAGTGTCTGCAGACTTAGTGTGCAGTTTTTCGACTATTTCAACTGTTTCTTGCAGAGGTTTCCTTGACAGCAAGTTAACCCATATTAAAGTTCATTTTGTGCCATTCCTCATACATTCTTAGATTTGAAGTTTTATATTTAACGTAACTAATAAGACAAGTAAAGAGGTACAGGTTTGGAAATACCAGTAAATTTATTAAAATATCTACATCTCTAAATATTCCCAATTGATACCTTATACAATGAAGTTGTAATAAGAAACGTTATGCCAAATAATCAAATTACTTACTTCTATACTAAGTACGGCTTTTAATTCCAGCGAAACAGCTACTCATTACTGTCTATTATATTAAAATCTTGTCAGACCGTAATCGAATCGCAATACTTTTCTCATTACATTGTTCATAACAGATCGCTGTTGAAACACATTTCCTTAATTACAGACTATATCCATTATTGATCGTACCAGAATGTGGAAATGCTTTACTCTGACATGGGAGGCTGCGTCCGTATCCCATTTAATAACAATTTAACCCAGTAGCTCAACAACTGAAGTGAATGATCGCTCTTAATAAATTCATATTTTACAACGATCTTTTGATTTCCATACTCGGCTATAAAGTTCTTAACAAGTTCAGCCAACCCATAGAATTTGTTCACAATAAACTTTGTGTTTTATATTTTACTAGGGCTTCACGTGACTTTCTCTTGGACGAATGTCAAAATTAAACATATACGCAAATTGTTGAAATTTCATTAAATATCTATAGTATACATTTTTAATTTGATGCTGCATTTAATTGTTTTGTTTGGATGTGAGAAAAAAAATCATTATGATTTTAGAACTTGAAAACAGTCTACGCATTTCGATACAATAAAAATTCTAAATCAGTCACAAAAATTATATTGTTTCTCATTAAGTTTCTAACCATACATTTTCTGAGAGGTTTGTTCGTAGATAATAGTTTGTTTTTATAAATAAGTATATTTATGATTTAGCAAGTCCCACTCCCTTTCACTTTCTGCCATACAGTCAAACTTACTGCGAGAATACTTGAAACGAAGAGCTACAGAAGCCTCTCCCAGCCATAAAAAAATTATATTTACATGTTCGGTCCGTAATTTAATTTGCATTCGTAAGCATATCCGCTGTACTACGAAAACACGTTTCGCGAAACAAAGGACTCGTGCCTCCTATGGAAAATTGCAGACCTATAGGGAGAACGCGACCACGCGCGTCGAAACAAAACCAATTACAGAGTTTGTGATGGTAAACCGCTAGTCCTTACACAATCCGCAGCTTCATGCGAATAACACTTCTGTGATTTAATCCTATGTTCATATCAGTTTTTATTTATATCGACAAACGTTAGAAGATATTTAAAATCAAGGCAAATTGTCTTGTGACGTTTTTAATTACTAAATTTTTTACTGGAAAACTACTTCAGACCTAAAACTATGAGCTTTTATATCATTTGACTCCAAACCTAAGGTATTAAAATTGCCGAAATTACCTAAATCAAAAGTCACAGTAATGAAGTCCCTTATTAAACGTTTGGAAAACGAGCAGGCAGTAATTGTCGAAATTTATTCAGAGGTTTTAATAAATTCTGTTTGTATTATACAAACACACTGAACCATAACTGTACATCCTGACGTAGAATGAAACAAGAAATTTGATTTATAAGGCAAGGCAAAAGGCTCTGGTAGATGAAACTGTGCCAGCGTTTCAAGAGTAAAGTGTGCGTGAAGTATGAAAAGCGAATTAACTATTTCAACAATGATAAACAATGCACTTTCGATATTTTATTCAACGCCAAAGATGAATGATGAACGCTTGTTTGCATTGGCATATTGAATTCAATCATGTCACAAAATCCTTATAATCGACATCCTTCACACGAATCCAAATAATGCATCATATATAACTTTCTATAACTGACAATTTCCACCAAATTTTTATTTCAAAACAACTCAGTGTTTGGCGATTGGAAAGGAAAAATTAATATACGTACAGGTCTATTGATAGGACGGAGTTTTTGAGTAACTAGTGATGGCATTGCGACCTAAGCTAGTCCATTATTTTTCTTAGAATGTAGAAAACGGTATAAGCACTTAATCGTCTATACTGAGACAATAAAACAAAACAAAGCCATATAAACAAATTATAAATTTACATTTATATTAACTAATAAAAATTAGTTATTACCTGTCAACTATCATTTAGACACTAACCTTTTGTCAGAGTACAACACAGTACAAGACCGATAATTTAAATAATTTCTCTCTCTCGACGGCAAGTGACGAAATGAAAACACACTTACCTAGAAAAGAAAATGGAAAATTAGTATGTATTGCACAAGATCTTACAGAATTTTAGACTAGTGGTTGCACATTTAGCAAAGAATTATTACAGAGTACAGACATAGAATTTAGTAACCAAAGCGTTTTCATGGATTTCTTTGGGAGCAGGTGAATTTATTTTTGCAATTGCCAGAATAATGAGCTTCGGTAAGTCCGTTAACAATTAACAGAAATCATACCTGAAATATGAACAATGGGAAAGAGGATTTTTTCGATGTGGAGTAAAGCTAGATATTCTAAACCTGGTACGAACACGGAACGCGAAAATATACGTTAAGTGTATAAAAGGATGGGGATGAAATTGGTTTGAAACAATGATGTACCATACATATGATGGTAGACTTTATAAAAAATAAGATACCTTGATTTTAATTATGTAATTAATGTGATTGATATAAATTATATCGCTATAAAATTGTCATTATTTTTGGAAGGGAATTTTGTAAGCAAATAAAATCTAATGTTAATAAACAAATAAAAACAACTTTGGACCTTATACAGACTTTATTTTTTATATTATGACTACGTTTCGATACCAGGACTGTTATTATTAAATTTTCAGATGTCAGGTCAAACCCCCAAAACTACAGCTTGCTTTAAACTTGTCAGCGTCAAGTGAATAGTCTGCCTCGGATCCCATTTCAAAACTGTGTAACTTGTTTCGTTTATTTGAGCTAGTTTATTGTGTTAATTTGGTAAGTTGCTTGTTATTTTTTGTGAGTACTTCAGTTTGTCTTTGTACAGTAATACTATAAATCTAATTAATTTTTTATACCTCCTCTATACCTGAAGAAGATACAAAAAGGTATCGAAACGTCATCATTTAAAAAATAAAAAGTGTCTGTATATGGTCATAAATTGTGTATTAATTCAAAACAAACGTTAAATTAAAACTTATTAATAAATAAAGTTAAAATATTCTAACACTAATCTGTTATTTGGCTATTTTACCTAATTAGTATAATTTATCATTAGTATATTATAACACAGACGTATTATATTTTAATTTCAGACTTGTTTCAAGCAATAAACGTAAGTCTCTGAAATATATTGTAATAAGTGAGTTTTACATTTATACAATTTGTCTTGTCGTGGGAATGTTGGAGGTAACATTTGCACACGGCCGGTTTTTGGGACCCAGTTACGTCAACAGGAAGTGGGTTTTGCGAGGGACGCCTGGTCAGGTCATTTTCTGACCATAGGGGTGAATGTGCTCAGACAAAGGTGACCGTGGCTGGTCACAGCTGTGGCGGATATAGAAAAAGGGAGTCGGGTCCTGGACGGCGAAGGAGAAGCTGTGGGCCAGGAGACGGGAGAGTTCTTATCCAACTTTCGGCTCGTCGGCAAGCAGAGCCGACGTCTTCGACCGGAGTGGTGTGTTGGAGGAGTCAAGTCCTGGAAGGCAGGAGAGCGGACGTCGTCAGTTCAAGGGACGAACGCGTTGGAGATTCTGGTGCGGAGGTTCTTGGAGGAGAGGACCGGGAGTTGCGGAGCAAGCGTGGGACGTCACGCCTGTGTGGTTTTAGCCGCTTTTCTGTGTGCGGCCGGGCACCTGAACCTGACCCTGGTCATCATCAGCAGACGACGCGTTGCAGCAAAGTAAGCAAACTTCCCTCCCTTTCCCTTATCGTGTGAAGTTACTGCGAATTGAGAGTTGTGGGTCCAATGACCGGCTGTGTTTGTAAAAGAACATACTGAATCAGATAAATTTGGCCAAAAGAGTAAATTTACAAAGAATTGTTAGATGTAAGTTTATCAATAAGAGTGGCAACATTTAGCGATTGAGGAGTCGTGCCGAGTGTTTGTAGTAACCCTAATTTGTTTATTAAACTGAATTTTATGTTCATATTTTGTTTTATTCAGAGAATCCTTTCTTTACGGAATTGATCAAAGCCAGGACCCCTGAGATACAGTTATTGAGAGTCTCATGCTCGACTCAAGTACTCACGAGTCCTGGCAAATCGTTTATCGGCTCCCTGGTGTGGATCGCGCGGATCGCGAACATTAATTAATGAGACGATTGTCGTTTACATAATTTAAAATAAAACTTTCTGCACATGCAGTGGCGCCCGGGTCGGCATTAGTCCATTATAAGGATCCGAGGGAGCGGGTAGGCGATTACAATATTTCCGGATGCCGATAATACGTAATATTTATGTTCCGAAACCCGTCTTTCGCAAATAAAAATTTATCTCAAAATCATTTGATCTTTCATTATTAAATAAAAGCAATTTAAATTAATAACTAAAGAATTCTAATGGGTATGCATTTTGATTGAACGGGTTTTAATTAGGTTTAACATCCGAATGAAGTTGGAGCAGATATTGACGTTTTTAGAGAACGGCTTATATTTTCGTAATTTTTTTTAGTCACACCAAAAAGATCGTATCTGATACATTGTTGTACGATATTTCTGTAAATATAAGATATTTTTCTAAAAAAATCTGCCTTTAATTCATTATACTGTAATGATTATTCCAATTATTAATTGGCTGATATTATAGTGGCATTATCTTGGCACAAGGTTATGGTTTAAGAAATATTTACTTTAAAGAACTAAAAATGCTACACATGCTTATGAGGCTTCGGGCCTATAAACAAATCCATAATAATTGAACTAACTCTTTCATTTGGTAGTGGAAGGATTATACTGATAAATCTGATACAGATACAGATTTATACCTGTCTACGCTAACTAAAATGCCACTAGCTTGAAGAAAATGTTTGTGTTAAGAGTTGATGTGAAACATCATTTTGCCCGCCAGTACTAAAAACGCATCCGTGCATATCGAATGCCAATGCATTATCCGGTTACCATTCACTTGCGGGTTAAATTACAGCCCCCTCCCCTCAGAGAGATTTAATCGGGGAAGCAAGAGTCCCAATCGACGAACGTGTTCAACGGCCACGTTAAATGCTGGCAAATCGGTACGGAGCGCGCGCCATTCATGGCCTCAACAATGCTATTGTGGCAGCCCTAACGAGCACCAACCTCCATTACCGCGTCACCCTTCCTCCTCGGAAGGAAGTCAAATGTGGGGAAAGAAAAGTAAACAAGAGTAAACCCCAATGCTGCAAATACTAAATCTCAAAACCAATTGAGTAACCTGCTTTCCAACATTTGAGCCTCGTACGCAACTTAAGCTTAATTGTTGATTAGCATTCGCATATGTTGGATATTTTGTTAAGAGTACAAAAATATTTAAAGTCAGTATATATTTTACGATATGATCAAAACTTTCCAAATAATTTTGAACCAGTCAAACAGCATTATGCTACTGAATGTTTGAAATTTTGTAATACATCTTAGTAATGTAACAATCAGAATTATACTTATGTAAACTAAGAAGTTCAAATTGGTCTAATCAGTGAATCAGTGAATCAGTGAATCAGTGAATCAGTGGCTGCATGAGGGCCTCGTCACCGAGGAGACCCTATATACTTATTTTATTTATACTGTCAGGCCTACTTTCAGTCTTTTATTCTCTTGTTTGTTTGCATCAATGGATTGATGTGTTTTTCTGGTAGTTTTCCCTGAGTCATTCTTTAGTACGTATTTGATGAACGGTATGCTCATATCATTATGTATCGTTTCATTCTAGATATACAAAGCTCGAAGAATTTTGGATTCGCTTCTTCTGAGAAAAAAACGACATTTTCATTTATATTCTGAGCATTACTCTAAATTGCCGGAATGAATGATTCACAATTATGAAATTCCATAGTTTTTATATGAAATTTTAAGTCAGTGATATAGATAACAAAACTATAGAAAATTATTGTACCAGTCTCCTAGTAACCCTTTCGGCTGAAAATGAATCAGATACGAATGCAAATTATTTTAAAAAATAATTGCGTGATGTATGTCGGATGTACCAGATTAAAAATATCTAGAAGTTTAAAATATTTGTGAAAAACTAACATCAAGCCTGAATAATTAATAAATTGAAGAAAATATAACGGACAATGAGTTAAAAATTAATGATATATATATATAAACAAAATTTCTTACACAAACAATGATTAACACAATGTTTCTTTCACATTATGTGGAGGAAACTTATTGTGTAACTAACATCGTTAGTAATATGAAGATGTTTATTGAAAACGCTTGAAGCTACTTCAGAACCTAAATAAAAGGTCTGAAGAAATTCACCTTATAATTTCATACGACTGATAAAAAATATGAGACAATGTAATTAAGGGACTTTTTGAAGTTAGGTTATTTTCAATACACGAGCCTTTATGAATATATCGAAGAAAATTTGAGATTAATCTGATAATCAATATAATTGTAGTGTTTAATTGAAAAAATTATGTTTTTAGCTGAAGAAAAAAAATTATTTCCATTAGCTTTAGTGGTTATACAAGTATACAGAATTTTAGGTTACGGAAAAATAAAAAGACAGCATTTATGTAGGCATGACACTTTAGCAGACTTTTTAACACGTGATTTAAAGTTCCTTACAAGCTGCCAACATATACAAATCATATATTAATACAACCTGGATGAATTTGTCTTTAAAATGAGACAAAAAATAAAGTATCAATTTTTTCAACATTTTTTAGACAGTTCCCCTCAAGATATAAATGAAATTGTGTGGCTGTTTGTGTGGGATATACAGTACAAGAGTGAGAGAAATAACAGTTTTATTTTAAAGGACTTAGTGTCACTAAAGGAGTTGTTTATCAGCGTAGTCATTAAACTTAATTGTAGCTATAAAGATTACTTTATTTGAAATTAAGAATGTTATTGCAGTGCAGAGCACTTGTGGTGGTTGTAGAATTAGTCCAATTTTTACTAACAATACAGCCATAAAGTTAGCCGAGAGTTAGGTGAAGTATAAATAGTGCGTAGAGAAACGTTCTCCGATTTCGACATTGCTGTTTCAGGATTATTTCACAAAATTAATAAATACATACCATCTTGCACCAGGAATAAGTTCAATAACAGTTCAGTAAATAAATTCTGTCAAGAAATAAAGTCTACCAATACTAATCAATATTTCAATGAATTTGGCTAATTTCAGAGAGACTAATAAATGTGTCTTGGATAAAGATTTTTCAAACTTGAAATAATTCTGTGTACCCCAATTGTTGAAATAAGAAAAACCATCATTTGTTAAAGCAAAACCTAGAGCACATTTTTAAACGTGTTAAGCACTTAGCAAATTTCCGTCAAATCCTCTCTTCTTTTTCTTAGAAAGAATATTATGAAGTATAATGGAAGTAACGCTGCAAACTTAGTCCACGGTTTCTTCAGGCTGCAATCTTTAACCGAAGTTTAGTATTAAAGAGAGTCTGGATAAAATTATAAGCTGCGGCTCATATTTCACAATACAGTCATCAATCTCTAAGCCTGACAGTTTAGCCAACATCCCGAAACAGCGTGTAATTGATGAGAGGAACTGTCTGCTTTCGAGTCACTTGTACAATATTGAAGAGAATACCAGCCATCCGCGGCAATTACCTCAGAACACGATACACACACGCACACACTATTGTAATTTTGACGCAGATCTATTCTTTGAATATTCGACCCAAATGATTCAAGTCACACTTTGCTATATAAATACAGTGGAAACAAAACTATACTTAAATCCCTTTTCCTCGTACTAAAATCTGAAAAATCAAAATTTACATAACACCGAGATCAAAAGGTTTGAAAACAAGGTAAATCACATGTTCGAAGTGTAGTCTCCAGATAAACGGTAGGAAATATTTGATAAATTAACGAACGTGCTAGTTTGGATTCTATGTATAATACATGCACTTATTCAGCAAAGTCTATATCAAAATGAAAGAATATACTTTCAAAATAAATGACTAATATGGTTCAATAAACAAAAATGCTGTATTCTTAATAACTATTTTAATGCATAATTAATCAAGAATGTATTATTATTATTATTAAGACAGTCGTATAAAAAGATGACAGAAGGATTGTTTAAGTACATAATTGGTTTTTTATGAGAGAAAACTTTCAAGGGTGAAATGGTGCATGGGAAATATTGCAATAGACGATTGACGAGAGAAAGAAGTCTGTCTCGTCTAATATGTATTTAATTTGTCTCATTTAATATTGCAAATTGATAGTTGTATGGGAGTATTTACAATAGCATATTATATGGATGTTTTTCGGGTGTTCCATTGTATGATTTTGAGAAAATCACATGCAGGTGAAGGAAGAAATGTGGGATAAGATACAGACAAGAAGGGAAAGCCTTTTCAGGTCAAAAACCTTAGCAATTCGAGATAGAATTAAAGAACAGATTCGGTACGCGAGGACTGATAATTTGTTCAAATTAAATGTCGGGCAGCAAAAACATACGTTGGAAAATACCCACTCCTAAATAGGTTAATAAATAACAAACAATTTACCTGTAAGAGTCTGGAGAAAGAACTCTAACGGAGAGAAATTACACAATTTTAACTCTAGTAAATATAGGTTATTGAGTATATTGAATGAAGTGAAGCGAAGTGATAGCGCTTCGTTAATCAAACCGATTCAAAATAAACTAAAGTGAAATGCTAACATCATTCCTGAAATAATTAAATAGTTAGTTAATATCAATTTTCAGATTCATTTCCAGTCATCGCGCTCTCTCTCTCTCCCTCTCTCTCTCTCTCTCTATATATATATATATATATATATATATGCTTATTAAAAATAATTAAATTAATTTATTGTGATATAATGTTACAGAGATAACTGCTTATATGCAGATTAAATAAATAAATACATACATACGTACAAATCAAAGCTCTGTTCGTCACCTGGTAGTAAGTAACATCAGTTTAAGAACAACGGAATGTGAGCCCGCAAGTCTTACAAGACATGGGCGTTACTACATTTTGAGTCTAGACCAGACAGACGACCGTCAACTTCTGCCAGACGCGGACAAAATTGAATCACAAAAGCAACGCCTAAATATTTTTTTGAAAGTAATTCATCCCACTACGAGTATGACAAACAAACGCAGAAAGACCAAAATATTGTATCATTTTCAATAAATGGCTATAAAAAATTGAATACTTCTCATATTTACCATATTTTTATTGCAAGAGACAGTCTTATGTTTGCATAAAATTCAAACTATTTACTAATGATTATTTTGCCACATCTATTATTATTTAACTCCGATTAATTTTACGACAATATCTGGACAAAAAATAAGTATATTATTCATATGCTTCAAACGATTCATTTATATTTATAAAAGAGCATTACAGAGAGTGGTTCCCTATTTAGTCAAGCTTTCACTCAAAATTCTAGAGCCACACACTATCCGATACAGTTTTTGAATCCCATGTAACTCAATGGCGGGGATTGTAGCAAACTATACCATTTTGTAAAACAGGTCGAACGATTGTTCCATATGCCAGTAGTTTTGTACGCGCTTTATATTTATTGTACTAGCTGGGTGCCCGGCGTTGCCCGAGATATCATTTATCCATAACCCCCGATATGACTCCAATTTCGTTTGCTTTTGCGCTATTTTTATGTAACGCTCGTCAAACCCTATCCCTAAATGTGCTCACCTCCCATGCCGAAGGGGGTTGAAGTCATTGACCAAATATATCGGCCGTTTTTACAATGTAGAAGCTGACCACCCCCACAAATGTGCGATAATCAAAAAGTATTTATTCCACGCAAGAACCGGCTGATTACATTGTCTGAAAATTTCTACCCCAGCCCACCACCTCCCAAACCCGTCTCGATACCCAGGTTGTCACAATTAGACTCCGTGACATTCATAGTCTCTGAATTGATTCTAATCTCGGTTGTTTTTGCGTTTTTTTTATTTAACGTACCTCCGCCCCACCCCTAAGCATGCTCCCCAGACGGGGGTTGAAATTATACACAAACAACAGCGGTATAAATACTATCAAAGTAATTAATCCCAGGAAATAATTATGTACCGCAAATATCGACAGTTTATCACGTTTACCTCAATACTCAACACTCGCACTTGGGGGACTTAAACGGCAATTTGAATGTTATAATTAAACTCAGTGACAACTATAACCCCGAATTCGACTGCAATCTCGATAGTTTCTGCTTTCCTTTTATGTAATGCCACTGCACAGCCACACATAAAGGTGCACCCCTCCCAAGCCCTAAAGGGGTTGAAATTATACACAGAGAACAGGTAGAGAAATTTGATGAATCTCATTGATGCCGAAATATATTAGAAAAATTGGCCGGTTAACATGTTTGGAAATTTCCTCCCTCGCCCCACTCCGCAAGGCCCCTCCCAGCCCCGCACACCACCACCAAACCCCGTCCATTGCCAATGTTGTCATAAATCCATTCACCTATATCCATAACTCTGATTTGACTCGAGTCTCGGTTTTTTGGGTTATTTTTATGGAACACACCTCCATCTCTATGCGTTCTTCCCTACCATGCCGTAAGATGTTGAAATTACACACACAAAAAAATCGGTAGGAATACTATCAATGACATTGGCAGCGTCAAATATTTATTCCCTGCAAAAATCAACCGTTTAACATGTTTGAAAATTTACACCCCCCCCCCCCCCCAACACTTCCTTCGGGGAGTTAAACGGTTAGTTGAATGTAATAATTAAACTCATTGACATCCATGAGCGTGGATTCGACCCCACTCTTAAGGGGAGCTCCATTTCCAATCCCGAAATTATACACGGGCAAAATATAGAGAAATTTTATTAATATAATTGATCCTGAAATATATTTAATCGACGCAAAAAACGGCCTTTCAACTTGTTTTAAAATTTCTATCCCCCGTACACCTTCGCCAAACTCATCCCAACCCAGCCCACCCCCGCGCGTTGCTCATATTGTCATAAATAAATTCAGCGACATCCAGTACCTTCGATTTGACTCGAATCTCGGTTGTTTTCGCGTTATTTTCTTGTAAGTCCCCTCCACCCCACCCCTACAATGCCTACAAACAACATGGGTAGAAATACTATCAACGTCAATAGCCCTGGCATTTATTTATTCCACGCTAATATCGATGATTTAATATGTTTGAAAAATTCCACCCCGTCCATTCCCGCCCCAGAGGATTAAATGGGTAATTGAATACCATCTCAGATAACATCGGTCGAAACACTATCTCTTCGATCCCTAAAAATATTTATCTGTCTAAATATCGACTGTTTTAGCATGTTTGATGTTTCCACCCCCTCCCTAAGTGTGCTTCCCTCTCATGCCGAAAGGAGTTATATTTTACAAACAACATCGGTATATATATATATTATCAATGTCATTGACCTTGACAAATAATTTTTGAATGCAAATATCGACCGTTTAACATGTTATAATAATTCCAACCCCGTCCACCCCATCCATCCCAGTCCGTGGGCGTTAAATGGTCAATTGAATGCCATAATCAAACTCGGTGACATCCATAACCGTAGATTCGATTCCAATCTCGATTGCTGTCGCGTTATTTCTATGTAATGCCACTCCATCCCAACCCCTAAGGGAGCTCCCCTCCCAATCCCGAAAGGGGATGAAATTAAACACGGAGAACATATAGAAATTTTATTAATTTTATTGATCCCGAAATATATTTATTCGACGGAAAACACTGCCGGTCAACATGTTTTTAAAAATTATAACCCCCTCTCACCTCTGCCAAACTCCTCCTCCCCAAGCCCACCGCTCGCGCGCAGTCTAGATTGTCATAAATAAAATCAGCGACATCCATTACAACAATATCCGTTCAGGAAAATCACCTTGCACCCACTCGCACATCTATCCGTCAAACTGTTGACTGGGAGCGTTACAAGCTAGATGTGCACTATTGGCTGAACAATCCCCCACCACTAAATTCAGAGCAGGACATAGAGCTGGGAATCAGTCACATTAGCGACGCAATCACTGCTTCACTCCGTCACGCCACGGTTAGGGAAAAGATTCCTGGCAGTAACACCGAAATACCGGACGATATCAAAGCCCTAATTAGGGAGAAAAACCATTATAGAAAAAGATGGCAGAAATGGCGAGATCACGTGGATAGACGAACCTAGGAGAGACTATCTGCGGAGATTCGCCAAAGGTTGATTACCTTCAGAGAGGACAGCTGGGATAGCGTGCTCAGAGATATAGACTCTGATCCAGATTCTAATAGAATCTGGGCTCTCAGTAAGTCGCTCCGCTGCCCTCGAGGCGCAATACAGCTGATACATGGTCCCAACGGGATAGTGTATGACGCTGTAGACAAGGCAAATGCTATGGCAGACACCCTTGAGCGCCAGTTTCAGCCAATAGATCCCATAGATGACGATGACACAGATGACCTGGAGGAGTTCTACGATCACGTAGAACAACACGTCCAGTCGTTAATGACACGTGCTCCCTCCACCGAAGCGCCTCTCTGTTCTGAACAAGAGGTGGCGAGTAAGGTCAAGTGTACGAAGTCAAGAAAGGCACCGGGCCATGATAGGATATCCCCAAAATCGCTTAAATGCCTCCCCCCTTCAGGGATCTCCTATATCACCAACATATTTAATAGCTGCCTGAAGCTAAATTATTTCCCCACTTCCTGGAAAACAGCGAAAGTCATTGTATTTAAAAAACCCGGAAAGAACTCACTTTTCCCCCAAAACTATCGTCCCATTTCGCTTCTCTCGACTCTGTCGAAAACTTTTGAGAAGATAATCTTATCGCGCCTCAATGACTTTCTTGAACAAAACTCTGTTCGTATACCAGAACAGTTTGGCTTCAGGCATGGTCATAGCACAATCCATCAAGCAGTTAGGTTGGCACATCATGCCTACGAAGGATTACAAAATAGAACACACATTACAGGCGCTGTACTCCTCGACCAAACACAGGCGTTCGATAGGTTATGGCATGACGGATTGCTCTACAAGCTAGACCAGTTAGGGTGCCCGGACTATATGACACATTTGTTACACTCTTATTTGAGTAATAGACAATTTTATGTCCACTGGGACGGACAGGCCAGTCCTACTAGGAACATACAGAGCGGGGTCCCGCAAGGCAGCTGTCTTGGCCCCACTCTGTTCAATATATACATCAATGACGTTCCAAAGAGTCCGGAAACCGAATTAGCGTTGTATGCGGATGATGCAGCCTATTTCGCCTCTGGGCATAATCAAAATTATGTAGCAAAAAAGCTCCAGCGGTCAGTAAAGAGCTTTCAATCCTGGGCGAACCGCTGGAGAATGCGAATCAATGGGGAGAAGACCCAGGCCATAATTTTACGCGGAAAAGAAACCTCCCCATTGTTGATATAATGGCAGGGGGAACCAAAGTCCGATGGACAAAGTCTGTAAAGTATTTAGGACTAAGACTGGACAAGCGACTGACC
The DNA here is from genome assembly GCA_037074705.1 of Zhengitettix transpicula. Taxonomy (NCBI): domain Eukaryota; kingdom Metazoa; phylum Arthropoda; class Insecta; order Orthoptera; family Tetrigidae; genus Zhengitettix; species Zhengitettix transpicula. Next base: position 27,048,654 of record CM073590.1, on the reverse strand, counting down.
TTTGGTGAGCATGTCAAACAGACCAAAGTGAAATGCCACTTAGCAATAAGAAGCTTGTACCCGTTGTTTAAAAGCCGCGGTCTTAGCCTAAAAACTAAGCTCATGCTTTACAAGACAATGGTACGTCCTGTACTCATGTACGGTAGCGAGGTCTGGGGTGTAGCAGCCAAATCCTATGTTGATCAGGCTCAGGCAGTTTTAAAAATAATTACCGGTGCACCAAGATATACTTATATGTTAGATGTTCATAATACGTTAGGCCTAGAAATGATTAGAGACTATTTAGTAATTAAGAGCAGAACCTTTTTCGACAGAGCAAAAAATTCAAAATTTGAGAATATTCATACAATTTCCACTAGAGATAGCAAACTCAGAGATAGGAGTATTAGTATTAGGATTTAGGTCTAGGATAGTTAGATTAGGATAGGTTTTAAACTCAGATTAAGTTTACATTTAGGGCACGCCTGGGCCTGATCAACACAATTAGGCAAGCCACGTTTCAAAAAATACACACCCAACAAAGGCAAGAGCTATGCTCGGTACTTGAGTTTAGTACAGCCCTCGTGGCCACCACAAAGAAACCCGGTCATTACCTTCTATTTGACTGGAATCTCAGTTATTCTCACGTTATTTTTTTATTAGTCCGAATCCACCACCACTCCATACCATGCTCGTTCCTCATGTCGCAAGAGGGATTAAAATTTTACACACATAACTTTGGTAGAAATACTATAAATCTAATTAACCCAGAAAAATATTATTCAACTCGAATATCGGTCGTGATTTTTTGTTTCAATAATTCCACTCACGTCCATCTCCACCCCTCGAAGTTAAATGACCAAATAAATGTCATAATTAAACTCAGCGACATTCATAACCCTGTATTTGACTCTAATCTCGGTTTTATTCGCGTTGTTTATTTTTAACTCACGTTGACCCCCACCCCTAAAGTGAGCTCCCTTCCAATCCCGAAATGGGTTCAAATTAAATTCGGAGAACGTGTAGAGAAATTTTAATAATCTCATTGTTCCCGAAATATATTTATTCGGCGTGAAATTCGGAGCTTTACTTTTAAAATTTCTACTCCTTACCCACCTCCACCCAACTTTTCTCACCTTACTCCACTCACTCGGGTTGCTTCTATTGTCATAAATAAACTCAGGGACATCCATTACCTTCGATACGAATAGAATCTTGGTTGTATTAGCGTTATTTTCCGGTATCTCACCTCCACACCCACCACTAACGTGAACTCACTCATGTCGCTAGGTGTTGAATTTTATAAACATAAAATGTGTGGAAATACTATAAATGTAGTTATCTCTTAAATTATTTATTCCACGCAAATATCGACCTTTTAACATGTTAGATAATTTCCATGCCCGGTCCTGCCCTTAGTGTTAGATGGCCAATTGAATATCATAATTAAACTCTGCGACATCAACAACCCTGCAATTGACTGTCATCTCGAATTTATTCGCGTTATTTATTTGTAACGCCCGTTTACCTTCACCCCTAAGAGTGCTCATTTTCCATCCTGTAGGGGATGAAAGTATACTCAGATAACATGGGTTAAAAAACTATCTCTTAGAAATATTTATCTGCCTAAATATCGGCTGTTGTAGCATCTTTGAATGTTTCCACCCCCTTCTCCTAAGAGTGCTTCCCTCTCATTCTGAAAGGGGTTAAATTTTACAAACAACATCGGTAGATATTTTATCAATGTCATTGACCACGAAAATTAATTATGTTACAATTAAATGTATTTATCCGTTAAAAATATTTAACGCAAATATCGACATGTTAGAAAAAATCCACTCCCGCCCTTGGGGTTAAATATCCAATTAAATGATATAATTGAACTCAACGACATCAATAACCTTGGATTTGACTCGAAACTTGGTTGTTATTTAATTGTAGCGTTTCTCCACCCCACTCCTAAAAGTGCTCTACTGATAAGCCCGAAAGAAATTGAAGTTCTCCGTGTATTCGCGTTATTTTCCTGTAAAGAATCTCCACCCCTAACCCTTAGGGTGTCCATTTCCCAGGGTGTAGGGGGTGAAAATTATATTCAGATAACATCGGTAGAAACACTATCAAAATATTTGACCCCTAAAAATATTTAAAAACAAACAAACATACATACAAACAAACAAACAAACATACATACATACATACATACAGACATACATACATACATACATACATACATACATACATACAAACAAACGCTCTGTTTTATTTATTAGATTAACGAAATGCTACGGGCTCCACCCCTTATTGCGTCGAAATTCTCGCTTGTTTAAAATTCTTGTGAAGTGCTATGCCTAAATTTTCTACAATTATTTCATAATTTTCATAATCTTACATAATTTTCATCGTACCGGCTTCTGTGCATCGATTTGTACGAGTTGTTTCAATGGCTCGATGAGCGTATAGAGTATGGGTACATACCTATATTTTATTTTCTTGTAAATAAATTAACTGCTACAAATTTTATATTACAAAATATTTGTTTCTTTAATTCATTCGCCAGATATGAGAGAGAATTGGAGGCCCGCTTATACTTCCCCGTGGCACACCGGATGCAATTGCTGCAGGATCTGAAGAGTTCACCATTTACCAGAACTTGATTCTTACGATTTTAGTTTTCTAGAACAGAAGAGATGCTTACCAGCTATGGAAGTAATGGAAGAGAATTAACAGTTTAGAATAGAAACATCAACAGGCCAGGAAATCGAACACCGGTACGCGGTAGCTCTAGCTACTGAGCTATGTCCGTCGATTCATGCGAATTCTCACTAACCGTTTTACACACCTAAAAAAGTCACTATTCGAATCTTTTAATTTACCTGAATAGCCTTTAGAGCAGAGTTTGATTGAAAGCAGCCAATTCAATGTATCTATAATCAATTTACACACAATATCCCGTCTCTATTGAAGACTTAAATTAGGTCGTCAGGGATGTGATTAGTATATTATTGGATAACTTGTGTTCACAACTGTTAGACAGATAGATAAAGCTCGCATGGGATCGGGAGTCTGCGATAGTTAGAGCGCCTTAGTCACTGCTTTCGTACCTCATTGACAAATATTCGTCGAGCTGAGCAACGATTGCCAATTTTTATGATTTGACATAATTTATTTGAAACAGTAATATATTCTAAAGTTCCATTACTTGATATGCAAGACTATTTATAGTTGTAAATGCTGTAGTCTAATAATATACTGTAATATACAAAAAAGGAAGGCGTTAATTAAATGAAAATATAAAAACTTTAAAAACAAATTTATTTTCGATGTTTGAAACAATTACAATAAAATATAATTTATCTCAGGGTCATTACTGGGTTTGATAATGGCTAATCATTTATTTAGAAATCTTATCAACACAAAATTCAATAAAAAGATTTACTCGTCAATTAACAAAGACGAAATTTACTTGTCGACACAATTAAACTAAAAAGATGGATTCTACTTAACAAATTTTATCAAAGGAAGGGAACGAAATCTGACTTCTATCTTTTAATCCGGTTTACATAATTAATTGTTTCATATTGGTACTCACGGCAGCATTCCAGGATACCTTGTACTTGACGAGACACTAAGGCGGGGTTTTGCACTCCTTCTAATAACTCACAGATTCTAAAATTAATATTTCTTTGGATCAAAATCAGGAACCAGGAACCTCCTCTCCGTCTCTACCTCACTCGGCTGACTCCTGCTACTTCTCTGCCTGGCTATGTTCACCAAAACTGTCTGTGCTTAGCAGGTTTTATAATTCTGCGTGTGTGAATGTTTTATCTATGCTTTCCTGCAAGCTCGTTTCGATTCTCGCTCTCGCCTTTCGCTTTCGTCCTCGTCTCTCGGTACGTGTTTCAATCTCCAAGTTCCAAAAGTTCTTTCACGACCACCCGATCGCTGAGGATTCGAAATACGGACTGAACTCTACCGTATCTTAATGTGAACTCCACTCTACCGTAACGTGATCTGCACTCTCTCATACCATAACGTGAACTCTCTCCTCAATATTTTAATGCAACCTGTACTTGACCAAACCTTCCAGCCAACTGAACTACCGTCTCGCAAATTTTGAGCGCGCCTCGCCTCTTCCGACAAAGGAAACAATACCTGGCTACGTTGTTGCTGTGTTCTGTACCGCCGTCAAGAATATGTTTCTCTAACAATTTAGATTATCAAATTTACAATTAATGAGTTAATTAATTGGCATTACTATACAATAATTTCAAATCAGAAATATGTTTGTATTATTTGTCAAATTTTTACAAACGTTAAAGGTACGGAAATTTTTGTTGCATGTTGATATTAAAATACAAACAATGATTAATGGGACCGTCCAATTAAGTTAATTGATTCATTACAAAGATGCAAGTGGGCGTGTGTTGTATCCTGCACTGTTATCTGTATAATATAAAAATATAACAACACAGGACGTTAAAAACATAAATCTACTTGAAAGCTCTCCGTAGGAATTTCCAGGAATATTCCAATGGCACTAAAAGCAGTTTTAACAAGTTGAATACATGTAAGCGTTAGTCCAAAATGAGTGTTTTGGAATCGACAAGGTGCATTAAAGATGTTAATGAAGCGTGTAGTTCGTGTTGCACGGAGCTTGTCCAGTCACGGGAGTCAGTCAGCGCAGTTGAAAGCCAAATTAATGGGGATTAGATGATATTTAATTCCAAGGAAGCCTGAATCGAATGCACCAATTCCCATCTGTGAAATGGCAACATGCAGCATTACCGCAAATCACCCTCCCACGCAGCAGCAGCCTTTGCAATGGCGGTGACACGCCTCCCGCCCCTTCCCTATGCGATAATTTTCATTCGCCAGTCATGTGCGAAAATTCTAATTACTCGTCCACAAACACATTCATTACTCCACAAACGAAGCATGCTTCCACACACAAAAAATTAATATGACCGGATCTGTTTTCTAGTGCATATTTTTAATCTGTCATTAACGGCGATGACGAAGCGAACTTTCCTGTTGACGAACGATCTGAGTCAATCGGGCTGTTAAATAATACTAGGGTAGAGACTACGTGATGAAACGCTACAATTACATTACCTGGAAGGAGCGTTAGAATTTACGACACAAATGTAAAGTTACTAACTCATATAGATTGTGATGCATGCATTGAAACTTAAATATCGTAAGGCAAGGTAACAACAATGACATTAAAGACACTGACCGTTTGGTGTGATCTACATTTTCCCAACTTTTGTATGTTGCGGTTTAGGAACCAAAAAAGCTCACGGATGAAAATAAACAATAACCATAAATTGTATAATAAAATTGTAATTAATTATATTATAATGGAATTTTAAAATAAATAATTACTCGATACACGTAACTTCGTATAAATCCAACAACAGCACTTTGAAAATTAAAGAAATACACCAATTAAACTATGTAATAAAACTAGACATTGTAGCTAACAAAGCAGGTGTATAGAATTTTTTTCATTAATTTTTAGAAACACCGATACAGTACAAATACTTGTATCTGTTTCGACTATCTTTTCATACTAATTTCCTGGCAGGCCAATATGGATTTGAATACAGCACACTCTTTGGATAAATCTTCTATATTTTATCTCCATCAAGGTTGTAGTTAAGGTTTAATCATACCCATTATTGGTCGAGTATGCCTCCATTTTAGAATTATTTTCTATCCCACGATATGTGGAATAGAGAACACGGAAGGTGACGCCCTCACCAGTGTTTCAGGAGTAAAGAAATAAGAAAATGAGATATTGAAATGGTGGTTGACGATGGTGGAATTGTTATACTACAAACATTTATTGAATTAGTTGTCGAAGTATGCGAAATGTGAGAGGTGGAAGATTATTGTAATTATAATTATAACAGATTCAATTATTTCTGTCCCGAATTAAATTTATTGCTCATTATCAATTCCATTTATTTCAATAATTAAACTCGGTCGTATAAATATTACGACTAGTAAAATTTCATCTTGAATTGAAGCGGACTCTTCATCAGTAAAATGTTTTGCCGTGTTGCATATAGATTTATTGTTCCTACTTTTGCGTAAAGCACATAAATAGCAAAAACCGAGATGATTTGGCGCCCTAAATTTCAACCCCGTCTTCCTGACGCAAACTTTTTAACAGACTCCGTCGCATATCACGACCAGTGTGTTCCATGCGATGTAATCTCTCTCGCGTCAAGGATATAACCCATAAAGCAGTCGGTTCTCAAGCGCCTTGCATTAATAATACACCAACCAAACTTTACTCTGCCTCCTGAAAATTACGTTCGTAAAAAAAGACAATCTTCCTAAATGGCCTCGGCACTGCAAAGAAAATTTCGGGATTCTCGGTTAATTTGTACGCAGAAGAGTTTCCAGGATGGAATTAAAAATCAAACAAAGTTTACTCTTTGTTAATTAACAGCATTTCTAAAAAACAATAATTTGCCTATTAATGTAGAAAGTAAAACAGGGTGTAAACGTAGATAAACCGCTGAAATATAAAAATAAAAGTTGTTATAATTTTGTTAGCGTCTTTATTACTTTTATGTGCTGCAATAGCAGACTTCATATTTCAAATTACTGACGTAAAGTTTGATCGATTATTTAAATGTGGAATTTTAAAAATTTTGGATATAATTATTTAATATCGCATTAACATTTCAATAATTGATTCGTGATATTTTGTTTGAAAGAGTTCAGCTGTACTCTTGCTGGAATTTAAGTTCTCCACCCACTGAAAACGTGAACAGACCGACGTCAGCCGAAGGTTCGTCCACTCAAGACAATTTAGTCAGTTTATTCGCCAGTTGTTTCAAGTACTATTGCGTATAGTAGGAAATAATTTTTTATTATGTATATTTTTTATTATTGGAATGGATCCTTATTATTTACATTATTTATTATCAATTCACGTAGTGGATTATTGCACAAGGAATAAAATATTCTCAATTAAACTAGGAAATATTTTTTTATATTTTAAGTATTTAAAAAAAAATTATATCTCATACATAAATTGAACAAAGCGTTAATATTCCACAACAAACGCCAGAATCGGGTTTAAATTAAAAAAATCGAGTTCGGCGTTACACTTCTATTATAAGATAAAATTATAAATATTTACTGACCCTGATTAATCAAACCAATACTTTTTATCAGTATTGTTAAATCTTTTGTCGTCGCATGACGGACGTTACCTCGAATTTATGGAAGTTTATTACACCACTGCTGGCCTACACTATATATCCGTACTTCCATGGGAAGACGTCTTTTCTTCATTACCATGTCGGCTTTTAGATGTAGAATAAAATCGGGAAATTGAGCCGTCCGTCCGCTTTTCCTTTTCATGTTACTGCGAACCTGCTACTTAGAGAGAGAGAACCGTTGCTCTGTTCCCCGCAGTTTTGCCAACTGTGCCTCTGAAAGGGTACATTTAATCTGCTAAGATGGCCGCAGCTGAAAGCTAGATGCCTCTCACTCTACACACAAGGCTCATGCTCTTGACGATGATTATTAGAGTGTTTAAAAATATAGCAATGATTGAAAGATTAATTCATACAATTAAACTTTTTCATTTTTCAAATTAATCATAACCGACAGGTTACATAGAGATTTAACGAGTGATTTAATTAATAATTATTAATACGACGTTAGTTTCCGGACAAATATGAGAAACAATTACATAGAAAAAAAATTAAACATTGCTAGACGTTTCGACGCTTCTTTCGTTATTTATGGAGAAAATCAAATAGTTTTCGAAAATAACAATAATCCTGTAATTAATTTTTTCCTTACATTAGGAAACTTACTTCCAAAATAGTCGGCCTCAAAAATCGGGCATTATTTTAAGGTGACTACCAATTTCTCTATGTGAAATACGACAGAATACCTAAACAGAAATATAATTTACTTCATCTGTTTTACTCTCAAAAACTGTAATAGTTTACTTTATGGATTACAAAAGATAAGAAAATTTTATTAATTGCGTCAGACTATAAAATGATTAATACAAGTCATCAACGTAACAGGCAAGCACAACACAATCAGTAAAAACAAACATGAATAAAGATTCGTCAAGAAGTTAAAAATTTATGCTGTTTAAGGACATCTACAATTATCTTTTACTAAATTGGTGACTGCCTAAATGTTAGAATTCTAACAGTTCTGCAAAATGTCTTAATATATGTAAGATTTGCTCAGAAAATGTTGATGATAGTAATTATGAACCCGTCAGTTAAAATGCAGCTACTTTAGTCAAAAATATAGTTGAAAATGGTGAAGTGACATTATTGAAAGATTTAATCGTATATTTAATGAAGTAGTTGTAGCTCTTACTCCGCCAATGGAATGAATATATGGCTAATTGATATATATATATATATATATTGTAATACCCAGTTAAGAAGGACATGAATTTTGTTCTTATTTCATCAGATTTGTTTACTAACTCAGACTGGGGATTCTTGGGTGGCTCTTAGAGAAGTGGAGGACTATAATTGGACGTTTATCGGCTCTTAGAGCTAATGGTTGTGACCGACATCTGGACGGAACCCTAAAGGCATAATGACAGAAGTTTTATGGACATACAATTATATTAAAAGGAAATATTTGTTTTAATTGTATTGAGTGGCTCTCGGACCGTGAGAAAGCCAACAGCTGGTGTTTGTTTGGCGAACGTGAAAACTCAAAAACTGTGAAAACAAGGGAATATTCTGGAGAGGGGGAAAGCCGATAAAAGCAGTTGGACTGGAGACCTCAAGGGAGATGGATGTGACAGTTGGACTCGAGACCTAAGAACAATTGGACAGGAGACCTCAGACGAGTTGGACGTGAGAGTTGGAAGGTGATGGACGTGGAGTGTGGTAGCAGAATCTGTACTAGAAAGTCATAGGAGAGTGAAGTTCGAGTCAGCAGACATCAGGAGAGATCATCGGATGGTAGGCCAAGCTAGGTGGCCGAGGGTAATCAGTTAGACATCAGTCATCAACAGTCGGTAGGAGTTTCGTCGTGGAAATCTGTCTGCCAGCAGAGTTGGTTGAATTCGTCGTGAGGGTAACGTCATCGAGAAGAGGTGGCTGTGAAAGCAAAGTGTGAGCGCAACCTGGTGCTATTTATGCCTATATAAAGAGAGTGTGTGCTGGTATGCGAGAGATCCAAATTGCATGGACCAGATAGATTGTAAGTTTATTTTTTTCTGTATTCATAGTTGTAAATTGTTAAACAAGGGTAAAGAGTCAGATTTCGATTATTTTAACTGCATTGTTTAATTTTAAATTTTGTGTTCCGTTACCTTATCAACCCAGTAAAGACCCTGGGGTACAGAGTATGTATTCTATAAATAAATGTATTCTAGATTAATAAAATTGTTTTGTTAATATATATATATATATATATATATATATATATATATATATTACTTACAGTCGCATAAACAGCTCAGGTTATTAGCGAATAATTAAGGGAACTTATTTTGCCTTGTCGGGGGACGAATTTGAAGAGAGTTTCTCTCAAGCACACAAATAGCCATTCAAACTGGGGACCTCTGTGATTCGAGGCAGTTATGCTGAACCCTACACCACAGGAGGTCGGCTAATTAATATTTACTAAGCCGTGATTAGCCATATTGTGTAACAATTATATCAATTAAATTCTTAACATATCCACAACATAATATTAGAAATGGCACCTAAAATATCGGAAGTAAATACGTAAAATATAATTATATATGTATCGCACCTTCATAGGATGTGTATTGAAATACATGTACAGTTATCAAACAATTTTTTCTACTAACGAAGTATAGATTTGGTGTGGAATCCTAAATATGAATTAGAATTTTCTAGTCCACCGAAATGAGCAGATTCCTCTCGGCGTCTGAGCAGGCATCCAACTTCTTTCCCCCAAACGCTCGGCGAGCACTTTATCTTGCGACGGCGTGTCATCTTCAATTTGTTGAGTCACAAAAAACTGTCCGAAAGACTGTATGAAATTCATATCGGTGAAACCTAATGCCGTCTGGAATGGTAGAGGGCGTGCTAGATTTCTTTCTCCGATGGCTCGGAAAGAATGTAATTTCTCCGATCTCTTACTCGAGAGATGGAACCTACATGTTCTAAACGAAAAAATGTCTACAAATTTTTAGCTGATCAAGGCTGTAAAACAGAACTGCGCAAATTGTATATATACATTATATTGCATAACTGTCTAAATTATTATATTTATCGAGAAACTAATTAGGGTAAGAGAACTGAAATTAACTGAAGTAATGAAGTATTAGTGTGTTGCAAAGCAATATACAGCGTGTGTTAGTGAACGAATCTTGGTACATTTGAAATGCACTGATTCATAAAAGGCAGTGTGATATGCAGATTACACATGAATTCTAATCAACTGGCTATCAATCCATTAATACTTAGATTTTCTTTAGACTAATAACTATTCAATAATTATATAGAAAAGAATTTTTAGTCTCAATATTTTCAATTATGTTATTTTCTTCAGAAGCTTTAAATTTTATTAAACACTAGCTGGGTGCCTGGCGTTGCCCGTGTATTTATTTATATAAACCCGAAAAAGTATTAAATTCTATACTAATCTTTAGACAAGAAAAATTTAACCTAAATATAATTGTTCCTAGTTCCGTACATACTTTCGATCGATAGTGCATTAATTGAACAGTTATACAATACATTAAATTTTATTCCGCAAGGATCGTAAAGTATTTCGTATTTTTTAATTATCATTCGATGGAGTATTACTGGATAAAACTATCCTTGCCTTATTTAATTACGGATAAAGGAACTGTTTCTTTTGTTCGTCGCGTAGTTACGTCTCTCTCTTGCGTGACGTCATGGTATCTTGGAGCGCAGGATTTTCACACCAAATAATCACACATTTTTTAATTATAATTCTTTCTAAATTTATGCTACGGGTTTCTAACCCTCACAGTACCGTTTCTCGTATTTTTAAGAATGTGTGTTTCAATCAGTCCACGCGTTTAAATCTGTATAGAGATTAACGTAAATACATACATACATACATACATACAAATATACAAATATACATAATTTTTTATTATATAGATAATGTATCTTCTAATCTTGAAAAACTGATTGCTTACGTGCGTGTGTTTGTGTGTGTATATTTTCCGCATACAAAATTATACGAGAGGAGCAATTTTAGGATCCGGGAACAATCACAGTGTGGGTAAGACACGACTAGAATTCCTAGAAACGGGGGTAAATGGATGTAGTATTTGTAAAACATGTAAAAACGACCTGTAGTATCGTTCAATAATTCATTTTCGGGATCAATTAGGTTTGACGTGTCTCTTCTGATGTTGTCAGTGTAAAGTTTTTAGGCCTAGTGGCAGGGACACAACTACCCTTGGGGAAATCTGTTAGATAAAAAATAATGTGAAAACAATCGAGATCGGTGTAGACTCCAGAATTATGGAAGTTGACGAGGTTAATCTTGGCATTCAACATGCTGGTTAAGTTGTAGTTCAGCCCCTATGAGTAGGGGTGAAACAAAGTTGCGTACAAAATCTTAAGTGTGGAGCAATCTCGACCAACCTTTGTACACGTGTTACTTTAGCACCTTTAGGGGTTAAATTAGATGGTTTGGCTTTTTCAAATATAACAAGTGTCGAATAAAAAGTTTTCTGGGTTGCTAGGGTTGTTGTGCCAGGGATTGGTGTCGAATCCGGGGTTGTAGGCGCCGTTTAATTTAAATCACGCTACAGTAACGTTATGGAACTGTGTAGGTGTGGACGGGGATGACAAAAATGTGTTCGTGTAAACTTTCTAACGCGTGGAGCAAATTCAAAACGACTTGGTAAGCATGTTACTCTGTAGGAACACTGTATGGTGGCAAAACATCCCTTAGGATAAGAGGGTGTCAGAAGAAATCTGTGGAAACAAAAAGATTACGAATCTATGAGATTGACGGTGTCAGTCTCGATATTGTTAGTGCCTAAAGGCATGGGAGTTTCCTGGAGTATGTTTACTCGTATTAGGTACCTGACGTTTTTCGAGTATATTTGGTACTGGAGTATTTTCGACGCTCTTACGGTATAGAGAATATTTTTGACTTCATTAAGGTAACAGGTGAATTTTTCATTATATTAATGCAATGATATATATTTACTCTCAACTTACGAATTTATCGAACTAGAATAATTCTTAGGTTGGTTTAAAGTAGCGTCAGTCAGCATTCTGGTAAAGTTGATGTTAGCCCCCAGTCAGCGTAGAACGGAGAGGGGAACGTGTAGCGGTAAATGTTCCATAAAACAGACGGTGTCGATTCTGGTTAAATCAAATATTTACCAAGAGATTGTCGAATTAATTCATTCTCCGGGCTAATATAAATAAATAAATACCCGGCAAACGCTGTGCTTTCAATTAGTTTATTAAATGAAATGCAGAGATTGTAAAAATTACATAGAACTTCCACAGATCTAAAATAATGAGGATATACAACGATGTAAATAACTTAAATACAAAAACTAACTCAGCCATATCGATACATGCAAAACACATAAGACGCAAAATAGACTACGTCAATGTAAAAATACTACTTAAAATGGAACACAGTTATATGCGAAAAGTTCTAGTCTATTCACGAGTACAAATACACAGAACAAACATTGAATAAGAGAAAAGATATCGGAGATAATCGAAAACACTATGCAAACATTTTAAATCTAATATAAAGAGGAGAAAATATATCGATATCAAATTGGGAAAAAATACGTGACATGAGACATGACGTAATCTGAAATCCCAGATAACAGATTGCGAATATACTCGAAAACACGTATAAAGAGGAAAAAATATGTTCGGACAATGCATATGGCAGCTACGTTTGATCAATTGACATACGAGGTGTATTTAGTAAATTTTGCCAATATGTAATAAAGGTTGTTACAAATTCATTCAATTGCAGTTATTAATCATACAATATTTTTGATCAACAGATGAATATGCCAAATAATGGCTGAATGCTTATAATATAAGGAGTATTTTAAATCAATTACAATCTGACACCATTTTTGTATCATTATAGTAAAATCGAGTTTAAGATTTTATTATACAAATGTGACGGCTGACAGAAATATACAGTCAAAAATATATTTTACGAATTTTTTTTCTAATAGAATAAATGCAGATCGCTCCACACTATCCCTAACAACTCCACTACGAGTTAAAACATTCAGCAGTTTATCGGATTAAAACAACCTCACATTACACCACTTCACAACGCAACACTGATTGAGATTGAAGTTTTACGCACTAAATTTGCATAGCCTCATGATAAAGTAATTTAGCCGCGATGAGCTTAATTGAATTTGCGTGGGCGAGATTTGTCTTGACACCGCGCGCCTAGCACTGTGGAATTAATTGCATGCCAGCTGATACTGTGGTGGTCGATTCGATAGCTCGTCGATACCAGAACATCAGTAGGTATGACGATGCAAAATACTTGAAACAAATCACAGGAAACAAGTATTAAACTTTTTAACCTGTCTATCAAGTATGCTTAATAATGCACAAACTGAGAAATATATTCAGGATGAATTTCCTGAATGCACAGGTAAAAAAACCTTCGAAGCTCTACGTAGAAATATAATTTGGAATTTGATAATTATATATATATATATATATATATATATATATATATATATATATATATTTGTATTATAGTTTAATGCGTCTATAGATTAGAAAAAAGGTTGTGCCTCGTATTGCACAACTAAGTATTATTTTACAGATTAGAACTTTACTACAACAACCAGTTAATTAAATTAATCTTTATTAGAAATTTAAACAGTAATGCACAGCAAACCTTTAAACGTAAACGATTAAATAAACAGTGTTATAATTTACTGAGAATATAAAATCAAATATTAAGACATATTGCGGGAATATTACGGAAAGTTGAAAATAATCTTCACAGAATATACTAGGGGATTTTTTTTTTAAAAAAAGTAAAATAGAGGGCACTGAACTGATTTGCAAATTAGCAAGGTGGACGGACTTCTAAGGAATCTCCAAACCTTTAGCGGTGAATTGTATTTCGAAATTAAGCGCTCCCTTCTTACACATTATCTCACTTACTACCTACAGCAATAAATTAAGAAAAAATACTCAAATGTATTTCAAACCAGCACACGAAACATCACTGAATTATTTTTTCATGCATTCACTTCTCAGTGTAAAATTATGCGTTCATTTTAAACGAACAAAATCATACTTCAAGTAGAGGTGTTAGGTTTGTAACACGCATACCCTTTAGGCAAACATATTTTGGGAAGAAGGATAATTTTTAGAACTAACTACCACGAGCCTTTCTCGTGTACTACAGCGAGATAGCTACAATAATTACGAGTAATTATTATAAAAGCATAAATAATCGCGAAAAGGGCGTACTCTGAGGGTCATTATGTATATATTCTTAAGGTAGTACGTCACACAATTTTGATAGTATCATTGGCCTGATTGACATGGTCCTCGTGCATCCTTTACGACCTATGAGAATATTTTACGTTTGAAACATGGTCTAATGAGATTATATTATCGTGTTTTGATGGTCTGTGCTTCATCTTGCTGAGTGGCAAGCTTGTGCGTGGCCTGACGCTCAGCAATAAGAGATGAAGTCCGCGACACGCACAATGCCATCCTTCCACAACAGGGACACAAACAAAGCCAGCCCGCCCAAGAAGTTCATACGTGACATCGATTTGTGAAGGCAAATGTTTAGCCTCGGTGGTCCCTCGGGAGGTACATACTCGTAGCACGCTGTGTGCACGTGCAGAATAATTGATGGCTCTTGGTAAAACTCAATTTCCAACTTCGAGCAAAACTCTCCAGGGCCACGTCTTAGTAAAAGTAACCGGAAGACTTACATTTATGAAACCAGAAACTCAACAAAGGTGATGCCTACTATAGATTCTTCAACTGTCTGAAGAAGTACTTGTCTCGTTAGGAGTATAACAATCAACTGATTTCTAGTTTATCACAGATCTCAGTGTAGTCGTGATATATAAAGAATTCATGGTCTCTGACGTTTCAACAAAGCTTTGATGGAAACCTAATATCAAAAACTTTATTTTATTATCCAAAATTGTTCTGGTTTTGAAATTATTATCATAATTTTTTTTCTGCTAGAGACAATGGAACACCCGATAATTTAATCACTAAATATCCCAAATTGGTGTAATAATGCCTACAATAAAATAGATAAATTGCAATTGCAAAACTGCCATTTCTTACAGTATATTCCAGACATGTGGATGACTTGATGTGGTTCTCCAACACGATCCTACACGTCACAGTGCCCACTACATTTCATATTAATCTGCTTTCTATTACTATACCCTGACGATTATAGTCCAAAGCAGCAATATCTATTCGCACAAAGAATAGTGCACATGTTTTTAATACAAATTAACTCATTATAGTGAATTAAAATTTCTTTACGGAATGATGATAATCACTCCCCGATTAATTTATTTTCAACAAAATATTACAATAGAATTTTGAAATTAACTAAGATAAGAAAGTTTTTATACAGTTCCACGTTTATAAAACGAAACTGTTAAATTCGACACCCTACATTGATGATTTGTTGACTAGCATCTGATTTATACAGAATTATTTCCAATGATCGCAATTAACGGGCATTATATCATAATAGGGACAATTATTCTACTAACTATACTCCACACGTGAATGTTGTTTAATAAATTACTGATTACTGTCTAATAACAATAATTAATTTATCTTTCTTAAATTTCACTAGTTTTTTTTTCTTATACTGAAGCGCGGAATCATTAACATCCATTTGATTATTCTGATTCTCAATCACAGTGCAAACAATCAATTGTGACTGAGCGTCTATAATAATGTATTAATTTTAATAATATAATAATGTATTAATTTATTTGAATTATTATTAAATTTTATATTCTAATTTTAATGTTAAGAATAATTTCTTGTATGTCACATTATATCTTTGAACAAAGTAAATTACAACAAAATGAAAGGAAACAGTTCTCTCTCAGGTAAAACTTCCCGGAGGGGCTTCCTATGGGACTGCCTTCTCCTCAAACCCCCTCTAGTTAACCCTTAGCTACCTTGCTCTACCTTTCCGCATCCCCCATTTACTCCCTTTCCTATGCCATAAGAGGGGAGTTGCCACTATATGGATTACCCTATACATAACGTATCTACATCTTCCTCCTCCTCCTCCTCCTCCTCCTCTCTCTAGTTAATTGAAGTAAGACCGAGGCACCTCGGTCAGTTTTGAGTGGTGTATGTGCCAGGGTAGACTTGGTCATTCGGTAAGAGTTGTCCGCTATTCCTATTGGAATAGTCAGCCAGCTGCCAAATAAACCGATCGAGCCACGAAGATCAGAATGCTGCAACCCCACAGCAAACCCTTCTCCTGTCATACGAAAGGCGTGGGACAATTACCAAATGGTCGAAGTTCCTGATGCAGATTTCTCTAGGGTTTTTCTTGCATCATGATAGGCGAATTGCGGGGTAGGATCCTTAAAACTGCAGCCCTTTTCCTAGTTGACCCCTGCTCTACAATGCTGTATCCCCCCTTTCGGTCCTTTTCCTATGCTATAAGAGGGGTTGGCCACTATAGATAGACTGTCTACACCTTCTTTCCGAGCGTATATACACATATAAGTATATAAATATCTTTTCGCTAGTCTGTTATAACAACAAATTTAATAATACATTCACTAGATAATTTCGTACATTTCAAGCGCCCGTAAAGAACTTACAATTCAGAAAGTGAGATAACGTAAATCAGTTCGGAATATTTCGAAAGAGGCATAAGCTACATTTCAGGAAGATTTGGCAAGATCGATTAGACCGTTCCCTACATCTTAACAAGGTTTAGAAGTAAAAGATAATTTAATTTGAAAAGGTTTCGGGGGAGAATGAAAGTTGCTGTGCGTATAATGAGAGCAGTGTTTAGAACCGATGATAAAGATCCATGTCGTACGATTGCGCACTGTCACAAATTATATCTTGTGATGAGACTTGACGCCTACCCTCTGCGCTCTCGCTTCCTTATGTGCTTTGTTAGTCTCAGACTTGCATCTTTCGAGAGTAGAGGATGCTATCTTTATTCGGTAGGAGCAGTGTATAAACGACATAATGAAGTTTGCTCCAGACAGAAATGAAGAGTTGAGCGTGTGTTTCGCTGTATATGAAAATTCGCCTGAAGTTTCTTGTTATGTGCAAATATTGTAAGATTCGTTTAGAACCAACTAAAATTGTAAATCAAAGAGCCACAATAGAAATAAAAATTCTATATCAACGATCACTAAATTTTGCAAAAAGTATTTTGACGAATTAGTATTTTGTAATTTGTAATTTGAATGCTTCAGTGTCTGTGGTTTTAAAATAAAAAATAGCATATTACTAACAATTCATTATATATTTTTGAATACTTAAGTGAATAATGTTCTAATAATGTATTCGAAGTTGCGTAATCTAAAACTACTTCGAATATGAACTTATACAAGAAAAATGCTCAGATGTATGTATTCGTTTCTCTGTAACAACGAGAACAGTTTAATACACACACTTCTACTACAAACTACTACATTACCAAATGAAAATTAATTAATTTTGGTTTATTAATCATTATGCCAAGTGATTTAATACTCCTTAATAAAATTAATATACGGTTATCTTTCTCCTACCATATGGAAACACAGAAATTAAAGCTTTTCAAGTGCACGACAATTTAAATAAAAATATTCTGTAGACCGAAAAAATGGCCCTAGCAAAATAGTTAAAATCTGGTTTCTGCGAATTGTAATATCTGAAATATTATACATTAATCGTGTTATATGTTATACATTGACTTAATGTTAAAACCAAGACAAATTCGTAGAGTAAAATTTACAATTAAATCGTAAACTTGTAATTTTAAACATTAATCTCACAAGTCTTTTGGTCCAAATTGCTTATTTTTAACTTCAAATTTAGTTATTACAATCCATGATCAACTATCAAAGAACGAAGGCTTTCCCGGTGTATTTCTTCATGATCAACTATATTCCTATATATATATATATATATATATATATATATATATATTACTGGATTTGTCTTTAATTAAAGTTTATTTAAATTCTTGTCTGTTTCTTGTCTATCCATTTTTCCATACTAAATTAATTTATTAACTATTTTGAGAACCTGTTCGATCAGCGGTTGGAGAGAGTGGCTGGAGGAGAGAGAGAGAGAGTGGCTGGAGGAGAGTGGCTGGAGGAGAGAGAGAGAGAGTGGCTGGAGGAGAGAGAGAGAGAGTGGCTGGAGGAGAGAGAGAGAGAGTGGCTGGAGGAGAGAGAGAGAGAGAGTGGCTGGAGGAGAGAGAGAGAGAGAGTGGCTGGAGAGAGAGAGAGAGTGGCTGGAGGAGAGAGAGAGAGAGAGTGGCTGGAGGAGAGAGAGAGGCTGGAGGAGAGTGGCTGGAGGAGAGAGAGAGAGAGTGGCTGGAGGAGAGTGGCTGGAGGAGAGAGAGAGAGTGGCTGGAGAAGAGTGGCTGGAGGAGAGAGAGAGAGTGGCTGGAGGAGAGTGGCTGGAGGATGGAGAGAGAGAGAGGGTGGCTGGAGGATGGAGAGAGAGAGAGAGAGAGAGTGGCTGGAGGATGGAGAGAGAGAGAGAGAGAGAGAGAGTGGCTGGAGGAGAGAGAGAGGCTGGAGGAGAGTGGCTGGAGGAGAGAGAGAGAGTGGCTGGAGGAGAGTGGCTGGAGGAGAGAGAGAGAGAGAGTGGCTGGAGGAGAGTGTCTGGAGGAGAGAGAGAGTGGCTGGAGGAGAGAGAGAGAGTGGCTGGAGGAGAGAGAGAGAGAGTGGCTGGAGGAGAGAGAGTGGCTGGAGGAGAGTGGCTGGAGGAGAGTGGCTGGAGGAGAGTGGCTGGAGGGGAGAGAGAGAGGGTGGCTGGAGGGGAGAGAGAGGGTGGCTGGAGGGGAGAGAGAGAGAGGGTGGCTGGAGGGGAGAGAGAGTGGCTGGAGGAGAGGGAGAGTGGCTGGAGGAGAGAGAGAGAGAGTGGCTGGAGGAGAGAGAGAGAGTGGCTGGAGGAGAGAGAGAGAGTGGCTGGAGGAGAGAGAGAGAGTGGCTGGAGGGGAGAGAGAGAGAGTGGCTGGAGGGGAGAGAGAGAGAGTGGCTGGAGGGGAGAGAGAGAGAGTGGCTGGAGGAGAGAGAGAGAGAGTGGCTGGAGGGGAGAGAGAGAGAGTGGCTGGAGGGGAGAGAGAGAGAGTGGCTGGAGGGGAGAGAGAGAGAGAGTGGCTGGAGGGGAGAGAGAGAGTGGCTGGAGGGGAGAGAGAGTGGCTGGAGGGGAGAGAGAGTGGCTGGAGGGGAGAGAGAGAGTGGCTGGCGGGGAGAGAGAGAGTGGCTGGCGGGGAGAGAGAGAGTGGCTGGAGGGGAGAGAGAGAGTGGCTGGAGGGGAGAGAGAGAGTGGCTGGAGGGGAGAGAGAGAGAGTGGCTGGAGGGGAGAGAGAGAGTGGCTGGAGGGGAGAGAGAGTGGCTGGAGGGGAGAGAGAGAGTGGCTGGAGGGGAGAGAGAGAGTGGCTGGAGGGGAGAGAGAGAGTGGCTGGAGGGGAGAGAGAGAGTGGCTGGAGGGGAGAGAGAGAGTGGCTGGAGGGGAGAGAGAGAGTGGCTGGAGGGGAGAGAGAGAGTGGCTGGAGGGGAGAGAGAGAGTGGCTGGAGGGGGGAGAGAAAGGAGGGGGACAGAGAGAAAGGAGGGGGACAGAGAGAAAGGAGGGGTGTCATCTGGCGCTTATAGCACGATATTGCCTTGTACGCTGACAGCACGTTTACACATAGCACGGCACCTATTAAACTGCTCCAAGTATTTCTCAAGGTGAGTGTGACAGTCTACGTATAGGGTAATCTACGGTTTGACCTCTCCCCTCTTAAAGCTAATGCTAAAAACTAAGTATTATTTAATTTCATTCCAAATACATCTAATAATCTTTTGTAATGTAAATTATGAATACCCACCGCGGGGATGAGTTAAGTGGCTCTTGTAAGTATGATGTCCGGTTTTAATCTTAATTTTACTTACGATGACTATGTTTAAGTGTAGGTACAACTGAAATTTGATTTATTTTATGTATTTTTATGTATTTTTCTCCGGTCTAATGTTTCAGCAAAAATCAAACCCATTTTTTATTCATTCATAAATATAATTCAGAATAAACCCCTTTTCTGTTGCTTCTCGCAGAGCTTCTGCATTTATTCTAAGTCATTATTTTCACTGTTGATGTTTATATGATTTGTGCACAATGAGGGAGGATGAAATGGCTAAACATTTCAAGCAGATATTTCGTAAAATGCAATATTAAAAGGTAGTCGTCTGGGTCAAAACAGGGTAGAATAATGCTTTACTTTTCATTTTCGCAACTCAATGGTAGTAATATTTTTATGCTTATTTTATTTGTTGGAATACCGTAGCGAAGCACTCGTGTTCTGCCAATTTATGCGAAGATATAAATTGCACATTCTTGCAAAAACTTGATTAAGCAATCCAGAATGTGATTCATACTAATATATAGGTAATACCTTAAGATATTAGGAAATACTCTACAATTTTCTACTTCACCAGTTGAGAATATTATCCTCAATAATACATAGTGTGAAAATAATCCGAACTTGTATCGCATAAATAGGATTTTCAGTCTGTCCGAGTTCTTTTAGTTTCAATTTGATTTGTGTGTTCTACATGTAAAATGTTTTTATTGCAGATTACTCCACTTCGTAATAAAATTCGTCCTGAGCAAATAGACTTAAGGCGTCTCAAAGACCAGTTTCAATTAATCTTTTGTACTCAATGGTCGTCTTCGTATTTCATAAATTGGCATTACGGGAGGGATATTTTCCGTGAAGCTGAAAAAGGAAGAGCTTAAGCAAATGGTGACATCAACAAATATGTAAAATTAAATTTATACTGTCCGCTCAAGTACTTTTCTTTATCAAACATTTATAAACATTAAAATATATCTACAAACCCATTTACACTATAATTGATAATTATGAAAATTCTTAATAATTTAAGATACTTTTATAAATTCTATTTATAATAAAACATTTTTTAAAGTACAGTTTTTGTTGCTTTATAGGTTTGAATGAAAGCAAGACAAAAGTTATATCAGTGTCTTCGAACAAATTTTTGTAGTTTCATGTTTTCTATACCATTTTTCATGGTGAAATTCTGGCATATATTCGATACCGCAAAACGGTTTTTTAGGGCAACAGGCTACATGAGGGTAATCCACGTTGGGCAACTCCCCTTTACTATCATAGGAAGGGATTTGAAAGGGGGATGCGGAAGGGTAGAGGAAGGTAGCCAAGGGTTACTAGGGCCCCCGGGCTATGGTTTAAGGATCCTACGCGGCATTCGCCTAAAGAAATTCAGGGAAAACCCTAGAAAAACCTGCATCGGGAAGGTCGGGCATTCATCCCTCGCAGTACCGCAAAACGGACAATGACGGCCAGTGTTTTGATCCCTTTAACGTATTCCAACTGCGGCTGAAGTTCCATTTATAAGCAATTTCTTGGTTGCGTCGTTGCTGAGTCCAGCAATGGACCCAATTTATTATCGCAATGTATGCATGTTCCGCGCTATCAATTCTCCTCCGAAAGAACAGCGCAATAACTCCACCTGTGAAATCGAGCATTTGCAATTCATCTCACCATGATAAACCCTTTTAATCTGTATGGCGTTTTGCCAAAGACAGGCGTTTCATAGAAAAACTCGAATTATAACTGCGGTCAGATTACGAAGCGGGTGCAATAATTCACATTCTAAAAGCAAGAAGCGCGAGGCCTCACTTCAAGCATGATATGAATCTCTCTGTAAATGTTGTACGAAAATATTTAAACAACGCATTATATAAAATTGCAACACAAAATACTCAGCAATTTAACTCTTTTCTACCGCTAAGGTTGTAAATGAAGACAGATCTAAACGTGATATATAAAACCTTTTACGAAGGAAGCGAGTGAAGTCTACATTTCCAAAAATACAAACTTGTCTAAAACGGGAGTCAGTCAAAAAATATCTATCTTCTTTTACGAATCACCGAGTGATTTCTTTTCCCTTTCTTTCCTATTTGTTTCTTTCCAAGGCTTTACTTAATGGCTCTAAATTGGGGTCCGCAGACATCAAGAAAGAAAGAAATTTTTATTTACGAGTAAACAATTCACTTGCCGAGAACCACAATGTAATCTTATGCACCATTTAGTCGTCGCAGAAACAAAGCACTAAACCTCTAACGTTGTCAATAATTTGATGGTTATCCGAAACTAAAGGGAGAATGCGGTATTCAGTTATTCCTAGAGACAAAAAGAAAAACTAATACGTAGGAGGGTAATCAATAAAATTAATCTCCGCAAACAAATCAGCATGTGCTATTTCTTTCGGGGTGCAACAGTAGTAAATTAAAAAAATGGATTCGCATAAATTATACGTATATATAACTGGACAAGTCTTTTGTCCTATGGAGCAGTTTCTTTCTTCCGAAATATAAATATCCTGAAACATTATAGCATTATAGCCATGGCGGAGACCTCAGTATGCAAATAAACTATTTAGAATTCTTTTCAGGGAAAATGGCGAGTCAACGATACACCGTTTAATTTTCCAAGCTCTCAAAGGAATTCTCTAGACTTTCCTCTTGCCCTGGAACGGAACTCTTTCAAAAATAATCTAAGTAACTCATCCGAGAACATATATACAAACTAAGAAAAAATAAATTTGAATGAGTGTTATTACACATTTATACATTCAAACTACACCATCACGAGACTTTTTCTAACAATTAAATTAAAAATAATTTGCAATTTACGATACACGGAAAGTCACTCCAATGTATTGGTGCATAATAAATTAATTATAACTATAAACTTCACAATAGAAATGCTTTGCGTCATTTCAACGTCTGCGATGAATGCTCTGAATATAGAACAGCGAGATTAAAACCGTATGAATATTCTTGAGCAAAACGTAACACTGAAAATCGTGTAGTGCTTTTAAAATTTATACATCTGCTTAGAACTCAACGAATCTTTAATACAGTTTATGCAGAAAAACTACACAGTCCGATTTATGTTGACCAGTTCAGGCTTTGATATATGAACTCATGCGACGCAATTAAGTAATTTCTATTAATTTTACTTTCATGGGTGGCAACGTTTTTCATTAACAAATTAAATAAATTAATTTAAAAGAGGAAAATTAACATAGAAGTTAAAATAAATTAAATATAATTTATTATAATTATTATTTCTATCCACATTGTTCTTTTTGATGCGGAATATCTTCCGCCCAGAAACATTGTATTTACCTACTGTTGTGTTAAATTGAGATATTTATTATTCGATTTTTAAAATTTAATTTTACGAAGAGTATTGAAGTATAGAATAACTTCTAGCTTGTCTTCTTCTCAGGGTTGTCATGGGGAAGAGAAATGACATGGAATGGCATGGCATGTTTAATCTGTGCAAGTTTTTATATCTAAAAATTCTCGTCTGATATTGCAGTGTTCGATGTTGACTTTCTGCGGCAGCTTTATTTAATGGTGCTGTCCCACTGCTGCTTCAAATCAATCTAG
The DNA here is from genome assembly GCA_037074705.1 of Zhengitettix transpicula. NCBI lineage: Eukaryota > Metazoa > Arthropoda > Insecta > Orthoptera > Tetrigidae > Zhengitettix > Zhengitettix transpicula. Next base: position 27,025,005 of record CM073590.1, on the reverse strand, counting down.
TTGCTGATCAGTAGTTTTTACTGAGAACTTGCAATATTTTAAGAGCTTTCAATACATCCCCATGTTTACAACTCCGAAAGTATTTGTCCTGAGCAACTCTTTCAGAATGCGCAAAGGGATGTTACAGTACAGTATCACAGTTCAAACTCATTTCGGCCATTTCTGACTTATTTACTGTCGTAATAGATGTTAAAACTAAACTACACTTTTGAAATGAGGAATACGAATTTAAAGCTTACACATTTTCTTAAAAAATACATCAATTAAATTGATAGATAATGCATGTCCATTTTTAACACATTTCGTTCTTATGTGTAGAAAATACATTAATATTTTCATTCCAAAATTCTATTTAATGAAAGACATAATTTCGACTATCGCAACGCGAAGTTTAAAGTCTTTCATTTGAAACTATGAAAATTGTTTTTTTCATATCAAATTGTAACTCAGGATGCGTGAAATGTTTTGACGTGAGTCGAGTCGCTGTGACAATTTGCTAGACTAGGCGTAGGCGGATTTCTCCTGAGATAGAGCAGGGGAAGCGATGAAGTCATGGTTGCGGAGAAGCTGCAGAGGTTAGAGAACAGTCACGTGCCAGGGACATAAATTCAAGGAACAAAGGAACGTTCGCACTTACTCCCGCACGTACCGCCCACAAACACCCGTAGCTTAAAAACCAATCTCTACAAGCTATAGCGAATGTGCTCCTGTACAGTCTCTGCGTCATTATTACGTGGAAAATCACTCATTACTGGCATTTCGTCATCTAGATTCCATAAAACGGCTAAGTCCTAGAATGGCGAGTTTGTGTTGCAAGAAAGCTTCGTCCAGTCGTAACCACTCCACACAAAATTTTTGTAACGTTGGTTAATGATTCTTCTCATCTAGAACTTGATTCGTGTCTCATCTTGAACGTCGCCCTATTATATTATTATAAGTTTCGTCCGCATTTCTAAAACGTCACCTGCCCATTTTATTCATTTTAAATTTTCTAAATTTACGCGAATAGTGTCCTAGATCAAAATTTGTTGGCATGTTCTCAAATTCATAACTACATCACCTATAGTAAAATTTAATAGCGTAAAATTCTCATTCAATTCGATAATAAAGAAAATAATTCATTCGTCTGAATAAAATCCATAAAGATCTTGAAAGTTAATAATTAACAGTCGTCCGTATGATTTGTCTTGAATACACTGAAATAAAATATCTTTAGAAAGTGGAAATGATCTAGTATTTATGATGCTTACAACGATTCTTTGAATTTATATGATGTAATTGTTGGAAGTAGTTTTCTTATGATTGACAGTCAACCAAACCAAGATTGTCATCTTCATAACAATATATCATAAGTGAAGAATAAGAAAGATGGCCAATTCAGACAAAAAAGTGATAATATAAATACCACACGACGTTTCTGGGATCCTTGTCCCGTTCCTCAGGAGCGAAGAGCCTAGAGCGACACAACTGCACTTGTCCGTTGACAAAACTCAAAAGGCTTATTAAAGACTGATGTAATTGCTGATCAAATAATTCTGGGGCTTCCAACCGAACAGTGAAGACTAGAAACATGTATGGAAGAATTTGGAGTATATGTTGAGTTAGTAATTAGTAAAACATAAAAGGTTTGAGACATAGGCTTTTGAGTTTTGTTAATTGACAAGTACAGTTGTGTGGCTTAGGCTTTTCTTCGCACCTGACGAAAGGAATAAGGATCCCAGAAACGTTGTGTGGTATTTAGATCATCAGTTTTTTGTCTGAATTGGCTATCTTTGGTATTCATTATTTTCAATCAGACTTAATTTTTTCATTTTAAGATATAAGTGTTGGGAGTATTTTTGGAAAATAACTATTTAAATTTTCTGTCGTACAAGTTTTAAGGATCAGTAAAATTGAAAAGCAGCAATAGCCAAAATAATGTCTGCGGATACCAATATTTTGAAATTTCATTATCAGTCCATCAAATTGGACCATCTGGGAAACCACCGGAAAGAGTTTCGACTCTAGATTTTTTTTTGGAATTAGTTATACGTCCCGCAGTTGTCAATTGTGTTCTTCACCTTAGAATTGAGTACTTATAATTGTGGAGACCTAGATTTAATTATGATTTTATAGGTAAAAATTCAATTAGAGATTTAATACCAGTGCTGTACAGGATTTTTCCGGTTATTTGCAAAAAATTAAATATAAACGTAAATTTAAACTTCACCAGGACTACAACTTAAAGTGAATTGACTCTGTATATTCCGATAAACTACAATCCACAAAGTTAAGGATTTCATTTATTAATTTGAGAATTATTTCGTTGCCTTAGTTTGTGAACTGTACTTGTAGTTCGTGTCGAGGAAGCTTGCCTGGTCACACGAAGCCAGCGATTACAATCTTAGGGCATGGTACGTGACATCATTAGATGATGACAGTCAACAAGCGCTGGGCCCAATCTTCCTGTTAGGCGATCTCCCACCCCCGTCAGTCTATAGCAGCACTGAGTAGCCATGCATTCGGACTTCCGCGATTGTAATTCAATCCCGAATCACACCCGGACACTTTACACAACCAGGTGTTTTCTTATAGAATTTAAGACTCTTCATGGTTTTTTAAAGTCTGTTTCGATCATCGAGAATTGCTATAACCTACGAGAAGTTGTTGGAAAACGATATGACCAGATATTCCAATTATCTTTAAATATAATTGAGGAATTTAAGATATGTTATCTGCATGAATTAAACAAGTTACACAAATTCGGTTCCATCTGGAACAACTCTTCCAGTTAATGTTTATATTTGTCGCTTCCTGTTGGAATTCGATTCTGATAGCGTAGTACTAACATCAGGTTATTTGCTGGAAAACCTTCTGAGCAGCCTTTCGCAGGAACACCAGCTGTAAAAATTACCTGAAGTGACTAGTTTGGAATAAGAAAGACAGCCAATTCAGACAAAAAAGTGATAAAATAAATACCACACAACGTTTCTGGGATCCTTGTCCCTTTCCTCAGGTGCGAGGACAAGGATACCAGAAACGTTGTGTGGTATTTATATTATCACTTTTATGTCTGAATTGGCTATGTTTCTTATTCATTATTTTCAATCAGTAAATTTTTCATTTTGACTAGTTTTGATCTCGAAATTCAGAAATTAAGGACAGTATTGTTTGAATATTCTGGCATTTTAACAGTAGCGCAAATGCTTGATAATTAAAATTAAAATAACTTATTTAATCTCTGAAGATTGTACTATGTAGTACTTATTTAAAATATGCAAACATCGCTACCTTATTTGGTATTCCAATTCAAAGCTGTAAAATCCTGAAATTTTGAATCACAAAAAAGGTAACAAACAGCAGTTGTTAAATATTCGGAATTACTACGCAACTGGAGTCACTTCAACGCACAGCCATATTACTGTTCGCCAAATGAATCCCTAGATTGTTATCAATTGCAGTCTGAATATGCTGTAAAGACCCTTGTTTGGAGTATGGCTTCGTGATTGGGAAAATCGTCCTGTAGTTCCTAGTGAATAGAAGTTGCATAATGCGATACCAATTGCATTGTCCGTATACCACGAATGCAAGTAATTTGTATCTTTACTAAATGCTTGGTCATTGCTTCAGACCGAATTTATTGGGGACAAAAAATAATACAAACTTGTAAATAGTATTGAAAGTAATTGGACAATGCTTTATATGCATTCGAGACTGTCAATGCGGTCAAGATTTGTCGTTGTTGAAATGGGAATAATTTACACTATAGAAAAAACACTCCCAGCGAGCTTCGAAACCTTGACGAGTGAATTTTGTACTTTAAATCTCAAATATATTAAGTTATCTTTAAGCCTTGAAAAGTTTCATTAAAACATATAGTTTCGGATACCACAAACTCACCAATATTATTTATTGTTTAAAAAAACGATTCCACTTCTAGGCTTCTTTGTAGCGCGCTTCTAGGTGTTTAACAATATTATGTAGTCTTCAAAGATTTAGATATTTCCGTAGGTAAATGAGTTACGCTCATGAGAAAGCTATGATGTATAAGAAATTTGCGGAGGCAGCTAATCGCTCTTGCGAGAAACTTTATGATGTTATTGAATCGACATTTACATGTATGCCATTTGTCCAATTTCTATGGAAAATCATCCCTGTATACGATTGCCGGAAATCAGATACATATATCGAAAATTGAATGCAATAATCCGCGAGTTAGCAATTCTCCCGGAAAGTGGAAATTTGAGCAAGCGTAACAGAAGCCATTTTAGGATTTTATGACTATATTTTACGAATGAAAGATTGCCAAAATTCATATGTATGCCACGTTTTATTGGTAACGTTAATACATACTTAAAACTGTTGTCACTGAATAATATAGGACAGAAAATTTAATAATTCTTTTCGGATAGTATCCCACGTTGAAACATACTGTATTATCGAACTATAAAATAACCCGGTATATTGATTTAATAAAAGTTTCTCAGTTTATAAACCGGTATAACGGTTCTGCGAAATTCACATCTACTTTCGTCAGGCGACAGTCGTCTGTTAACGGTGGAGATCAATTTCGCGGAAACTTTGCGTTGTCATAAAAAACTAACCCGGTTGATAAAGGAAGAATCTTTTATTACATATTATTGAACGGTTAGCATATATATTATTGCATACTGTCAAAAGCAATAAAATCTTTTCTCCTCTATGTAAATAAGGTACAAAACTGGAAAGAGAAATTTTGAAGAAACAAATGCGGGGTTAGAGTAATGTTCAGTTTTCTCAACATTTCACTGGCAGAATTGTGAGATGAAATTGTGGTAAGACTATGGTATTACAACTTACAAGAACAATGAAGCTTGTATCGAGGCTGTGGACGTGCTGCCGAGTTGAGATGTAAGCAATGTTTGTAACTCGTTAGGGTCCGACGCCGACGTGGGCAAACCACAGTCGCAGGCGAGAAATAGAGCCGGCTGCCTGCCGCAAACTCGCCAGGGAATAAACTCTCGCCACATCTAAGTGCAGGGACCAATTACCCAAATGCCGAGTTAGCTGTGTTGCCTAACTAACATGCACAATTTCGGGGCTGAAACTTTTCCATTATGCGCCTGTAAAGGGAAAATATTTCACAATACTAATCTTCTGAGTCTGTAGTAAAAGCACGAGCCGTGGAAAGCTTCATCTTCACAAATTATTTAACAAAGATCGAACGGAGTTTATAAAGTTGATGTTCAATTTACTATGCTCACCACATATTACAACTAGCCATGGTTATATAGTTTCATAACGCATTTCCCCGTTTCCCTGTTTATTTGAATTCAGTAATAATTCGACACATTACTTCACTGCGAACGATAAAATTCAGTCAATAACTGGATTTAAATATATATATATATATATATATATATATATGGTAGTTCATCACATTTACTCAGAATGGAAATAAAATGTAGTTGATTGAATAATATATTTTATACTGTATCTGATGCACTATTTGACAACGCCGGGCATTTAAATTTTATAATTATTGAATGTTTGTATGGTGATAAATTACCATGTGTAGTTTTCAACGCTATATTGCTATTTCTATTGGCATGTCAACTTAATTCCAGTAAAAATAAGATTGATAAATTAATATGAAAGTCGAAAAACTTAAGCAAAGTTTGGGAAACAGACATTTTTGTGGTTCATTGGGATTTGTTATGTTTCTCTAAGTGTTCCATATATTTAATATAACCTGTTTCGAAATTTGGAGTGGAGCACCCTTAAGGGTGGGAGTGGAGTAGATATATATAGAAATAACGCAAACACAATCGAGATTGGACTCAAATCCAGGGTTATGGTTCTCAGCGAGTTTAATTATGATATTCAAGTTGCCGTTTAAGTCCCCTAAGCGGGGGTGGTTGGGGGTGGAAATCTTAAAACTAGCTAACACGGCTGATATTTGAGTCGGATAAATATTTTCCGGGTAAAAGTAATTAATAGTGTTTGTACCAATGTATGTCAGTAAAATTTCAATATTTTACGGCATGGGAAATGAGCACCCTAGGGGTGGGGTGGAGGAATGTTACAAGAAAATAACTCGAATATAACCGAGATTGGAGTCAAAACCAAAGTTATGGATAACACTGAGTTTAATTATGACATTAAACTAGCAATTAACCTCCCAGGGACGGGGGTGGTCCGGGTGGAAATTGTCATACATGATAATCTACCGATTTTTGCAACGATTACAAACTTTTATGGATCAATGAGATACATATAATTTCTGTACATTTTCTCTAAGTATAACTTCAGCCCCTTTCAGGCTTATCAGTAGAGCACTTTTAGGGGTGGGGTGGAGGAGCTCTACAATAAAATAACGCGAATACAACCGAGATTGGAGTCAAATCCAAGATTATGGATCTCGCCGAGTTCAATTATAGCATTCAATTGGCCATCTAACCCCAAGGGGCGGGAGGGGATGGAGTGGACAGGGGAGTAATTATTCTAACATGTTAAACGATCGATATTTGCATTAAATAATTAATTTCAATGACAATGATAATATATCTACCGATGTTGTTTGTAAAATTTCAACCCCTTTCGGCATGAGAGGGAAGCACACTTAGGGGAGGGGGTGGAAACATTCAAACATGCTAAAACAGCCGATATTTAGACAGATAAATATTTTTAGGTATCGAAGAGACAGTGTTTCAACCGATGTTATCTGAGATGATATTCAATTACCCATTTAATCCCCGGATGCGGGAATGGACAGGGTGGAATTTTTCAAACATGTTAAATCATCGATATTAGCGTGGAATAAATAAATGCCAGGGCCATTGACGTTGATAGAATTTCTACCGATGTTGTTTGTAGGCATGATAGGGGTGGGGTGGATTGGATTTACAAGCAAATAACGCGAAAACAACAGAGATTCGAGTCATATCGAAGGTAATGGATGTCGCTGAATGTATTTATGACAATCAAGGCATACGCGCGGGTATCGGCTGGGTTGGGATGAGTTGACCGGCCGTTTTTTGCGTCGACTAAATAGATTTCGGGATCAATTAAATTAGTAAAATATCTTAACATTTTACTTGTGTATAATTTCAACATCTTTCGGGATTGGGAATGGAGCTCACCTTAAGGGTGGGGGTGGAGTGGAATTACATTATAATGATGCAAAAACAATCGACATTGTAGTCGAATACACGGTCATGGATGCCAATGAGTTAAATTATTACATTAAACTAACCGTTGAACTCCCCCAAAGGAATGGTTGGCGCAGGTGTAAATTATTTTAAACATGTTAAACGGTCGATTTTTGTAGCTAATAAATATTTGTCGGGGACAATGTCATTGATAAAATTTTTACCGATTTTGCTTTTAATTACAACCCCTTGACACACGTGAAAAATCTCAATTAGGGCTGGGGGTGGAGGGACGTTACTAGAAAATAACATGAATCATTCCCAGATTCCAGATATAGGTGAATGTATTTATGATAAAATTGGAAATGCACGGGGATTGGCGGTGGTGTGCGGGGGTGTGAGGGGCTTGGCGCAGTTGGGTGTGGGAATATATTTACAAACATGTTAACCGGCCGATTTTTTCTTCGAATAAATATATTTCGGCATCGATGAGATTCATAAAATTTCTCTTCATGTTCTCTGTGTATAATTTCAACCCCTTTCGGGCTTTGGATGGGTGCACCCTTAAGGGTGGGCGTGAAGTGGCATTACATAAAAAGAAAGCAGAAACCATTGAGATTGGAGTCGAATCCGGGGCTATAGTTGTCATTGAATTTAATTAAGACATTAAACTTGCCGTTTAAATCCCCGAAGCTGGAGTGGTCGGGGGTGGAATTTTCAAACATGATAAACGGTCGATATTTGCGATAATTATTTCCTGGGATTAATTACTTTGTTAGTATTTATACCGATGCTGTTTGTGGATAATTTCAACCCTCGTGAGGGAAGCAAGCTTATGGGTGGGGTGGAGGTACGTTAAATTAAAAAAAACGCAAAAACAACCGAGATTCGAATCAATTCAGAGACTATGAATGTCGCCGAGTCTAATTGTGACAACCTGGGTAGGTGGAGGGCGGGGGTAGAAATTTTCAGACAATGTAATCGACCGATTTGTGCGTGAAATAAATACTTTGATTATTGCACATTTGTGGGGGTGGTCATCTTCTAACATGTAAAAACGACCGATATATTTGGTCAATGACTTCAACCCCTTTCGGCATGGGAGGTGAGTACACTTACGGATAGGGTTCGAGCACTGTTACATAAAAATAGCGCAAAAGCAGCCGAAATTGGAGTAATATCGGGGGTTATAGATAAATGACGTCTCGGGCAAAGCCGGGCACCCAGCTAGTTAGAAATAAAATTACATGGCACCAGCCTAGTTAATTATTACCATGGTTTATTTATCTGCTAACAGGCATCTTTAGACAATAGACAAATATCGAAATCGTGACACGAAAACTTCTGTGAAACAGAAAAACTGACATGTAAGACTTTTTTTAAAAAAATGTTAAAATTTCGATATTAGGAAAGCCCGGATACAAGTTATAGAAAGTAGCGAGAATGAAGCCTTCGAACTATTATAATTCATGGAAGGCTATTAGATGCATTTTTGTATTGTGTAGAAATAGTTAGATACGACAGTGCATTAAGTATATAACTAAAAATTTGGGATGGAACAAGTTCTGTACGGCGAGGGAATGAATATAATAGTGTTCTGTGCGCGAAGCCCACTGCTATGGCGGAATGAGCGCATCCCATGCTACAGCAAGTGCAGTAACGTGAGCAGTACTGCATGTTTGATATTTGAGAGCATGCCTTCGCAATGCAGAGCACCTGTCCGCGACGACACGGCAACGGAAGCCCATTTCGGTACTGCTCCTGTTCTCCGGAAGACAAATATTGCACAGCCAGCGAGGACGCGCGATAAAAGCGTTACCAACATCCTGGTGTCATTCCGTCGTTATTGCTTCCTGGAGTTACGAATGCAGGCGTCAATGGCGTCATACAATTTGTGCTCGACTCCGAATCAGCGCCAGAAACATGGAAATCCACGTCTGCCATTTCGATCGTTGTGCTGTTGTTTGTACGTGACCTGAATCAACAGCTTAAGTTTATTCAAAACATTCTTTTACCAATAAAATTAGAAAATTAATTATATTTATTACATTCTTTTTCATCAAACAATACTGGAAAATATAGCACTAATCCATTTTACGTTCCGATACCCTAAGTGAGCTCGTATAATATAAAGCCTCGTTTCTTTATAGCTAGCAAAAGTAATTACTAAATTGTAACTAGCGTTCCGTAAACTACCCTTAAGTAGTATGAAAAAATCGAAGCTTATAAGACAACGGTAAATATAAATAGATTTTCGGTTGTTTTACGATTTTTCTGAAATCGTCAAGGACGAAAACTAGGCTCTCTCTTCACACACGACACACACACACACAGACAGATGATTTTCGCTAAATATAATTAAACCGTTAGTTACGTTCTGCATGAATGTGTTAAAAGTATGATAAATTGGCGGTGGGTAGAACCTGAGACATTTCTGCGAGAGGATTTCTCGCAGGTGAACCTTCCCAGAGAGCTCTGGCGGGGGCTACCTTTGGGGATGCTCTCACATCTCTCTGGTTTTTTTGAACTAAGGTTCCCACATGCCGAGGCACCTCGGTCTGTTTTGAGAGGTGTATGTTCCGGGGTCGCAGACCTTGGGCATACGGCAAGAGTTGTCCGCTATTCCTATTGGAATAGTCGGCCAGCTGCCTCCTAAACTGGTCGAGGCACGGAGAAGGTAATGCTGCGTCCCCACAGCAAACTCCTCTCCAGCTATCGGAAGGGCGTGGGAAAAGTACCCAATGCCCGAACTACCCGATGCAGGTTTTTCTAGGGTTTTCCTGTATTTCTTTAGGCGAATACCGGGTAGGATCCTTAAACCATAGCCCGGGGGCCCTAGTTAACCCTTGGCTACCTTCCTCTACCCTTCCGCATCCCCCCTTTCTAATCCCTTCCTATTCTATTAAAGGTGAGTTGCCCAATGTGGATCAGCCTCATGTAGCCTGTTGCCAAAAAAAAAAAAAAAAAAAAAAAACCTGAGATATTATTTGATCAAGTGGCTAATAATGATTTTATGTCATGGGAACAAAAATACTGCCCAAGTAGTTAAAATCGGACGACAGTGTGATATAGCAGAAAACTTCTTTCAGATCTTCATAACGCAATATACATTTCAGATAAATAAATATCCAAATAACAATAACAGACAAACTAAGTGATAATATAAATACCACACAACGTTTCAGCAATCCATATCGCAACAGCCGATGATAACGACACGCCGTACAAACGCGGTGACGTACTCGAAAGCCTTTTGAATTTTGAGTTTGTACCTGGTTTATTCTAACGGCTTTCGAGTTTAATAATCACCTAACGAAAGCAACATGAAAACGTTGTGTGATATTTATTGTTAATTACTTATTTTAATCAAGTCTTGATATCTTTATGTGGTGTAGCGCAACTGTAGCACAAGGTATTCTTTGGAAAGTTGTTTATGTTTTGTCTGAGTCAGTCTTCTGTTTTTTATATTGTTGCATGCTGCATTTATAACAGTCAATAAATCACTTCATAATAGCACATACGGAAGTTACATTATTTGTGAAAACAAATGGAAATACAGTACTAACATACAACATAAAATATTGGTCCTTCCGGGCCTGGATATTGAAGCAGAATTCTCATTGTTTATTCGTCCTCATAGACGTTCAGTGAATATTACGCAGCATTACGCAATCACACAGATTCAGAAATTGTGATGAAACATAACCTCACAAATCAGTTCTACCACGGTGCGCCGGGAGGAAACAATAAGAAGACAGACTGAGTCACAAAGAATACCTTGTGCTACAGATGCGCTACACCACACAAAGATATCAAGGCGTGATTACAATAAGTAATTAACATTTATATTATGACTTAAATTTGTTATTTGCCATCTATTTATCCAATTAGTTGTCCGCTATTCCTATTGGAATGGCAGAAAGTGGAATAGTTCCTTTAAACGCAGACTTCTATTTCAATTCCTATTTTAAGTTTTGTCTAAATCGATCCGACAGTTTTCTTGTGAAAAGAATGACACTAAGGACACTGGTTTCGGATATCCTGATGCATAAAACAAAATCATTGGAAGCTATACTGGAAAATGTGAGATTTTATTTATAGAAGTAGATAACCCATTCCATCAATTAACTCTTTTCTTCCATCATTTATTTCGATATTTTTGCGACACAAATTTATTTTAATATGATTCAAATATACTGCACAGATATTATTTTCCGGTTAAAAAACTTTGGCAATAGATTTGTATTTAAAGATTATATTCGCATACAAATGCGCGGTGGGATACATCTCAGATGTGATGTGACGTAGCGTGTTGCACCGAATTTCCTGTCCCGTTCTACTCTTACAATAATAGGCGTCCGGAGAAGCTAATGGCCTCGGAGGTTGTAACCGAAAAACCTACATATTTCAGCTAACCCTGCGAGAGTTTTTCGCCTCGCGGTATCAGCCTCATTTGTCCGTCTCCGTGGAAGTGCCTTCATCAGTTACGTTATGTCGGCCTGCCGGATAAGCTTTTTCATGGGCTGCGACCCGCATCAAAATACTGTGCATAAATGAGCCACACTCCCAGCGGAGATTGCGAAATGCGTCAAAGGCTGGAATTTACAAGGGCTCCTACATTTTGTGGACGCTCGGGGTTTGTGTACTCTCGAGAACGAACGGAAAGTCGTTAGGATGAGGTTCACTAGCACGTACCTTAGATCAAGAAGCATCTATCCACAAGAAATTACATTGCCTTTACACTCCTGACACGATGATTCATGAGCGTACATAAAATTAACAATTTAAATGTTACATAGTGCGATTTTTATACCGTTTAATGAGAGCATTGTGGTATATCAAGTGTTAGGCGTCTATAATCAGTTACACAAAATAAAAAATGAGGTATTATGACGCGTTTCAGAGTCAACCTCGTGTATAATAGCAAAAAGTCATTTATAAGACTAGCGCTGGTAACAAAGATATTTAAGATTTACTGAAGAAATAACGACTTATTACGGTTTTCATTCCTGTCGGTTCTTCGCAACAAAACTATAAGACAATGTTATAACAGTAATTACGTTTAACAATGGCTAGTAAATAAGTTATCCTCCAGCCATGGAATTTAACGTGTACAGACAAAATAGCAATCGCCGCATGCAAAATAAATTTTCGAAGTGTTTCTTTGGAATTATCAGCAAATACTTTGACGATACATAGTTTCGAACTGGGTGCATATAAAATGACGAGACGGTCCACAACGAAACTAAAGGAATATTTCACGAAGACGGGCGTCGTTTCCGTGTCCGGTGGATGAGGTGCATCTGCTCACGGCACTTTCGTGGAATTTCACGTACGATCGACGATTTCGCAAGAAACATGGATGCTTTCTAGTGGCAGAAAGTAGCTCACGGCAAGGAAGAAGCTTTCCCTAGTGCCGGTGGTTTTTGTGCGCAGTTATGGCACGAAACCTCCAAAGCCGCTGTTCTTGCTCAATACTTTCCTTTCCTCCTGTTTCAAGAGTATCTTGTATGTTTTCTGTAACTCTCAAATACGTGACAAGGACGATTTTATTCTCTTTGACAAACAGTCAAAGTATTATGATTTTAAGTTTATGTTTCAACATTCCTATTCGTTCTAGTATTATTTATGTTATCTCCAGACTTGAATGCTATGTTAATGTTTCTGAACAAAATGATCGGCTATGATGACCAATATCTGCTATGATGACCAATATCTGCTATTTAGCCAAAGAAACTGGCAGGTATCACTGCTAATTTCAATTTATAACAAGCTTCGGATGATAATGAAGCATTAAAATTCCGCCTTCCTTATTCCACAACCTCACACACAGAACAGATTGTTTTCCATCATATCATTCCACATACAATTTTGTATTTTTCCGATAACGTTTTCACGACACGCTCCGCCATCGTCGTAACGTTGCCTGTGTAAACCGGAAAATTATATTTAGAACAAATTCAAAGGGACAAACTTCGTGTTGTAATATTAATTTGCATATAAAAATTTCTTTTAAGATACAATTTTAATCCGTCTACGTTATATGCAGGATGTGCAGTCTTCAGAGTTTTGATCGTTTACTTAGTTGCTTGGTTGGGAGTAGATATGCGTTAATTGCACGCATACAACGATTTGAATAGGTCGATTAAACCGTTCGATGGGCTGACAGATTCCATTTCAAACTAGAAGTCTACCAACTGTCGTCCGACTGGGGTGGTTTCATGACTCATTGATACTATCGCAGTGGTTTGACGATACAAAATAACAATTGAATTCTTAATTGAAATGGGATGAAAACAATTAAAATGGTAACCTATGGATGGAAGTTTGTGAATAAGTTGTTCCTGAATGAGGAGAACCTGTTAGCGAGGGGAGAAGAAGAAATTTGTGTTTCGCATGCTAATATTTATTTTAAGAAATGTAATTTGTTTATTGAGTACGATTATGAAAATTACATGAAACAGCGCTTCTTTTCTTCTCAGTTTTTTAACAGGAGCAAGATTAACACTTTTCTGTAACATTTTTATTACTAGAAACAAATAAATCGATCAACTGAGGATATAGTCGCGCACCCATCACAATTTAATCGGAGTTTTGCTCGCGGGAGCAAGACAATCCGACTCAACTATCGGCCGATCGTTCGTGACTTTGAAACGCGAGTTAACTTCGCAAACTGCTAGATCGTCAAAAGTACTAGTCTTGTCCGAATCACTAATTACAAAGGATACGAATAAATATTAAAATTGACAGTGTCCCACTGCTTTACTCAAAACTTCGTTCACGATTGATAGTTCATTACTAACTTTTGGTCACTAGTCACGGAAACTAGACTTCAGCCGATCATACCGATAAGAATCACCTATCAAGAAATAGGACAAACTGTATCTTCGAACAAAAACAGAATCTCCGAATTTGCGATACAATCGAAATTTACTATCAGTCGTTTGTAAACCGTTTTCTTGCATTCACATGGCGGTTCTAGTTGTAATTAATACGACGCATTAAGACTTAATCAAGGCAGGGCCAGGCGCAGGATGAAGACAATGTCCCGTGGATTAGATGTCCGCAGCCACTGACAGATTAACACAGACCCCAGCAGGCAATTAGCAAGGATCTCGCCACTTAAGTCGGACTAGCCAATCATTTTAACAGCGGATTATACACCCCCCCCCCCCATCTAATTCTAGATTTTTTCTAAAGATAAAATAGAACTTGTGCACAGGCGGGAACAGCGTGTCTTAATTGAATGTCAAGCCTATTCTGTCAATATATTTCATTTACGTCAACGTTCTATATGCCTCTAAATTATTTCTTATGAGGTAATCTATGTTAATAATTTTTCCCAGCCTATGAAATACCAATTTCTTGCATTAATTAATTTCAGACTGAAAACTCGCTCGAGTTCCTCGGCCAAAATATAATTTTTTACTCGAACACTCATTGTATGTGGAAATTAATTAACGGAGGTCAAATTTAAGTATTTTCCACACAACGAGGTGGCGCTGTGGTATTTCTTCCTAAATCGCTCGCACATGTCCTAATACAAGCTAACGGCTGGTTTTTTCTCATTTCCTGAAAAATTCTTAGAAATTAAAAGGATGAAACAAGGAGAATGTCTTCTTTTCTTCGTAAACCTCATATGACACATACTACATCATACCTCGTTCGGCACAGAACATTCAGCAAATCTGGATTATACATGAATGAAATTTCATGGTCCAAATGTTCTAATTTATACCATTTTTAAGTGTGTAAGCTTTAATATACAAGTGTTCCTAAAATATAACATACTTAATATTATTAAATAAAATTCCTGAAAACGCAATAACTAAATAAGGAATCCGAGATACAATTACAATCATTTAATAAAATCAAATCGCCCTATTGCAAGACGAAAAAATTACATGCATCACACAGTAAATTTTAAGTATTTAAGATATTTGCAGAGCTCCGATTCTCGCCTGTGTGTTTTTATGAGACTGAAATTGAGATTAACGGGAAATGGCATTTAAAGTATAGTAAAGGTCCATGCCAATTAAAGTTGTAAACATTGTCCAATATTAACATCTGTAAGATTACGTTTCGTACACTTCATAGTATAGTCACAGTATTACTGACAGGGGCAGAACCCTGAATTCCATAGGGACAAAGTTGAAATCGATAAAGCGCTGCCAGCGTTGTTCGCAGATGTATTTCCTAAGTGAATTTCCTATGTGGCAGAGATATTTCAAGATTTGAAAAATTGAACGAGGCTAACATAGAACATCGAAACGTATTCGGGAAGAAACCTTACTATATGGAACGTACGATAAACCTTTCCTTCGAATGTACATTGATGTAGATTGGTATTCGGGTATTTAATAACAGATTCATTGTGCATCGAGCAGCAGCTTTCAACTAGCGATGTCAACACACGATGAATATATTCTGCGGGGCAGGATATTAAGTGGACAGCGCACACTCGCTCGCCGTTTCCAAATGGTAATTAAAAGTCCAGCCGTCGCAGTGGAGGGTGCTCTCCAGCCGCTGAATGCCTTCGCCCGCCATTGCTGCGGAACCAAAGTCACAGTTCAAAATGACCGCAGTTCACGTGAACAGCACCTGACGCTGAAAGCCAGTCCTTTTAGAGGATAACATAAGACTACTTTAAAGGAAAGCCAAGAGCTCTCATTAGGAATGTGCCAGTTAATAAACAACTTCAACCGAAGGGATTTAGGCAAGTTCTGCAGACAATTCGTGAATAGCGACGTAAGATGGTTCAAAACCAAAGACATATAAACAACAAACTGGACAAGTCGCCGCCATATTTGAAGCAAATAGAAAATTCAGCCGCCATGTTTTATAAGGGCTGGTGGGCGCTCCCCTATCGTCTGCTAGCCTTTACTATGCCGCACAAATGACCTAAAACTAAATCTCTACAAACATCATATTTTTTAAGGTTTAATTAAATGTAACACATTTAGGGAATTGAAAAATTTATTGACCTTTAAATAATATCAGTTTTGCATACAATTGCTTAATATTGCGTCCTCCCATTGCTTTTTCTTTACACATATGACGAATTCTGCAATGAAAGTAATGTTTTAATAAAACCTTTATTAAAATTGAGTAGTGAGTTTCCTCACCAAATTCGGCCGAATCTATTAAATGGTCGAATTCACAAACTAAAACTTGTTTGTGTCCCAACATCCGGAATACATCCACACACTATTTTAATAGCAAAGTCTTCTTTCCTGTGTGTGTTTCATTATTCCTCAATAGTTTTTCAGCAAGTGTAAATAATTTCACAACGTCTTTTGACGGGTTGATTAACTTGTCTTTAAAGTCCTTTATTTTAATCAATCCAGTTTTTCTTTGAGAGCGAGGAGCAAGGAGAACCTCTAAACAGCCTAAACCCACGCGTATCTGTCTTCAGAATGAGAAGAGCATATACAACTATAAACACTTATCCCGCCTCATATTTATTACCCATCGTTTTATTAGATCCTTGTTTTACAAAGGAAATCTATATTTTAAGAAAGGGGACTTGATTACTTGCAGTACAGAGAAATACTTTAATAAAAAAAATCTGACTCTCATTATAGATGATCATGAAGAATACACTATCTCTCCATAAACTGTGTCCAGTTTGCTTACTACAACAACACGGATCACGTTTCAGTATTAGTAATTAATCGGTAACTTACCCGTACTGGGAAACTCATTACGCATATTTACACGTACCTGAAAATAACGAGACAAATATTAGGTGTTGCATAATGTTAATAAATCCTATATTACACGAAATTTTTTTAATATATACAATCCGTAGTTGTCATCATCAATTGCAGCTAAGTTCACGTACACTTTTAAATTGTTGCCCGTCTTTCTAATATCTGAAAATATACCGAAAGAAAAAGACAGCTATATACACATTGAATCAATTCATTGTATTTGGCAAAAAGCTAAAACAATATAATTGTTACCGGAGCATTAACATTACAACAGCTTTCATTACCAAATATATTGTTTATAATGTGAAGTTAACTTTAAGAACCATCTTCACACTGTAGAATTATTAATCTCTTAAATGGATACAAATTCCTTACGTATTTGATCTCAGAAGAATAAGAATTTTATGCTTTACTGTTCTTTTAAACAGTAGTAAACAAATAATAACAATTGAAGTTTAGGAATCGTATAACTAGTTCGTGAACTCTTCTGCACGATATATAAAACGTTATTTGTTATACGGAAATAATTTTTTTCTGTATAGTGGGAAATTTCAATTACTATTGCTCAAATAATTATTTTATGGTTAATGTACAAAATTGTTTAACTTACAGTGAGAGGGAACAGAACTATTTACCATATTATTTGAGGATCAATTCTTCAATAGGGGAGCTTTATTCCATTCAACATTCTAAATTGGAACTTTTTTTTAGGAAAAGTTCGCTTTTCATGACGGAAACTGTATGAATATAATAAACGTTTATTAGTGTAAATAATCGATACCATTCTTAATTGAAAAAAAATTGCAATTGCTTGTGTACTTCTGTTTTCTTGACGCATTCATGGATTAATCGCATGTTGCCTGTCCCGATGGGAAAATCTTGAAGTTCTTCGTTGAGTAAGGTGTGTGAAGGCATGGAAGCGCCTCTCTCTTCACATGCCAGAACGGACTCCGATTCGACACACGTAACCTCAGCATTCTATAATACAGTTTCCAGACATAGGAATTCTCTTTCACGTTATTTGGGAAAGACGCGAACATTCTGAAGTGAACTAGGCAAGTTAAGGCCAGGTAATCCTAGAGATAGGTTCGTACAGCGTTTCCTTAGTATGGGCATGTGACTAATTATTGAAATTACAATAACTGCAGTTCATGAAGGAACAGAAACCCATCTTTGTTATAAAATTGTTATACGCTAACTTGAAGTTCCTCGTACAGTAAGGTGTGAAGGTATAGAAGATTCTCTCTTCCCATTCCAGAACACACGTAACCTTAGCATGTTAAATACATTTGAAATAACTTCAAGAATAGCAACATTTATTGCGTTCAATTGATCGCATAAACGTATGAAAAGAGACGCATCAACATCACAACGCTTTATTTCTTCCAATCGTACATAACATTTGTTTACTTTTAGATATCTTGAGTTACAAATACCTCCTAAAAAGATCTTTTCACCCGTTTTAGATAGTTAAATGTGGAAACATTAAAAAGACTGAATAAAAAAAAATCACCAGAGGTCAAGAGTTTCTAAAGCAAACTTTTCCTTTGCAGTCAGATTAATTTTACTTTACTTAATGCCGATAACTGTTGAACAAATAAGTTCTTTTTTGATCAACCATATTTAAAATTGAATAAGTATAAAATATATCGTTCTTGGACAAAAAATAAACTATATTTATGTAATGTAATACCGCAGTTTTTTAGTCAGTATCAATAAAATATAAAAATATTAGTAATGGAGTTTAAAATTATTTTATTGAGAGTGATTAAAAAGCTGTGGGGTTGCATTACTAAATAACTAAATTAAAAATCATTAAATTTATAATTCTTGAAGAATAAAAAGGAACTATGTTTAAGGACAAAGTTTTTTAGTACCAGATTCTCGAAAGACATCACCTGGGTAGGGTTAGAAGGAAGCAGCAGTGCATATACTCAAGCCATGGTTTATTTACATGAACTTCCTTTATCGTTGCGCCGACAGACGCCGCCATTGTCGGCAATCTCAGAGACTTGTCTATATTTACCAGCATAGAAACAGACATAAAAATTTTCTAGAACACACAATACAATCAATTAAAATTAAATACTGTACAAAAATATTGCTGTTTCTTTCTAGTGCTCTATCAGAATTTTAATCAAAAGTCTGGCAGAGAAATAAAATGTAAATCCACCATTATTAGAGTGAATGTTCTCAGAAATTACAGGCGGGGCACGCAATTGGTAATGGGTCTATGACCAAAGAGCGTTAAATGAAAGGAGAGATTTGTTGAAGAAATCGGGAAGGTTATATACGTTGCTTGTCAGTCCACTTTGAACATAGTATTCGATAATACGGAAAACATTATGATGGTTTGGTGAAGATATGATACATTCCCCTAAAATACTGCTATCCACAAGCTTGAATTTCTAAGCGAATTCCTATAGAAAAAGATAGTTTCAAATAAATAATTTTAAGTGCGAAAGTCCGCGTCAATCCTCCAAATAAAGATCAAGTATTTATGAATAAGAAAGATAGCCAATTCAGACAAATTAAAAATGTGATAATATAAATACCACACAACGTTTCTGGGAACGAAGAGCCTAGATATTAACTAATTATTCTCACCCAGAATTTGATAAAAGGCATTAATTAACATTTCTCTAACGTGATGCGTATTTTAAATGTGACGAGGTCGTTATCACTTTACGTAAGTCATAAACTTGCAAATAGCATCGTACAGAAAATGAATGAACGGAAATCAAGAATATTGGTGTGTCGATTGTGTCACAAAAAGACTGGAGCTTCATGTGAATGTTGTTAAACGTACAAGGCTAATTTTGAAGTATATGTTAGGTGAAATATATATGTATATATATATATGTATATATATATTTATATATGTATATATATATATGTATATATATATTTATATATATATCTTTCATTATTGGCGGCGTAACTCAGGTCATGGCTGTGTAACTGTACTGTTTGGCGAGAATGCGGAGCCGATAAAGCTCGCTACAAAGTCATTCTCAAAAAGGCATATATGTATATATGTATGTATAGTAAATAAAAAGAAAATTAATTAAAAAGCAAATCACGTGTGCATAAGCGTCAGAAGACCAGACAGAATGGTATGCAAGTCAAATAAATTTTAATCTGTAAACCTTATCTGTAAATATCACTTGCCGTTAGATTTCGACAACTTTAATAGAATTATATAACTTTCAGGTTAGTAATAGTTGTTTTTATTGTAAATGAAAATTCATTTTTTGTACTATCTTTATTAGAGGCCCGATAGGCGGCCCTGAAATTGAGATAACAAAAGCCGAGGCATAATATTAAAATTTAAATTCTACGAAGACTAAATTTCGTTAAATAAATTTGTTATCTTTTTAAATATTTGTATTAATTTCAACTTACTTCATTTTACCCTAGTGAAATAGTGAATACCACATAATTTGTACCTAACGTGATGGTTTATTTCCCTTAATAAAAAGTGATTACTACATAATTTGGCGCAACAACGTGCAGACATTCTATCTTTTAACAATATTAACTATTTTGTATACTACAATATATCTTGTAATGAATACCAATGTGTATAGAGAAAGGCATTTTATAAATTATTTAACATTTGTATTGTCAGCGTATTATTGTGGACCAGCTTTTGTAGCAACAGTCAGAGTTTCATAAGAATGTAGAGTTTTCGGACGGTATCATGGCAATGTGTTATGTGGAAAAGCGGTCACGAAACCCTGCGATATAAATTAAAACAGTAAAGCTCATTCTGCGTTTTGAGGAGGAGAGGGATCTCCGACGGCGAGGTGGGTGAAAAATGTGTGTTGAAGAAGTAAAGGAGTTTTGGAGGTCGTAAAATTAAAACCCGACTAAAGCAAAGACAGCTCTTAAAATTATTAGAATGAGAAATTGAACGAGTTACATGTGAATTGTAAAGGCCGTAGTACTGGATTTGATTGAACTGATATTGGTAGGAATTATAGGGAGTTGAATTTGAACATTGGAAAAAGTAATTCAATTGTCCCTGCTATCAACAAATATTACTGTTCGCGGAAATGTGTACCCAGATCCGAACTGTTGTTTGCTATACATTACGGCCATCAAATTTGACGCCGAGGTGACGGGACGTAGAGGAGAAACCGTGCCATGAGACAAAGGCGGCAGATTATGAAAGAACCCTGCCTCAGGGATATTGACCTGACCGAAATCCCCGAAGGTCAACCCTTCCAACAGACGAGAGTAAGCCCGCAAAAGTGTAGATGTGGACAAGCGAGGAAACAGGACAGTTTCTATTTATTATAACTGTGAAAACGTGGAAGTCTGAGAAGGGAGAAAGTGTAGGAATAAAAATGTAAGACTTCGAAAGATGTTCTTGGAGAGAACAGTTCATAGCTAGAACTTCGAGAGAAAAGTAGTAGTTCCTGTGTAACAACTTTGAGTGTAATGTATAGTTTCTATGTACAACTTTGAGAAGGAAAAGGGCCACCGGCGGACGAAGAAGCTGCCTAAAGGTGCTAAGAATTGTTACGCCGACAAGGTCTTTACTGAGTTGATAAGGAAACGGAACAAAATGTTACAATTAAACAAATACAGTTACAATAAATGAAAAACGAAATGATTAAAACGAAATAATTGACATGATTGAAACGACTGAAACGAAATGAGACGAAATCTGACACTTTTTACCCTTTATTAGCAATTTACAATTATTAAATTCGGAAAACATAATCTTACACGCTCTCGGGTCCACACACTCACTTCATACAAGCTTAAAAGGCACCAGGCTGCGCTCACACTCTGCTTTCACAGCCACCTCCTCTTGACGACGTTACCCTCACGACGAATTCAAACAACTCTGCTTGCAGACAGACCTCCACGATGAAACTCCCAACTGTTGACGACTGATGTCCAGCTGATTACTCTCGGCCCTACGTCCGTCCCTGCGGACCTGCACCATTGCTCTACCCGCTCACACGTCCGTCTCCTCTCCAATCGAAAATAATAATGATCCTCACTGTCCAACTGCCCCCTTATTTATATCTCGGCTCCCGGATATTCCCTTGTTTTCACGGTTGTTTTGAAATTACATGTTCGCCAAAAGAAACACCATCTGTTAGCTTTCTCCCGCTCCAAGAGCCACTTAATCAATTACAATAAGCATCTCCTTTAGTATAATTGCCTCGTCCATCTGTATGATGCCTTTCAGGTTTCCGTCGGTCACACAATTTGCCCTAAGAGCTGCCAAAATGCCCCAATTATTTGTCCTTCCCTTCTCTAAAAGTCCACTTATCCGTCATTTTATCATTTTTAATATGTACTAACCACTCAAGGATCCTCAGTCTCAGTTTGTAAACAACTCTGATAAAAAATATGAACAGAAAACATGTCCTTCTTTACTGGTTATTACAATATATATTGTAGTGAATAACATCGGTAAGTGGCAGCCCTTTGTATGCGGGCCTGAGAAGGAATTAATTAAAAATGCGCGTGCGCCCGAGAGGCCCAAAGAAGCCGAGGGTACGATCCCTTTTTTTTGCATCGTTTGGGGGGGGGCGGAGTAAGGATATATACTCCGCACTCGGGAGACTGACCAGAGGACTGAAAGTGGGGGAGAGAGAGAGAGAGAGAGAACGAGAGAGAGAGAGAGGGGGGGACAGTGGAGTGAGAGAGGCGAGAGGGTGCAAAATTTGGCGAGCTGTAACGAACAAAAGTTTTGAAGTGTGGACGTCCATCGCGTGGAGGCCGAAGAAGGAGATCGTGGGGTGCTACAAGACCAGTGATCCGCTGCAAGTAGGCTGATGCTACGAGATAAAGTAAGGATCACCATTAATGTAAAGTGCCTTCAGACGTGAAAATTTTTGTTACACAGTACGGAACTAAGCTCTGAGTATGAATTTCCACCGAGCCGCCCACATTACCTTGTAGAGAAGGAGGATTTCATTAACCAAGCCGGAGCGAATTATTGTTATTTTTTGCAGACTATATATATCTGCTGGCGCCCAATCAATTATTTATGTAATAAAAGTTTTTTATATATGGTAACAAAGTCTAATCATTACAATACTTATATATATATATATATACTAGTCTGCAGTTGTTTCATGCATCGGAAGGTAGTTGTTAAATATACTAATATCGTTCGGAATTTACATTATATTCATGGAAATTTCTACAAACAGAATAAATCGGCTTGTCAAAAAAGCTTGGAATTGAATGTATTGACCTTGCAATTTCGTACTTCTGTATCCATTTTTGGCTTTATTTCCATATGTATAAAAATAATGTTTGTGATTTGAACTTAATTAATGTTGGCTCTGCCTTTGGGACTAACTTTGAGTTAAAGCACGTTGCACTTACATGTGCGATTAAACGTCATTACGTTGTAGTTGGGCAGCACAATGAAGCGAAACAATGCGATACAATTTTACAGGGCGGCACGTAGAGCTTTGCCTGGAATCGGAATGGCTAATCACAACGGTACATACGGGCCCCAAACCAGCCGTCGTCGATTAACAGCTTTGAATCAATCTGACAGGAGCAACATCTGTCAAATCGGCTTTTGTAATTGCTCAGCTACCAAAGTCAATCGCCCTGACAGGCCCGCATTCCCGTACAAGCTACTTTTATTGGCGCAATCATGTCGTCATAACGCAAATTTCTGTGACGACCGCTGCAATAATTGTACATGGGAGGGAAGGTGCGCTCATCACGGCCTCAGTAATGGCTCATATTTTGTTCAATATTATCGTTGACTCGTTCATTTAGATTTAAAATGTCACTAGCAACAATAGTACTTGAATGGTTAGCTATAAAAACGTATCATTAGAAATGACACATTTCTCTTTATCGAGACTGACAACGAATGCTTCAACAACAAAAACAAGAAAAACTTACTTCGATGTTTTCTTTTAAAGCAATATTAAGAATTTAATTTTCAAAAATCATTTATCGCCAACAATAATAAATGTACGTATACGTTGGAAGGAGGTTATAAATAAAACACTAATATGTACGCAATCAAATGAAATTTCATGAAAAACACAGGCTAACTTGCGAGTGGTATACTATAACTTGCTAATCATAGTTTGCATATCAAAGTCAACTTACCCATATTATAATTAATTATATTAATGTCGACATCATAAAATAAACACGGGAGACATTAATTAACAATTCTTCTCTCAAAACTGTTATAACTGGCAGATTATCTATTTCCGACATTTACATTATGAGATGATATAATACGGATTGTCTCCCAACATTTGCCACTGCAAAGCTAACACTTTTACCTTAGCAAATAATTTACAAAGAAGATTGGGGGAACAAAATCATACAATACTATTTTTGTATAATAATACTAATTGCAATTCGTAAGTCATCAACGTGTATTATGAAAATACAAAACACTCATCACAAATAATACTCTACAGGAATAAAATAGGTCTACATGTTAATTTAAAAGCAGTAGGATGCACAAATTCCATCTTATTTTTGTGTGTTCTCATGTTACAGAGTTATTAATACCCATTAAGTGTATTTTTTTAAGTGGTCATAGGTTACATAAATCAATCGGATTCCGTAACCAATATTTGGAACGAAGACTGCTGTGAAATATTTAATTTGAATTGGAAGCTCACAATAAAATAAATGTGTTATTGCGGATATCTGCGTCTTTTCTGCAGACCTTTGCGTGAATACAGAACTATTTTAATTTGCTCACACATCCACTCTTATTTTATAAGATTGTCGAATTAGTTTACACCTTTTGGTCTGATTTGTTAATATTTCGTCTCATAAAAAATAATTGCATGTATTTAATCTGGAATTCAATGCGTCTCAGAAGAACGACGATCACAAGATTACATGAAAGTATTAATTGCCCTCATATAGCTTCTGTATCACAAAGTTATGCTGAGAACATGCAAGAGATGAAACACTCTGAGCGCATAGATTAATAACTAATTTCTTGCTTAATTATTACTTGAAGGATAGATAAAGGGGCAAGAATCACTTCTCCATTTCAAACGTGCTTGAATGTGAAAACCGTAGTCCTTAGGATATAACGCAATTGTACATATAGGAGTAATGCAAAACTCTACAGATGCTTATGTCACACTGCTTGAAGAGGTGCCTGCTATTAATGTATCCATTTGTATCGTCGAAAAATCATTCATGAACGTAATGTTGACTCTATAAAAGCCTACCGCTCCGTACTTTGTTCATTCTTTGTTTATAATATTAATAATAATAGGCAACTTCAGTTTAAATAGCTGCATTAATTGTGACCTTGATTTGGGGAAAGAACGGGCCCGACGAATAATGCAAAGTATTCGGTCCAGTGTAGTACAAGGACAGGGCCGATAGGCAGAGTTCTATAAATACTAGTTTCCTGCCTCACCCATTCTATAAAACACACCCTTCTTTATACCAATACCCACCCTTATTCACAATTTCTGATCTCCTAGTACAGGCCAGTTGTTACCAAATGCGCTTATTTGCTGTACTGCACTGTGGATATTCGACATCCGAAACATCTGACGAATTGAAGAGCGGAGAGTAAATCTACGCTTTGCATGTCTCAACTTTTGTTAGCACGCGGTACAAAATAGGATCGTAGCAAACGCCCACTTGCAAAGTCTGGCAAAGTAAATTACAGTATTCCTTGTATTATTACGGGGAATTATATTTTTTTAACAAACTTGGACAATACGGAAATTGTATTACTTCTGAGCAGTGAATGTTCGTTATGTAATTCATGGAAAATGCATCGTTATCCACACTAACGAGATACTAAAGTTCTATGTATAGATGCCAACACTTCGAATGCGTTATTGTTTCTTGTTTAATGTCCGATTGAACTCTTGAAGAGTATTTCCTGCTCCTGATTATTGTGGCTATTATGGCTAATGAAGTCATGCGCCAAACATCTTTTTGTTAACAATCATATTCCAATAACTAATCGAGCGTGTTGTACTAAAATCGGCGCATTTATTGCAGTTGAGGTACAACGATTGTCGAGAATTACATGTTCCGAGAAGGAAATGACATCAAACTTTCCAAGGAATATCCAGGAAACAAATGCTAAAACGTTGGAAATGTGACATACGTATAATTCTTAATCAATTATTTCTTACATTAATTTTTTTTCTCGTGGTACTAATTTGAATGAGTAACTTTCGAACAAATAATTTTAAAGTAAAACGTTATACCATTTTTATACGGAAATACTAATTAATTTTTGAATAATTATATAAACGAAACTCAACGAAACTAATATTCTCACAATACAGTTTTTAAAATATTGATTAAGGGCGTTGTTTCGCTGAGGAGGGAATCATGAGGTGAGAGAACGCAGGTGTGTGGCGGAGCGGCTTTGCGAGGATCCGATGTTGGACCGAGTCCAGAGAACCACGACGATTTACTGCCGGGGGTAAAAACCACGCATGAGCGTACGCACATGAACGGCACAATTAATTTTACCACCCTAATCGCTATAATTTGGGTGCAGGCTGGCGACCTAAACGGGTGCCATTTGTATTCTGGAACAGTATGTTCCGTCTTGCTCTGTAAAAGCACGCCCTCTTCAGTGTCCCAGCTGTATTCAAACCCAGATACACAAAAACAAAATATAAAAACATTAAACAATTTCCAATATGTTGTAATTAAATCTGATTAATAATTTTTCCAAGGAAAGAATAATGTTACAATAGTAATAGCTTTCTTCACTTATCCACTACCCTAAATGTGTGGTGTTGCCAAGAATAAAAAGTACACCTTTTATGTAGTAGTAGAAGAATATTAGTCTAACTTCTGATATTGTGCATGAAATTCATAAAAATGTAGCATAAATATTTTGTTACATATAATGAAAAGTTTTGAATCATACATATAGTATTACGTAATAAAACGAAATTCCTCTTGAATTATACGTGAAACCAGTAAATTTTGCAGATTAAGTTACATTTTGGAGAAATCGTATTAGTGATTTATTTCTATATCTCGGCTGTGATGAAGTTATTTCCATTTAGCACAAAAAATACTTTTGAAGCAATATTTATCATCGGACATGAATACGAGTGCAATGACTTTTTTTCATTTTTCACTAAAAACTCATTTCAGATTTGATTCTATTCGATTAACTATCTGGTTTCCCGTGTACTTGCTTTAAATCAGGCCTTCTTGACGACTATAAAATCCAATAATTTTCTATGTGAAATATATATATATATATATATATATATATATATATATAGTACGTTCATTTATCCGAGAACATACCTCAGTTTTACAACATACGAAAACAACACACATTTTCTAACTCTTACAGCATTAGACTTCTTAATTATCAAATTCTTCGCCGATATAAACCAAATTTTTAATTTTTTATAAATAGTGTTGTAAGTTATATCAATATTAACAAATCAAAATTTTAATTTTGCAAATATTCAGATAGCTTTTACCAATAAGTGATACACCTATAACATTGGTTTAGGTTTTTATACAAATGTTGTTAGGAATAAGTTTTAATTTTTATTTATTTAAAGGATTAAATGCTAATTTTAGCAAGTTTTAATTGTTGTCAACTGTGTTCGAAACTATGAGCTGCGTATACAAAATATGATGTTTCAGAGGAGAAGACGCGATGTCCTTGCAACTCTAATACCCATTAAACTTTCAGGGAACTTTTCAATAGAGTGGCTTAGTGTCGCACGTTTCCTATCTATTTGGTGACTAAGTTACCCCGTTTGTGGCCTTCTTGCGGCGGATTAAACTACCAGGGGAGTTTCTAGAATATACGGTAAATGCAACTTATTTTCTAAGTACGCATAAGATGTTCGTTTGCGCAAAGTCTAAAATTTTAAGACAAAACTATATAAAAAAAACAATATCACATCCATTGATAATGTACAAATTTCGGTTTAATGCACAGTTCTTATTCTTTAAATATCTCAATTAAAAGACCCTGGAAAGCAAAACATTAAAGCGGATAATGAATAAAATCAAATCATAATTGCAACTTTTACGATGTGCACGGGTAAATCGGAAAACTACCATATTATGTTATTCTCTGAAGCGACTTCGATAAGTAAATGATGCCACTTCCTGACGCAAAATACTCCTAAGGAAAAATACGTGGGAGTGTTCACACCATTTAAAATTAATAAGAGGAGCCTGGAATGGGAAAATACTGAATTGAGCAGGAAAATTGGGATATTTGAAAGTAGCAATGGACAAGTGTGGAGCCAGTATAATTGGACTAAGATGGAAAGGTTAAAGGTTCAAAAGGGTACAGTACTTTATTTGGATGTAAAGTATGCAGAAAGGTTACTAGCAAATTTTATTTTTTATTTTTATTGTACAGTTAACTTCTTATCTTGCGATTTTACAGTTGTGATAATAATGAAAAGTATTCTATTTAAATTAAGATGGTAACATGAGGTTGTTTGCAACCCAAAGGTTGACAATAACAATTATCGCGTATTAGATTACATTGCATTCTTAGTACTAAGGTCTAAATTTAATAATCTATAATATTTAAAACGGTATTTAGTGCAGGTGGAAGTTTTCTTTTAAGCCTTGTTGAGCCTCTGGAGAGATTGAGGTTGAAATTTCAGCTATGGTTTGATTAGTATGCGCTGTTAAGATTTTAATGAGGGAATCTAATTATATGCAGTCTGTTATTTTTAAAGTACCAAGGACATCCTGAAATCATTCTAAGGGATTTATTTTGGATTATCTAGATTTTATATTTTGTCAGGTTTGTTTTGGCTGCTACTCCCAAAGAGGAAGCATAATGCCATATGGACTTGATTGGGGGGGTATACATCAACACTTCTGTTGCTAGGGATGTTGGGGATATTTTCTGTTTAATAATGGTTTGAGCTCAGTCTTGAGATTGCCAATGTAATGTGCCCAGGTTAATTTAAAATCTAGCGTTAGTTCGAGGTATGTTGGAGGGGATTTATTCGCTATCGGCGAGTTGTCAACGTATAGATAGTTTGCGAACTGGATTTTTTTAGGGACGATTGTTGATTTGCTGGAATTTATGGTTATTCGCCATTTCTTAGTCAGGCCAAATAAATGAAAAATAAATTTGTGAAAAAGTAAAATCATAGATATTTGTCAAATTAAGTGCAGATCAAGTAGACATAGATAGTACAAGTGTACATGACAAAATCGAAGATCTATAATAACGAGATCGAGAATATGTATTATGTAATTAGCGAAACATTTGACAAACAAGAAAGGAGGTAAATACCATTATAATGGAAGATTTCAATGGTTTTGTGGGAGAATGATGCGCACAGAAGATTTTTGGAACCCATGGTTTAGGAAAAGTAAATGACAGGGGGAAGGTACTTCTGGCAGCAACAGAAATCGGTAGTAAGAGAAAAACGATTCCGTGGCAGGTATAAAGACACTGACATAGAATCTGCCAATAATTTACTTATTTATAACAAGAATAGGAAAGAAGACGGGGGATATGAAACCAAAGATGAATTTTTTAAAAAAAACTGTTAAGAAATGATAGTGGTGAAATTACATTACATTACAAGACGAATTTGGGGAGTAGACCGACCTAAATGAAAGCATTAAAACTGAGTGGAACATTAAGGAATATTGTTACAGATAAACTGAAGGACAATGTATGACATTAGAGAAAAAATAGGAAATCCGGGAAGAGACTAGAGATGCTGGAAAAGATGGCAGTACTGCATATAAAAAAAGATTTATACTGTTACAAATCTGTTCCGATAATTTCGTAAATAAACTATTCGACAATTTAACCCAATTTATAAGGTCTCATAATATTATTATTTTATTAAAAGTAGTGACGTTCTGAATATTAAAAAGCACTTTCTCACACCAAGTATTTTTGCCAGGGAAACTCCTTACTAGGAATCTCAGTCTACCAAAGTAAAGGTTATAGATTTGGTATACACACTCCAAAGCGGTATATTATGTATATTTTAAACGTGGTATAACAAGTCTGTCGCTTAGTCATAACGAAGCAAAATCTATGGGAAAACTATTGACAGACGGAATAATTAAATATGGCACGACTGGATAAATAGAAAAGAAATACAAATAAATGTATGTAGGGAGATGGCGTTTAAATCTACAACGAGCCGTTTATACGAAAAGTTAAAAGTTGGTTGCGATACGCAATACTTTCCGTTTGAGTTACTTAAGTTTTAAGTTCGAATGATCAAATATTTACATTAAATACCTCATGCTTTCAGATTAAGCAGTCTTCCTCAATAAAATCACCGACTTTAGAGGAGCATATAGTATAACAAAAGCCAACAACAAATACTCAAGTGTATATCGTATTTTTGTATTAGCCGTAATAATGGGGATCTTGTCAAATGACAAGAAGTATGGCCTCTACGGAACAACTTTGTTTACATAAGTCGTGGGGATTGAATTAACCACGAATAACTAACTATTGGATGAGTTTCCATCGTGTACTCTACATCCTATCCACCCATAAACCCTGCTCTAAACACTCACATCCAATTAACTCTTTCCTCACCTAACAATAATATTAAATCAGAAACTTTCTTTGCCTATAAAAACATTATGACAACCATCCAAACTAAAAAAATAAAACATCTCCAGGCATTGACCAAATAAACACCAATCATATAAAAGCTCTACCCAAAAAAGGCCTAGTCCTACTAACACAAATTTATAACGCTATACTAAAAACCTCCATAATCCCCAAGAACTGGAAAATTGTACGATGCTAATTAACAAACCAAATAAACAAAAATCCAACCCCAGCAATTACAGACCCATCCGTCCTCCTACCAATACTTGCAAACTTTTTCGAAAAACTACTTTTACTAAAACTAAAAAAAAAACTCACACTTAATTCCTAACCAACAATTTGAGTTCCGAAACAACCACTCGTGTCCTCAACTTCTTAGCATAGGAACAGAATACATTAACACGTCCTTTGAAAACAAAAATATATGCACAGCCACATGCCTGGATTCTGAAAAGGCATCCCTCATTCCTCTTCAAATTAAAACCTCATCTATCATCTTACAAACCGTTCTTACCTTGTCAAATATCAAAGCCATTTACCCTATTCACTGAAGGGTACCTCTACGTCCTGTCCTTTGCCCACTTCTATATTCCATCTATACCCATCATAAAACCTTTTCATCTTGTGAAACTTCCCATTTTAATTTTTTTCGTCTCAAAATCCTTTATTTCATGCAATTATTTAACTTGTATTATTTATGTCATTCATTTGAATTTTGCATTTTTACTTCATTATATTGTACATGTGTGTTGTTTCGGTTTATCATTAATATTTTTTCATATTTGTGCACTTCCCCACCCCCAAACAACTGCAACAAAAACTACCATATTTGCCAACGATATAACGATATAGCCATACTTTGCCAGTCCCATGACTACGAATCTGCTAAAATAAAACTTCAAACTACCATTAACCGTGTAGCAATTTGGGCTAATAGTTGGAGAATAACCATAAACACAAACAAATCCATCACAGTTCCTTTTTCCCTAAACAAGATACCATTCACTAACAATACCTATATTAACAACACACCTATTTCAAACAAACAAAACGACAAATACCTTGGACTAATACTAGATTCAAAACTAACATGGTCCCAACACGCCAGACACATTTTAAAAAAATTATCAATCACCGCTTTAAAATACAAAAACCATGAATTAATCCTAATTATCCTGTATCCCTTTCAATGAAAAAATTAGTTTATAATATCCCTTATTTCTCCGTTCTGGAAGTTTGACTGTAAAATTTGGGGTTTTATAGCCAAAACACAAGTAAACAAGATCCAAATATTACAAAATAAAATCCTTCGATACATCACGAACTGTCTCTGGTACTTCTATTCCCGCATCCATAGTGACCTCAATATTCCATATATCAACCAAACAACCAAATACATACTTCAATATAAAAAGTCATAATTCATCCCAACCCGTTAATATCCGATGCAGCTGCCTCTCCTCCACCTCACATCCAACATCGACGATTAAAAAGAAAGACACCGAGAGACCAAATTAATAATCAATAAAAGCACGGGATGTGAAACAAAATGCTGCACAGAATATATATACGATAACATGTACAAATATCAGAACTGTAAAATCTTTAGATTGTAAAGTTTTCTGAATAAAAAAAACATCGTGTACTGTAACATCCAAAAAAAAACTACTTCAGAATCTACAAATGTAGTCCGGAAAAACTTTACTGAAGGAAATAATTTGGAATGCAGATATTTTTGTAAATACAGAGCTTCACTTGAGTAGCAAAAGCAGAGTGAACCCGAGTGTACGACAGACACCACCTCCGTCAACAAACAGAAGCTGGACATGCGAGGGCGGCACCCCATAAATACACCTAAGGCCACTTTATTTAATAAGTCTCCCCACCCGGCACTCCTCTTTTTGACGTTAATTCCCGTGCATCCACAGAAGAGAGGTTTTCCATTGTAGATAAAGCCCGATAATAATGCGGCGAAATTTATACGCTAAAGTGGTGTTCATTATTGGTGTTATGACAAGGAAATTCATTTCCTGAGCGGCCTGGTGTGATCTTCTCACGCCTCTTTAATTTATGTTCGCTTCAAATTTAATTAAACGAG
This sequence comes from Zhengitettix transpicula, assembly GCA_037074705.1. NCBI lineage: Eukaryota > Metazoa > Arthropoda > Insecta > Orthoptera > Tetrigidae > Zhengitettix > Zhengitettix transpicula. The sequence goes on along the minus strand of CM073590.1, from coordinate 26,992,527 downwards.
CCTTTGTGAAACTATTAAAGAAATAAACGCGTGTGCAACTGACCGACTAAATCCACGACAGGCGCGCCGTAGCGTAACCAGAGGCTAACTTCACAGGCCCAGAAAACGATAATTAATTTCTGATGAAGCATCAAAGCATCAAAACGCAGGTGCATCTAGCATGTATTATTCATGACAAATTAAATAGTCTTCATATCAAACAATGGACTGTATGGACCGAACCTACCATCTGGCAGACTCAATCACTGAAATATCAAATTTGACTCGTTTAAAAAGTAATTTCTATTATGAAGCGCTTTTTGGAATACGAGAATTATTGAACGAAATAAGCTAGGAATTTCTGAAATGCAACAAAATTCTTTACAACCCTGTTTAATAACGCTTCATTCCTAGTCAATTTAAAAATTCGTTTTCCTTTCACTCTTTGTACAATTCTTCTATGGTTGTTAAAATAGTTTGATAAATAGGATTTAACACTAAGGATATAATATTGTAAAGGATAGAGTATAATGTAAACGTTGTTACTACGAATAAATTGCTGAACGTGGCTGACAACTGAGACCAGATGTTAATCTACCATCTTTGTCTAACAATATTACTGACTTAGTAGAATCTCGTGTGATTGAGCTAACTCGTCCATAATATTCTGCAGTGCAGCCTACTATCCCAACCAGATTCGGTATGATCATTATGACCCTAGATATTAAGAAAATCTCAATTTTATTTTTCTCTTTGAAAATTCCATGAAATGAGTCATTATGATATGCCAGTAAACATAAAATGGTACGAGATCACCTCGAGGCGGATTGAGAAATGTTATATTTTACATCAGTCGTCACAATCTGATTTTCATCTAAAAATGTTAAATGATAAAATAGCTGTAGAATTAGTTGGTGCAAACATTCAAGACAATTTTTACCAAGGACGACGTGCTAATAATCATTGCACTCTATAGTAACGTCAGAACAATCTACTGCATACACGAAAATCAAATAGACGATACGAAAATTTCACCAAGAAATGTAAGTTCAGTCAAACTTTATATTTGATTTCGGTAAGTTTTCTAAAATGCAATACATAACCCATGAGACAGAAAAAGTTAGAATAGAATCACAATTCAGAGCTCTAAGACTTGAAAAGGGGAGTAAAACGAAATACGGTCCAATATTGATTTGTGTACTTATGAAGTCCAAATACCAGACAAAATGTTGTATAAAAATATAGTAATTACAAATTTATAATTAATTACTCTACAGCAAACATTTGTATTCAGACTATCATCATTGCTGAGTCGTGTTTCCGGTTGAAATGAAGAAAATTACATATTTGTATTTGTGTAACAGTTTAATAGGTCTATGCCTTTATGTATACTATTCTTAGAAATATTTTGAAAAATTTATTACCCATGCCAGAATGAACCAATTAGTCACAAAAGGGTTTGATAACGTAAGGTTTGACAGTTTTATTGTAATTCAGGCAAACAGTGAACCACTTTTCGACCCTGTTTGGTACGATGCAGTTCTGAATCTGTATCTGTACGAAACAAAAACGTAGTTCAGGCAATAGAAGCAGTCATCACGAATTCGAATCATACATTGCCTTATTTGCCCAGCCACACTTTAACGGCCATTGTTACAGCATCGCAATTTGCACAACGATTCAACCGGATGGTAATAAAAATCTGGTTTTTGACGGCTCCTAACTATAACATAAATACAAAAAGGTGACGTCACCAGGCGCCAAAGGGAATTTTTTTTCTCGTAGAGCTCGTTTAAAATTAATTTCACAGCCAGAATGCAAGAAGGATGAATCAGCACATACAAACTATCCAACATTGAATGCAGGGGAGAGAACAGAATTGAAATTAGGTAACTGACATGACATGTGAGAAAACTGAGTACGAGACGGTCGTATCTTACAATAAATCAACTTTGCTCCTGTTGCGTGAAGTGAGTATGCAACCTGCAACTGAAGATCACTACTCAGTTCAGCGAAGCATTCAGTACAAACCTTGAACAATTTTTTTCTGAACTTAAACGAAGTTAGTTTTCCATTATTTTACCATCTGTTCTGTTTAGTTCTCTATCCACTTCTCTAAAATAATGAATGATCACATACAGTACGTTCCGAATATAAAACAACCAGTCATTAAATTTAAAATACAAAGTATGAAGTAATGAAGTCACTTAAAAAATTATTTCGATACGGTGTGTTCCGTTATTGTTAAATTTACGCTCTCTTTTTTCAACAACGACAGCACGACTGACATTCCGCCTGGCACCAGACATTTAAAATTTTACTCAATTATTTTGCATGAATACTGTTTATCTGATTGAAGTAATTTCGCAAGTAAGAAATTTTTCAGCATCAAGTCAATTATTCACCAGTATTTAACATGTTTGTGTAGACTCGGATAACTTAATTGCAGTAAAAGTGTTGGGAAAGGTCTATGTAGAGTAGATTGCGTCAAAATATAAAATATGAAACGTTTGGTAACAGATTTACCTGTTGAAATTTTTTAACGTGTTTCTAAAAGCAATTTAATTTAAAACACATTAATTTTATATTTTTCTATTTCAGTGTATTCGGAACACGTAATTTAGATGCACTTTCTTAAATTCACAATAGCTGGGCATAACGTAGTTTATTTCGGATTGGAGCAATATTTAGAACATTTTAGAACAAGTAAACAACAAGGTGCGGGAAAGCCTGTGCCCAACTTGTGCCTCAGACCGGAACCGCACGAGGTCACGCGGGCACCAAGGATCGCGAAGTCGGTCATCAGCCTCCAACATACCAGGCACAGTTACCCAAAGGTAAAAGGATCATTTCAGAATACGTAAGGGCGAGTAACAACTTCAAACTTCATAATCCAAAATGCAAACTGGATTTAAGCTGTAGTAAATAATACACTAAAACGATTTCTTCCCGCATAAATTTGGTTTTTATGGTAGTTTGTCCACGTAAACTTTCAGTTTATTCTGCGGCGAAACGAACGAATGGTTATGCGATTGATGCAGTCGTATATCTTGCATTTATATCTCAAAATTTAAAGAAAGATGCGTACGTATGGACATTTTTACCGTTAATTTTTTTTACATTAATTTTTAATCCATTAAATAATTTTATGTTACGCTATTACACGGTATGTACATAAAAATGTCATTGATGGATAGCAGCTTGAAATGCAAAATTCATCTGAAGAAATTGCCTAAGGAAAACAGTTCTTATACATTCAAAGAGCTAACCAGAAAGAACCCCCCCCCCCCCATAAATTAAAGTAAACGAACGGGAACTATTTACATTTTATACATTTGCCACTTGAAAATTAGTTTTATATTTTATCTCTGGTAATTTTATTTGATACTATATACATTTGCAGCACTGAAGTCATCTACACACTTGGAACTCTTGAGTGGAAACTACTGATAAATTCTAATACTTCTCAATAAATCAGGAGTAAAATGCTACGTTCACTTTGCAACGGAGTTAGGAAGAGGTAAGTAGGGTACGTAGTAAAGCTCGCACCGAACCTGAAGGTAAAAGTACAAAGGTCAGCAAGGCGGAAATAACAGACAGCACGAGTGAAAGCACAGTTCTTCCTTCGGTTCTACCTGCTATTACAAATTAACAAATAACATGTACAATACGTCACGTAAATCAAGAAAATAAAAACGTACGACTAAATTATAGTAATTAACTTCTAATTAGACGCTACTTTGTAAATTTCGTTGTTACTGGTTGGAGACTACAGAATGGTGGAACATAATTTGAATTATTTGTAAACGAAAAAATTAAACTTTCAGTAAAATTACCCACATTAAAGTAAAAACAGGCTGAACCTGGGTTTAATTAAGGTGGAAAACGTAGCTGGGTATTTAACAGTTATTGACGTAAAACAGGCGTAGTTTGTGACTTTGTTAGGTTATCTTCCAACTTCTGAACTTTAATCTGTAATTAACGGTGGAACTCATAAGTAACAGCAACACCATTTCAGGTCAATACAGTAAAAAAAAACATCAATAAGCTTATCTAAGTGATATTACCTCAGATAATAGCATAAAGTTATTTTTCTATATATTTTTTGCTATGTTAGCAGTCATGAAGGGTACTCTTCTTAGAACTATATAAGATTAAGAAGAGGGTTTATAAAGACCGAAAGATATCAATCATGTCCACTGATTCAAATATTTAGCGACTTAGAAGTGAGGCTACGAAGACTAAGTGGAAGGCCTGAAAAAGGACAACTTTAAGATATATTTGCCAATAGGTAAAATAACGAAAACATGAAACAACAATATTCAAACCATCGCGCTGTATTTAATAAAAAGACATTCTCGGATCTTAATATACGAGTACAGGGAAGGAAAACGTAAGCGCTTGTGAAATGTTACGCGATACTCTACTATAGTGTTCATATGAGAGGGCAGGCATTACGACGAGAGACTCATTATTTAACGTGTTTAGCACTAATGTGGGGCGCGGAGGAACAATTGTGAGGAATTTCATCCGCGATGAAGGGCGCCGAGTGCAGGAATCCGAGACAATGGAGGCTTGTGTTACTAACGATGCATTAAATTATAACGAAATACGCTACCCGGAGCAACGCTTTTATTATGCACGGGATTTAGTTCTTAATATCCCAGCTTTCTATTAGCCTGTGCAAACATGGTTCTTCGGGCTCGTAGAGCGGAAGTACTCTCGTAGCCCTTCACCTTCAACGGTACACGTATCGAAATTTAATAACCGGTTCTTTGGGAAAACCGCCAAGCAGTCTACAAAATTTCTTGAGATGGGCGTAATCACATTAAATAAAATTAAGTTCTGTTTGTAAATATCTCGAAGTACACGCCTTTAGGAGTACGGGGGTGAATCATAGCAATAATGGAGATGAACATCTCCAGATTAGGAGTAGAAACTGTCAAGAATTAAAGAAAAGGAAGGTATAATTTTAAAAAAAAATTCTCCTTGAGTAAACTTAAAAATAAGGACTGCAAGAACTGATGTGGCGAATCAGTTGTGCTCGATCATAAAAATTTGATCAGTTTGCCTTCAAATGCACAAACGCCCCCGTGTCAGAAAATTAAAGGTCTAAATAACAATAGATAAAGTCGTAAAATTTATTAGAAACTGAAAAATTTTAAATAATACATTATACGCCATTAATCGAAATTGACGCCTACGTACTACAGAAAGAAGCGTGAATGAAATATTCGTGTTTTGAATATGACGCCTTGGATTTAAAATAGGTAAGTTACTTGACACCCTTTTGCATAAATTTTCAAAGATACTTCTATTATAGTTCCGTTCAACTACCAGGAAGACGGCATTTACATGTCTTCGACCAAGGAATCCTTATTTAACATCGACTACTAGATTGAACAGATGGTCATATAAAAGTACTTTATATGACAGATTTTGTTCTACGTACTAGACTGTAGTTACTGTGCGAGGAAATGTTTTGGAACAACATGACTTTTATCGTGTAATAAAACGCGCAAAAACAATTCATGCATCTTACACACATAAATTTAAAATTAAGCGTTCCATCCACTACCTAAATTTAGAAAGATATATAGGGGTCGACGCAAGGGTGGTATATGTATAGGATGAAGCACATCAAGAAGCAATTTAAGTCCAAAAATGTTAAACTAAGATATTCGAACAATTAATACTCCCAGTAACAACATGGATCAGATACTTTAACAATGCCATGCAATAAAGTATGAATTGGGTCATGTTGAGAAAGAAAAAATTATTAACGAATCTGTTTCTGAGACTTTCATATGGAATAAAAAGGTTAAAACTTCAGCGAACAGGACAGGACATACAGACGTTGGACAAGGTCTGAAATGGAAGCAAGACCTCTGAAGCATGACTGACGATCATTTGATACGCGAGACACGAATATAAAGACGACGGCAAAAGTTAAATTGAAAAAACAACTAATTACGTTAACATAATAATAGAGACCAATTGATATAACATGCGTCAGTAATGGTTGGTTGAAGTAGCTCATATTTGCGGTGTATACCATTGTGGCCAGCCAATTGAAATATTCATCCCGAAAGGCCTATCATTTAAAAGACCTTCAGGTCTTTGCGTATTAATTAAATAAAATTTATAACAAATATAAGAATAATTTTATTTACATTAAATATATTCATTCAGAAATTTGTCAGAAATACCATATGATTTCACTGTGATTATTACGATAATTGTGAGTGTAACATTTAAAAGTTTACTGCAATCTTACAATATGCTCCATGGAGTCTTCAAATATTTCTGACAACCACTAAAAACTGTTAATATTTGGATTGTTAATATTAACATTTTTTACTTAAGCTCACGATCGTTATAAGACTGTTTTAATAACGATTTTAGTTTAAATATCCGAAAATAACCTGAAAACTAAGATACTATTAATAAATTGACTTCAAAGTTTATAATTTGATTGAGTATTTTTTAATATTTCATCAATTACCACATAATTAATACATAATGTTTGATGTCCTATCGTACGTGACTGACTCCACACATGTTATTTGTAAACTACCATAGCTGTTGAACCGGATTTTTCAGAGTATTTATTTATTCTTATCTTACATTATAGACAGGAAATGATATGAAATGTATCTGCAGAATTAAATTATTTACAGATATTTAAGAGTGACATAGAAATAACGTAGTATTTTACAAACTGAATATAATATCACCGGTTATGTCCAAACCAGAACATAAAATCTTTAATTTATTTCCACTCCAGGATGAAGAATAATCGATTATTGGGCGAAACCATTAGAACAGACAACATAGTTGTGCAAAGGAGAAACATAGCGATTTATAATCTACCTCACAGTACTAATTGAGATGCCATGTGACTTTTTGATGGTAATCGATAACGTGTAAACGAGAAATGCAATCTCTTAAAGTTAAGAGATATCTGGCGGACCAATGGCATCCGAGGGATAAAAATGCCACATCCTCTTCCTTTCTTATTAAGATAGTCGTTTCAATTACATTCGCTTGGATCTTATTTATACACAACTTTCTAGGATGTGTTACGGAGTTATATTTTCCAAATCATGGACTTTAACGTAATTGTGTAAAGCCACAGATCCGACAATCTGTCATTTAGGATATTTTTATTAACCCATTTTAGCTCAATAATAGCATAAAGAGACCCTAAATTAAAACAAATTACAAAAATATGTAAGAGAAAATGGTATAATATTAAAAATTATGTAAAACTACAACATATCTACGTCCCGTTATTGTGACCGAAATTATAATTAAAAATTGTGACTAGTTTAAAATGAACGGCCTAAGTATTAAGAATATAGTATGAGCTACTTTTGAGAGCTCCGCAGATTTGAGTGTTACACAAATTATTCGAATTTTCGGAGAAACCAGTAAAAAAAAAGAGCGTTATTTTTTTCATTTTTTTGGAACAAAGATTATAAAAGTTTACAATTTTCTCCAAAAGTAAAATAAACGCAACAGTAAGAGTTTTGAAAATTTTACAAATCAAAAAAGTGCGATGCAGTTTAACACACAACTTAAATTATAGTGACTTCGGATTTAGTCTATTTATTAGAAATGCTTATAACAATCTTACTATGCCTTCGATGTGTCCCAATTTATAATTGGGAATTACAAGGTATTAGCAAAGTGAACAAGTCAAGTAAAATTCCGTCCTATTTCGCACACGAGAAGTTATACGACCTGTCTTATACCGGATCTAACACCTCTTTCAGCAATTAAAAACTTCGAACTGTCTGCTACAGCAGGGCTCGTTACTGGAGAGATCAGTTCTTTTGGACATTATTCTTTAATCATGTTAGAATTAGTTCCAAGTTCGTAACCCCGAATAAAACACCGAGGTCTGAGTCGTCATTAAAGCTTTTGAAGTCTTTTTAGAACCGGAAAATCTAGAATTAAGGCGTAAGCACATTAAACACTTTCCCGAGTAAAGTAGCAACAAAAAGGATTTTCAGATGTAAAGGTATTATTTGCCCTCACGGTATATTTAATGGAAAAAAAATTCTATGATAGTATTTTTATTTTAATTTAAATAAATTAATATTTTATTAATATTTACAATATTTTTTTGATAAATCAGCAGCAAGTATTGTTATTGTAAAGTGTGTAAGTCTAACGCGTTTAGACTAGGAAAATTTTGACTGCTACATAAAAGTAGTGTTTTAAATTTCCTAAGCCACCACTTACACCTGATTTTATAGATTACACATTAGGTTGTTTGAACATATTATGAGCTGCGTTGCTCTCGAAACCTTTGTCTAGACATGGTTTGAGCAGATGACGTTGGCATTCAGCGGAAAACACCCTTAATACTCAGGGCTACCAGTTTATGCTCCACAGTGTCCATCATTATATGTTCGTAATCTAAAATTATTTAGAGGACAACTCGAATAAATTAGTCTCAATGATCAGTGTAACGTATTAATTCGCAAATTATTACTACATAAATCCTAATAAAAAGCAGCAGAAACTCTGATACTCTTTCCAACACATGCCCCATAGCTGAACTAAGAGAATATCGAAAGAAGAAACCAAAGTAAAGGTCTAAAAAACAGGTGAATGCCAATAGAAATGTTCAAGGAGGTGATAGACTGTTTGAACAGAGAGCGGAACGTTAACTTGATTGAAGAGGGTGTTTTGCACAAAGAAAAATTAGATAATAATATCGGAGTGCGAGAAAAGTACGTATAAAAGGATAGACTATGTCTGGAAAAGTATACATGTACGAAATTAAGATAATTGTATTGCGTCTATAGATTAATTGATATCAGGTAGCAGACTGAAATGGAACTATGGGTCGACAATTCCTACGACCAAATCACTGCCGTTCGTTCAAGTACATTGCCGCTTCCCAATAATACAGCTTAAATATTGCCATGTTTACAGTGTTCCTGGCTTATGCAATTTTACTCAATTTGGCATTAAATCAATAGGGCTCAATATGTTTAATTAATTTATTAGTATTAATGTAAACAGTACCAACACTGTACTTGTTATAAAAACAAAAAAATTATTTTATAAATTCAAGGCCTTTAATTAAGGAGTAAGTGTCCATGACTAATTCACATGAATATCATGTTAACCAGTTATAATAATCATAATGGGAATAAAGTGAAAGAATAGTCAATAGACTATTCGAGTTGGTTTCTTTTAAAAATTACAAAATGTAATATAAAGGATGAAAAAATCTCTGGCATTTATAATATTAAACTTAAATAAACGGCCTTAAGTCGAGGAAAATCTGATACCAGAATATTATTTATTTATTTATTTATTTGTAATTTAAAGGAAACTCATCAACTCACTAGAATGTTTTGTGTGTAAATATTTCTTAATACTCTAACTTTTCCCGATTGTCGTATGAATTCAGTCAGGTAAACTACCGTTGCATTTCCGAGCATTGGAAGACTTTCAAATTGTAATGTAGATTAACAGAGCTCATCGGAGATTTAAAGGAGATTTTTAATCATTGCCGAGTTACACCAACAGCATATTTTTTAAGCAAGTTTCATAATAGATCTTTTCCAAATACTGCGCGTTCTCAAAGATTTGTATTTGTTATTAACGTTCCTTCTTAATAATAAAGTAAGAGGATGTACCTGCTACACGCAACAAAATTTCTTCAATATGGACGCTAGACACTAAGAAAATAACTGAAGAATAACGATAATAAAATTAAACGAATTACGAACAAAGACACTAGAATTTAACAAGATCAAGCATTACTTTTGTGATGTGAACACACTAGCACTATAAGAAATATCAAATATAACATAGTTCACTTTTTATATTATTGACACTCACTTCAATTATAGAGAAGTAATTGATTCATTTTGAGAGTAATAACTGAAAATACTATACAATAATTCTTTTGTATTTATTTAATTCATATATACTAAAGAATAATATTTTTATAGCGAAAATGGAAGTCAAAAAACAATAAACATGAGTGCTATCGAATTTAATTCTTATTTAAAAAGAATCTTAGAATCTTTAAGACTAATACAAGGCAGAAACTGTGTGTATTAAACTAATCACATGATTAGAACCGAATTTCTGGTTATTTCGCTACGATCAATTTAGTCAGCGCTAATTCAGATTACAAAACAATGCATTACTTGTTGCTTCTCCTGTGACTGTGGGACGTTAATTTTTTACATTGCAAAGTTAAATTCAAATGTTAACATACTATTTCTGAGCTTCGTCCGGTGGATTCAACGTTCCGAAATATTGTGTGTACCTGAATTTTAATTTTCAGAGGAAGGATTAATCTACTGCGGTCCGCAAGTTACGATGGTTAAGAATATTTTTTGTTTGTGTTATGCATGACGTAGTACGCGCGTCATTTCATATAACTTTCCAACTGTGCCAAAATAATAGCATGGCAGAAGAGATGGCCTTGAAAGATAACGTGACTAGTTTATGCTCCATTTATTATTATAGTGGGACATAAAAATCAATTAAGGTAAAAATGTAAGTCCATGGAAGGAGCTAAAATTTTTGATAACTAAAATCCGTGGTTTTTTACATACCCATTATACAAGATGAGGGTTGTAAATATATCGAACAATGTTATGAAATATATTTTTGACGAGTGAATTGTATTTAAAAGTAAATTGACAAACAAAATTCGAAACGCAAAAACGTTTTACGGAAAATAACTTCTAGTTCTAATTTAGCGAGATATATAAAGTAATCAATTGCTCTGTTCTTTAAATTCATAGATTTTCCTTACTCTTAAATTTAGACCTTAGATTAATGTATTACAACAGACTCCTTCCTTTCTATGCTTCATATGCTCTAAAAGGTGAGTTGCCACCATGTGGCTTGTGAGAGCATTCTCTCGCAGGTGAACCTTCAGAGAGAGCTCTGAAGTAGTCTACCTTTGGGGCTGATGCAGGTGTTTTTAGGGTTTGTACTGCATTAAGTTTTATGCGAATGCCGGGTAGGATCCTTGGAACTATAGCCCGGGGACCTTAGTTAATCCTTGGCAACCTTCCTCTACCCTTCCGCATCCCCCTTTAATATCCCTTCCTATGCTATTAAAGGGGAGTTGCCACCATGTGGATTATCCTCATGTAGCCTGTTACCCTTAAAAAAAGGATGCCTTCTCCTCTGTTTTTTTAACTAAGGTTTCCCACATGCCGAGACTCCTCAGCCTGCTTTGAATCGTGTATGTTCCGGGGTCGCAGACCTTGTGCATACGATAAGAGTTGTCCTCTATTCCTATTGGATTAGTCGGGCAGCTGCCTCCTAAACTCTCCCGCCATCGAAAGCGCGTGAGAGAAGTACCAAAAGCCCGACGTACCTGATGCAGGTTTTTCTAGGGTTTTCCCTGCATCACATGAGGGTAAGCCTGAATCAGGAATGTCCTGTGACTACTACTTTTTTTTAGAGAGACAGACTACACGAGAGTAATCCACATGGTGGAAACTCCCCTTTCATAGCATAGGAAGGGATTTGAAAGAGGGGATGGAGGCGAATGACTGGTATGATACTCAAACAACAATCCACGTGGCCTTAATTAACCCTTTGCTACTTTGCTCTTATCCCCACCCCCTTCATCCCCTCTTTCAAATCCATTCCTATGCTATTAAAGGGGAGTTTCCACCATGTGGATTACTCTCGTGTAGTCTGTCTCTCTAAAAAAAAGTAGTAGTCACAGGACATTCCTGATTCAGGCTTTCCTGCCTAACATACAGGAGAATGCCTTAAACCAACTCCTGAGGACCTAGTAACCCCTTTAGTATCCGCATTTTATTCTTTCCTATGTTATGAAAGGTATTTCAGGATAGAGGCCACCACTTTTATGAACCTCATGTAATCTGTTAGCGGAAAAAAAGCATATCTGTGTTCTTATCACAAGGATTATGGTTTGTAATATCTGAAAATGTATAATCCGAATAAAATTTAATTATATCTTAACAGTTTTGCGGTGTATAGCTCATATTAATAAATTATTCAAAATCCGTATGCTAATGCGGACAAAATCGAAACATACGAGTGTCGTAAAAGGTTATATTTATATTAACGTTAGATATTTTATTGAGTAACATACTCCTGTTTCTAACGTAGTTAAAATATATTTTCTGAGGAAGAAGAGAGCTTTTCCAGCCTCTTTAAGCTTGCGACCTTTAAGGAATTTTATACCCTTGGGTAAAAAAATACGAACGCAATATTCAAGAATTGCTTTTTTAAATGGGCTTCTAGGCTTTTATTCCGGATCTGCAAGGTGATACAGAAGATTGTCACAGTTTAGTTGGGAAGGATCGGGGCTCGCAGAGACATCTTCATTTGATTACGAATTCAAATCCCTTCCATTGTAGGATTGGCGACGAGAGTAAGATTTCATTTAATGGCATCAATTACCTTCAGGAAAAACATGCTTTCAGGTATAACTATACTGAAAGTCTAATATTTAAATAATACTGAGCTCAGTTCATTTTCAGTGTGTCTATTCCAGTATTTCGCAGGCCTGAAAATTTACGTTTAGCTAAGAATTTCTGTAGTCTCGACCTAAAACTGATAGGATGTACGTGTATGATATAGAACATCACACAAGCCCTAAATCTAAGTGGTTTTAAGAACATTCGAGCCTAAATACACATCAGTTAGCGTGGAACACTTCAATTTGTCCACTTTACAAATTATTACTGAAACTATATAAAATTTCAATTGCAATCAGCAGCGTCAAAAAGCAAACATTGAATGAACTGAATTGACGTAAAATATCTGAATACAAGCGATTACTATCATAAAATATGAATGAAAGTAACAGTCCGGAATTTCTTAATATGTTAATACAATAAATCACCCGGACTTAAGACGATCAATTATGGGCTGGTTTACGATGCAAAAACTTGGGAATTAAGTACAAGACAGTTTGACCCATATAAAATTTCGAAATGTGGGGAACAAAGCTCACTAAAATGAGAAGATAGTCTCAGTATAAAAATTAAAAAGGCGGAAACCAAATGACTGGATTGCCAGAACATGGAATAGTTGTGTATAAAGAAGTGAAAATATTTGCAGTCGACGCTACACCTTGAAAATGGGTTTATAAAGTATAAATAATGGACCATTTCATTCGTCCTTTCGAGAGTAACGAACTACCACCACATGGAAAACAGGCAATTACGGTGCCGTTAAATTCCGGACCTGACGCTTCGGTTTTGGGCGTGAGGGCGTCGACCTTTTTACGAGCGCACGCAACAATGGATGGTCCTCATATGGAGCTGTGCTCTGCAGCGCCGCCCACGCCAGCGGCAGTGTCAGCTGTGGGCGACACACCAACAAGTGCTAAGGCCAGATAGTTCGTGTACATAATTACGTAGCAGTTAGGAGAATCACGAGTCGATTTTCAATTAGATATAATTTCGGTGTCACGTTAAGTGTTCTGACAAATTACTTATAAGAACTTGTTTTTCATAAATAAAATTTTCAAAACCCTAAACAGTTTACCAGCGTCTCTGCTCGAGACTTTCCTTTCTCCAAATTTGATGGTTTTAGGATGAAGATGAACACTACCGACAGTGAAAACTTAAATTTTGTAATTGAAATTTTAATATTTATCAGATTTCATTAATCATGTATGTGTTAGAATTAAAATATAACGACGTAAACTCGAGTGCGCTCAAACCAAAGGAAAGCCAATAAATAATATCTTCGCCAAAAATCAACAATATGTCCATGTTTACGTGGATTACCGTATTGTTACATATTACATTTAATGTCACTAAAAGAACTCAAATATAAATAGAAGCTTGTATATTAAAATGGAAATAAAATGAATAAGAAAACATGAAAATAGGTTTTGTGAACGCATATTGCGATATTTTATATCGGTTCCGAAATAATGTTCCATCTTCATTTATCTTCCTTTATCAGTTGCTCTGTCGCCTCACTTCCAACGTAGGATTGTAACAGCACATATCATGAGGGACCTAATTTCCTACATAGAAAAACGTTTCTACATCTTTTCGGTCCCACGTCCTTTTACATTTATCTTAAGAGCTTGCAGAAACTCATCTTTGAATATGATTTATGATACCATTTAAGCTATGTTATACCATTATATATATATATATATATATATATATATATATATATATAATATAAATTTAATGAAGAAATGTATACAAAATATGACAATAAAATAACTAATTTTTAGTGACGTGATTTATTATGCGTCCACAGTTGCTTAATGTTGTACCACAAGAGTTAGCAAAGAATCAGTTTGTACGACATATTTATTGCGATTTAAGGATTACTTTCAGCTAAATTAATTGTATTCATAAGCTCTGAAATGCAAGGGCAGCATATTATAACATGTGGGAATTATGATGATGTGTCGTTAGGAACATATTTTTATGGTTAACTGGTTATTTTATTCAATTGTAATTTTACATTTCATTACAATGCATAAACACTGAACGTAATCAGTGTTTGATACTTGAAGACTCGTGGGCAAGTTCCCCGGTCAGTGAACCGGCTCCTCCACGGTTGTTCACCTTTTCGGGGGCAGCACGTCACTAACACGCGACTGTTTCACGCCGGCCCGCGAGCAGACTCGCTTTCCATTAGCGTGTTTTGTTGCAGACATTCGTCCAAAGCACTAATTAAATTTTAAATGTAACCACTATGGTTACACAAAGTGAGTAACACGGCTGCATTAAATGTCGCTTTAACAATGTATTCATTTCCAAGAATGACTTGACAAGAATTAAGGTTCTCCGTAGCACGGTTCTTAGTTTTATTTCATGAAAGGCTCCTTAAACAGAGAAACACCCAGTCATCGCCCTGGAAGAATGAAAGTTATTTTAAGTTAACCGCAGAACTATGCTTCGTGTAAAATGCAGTTTAGTAAATGTAGTTTTAGGAAGTGTCGCAGATTTCCATAACCTTCAATTCATCAAGTATTAACTTGCTACAAACAAACTGCAAGCAAGCAAACGTAAGCAAATTGGACGCATCCATGAAGTACACGTGATAACAATAATTATGAAAGCTGCTGAACAAACAATTCATTTATTGAAACATTACATTGATTTGCCAACTTGCAAAGGGTATAAGTTTGGTGATGCACACAGGACTCAAGCTATTACTTTTTTCCGAATCAACGCACAAAACGGACAGATATCAACAACAATGGCAGGTCAGTGGGCTAGAAAATGGATCCTTGAGCATAACATTCTGGCACTAAAACAAATATTTTAATTTTTCACATATAATAACAAGCTATTATACCAGCGCTTCGTTGGGTAACCCGCTGCAGTCTGCCAATTTTCAGAGAGCCGTAACGCAGAAGTTAATTTTGTATAACTTGCTTATTCCTTACTTTACGATGACGCCATTATAAATATTTGTTAAATGCACGTCAAATCAATTCAAAATTTGAGTATTATTTACAAATACTTAAAATAAAATAATTGACCAATATTTGAGAAAGCGAGATGTGTTAGGAAATATGATAGTTTTGAATGAAATTACATCAGCCAATTATTCATATTTTTAAGACATATTTAAAATATTATAAAAACACAATGTTACGTCCCTAAATTCTGGGACCTCTTTAGGGGTAAAGATTAATTAAAATTAAAATTTGTAATTTAAAAATAAAAAAATTATAATCATGCGGAACACAAATATATATTTAGGAATCGCGATTGCGATTGAAAAGTTACAAAACAATTTGCCTTATACGAGATCCAGCAACACATATGAAATTTACTATTTTATTAATTTTGTATTATGTTGAATAAAATGTGTTTTCCTGTAATTTAGTATGTAGTGTAATTTTGAAAAATAATGGTTTCTTTTACGGCTCAATCGTTTAAAAAGAGTTAATACAGGTCGTTACGTTAACAAAAACGACAAAGCTATAAATAGAAAACAATGTTTAGTTGAAACACCACACCGCAGTCTTTCAAAAATTATTTCCATTCCAACTGAGTTATGATAAATTATTACAGGAATGCCCGATTTCTGAATACATGAACACCAAAGTTGTCTATCAGAGTTCACAAGGCAAACATATTGCTTGTGACGAAATAATAAACACACATTTTCCTAATAAGGACGCCATTTATTCATTAAGTAATACACTTCTGGTCAGTACAGGTATTTAGTCCAGAGAGTTATTTATCGTGCTCAACTATACTGAAAAATAATCGTCATGGATTCACATTTAGACTTCAAAAGATAAAAGTATGAGGAAGTAATTAGAACTTAGGGGACGTAATTTACCAAGAACCTGTATTGCTTCACGCGTGCCCGAGAAGGGAAGAAGGAATCACTAGTGGTGCATCCGGGACTGGCGGAAATCGGAAACAACCATAGTCTGTTAAACATAGTTCTCAGAAGGTTGAATCATATCAACCGTGACACAATCATACCCGTCATTAATAGAGATGGTGAAAACGTAACCCAAGTTTCTTTCAGACATTTCAAGTCAGTTGTAAAAAAACCTACTTCCTCTGTCTCCTTTACAAATTGTGGAACCTTATTCACATCTCTCTCTCCCTTATTATACACTAGTTCCAAATAAATTACACATTTTAAGCCTCTAAAGTTCTTATTAGTGCTTCAATCCATACATTTATTTGTAGTTGTTAAATCTTCAAGGTGTTAACCAAACGTAGCCGAAGCATTTACTGGTAAATCATCATATTCTCAATTAAAATTTATCCGAGTTTCTTTTTTTCGTGACATTATTCGCTTAGAAATTCGAGTAGGGGATTAATATTATTTCAAATGTCATTACAAGTCTGTTGATGTGGGAAACAGCGCAGTGAACGCATAGTATTCATGTTTGCAATTTCTCGTTACGTCTGTAAAAATTTCTCATCACGTACGTCAGGTTTTGTTCTCTATTGAACTCATCGAAATTTTCATACATGTACGGTTACCGTAGTAAATCATACGTCTATTAAAAGACCAGTATTGAAAGTTCATTAAGTAACAACACAAAACTGGTGCGTGTAATTGAAGTCCACTGAATAGATGGAATGTTGTAAACTCCGAAATGCCAAATAAACTCGCCAAATTGTGTAAATTTCCCCAGAGCTATATGGTAAAGCTTAACTCGCGGACTCCGTCCCTCACTGAGGGTGTTTCATTATATGAAATATGCATTGCAACGCAATTTACATAATTAACCATTTGGTTTAAAATCATGAGTAATTTTGAGGCCTTTATTCTGTCCTAACAGTTTATAATACATCAATTTGTTATGTTTATACAGGTTAAATGTCTATACTGCAAATATGGTACAAGAGGTAAAGAATATATTTTAAGAGAGGGGAACGTCGTAAATTAGGTGTTCTGAAATTCAAGTGAAGTATGTTTAAATATCTGTGTTTCTCTAACACCGCTTATCACAAAAATCATAGTATTTCTTACACTGTGCGCATGTTTCACGAAGGTATGCTACGGTTCAATATTATTCATCATCTTCACACGATCAATGATATAGCCAACAACCGATAAGTTAAGCAACATTGTGCAGGTCAAAAGGGATAATATTCAGGAATTTTTTTATATATCTAGATATTAACGAAGTTTTTGATAACTCGATTGATTTTGGTATGAATATTTAAATTGTTTAGTGGAAGAATATTTTCAGAAAATAGTCTTCTGACGAAGAAATAGGATTCGTTATAGCTTTTTACATAAGTAATTACATTTATAATAAAAAGTAAACGAATACATTAGAATACAGAATATGTTATAAGCGAGATTTAAATTAACTACAACATAAATTATCATAACGCCATCTAATTACTGCGATAGAAATTTAAAAAATGAACAACACAAGTACACTACACACATTATATCTGTCACATCCTATACATATGTATACACTGGCAACACAATCATTTCCTACATTCATTTTATGTTGACATTATAAAGCGTCTCTAAAGATAATGTAGAAATGAAAGAAAATACTTAAACTACCAAATATTCTTCCATAGTAATCATAGATTACTGCTAGCGGCAATGGCAATAAAAGTTAGTGTGCAGTACCTTATTTAATATCCGAATGACTTGAATCGAACAATCAGAATTTTGATCTAATTAGGTCTATTAATGGATGAGTAGCTTAGTATCACTGAAATTAACCCCACGATCCACTATTTGCACAGGAAATAGATGTCGAAGTAAGAGATCCCGACGCTCAGTTTCCCGTGAAGCACAACTGCTTCATACTATTTTTAGCTAATAATAGTATAGAAGACAGTAAAAAATCAAAACTTGAATTTTCTATACTTTTAAGTTTATACACTTTATCCAACTCAGCCCCAGATATTTTTCTCATCCGAATATTATAACTCTGAAACTTTTGTAACCCAATGAAAATCCCTGCGATCTCTCTTTAATCGAATATGTTTCTTAATCAAGGTAAAACCTTGACCAAGTTTTAAAAAATCAGTATGTTCGTCAAGCTGAATCCACAGAGCGCGCATAATGCGGCTAATTCTTAAGGATTTTCTTCTTTGTTGTTTTACTTCTTACAAATAGCCACCAGTTGAAAATTCTGTAATGTAGCAGACTTTTACCCGAATTTTCGAACAACTACAGTATAATTATTACTCTCATAGCCACGCAATGAATTTAAATCCAAATAAGTATTTGTCTGTGGAAAATTTTGAAATTTAACAATGCTAAGGAACATTAACACACATTTGGCAAATGAATATTTTCGAACGTGTCCGAACAATTTATTAAACAAGAAAAATATTTCAAAGAACTTAAGGTGATGACGCTTTTTCTTCAAAACAGTCACGCACGTTTATTTAGCTGGAATTACTAAAGCCGGAAGGTGGTTTTTCCTTGGGGTCCAAAGAAGGCAGTTATTATATTACAAATTATAACATTACACAACTCTGCATTTATGAACGTTGTTCTGCTTTATCAAAACTGCCGGCTGACTTGAAGTATTATCTTCGCGTGTACGGCCGCCAATTGTTTGACCGGTTTTGTATCTCCAGCCCACAGTTTGTTAGGAACCTATCGCGATCTACAAACTTCCGCGGTAAAGCAACGAAGCGTGACAATGCCAAGGATACTCTAACAAGGAAGTTTCGCCCGAGGCGGAGCCCGTTCGCGTCGCTGAATCCACAGAGCGCGCATTAAAAGAATGGTCAAGTCCGAAAGAAGCTCCTCTTCTATTAGCTTAGGTGAAGTTGTTACGAAGTACTTAAGAGCCGAGATACTTGCGGCTACCAGAATCTGCTCCTAATGAGCTTACGGGATGAGCATCCCGTGCCCTGCTCAAGTAGTAGGGGGATCGTTATAAATCCCAGAGGCCCGTAAATTTAATTTCGAAAGTATAGAATTTTAATTAAAATATTTAGTGGATGGTTCACATTTAACCGTTGTGTTTTTAATAAAGAAAGTGATTAAAATATTCTGCACGAACATTCAGTTAACCAAGAAGACAAAATAGCAACATCATTTTCTGGTTTCCAAGAGTCTCAAGACGGTGGCGATGTCCGCCATTGAAACGTTGTGCCCCAAGCCCACGCAATCCGGTTGGTAGACCGAGAATTATTTGTCCAAGAACGACTATGCAGACAATCACGCTTTTACGATAAAGTAATAATTTTAGCATTATTATACGATAATATATTATAGCAGTATTATAAACATAAATCATTTATTTTTTCGACAGAAAACAAAATTTTATACTTGCAAACTATTCAAATGGTAATGTAAAATTGATATAATACACAATTATGGCTCGAGTAATTACGCGTGCTAAATTCCGAAGAAGCTGATGCAAGAGTGCAGGAATTTTCTTTTGTACGTTTAAAAATAATGTCGCGGAGCCAAATGATTGAAATGAAAAAAAATCTAATTATATAAAGAAGGAATGCTGGTATAAAAATTTACAGAAGACAATGAAAAGTTGTAACAATTTGAAATTCCGAAAAGGACCAATTATTGGAAGTGTGTTAAATGGATGAACATCACAAAAAATAATGGCAAAGGGGGTATTTATGTTTATGGCACCTTGAAAAACAAGATTGTGACAATTAATTCCAGTTTATAATTCTGAGATCGTAAGAGGCCAGATTATAGTTGCGTGGAAGATACAGCATCTTCTACGGAATATAAGGGTACTGAATTAACTGTAAGAAGCCACGTATCCATGATGTCGTGTACCACAGGTGAGCGAGCTACTGTGCTTGATTGAGATGCGCTGGCGGCCATCGTGGTACCAGCAGCACAGCATCCCTGGAATACTAACAAGCACGGCAGACAGGGCACACAACGGTCGTTTGTCGTGTCCTAGCCTCGTAGCCGCGAAATGCACCGAAATTAAACCATCACTTACACGTCCATTGCATTTCCAACAGTCACTCGTGTGTCAGCCTTATAAATGCAACCAAATTTAACTAATGTCTGATATGTAGGCTTCTTTTACAACATTCTAAGCTGAGATGGCGATAAAATATTATTGTTGTTTATGCTACATGCTTCCTTATTGATTCTCATATTTCAGAACAACATTATTCGAAGATTGACTGACAATACGGTGGTTCGAGCCTAGTTCTTTCATTCTAGATACGAATTATACCACGACGAGCGATATATCCTACTTTTCTTCAACTATGCTTAATTCGTTCTTAATTTACGACAGTCACTACGAAGTCCGTGCTTCTGCTGTAAGCATCAACTTTCCGCAGACGCTACCTAATCCTCTGCAATCATTTTGCCTTTAATAGGGACCATTTTTGTTTCATCATTTATACATCGTTTACTTTAAAATCGTTTATATTATTGCTTTCTTTTTTTAAGCTTATTTTGACACGTTTAAAATTTACAGTCGGTGCCAAATTCAACACCATATCAATAGTTTATCATTTACTTTCACTATTTTTGCTATTAGTATTCTATTTTACAACAATACCAGAACTCGATAAAACGACACCTACGTCTTACGTACGTGCTCTCTAGGAAAATGACCAAACGGATGTTATTTATAAAATAGAATGTAAAGACTACGATAAGAAATTACATTGACCATAAAAACGCCAATATTAGAATAAATCGAATACCAAAACTAATACTGAATTTTCATCACATCAAAAACATAAGTTTAAAACTCAAAATTAAATATGACAATGTAAAAATCATACAAAAACCACACAACCCTAATATAAAAAGTCAATTAATACTTTTTTAAAAAAATAATGTATTTGAGAAGTAACAAAACATTACGTAGAAATTTTAAAATTCTTGTGGTTGAAAACTATTTCAGCTATTTTCATAAATTGAAATCAATTAAATTCAAATCCGTAAAATATATAAAATAATTGCATAATAAAAATATTATTTCCAAGTAGACAATAAATACATATAACATCTTAAAGGATTACGGTCAGGCAGATACGGATCATACTAGAAAAGAAACCAATTGACTAAAAATTATATTTGAATATTATAAATATGAACGAACAAAAATTTTAAGTCATTTGAATGTGTGGTTATATCAATACATTGGTACTGATAGCATAATGAAATAGTCGATGGTTGTTAAATAATTATATTACATTAATGCATGTATTTAAAATGTCTTTCTTATTATTATAACAGGTAAACGAGGCAAATTTTCGAAAGTAAGGATAAAATACAAAAGTAATAAATAATTTTGGTAAATTTTGAGCCGTTATTTATTTAATGCCATAGAACATTATAAAATATAATAGCTGAACCTATAGAAATATCAATGTATTGAAATTAATAAATATTAACATTTCCGCATTTATAATTAACAAATCATAAGTAGGCTATTATGAAAAGGTCTAATTAGAGGCGAGTTATGTAAGTGACCGAGCTTTTTTAGTGATATTAAGACCACGTAGTTGTAGTGAATAAGTGACCGATAACACTGTTCAGCTATTTCCAGCTAAGTGGAGTAGGCTATTTAATAAAACAAAATAAAGTCATTACTATCTCGAGTGGAGTTACTAATTTAGACTCGTGTACTAGAACTGATGAAATTCTAAGAAATGTTCGTGTAGTAAACATAAAAAATTAAATAGCATATACGTGCAATGTTTACGATTAATTTTTTTGAGAAAAAGTAAGTAGTGACGAAACACTTAGTTAAGGTTGATTCATAACCAGCATCCTCAGCATAAATTGAATGACGTGTTCCTTCTAGAGGCTGACCCGAAGATATATTTTTTTTTATCATCAATGTATCAAATGGAAATCCTTGGTAATAGGATTGACACAGTACCAAGGTGAAAACAATAATCTCACCTTTTCATAAGGAAGATATAGATTTTTAAAATGGAAACATCATGTGAAATGGAAACATTTAGACCAACGTAATACGGATTTAATGATTTATTCTATTTAAAGTTCTTTTGTCGAATTATACCTGGTTTGATGTCTCATTTTCACTGTTAATCTCGACTCACCTGTGAAAAAGAAAAAAACATCATATAGATCATATTAACATTAACATATAAATTATTTTATTTTATTATTCATATACCTCTACAAATTTATTAATTGGAACACCTTTCGAAACTACGGAAGAAGTTTATATTACAATTGTTATAATGTATTTTGTAAACCATGCTTAAAAATTATTTGCAAAAAGCTTAAGTTTACGAACAAATTTAATTCTCATAGTATTAAATATTATTAGATTGATAATTAAATTTTAAAGCTCCAAATATTAAGCATTTTGTTAATTAACGAACGCGCTCTAGATCTTTATTACTATCATTTTCATACTATCTGTACTTTATTCTTATCATACGACAATTTAACTCATTTATCTTTATAAATAGGTGATTTACCTGCTTTGGCGTTTACTTATTTATTCCCATTTTATTACCCAGAATCGATAATTTGTCATTTTGAATATTTTAAATTAACCCCTTCTCACCCCGCCGCATACTGGCGGGGGATGTTCACGTGACTAAATCTGCTTCTGGAAGCGTCGCTGTTCCAATCAGTTAGAACGAAAAGCAATTTTTAACCGTTTTCATCCTTTATCTACAACCTAACCGTCATGGTGAATATAACTATTTAACTCAACGATCCCCAAAACATTGAATATCGAATCCAATCTGTCATTTTGTACTTATTATTCCAGTCCTCCTCCGTTCTATGCGAACCCGATGGGGACGAAATTGAACTTCAATATGCCGGTACTGTTACCAATTAATTTAGCGACTCAAGTTACGACAAGGCTTTAATCCCAAGTATTTTTCGAAGTTGAATTAACAGCCATGGATAGTGTCACTGCTCAACTCAGAGACCCCCCCCCCCCCCAAAAAAAAAAATTATGAATGTAACGCCTTAATTATATTCATAGTTTACTTTAACCCGTCATGGCGATAGGTTTGTAATTGGACTTCAACTGCAAATGGAGATCTGATAAATACGGAAAACCATTGATAGTTTACACATTATCTTCGATGTAACCACCCCATTTTAACGCTGACTTACCCCCAAGGTGTATTTACCTAGTCACGTGTACCAATGTTTGATTTAAACACTCCTCGAGTGTGTGCGAAACATTATATATATATATATATATATATATATATATATATATATTGTAGTAATTGGTAATTAAGATATTGTTCTAATTGGAAAGTTGGATTGTAGAGGACTCATTATTAGTGGATATAGAGCGGACGCCACAACAATCCGGCGAGGCAAAGAAAACATTGTTGATCAGTTGAGAGAGTTAACGCGCTCAAAATCTACGAGACGAAGAGTACAGTCGGGCCGTAGGCAGCGAGGAGAAAAGACTAAAATTCCAAGTCATAAAAATTTGAACAGTACAGTTGGGCAGCAGACAGCGAATAGACCAGACGAAAAGTTTTACAATCGGCAGTCAGAACGAAAGAATGTGGTCCAGTCACAAACATGCTTTCAAATATTAAAAAGTAAAGCAATATTCAGTCGGGAAGGAGACAGAGCAACTAGTTGCAGTAAAGCATCGAGAACCAACAAATTTGTGTTAAACCAACTAACAAACTACACCAATTAGAGCCTGTGAACATTTAGAGTCTGTGAGAATTTAGAATCAGTGATGTCCCCAAAATTGTGCACGAAAAACTAAAAATGAGACCTGGGCGGCCGTAAGTAGAGAAAACTTTAAAATTATTTGTAAACAGTGTTTAAAAGATAAAAGTCAGATCGTTCTTTAATTATTTAATAATCGATAGAATGAGATTATTAATTCTTGATGAAATTGAAATTGTTAAATTCAATCTTTAGTATTATTTCTTCCGCAGCAAATTTCGTCTATGTTCAGACGCTTTGATTTCCATAAAAGGTAGATGTAATTTTGATTATTTAAATTCTGCCATTTATCAAACCCAGTTCAAGACCCTGAGATCCCAAATATTTTGTGTATTTTATACTTGTTTTTAAAATTGCTAATAAATTTTGTTAATTGTTTAAAGTTAATAGTTGTTCATTTAAAAGCGCCCATCCATTATTATTATATTTAATTATTACAATATATATATATATATATATATATATATATATATATACATGTTAAATACATGTTCTTTGGGTTAATAGATTAGCTTATCTAGGTAAAAGTCATCATATCTTTATATTTGGTGTGTGTGAGAGAGAGAGAGAGGGGGGGGGGGGATTTTTTCGCTGATACATTTGAACTAGTGGACCATAGTCTCTCTAATCTGATGGTGCCCCGAAAGACTATCTTTATTGTTTGCGGATGCGGGTGATAACTTACAGGCTCGGTTTAATTCACTCGAGGGTTTCGATATTTATTATACTCTAAGGGTCTAATACAGAGCTCTATTCTGTCAGCCTAAAGAGAATACGTTCCTCCATGTGAATCACAATTATATTAATAATATTATATCTTTCAGTGTTTAAAGCCCGCGTTATTCGCAGTGGTCCAAAATCAGCTGAGTTTTTAATAGCGAAAACGCAGTTCTGAAAATAAATATTTCTCAGAGGGTTGCAATGTTTACGATAAAGTGATGTGAATAAAAATTTAAATATGCATATATTTATCATTTTCTAACATATATATATATATATAAAGTGTGTCAAAAACGATTAAATTAAAATCTGAAAAATAAATTGGATGAATAATGTATTGTAGGCAGGTTATAACCAATTGTAAGGAAATTTGTATATCTGCGAATTTTAATTTAAAATCGTTAATTTACATGCATTTAAACTGAAATAAACTGCATATATTACTTAACTCTGTACGAAGTCTTCGGCAGTCTTCTTAACAAAAAGTCAATTTTTGCCAGGCCTCTCTAAGCACAAGCAGACCACTTGATAGCCACCATTTTCGCACATGCATGCCTCAACTGCCTTGGCCTCATGAACTGATTAGAGAGCGTGTTTTAGCCCCGACTGCCGCTCGTGATGTATGCGCCATGTGCACGGAGCAAAGTTCCGGTAGACGTTGGCGAGAATATTCAGCAGTGCCGCCGTATCTGGGCAAGGAACTTGTCGCTCTCCTCGCAAGTCTTCTGGCTTGGATAGATGCTTCCCGTGGGGCCGGACGGGCAAAACTTGCCTCTGATAAACAGTCTCACTCAGGTCGCAGCGTCATGCAATTCAAATTATGAGTAAACGGACGGAAATAATGACGAGTGGCACAGTTGGATCAGTCATTTATTCATATATAATTAACCTCTTCATAAATATGCCAATGCGATGATACCACGTTCTTTAATTAAGATTACTTTAGACTCGTGTTAAAATTTTAATGTAATATTTTTAAAAAAAAAATAGTGATTGACGATTTTCCTATTATTTTATCGTTCTACGTTGTTTATTCACATACTTATTAACAAATTCTCATATTAGGCACACACTCTTTACTTCTTAGTGTCGTGTATCTGGCGCTACGTTGTGTGACGTCGTCCCACAATATTCAACAATGTACACCGCTGGATCAGCTTTTCCCGGCGCTAGCATCTCACAGTTCAACAACAAGCTAGTTTGCCGTGCGTAACTGTCGGTGACTTTCTTTTTCCAGTCATTAAAACAGACTTGCGCGTGGACCCTCAAACTGCAACAACCCTGTTTGGAGATTGTTTCAAAATAAGAAATGTTGGTTATCAGTCAATGAATTTGGAAGAGGTTTGTTTGTAATCACAACCGCGCAGAACCCAGAAGTTTAAATACATGATTTGAAGGATACTAACATTGATGAAGTAATACTTTAAAACCTTACTGAATTCAGACATACACAGCAAATCAATGCGTACTTCTCTATGCACTCAACACGTACACATTAACACAGAAAAAGGCTTATTTATCTGCTCAATTGTGAGTGTCTTGAGGCACCGGAAACCAAGGAGAAAAAAGAAATGTTTGCACTTCACAACAAATTCTTCGCAATTGGCAGCCTATTTCATGACAAAAGAGTATTTTCCCGATATAAGCTCAGTATTATTGCATTCATAAGTTCAGACATTCTACAGCATACCTATTATCTGCGTTTCAATGGCTTTGCTGTGCTAATACAGATTTTACCATTGTCCGGTTAGAAAGCCTAGTAGACGCTATTCAATCATTTAAGGCGCAGCCATGGCCGGGAAACTGTTTTCCCAGATCTTTTCAGGTGCCGAAGAATTATCCACCTGTCATTATGCAATGATTTACAAATATTTGAACAGTCTATTTGAAAAAAATCTGTATTGGACGTTTTATTTAGAGTTGAAAGAGACTTACAAATTAATTTAGTAAGTTAATTTTTCCACGGCAAAATATTCAGGCTGCAGCAATTCTTCATTACAGGCACTGTACCACAGTATTCATTGGATGTAAAATTGGCAACTATTGACGAATTCGAATTTGTCTCGTCTAATGAATACGCGCACAATGAAATAAACTGAAACTTAACGATTGAGAGGTAGCGTAAACATTCTGATTGCTCTATGTGCTGATGTTCCATAAGTCATAACCCCGTAATTATTTTTATGCAGTCATCATAGAAACATTAAACACACAACAAAGCTTGCAACAAAACTAATTTTACATTAGAATCAGAACGTTACAGCGGTATGAAAACATTTTTTATAACACTAGAGTGACTTATTAAACAGATGCGAAGAAAAATAATTATTTTCAAATATAAAATAGTTCATTAACTTCAGTATTATCACTGACCCGTTTTTATCGTAAATTCCTGTGTGCAACAGTCATAAAGTTAATTAAAACCGCCTATAAAAGTAAGCAACCGAAATCAAAGTTCCCAAACTTTTACAAGTTTCTTGAACTAAACTATTTTCTTTCTTACAAAGAAGATAAAATTGAAGTAATTAATCTAACCCGTGAGTGTTACAAGAAAAAATTCTTAATTCGGGTTAGCAATGGTCCTAGAATGACATGCACAATATATGAATGAACTATAGGTATGCAAAAACCTGCATCTCTCTTCTAAGATTTTTACCAAGGTGTTCGCAACTGATCGATAAACTCAAAAAGAGGCCGAATAACTATAACAGGCTCGTCAATAGAGATAAGCTTAAGAGGATAGAATGGGGGATTTAACGTCTTGGGGAGTCAGAATTCACTTTCTGTGTACTTAATGCTGGGAATTATTGAATGACGGGGTGGAATGGATCCTTCGAGAGGAAACGGAATGTATCTGGAGGGAGAGATGTAGTGAATATTTATTAGACCCTGTGCTTCCGCCGGGAAATGGAAAACAATGTCCTCTTACGGGCGTGAGCTACGACTTGCCGATCTGTTTCGATCCGCCTTCTAACACACGCACTTCTGTTCTTAAGCCGTCTCTTGGGACTTTTAGCTTCTTTACAATTGGCAAGACACTTATCCAGCAATACATCATTCATAATATACCAGACTTACAATAGTATCAAGCTCGTCATGTTTTTAATAATTTTGTGAAATTACAATCCATATTTTTAACTTTCTGATTTATTTGGATAGACTAAATTCAACTTAACTTTATACTATATATTATCAATTTTTACCAAATAAATTCAATTTGTTCAATTATTAAACCGCAATTGGTAGGAATGCATGAAGAATGAACAGTTATTTTTCTCCATTCATACGATGATGTATCAATATAACTAACGATTAATGTTTGATGCACAAAAGAAAACCGCAGTGAAAATTGTAATGGAAACTTGTGTATAAAAATGAAGTCTAGAGGCTCTATCAGAATGTACAATTTGGAGACCTTCAGTATGTTGCCAGAATCCCGACAAACATACTGACGAAATTTATATTAAGGAGATTGCCAGTAGGTTGTAGTAGATTTATAATTTCATTTGTCGTCATCTGAGGAAATAGGATGCGTCGAACTGGAGAATTAAAAATTATAAGCATCAAGAATTGTACGTATACTATATATATAGTTATGAATTACTATTCAATCACTATTGCTCTTTGTATCGACAAATTTGAGTAGGGATCTATGAGAAATAAGGGAGTGTTGTAAAGCGAAAGAACGAACTAGAGTATAATAATTTATTCTCCAGTTCCTATCTTCGCTGTACCAACACTTATTTCTCATCGATAAAATGAGAAAATATGAAAATGAAAAAAAAATTGTGACATTTAATCACTTGCGCCAAACATTCATATCATACGACAGCTTTGATGTTCGTGCATTTTGTTTTTCACAAGTCTAGTCAAAGCACGGTTTACGTACGTAAATTTGATGTGCCTTTAATCTGGTACCTATCCCACTTCTCTCCGGTGTAAATATTATTAAAATCATTTCTTCACGAATGTACTATGAAACAAATTCTATCGTCAACAATTTTTAAATTATTAATATAGGAAACATTACCCACTGCGTATATTTGTGTGTAATTCTTGTATGAAGAATTATATTAAATGAAAAAAGGGAATTTATATTTTAATTGCACTGATATTTTCAAAATAATAGACTTCAATGAATAATTGTTTAACTTTTATGTAACGTCAGTTAAATTACTTGTAAATGCTTTAAACTTCATATATTGTTGAGAGAGAACATGACTCAACCATTTGAACAGTATTGAGACAAAATTTAACAACATTAAGGAAAATTCCAAATTATTGGATGGATTCCACACAAAAGACGCAATAAATATAATATCTAAATTTGAAGAAAATATTCAAAAGATGAAATATTGCTTTAAGATTAGAAATAGATAACTATTAATTTAAGCAAGCGTGTATACGAATTAAATATGTTTAAATTACGAAAAAAAACATTTTCATTTTTAACAAACCGACAAACTGAAAGGGAGTTTTCTTCGTTTTATTATAAATGTAGTTTGAAATTTAATACAAATATCTAGCAGTTTTCATGTTGATGAGTTATATGCATGGCGCAGAACTGATGATACAATAATAAAGGCACCTGCTGAGAAATCCTTACAACGAAAAAGAGAAATATGATACAGAGCAACTGCTCCGTTAAGGGTAAAGAATTACAAATGGAATACGATTCAACATTCAGCCGACCTGTTCGGCATTGTTAGAAAACATTCAATTATCGGGAAGCGGATGAGTGGAGAGATAAGCACCATTAGTGGAGCGTACAAAAATCGGTGCAGTAGAATCAGTACAGCCACGAAAAGTATCAGTTCTCACACATCTTTTTAGAGTGAATATTGGAAAATAATGCACATTGTTTCAATATAAATAGAATTGGAGTGTACTTTCATACCAAAAAATAATAAACTTCCAAGATTGTAAATCCTATAAATCAGTCTGTTTAGAATGAATTTCACGTTCTGAGAACGCAGGTTCGAAACACAAATTGTATTATTGATACGAAATGTTTCATTCGACACTTCAACGAAATTTAAAAATAAATACAATGAGTGAAATTTTAAACGAATTTATGAACAGGTAAAATAAGCATTGATCTTATTTCAGTAATTTCCGTGTTAACTAAATCGTTATAGGATTTCAAACGTACTTTAGATATGGCGACTTTATCTGAAGAAAAATATATTCATCAGGTTGCATGTTAAAACTGATGATATTACACCCACCGAGGTCCCGAATTGTGTAAAAATTAGCGTATTGGACTACTGTGCACCAGTTGCGTAACTACTTTTCTGTTACAATATTTTGGTGGTATAAAATTTCTACTCATGTTTAATGTGATTTTTCAAATATTTCAACCGTACCACGGAATTTGTTTTCCATTTCTCAAAAGAACCGTCTAAACAGCTGAAAGTAAAGCTTAGAGCTGGAAATGGTAGCTTCCTCATTTGAGATTGAAAAAACTAATTCCATCGATTCTATACTACTGTATCATTCCTGAATCCAGATTCTTTTTTAAAAAAAAAATGCAGTCTAAAACCGGAGAAACTTCCGGTTGCATCAATTATTGTATACATGCTTCATACGCCTTCTCCAGACACATGGAGTTAGTGTCTTAAGCATTACTTATTTCATTCTCTCTGAAACTCAGATTCAAACATCTATGTCAGGAGAGTCAACAATATATAATCATTCGTCGTCAAACTAGATAGAACTTTTATGTATTATCAGTGATGAACCTGAGAGATCTTATTGTTTATCTAGACCATCTTCATGAAATTTTCATTCTCTAAATAGTTTAAGGCAACTTTATATTCCTTATAATTCCCAGTACTTCATAAGAAATTTGATCTGGTGTGAAATGCAACGTAGGATGAGAAGATCCTAATGTTACAGAAGATCACTGGTGAGACTGGCGACATGATTTATCAGAACCATCTACAGCTTCTACAAGTTTACATGTAACTACAGAACGGACGTGGTAATCTATAGCGATTCATTATTCGTAAGACGAGAAAGTGGGGACAAGACAGAGGAAGGGCCATTAACCATGACACATTCGCTAGTGCGTAGCTGTCTCTTGCATAATTTACGCCCTTAAGGCTGGGGCCAGCGAACGCAATTTGAACTCATCGTCAACATCCATATTAATGTGAATTTGTGTTACACCAACTGTAAATCGCATGTATACTTTCCATTACGAGCTGCAATAACATCTATGGACAAAAATATAGCCGAAAAAAAGAATTTATTACTTTTCAAATAAATTTAGGGACATCCAATTGTGAATTAAATACATCGATTAAATTTATTTCTGTAATAGTGAGTTTACTCGTAGTTTGCCATAATTCTGTCTTGCATGCATAGCAAAAGTTTATTGAACCGCTCGGTAACAGCTGTCAGTTGGCGTTAGAGGTTTTATTATAATTATGCAAATGGAAATCTTCTAATATTGTTGTCTTTCAAACCTAGAGCGATCCACCGTTGAAGCCACGTTTATTTATTTCCGCATACATTAGACACACTACCTACGAATATTCAACGTATTAAATCTTAAAACAGTCTGTGGCAATATTTGGGTAAATGTTTATTATATGTATGTATGAATTACAATTCACACTATAATTTACATTTTATTAACATGTCTTTTTTCGGCAAATTTTCTGTAATTAGTAACGTGCGAGCAAACGTATTATGCAAAATAAAATATTGAACCTTATCACGTGGAATAATCGCATTATTACAAGCAATTAAAAAATCAATTTTTTCCAATTTCCAAGAAATGTAATGAAACGAAAAAATAGGGGGGGGGGGGTTGCTAATATAGCCTTGGCATTCTGTTTCTGAATATTTTCCCGTCTGCGGGTGCCTCAGAAAATGGCAAGCAGCGTAGTCATCGTAGATGTTAATCGAGTCATGAAGTTGTCCGTTCAAGAGTTGAGAATATTTCTCCGAAACTGGGTTAAACGAGATTTTCTCTTGTTTCTATATAACGTTCTCCCACCTCTCTCTCCAAGCAGCTTTGAAACGCGTCATAATCGCTGCTCTGCACGGTACCACCTTTATTACTTAAGGAAACCATTATTTTTAATGTCGGGAGGATTTACCATAGTGGGAACTTTGAATCCTGCCTCTAAGTTCAATTTTCTGTGGCGAAATTATAATAATTCAATCGTACCACAATACGAATGATGTGCTATACTGCCGTATTTTCTCTTCTCTACCTCTGCGGGAAAAAATATTTCTGTTGTTGGAAACCAGTTGTTTTGTCAATGAATGAAATGCTTACAATACATCCTTTTGGACGGACAAAATTATTGGTCTTAATTAGTAGAGAGAATGCTGTGTATCCGAAGTAAAACGTACCCTATTCCGTAATCTGCGACACGTAAGGAAAATACAAGACAATAAAAAAAGAGCGTAATTGAACACGAATGCAGGCTATAAGCAAAGCCAAGAGGTGCACAACCTTTCTCAGAACAAGGAACACGATGACTGAAAATTTATCCTTTGTTACACATAATCGACCAAGCACACACAGCACGTGCTACTTAAAATTATATTAGCTTTTTGACTTATAAATTGTATAACAAAACCTTTTTCTAAATTGAGACTCCCAAAAATGCGTAATGTTTTAAAGTAGATAGGCAAAAATTAAGAACAAGAAGATATTTCACTTATTTATTAAAATTATAACGACCAAAGTACATAGTTGAGTAAATAACGGCCATCTCTAGATAATAGTTTCGGCAATTGGCAACGCATCAACAAAAGCCAATGAAATATAGATTATTTGATAAACGAACCATTAACCTCTTTGAGGTACATAATATTGAGTATCATTTACCATTTATTTCATAGCTTGATGAGCAATTGTTAGTGTGATCGCTGTCGGAAGGTCTCTGCCTGCGAACATTTGTGGGGTAGGTGCAACTTGCCATGGTTTTGCGTTGCAAATTTTGCTGACCGGGGCTTGGGGACGCCAAAAATAACTAATTATTCCTTTCCGTGACTTCCGCGAAAGCCATCAAATTTTTTTAGACTGGTGATGAAACGAGAGAAAGAGTTTTTGATGTGGACGGCGTACATGTCCCACATCTGTTATGCATGAGCTTTGCTTTAAAAAATAATGCGATTAGCGTGCGCATGATATTTACCCCGAAGGGGAAAAAAGGCATATGCATTGGTTCAACTATACAAGCTCTATACATGCAAATGTTTACGCATCTACCTACAAAGTAAACGAGCGTATTGTTTTATTCGCTCCTTCCTTTCTACGTCGACACGTAGTTATTCGAAGTTATAGTCTGACGAAAATTTTGAACTAGTAGAATTTGAAATTAATGCATACTGGGACGGCGAACTTCTGAGACAACGAGTTCGACATGCTTCGAGTAATTCTCTAGCTTACTTCACATTCAGATTCTCGCCTGGATTGTATTACGGACTTGAGACTCGCTACAATGCCATAATTAAATTATTAAGTGGGATAAGTCGTCTTCCATCGGGACGTAAACAGCCATAAGAATATATATTATGTAAACATATTATTAAAGTTTACCTCTTCACATACAAACTAAAGACATGTTCTTTTCCTCTTTGGTTTGCTGTTGATGCAGAAAAAACACTATAACCGACAGTTTCGACAGAAAGCATTTAAAATTCTCAAAGAACAATTCGAAATGAAGACTTTCCCATCTACCGGGGGAAAAGAAGAGGAACAATGGCTGTGGCGGAGCTGGTTATAATAAGCAGAGTTTTAATGAAGATTGCAACTGAGAGGAGGTCCTTGAAATGATTTCCACGTCTATCGGCCTTTCACCGCCCCTACTCTCCCCCAGGGACCCGTCTTCGTTTGCTCGCCAATTTCAACTTTTAACGACGCGTCTTGTTTCTAACGCTGACAATTCAACTAGATTTCAAATGTCTCGAGCACACAGAATAACATGCTGACTAGGTCTGTCAACTGATGTGTTCCGACACATTGTTCACATAGAGGAACGTGGAAGCCTACCGGCCGTAATGATAGATAGTACAGACAGGAAGCACGAGTTTGCCAATTACCATTACGTATGTTTGCATGCGAAAGTTATGCAATTCTTATAGTAACATCACTTTTCAAAAATATTGAATTTAAACTAGAATGAAGACTAGAGTTGGTAGGCAAAATACGAAGATGTGTGATGGCGCCGAGCTATGTGCGGACATGTGATGAATGTACAAGGCCTATATAACTCTTTTCCTCATCGCCCTTCCTGGCCGCTGAGCGAAAGAAAACATGTCAGTAAAAGACGAAATAGTTTAAAAAAATTAAGTCGGGCAAATGAAGAACCAAAAACAGGAAAGCATTTAAATACATTTTATTACATAAAAAAGTTCAACACATTTCAGTGGCATATAAAGACCAAACTACCAATTTACAAATGTAAAGATACTATTTATCATAGGTTGTAACAACTAAATTTGAGGTTAATAAAATATAAAAAATAAACAATTTGGACGAAAAGAATTTTTTTTTAAAATTAGAAGTTTATGAATCCTGGATTATATGATTGTAAATATCGCTTGAATAATTTGTACGTGATTTATCACATGGAGTATAACGTAAAACTTGCTTAATGTATAAAATTTTAGAAACTAAATTGGTTCCAAAATATGATTAGAAATGATATATTACCAAGAATATTTTATCAGTTATATTTATACGACTTTTTTAAATAAATGAAAACATCATCCCTTTAATTAGTAATTTATTATGAATTAATTTTTGAAACATAATAGAACAAATATTAAAACAATCACAACGTTTCATCCACTTCTTTAGATAGTTCATCATGTGTTTAGAAATGCGGACTTTGGTAATACAATTTAATTGAATTTTACAACTATTTACGAAAAAGATACTCTTTCCATAATTTCTACCTTCTCGAAGAGCTGTCACGAGGGAAAAATTAGTCATCTGAGCGCTTGTCGCACTTCCGCACATAGCAAGATACCCGTATGAATAACGACTTTCAACTTCAGAACTGGTTTCTTAGCGACTATCGTTCATCCTTATGTCGCTTAGTTGAGTATATAAAAATAATAAAAATTGACTATCGCTCTGACCTTCCCAGAGAACTCTGGAGGAGGCTACCTCTGGGGATGCCTTCACTTCTCTCTGCTTTTTGAACTAAGGTTCCCACACGCACTTCGGCCTGTTTTGAGAGGTGTATGTTCCGGTGTCGCAGACCTTTGGCATACGGTAAGAGTTGTCCGCTATTCCTATTGGAATAGTCGGTCAGCTGCCTCCTAAACTGGTTAAGGAACGGAGAGAGAAAAGCTGTGACCCTACAGAAACCCCGAAAGGGCGTGGGACAAGTACCAAATGCCCGACCTACCTGTTGCAGGTTTTTCTAGGGTTTTCCCAGAATCACATTGTTTTATAAAAGTGCCGGGTAGGATTCTTAAATACAGGCCAGGGGTCCTAATTAACCCTTGGCTACCTTTCGGGATCCCCCCTATCAGTTCCTTTCCTCTGCTATATTTGGATTACCCTATATATATTCTCTATCTAAACCTTCTTCTTCTGATGGCAACTATTATGCTATAATTAAAGCAAATAGTCACTCAGACCTGGAATGGATCTCAAAAAGGAAAACAAATTTGACAAAATCGTTAAACAAATTTTATAGATACATTTATTTTATCAGTCACTGCTCCTCTGACCATATTTTTCAACTTTACTTTTATTTGCAAAGATATTACGCGTTAGTTATACTGTTTTCAACACGAAAATCTAAATTATTTCACAACAAATAATCACTTTGCTTTCATACAAATGAGAAATTTCTTTCTTCATCTCTGTATATAAATAAAGTTAACAATAAGTTAACTGACTTTGTGATTCGACGTTTCGAGCTAGAAGCAATTGCTCCTGGATTGGCTCCAGGAAACTTAGGTAACCTATAGACCAACAAATTTGAACTTTTGTTTTATAAAATTTATCCTGTGAAATTCACTCAATGAGAAGCAAGTAAATCTATTTAATTTCAGATATCCAACTACTCAAAAGCAATACATGACACAGAAAAGTTGCAAACGAGGAGACTGCAAGATCTGTTAGAAGCTAACCATGCAGGCCCAACAAATTACCGTGGATTATTGGCTGAAAAGAATTATAACTCTGCGAATAAATTCTCAAAACACTTATCATTAATTCAAATACGAATGATCAGTCCGGTATGAGACCCATAGTTTAAAATAATGTTATGCGAAAATTAGAGTATTTATTAGCTAGCAAACACTTGAGAACATGGCGCGAGCTAACATTGGCATTAATAAGGACAGAAGAATTCAAACTTCAATGAAGCGATCCAGGCTTGTATAGATTTATTCTTAATTGCAAATATACAATAAAGCAAAGTTACAATTTATTAATCTTTGAGAAAAGCATTGGAAAGCCAAAGACAAAATTATTGTCACACATTTCCAATTAATTCTTAATATTCAAACCTTATTTATCGTTCCCTTTATATACATATTGAGTGATTGCACTTTGGTGGAAAATTATTTCGTTTGAGATAATGAAATTCTTTTGTAAATGCCTGGTTAAACGCAAACGCGGACAAAGAGACAGGAACACTGGTACAGCAGGTATATTGTCCTGCATTCCTTGGTGTTGTGCAATGAGAGAGCGGTCCTTCCACAACAACATCGGATGGCCGACTCTCGGTTACGCAAGTCCGACGCTCCTGCCACATCTCACCAGCTTCATTCGCTACTATTGTCAAATACTCATACAAGTGTACATATTACGGTCACTCATACCATTCAGTTTTCATGGAATAGAGCATCGTTCTGAAAATATTACTATATATATATATATATATATATATATATACATACAGGAATCTTACAATAATATAAACGAATGTATTTACTACATTTAAATTTACAATTGAAATTGTTAGTCTATTAAAATATTAGATACAAATACATTTTACTCCAATGTTAGACTTTTTTCCTTCCCACAAAAATCTTAACTCGCCTGTAACTGCGTGTAATAATTTGTAATACAATTTATTATATACTTCATCTCATTACACGTTCACATCTACTAATAAAATAAGGCAACCGCTTTGAGTAATTGAGAAATATTTCCTCAGTTTCAGTGGAATATAGAAGTATGATGAAATCAACCGGTCTTAAGCTTATTTATCCACTCTGACGTACGTTTTTCTTATTCTTATTCTTTGGTGATATGGGTAATATATACCCTCGCATCTTTGTATTCATAAAATTATATTTGTATTTCTTAAGTGTCATTAATTATGGAATACACACACACACACACAGCCTCTCTATTATCCAGAGTTCTATTAACTTCACATATAAAATATGTAATTAAATTTTAAGAATTGTTTGCGCGTCATGTTGACCTGTATGAAGTTGATGAATCAATACATATATTTATTATTAATAACTACTTTTGCTTGTTGTAGATTTTTAAAGTATCTAAGTTGACTATATTATAGACTTTACTTCAAATGAAGTGAAGGAACTGAATAATTTTAAACATTTCCCATCTCCCTACCACGTAGGCATTTCACATGATTCCTGCTTTTGTTCCCACTCACTTCTACTGGAAAATATTCATCTTCCGTAGGTCCAGGAGATACGAAAACGTTTCGCTTAAAAACTATTGTTTTAAGATTGAGGCGGATGCATCGTCAGTAGAGAGGTGGTACATGACCAGGTGAAGCGTGCACTTCCGTTCATTTAGCAACGTAATTGCGGATCCAGCCCAAGGTCTCGCTAGAACATGCCAGTCCACGTGGAAATCCCAAAGCTCTTCAAATAAATCACTATTACCTAATATTCAATTCACTTGTGAACCTTCTTCGCACTTTTTTTACTATATGTTACGAACTTTATAATTTATCTATATTGAATTCCTAAACAAATAAAGAACTTAATCAACTTTTTTAATGTATAAACTTGTATTATATTTTACAAACTTTTTTAGGTCCTATAGTTATTGCCAAAAAGCTCAATCAAATATGTTAAATTATAAATTGGTCCTCTCAATTTTATATTTTATGGAACGGGCCAGGTTAATTTATTTGCGGACTTGTGACAGAGTATTGAATCTGTTAGGTTTGTACCGTCGTGTAGATATAGGGGCTAATTGTACACATCGTGAGGCTGACTAAATTGTAGCATCCGGCTCTTTTGTTAAAGCCCAGTCACTTAAGTGACATTGAAAGTCCGTATCACGCCATCACCGTCCCCGGTCGCCCTTCGAGTCGTTTTCCGGACACGTCATCACAGGATGGTTGTCCAACGTTAATCTATAAATGTTCCACAGACCTTTATCCCATGTACATTCACACAGACACATTCTCTGCTAGACTTCACGGTAACAAAACCAAAAATCATGACATAGAACGATGTATTACAAGACAAATCTCGTATAATATATGGAAATATTTCACAGATAATGTGGTTCATTTCCTTTCACTTTGTTATGGCCATCACTCACGATTATGATGTTATTAATCTTTTCTAACCAGCGCCAACCTGTACTTGCTACATCTTACATATGGTTTATGTAATGTACTAAATGTTATCTTTTACTAATCTGAAGATTATTATAATCCTACAAGTGCGTGCTAGAGATAAACACCATCCTCCCCCAATCCATCGTATTATCTACAAAATATTTAAAATATCTAAATATCAATATAATATTGCCTTACCGTTTAATGTTTACAATGCTTCTATTAGGTCATATTTCAGAATTTTGCTGCAGTAATTTTATCACGTAAATTACAAGTTGCGTTTCAGATTACCTTTTCTAATAAAATTGTACGAAATTTTTTAAGTTAACAAATCTGAAGAAAATATTATTGTAGCTCAGTTTGAATTATAATTCACATTGACAAAATATGGCGAGCGAAATATTTTTTCACATGAACATTCATTTTGTAAAGGAACGATATAGATGAGATATTAGCATTAAATTAATAGATTCATCGACAGGCGACAATCGGCATAACATATGTTTCAATTCCAATAACATATATATATATATATATATATATATATATATATATATATGGTTACAGTTAATGTTTGTAAAATACTCGAGTTAGTTTTAAAGACGTCAATCATGATGTTAGATGAAAGTTGCAACAGGAACATAAAATGTTATCCCCAACAAGAAAGGAGTTTTTAGAAATCAAAGTTTGTGCAGTTTTATTCTCTAGAGACAAACAAATAAATATTTCTCTAACTCTTGAAGTATATTATAGTTTTCTGCCTGCTAAACTGACTGTCAAATTATCAGGTAGATATACCGTTTTAATAGCTTATTTAATCAAACCAAGTTGCATTTAAAAATGGTATTCTT
The DNA here is from genome assembly GCA_037074705.1 of Zhengitettix transpicula. NCBI lineage: Eukaryota > Metazoa > Arthropoda > Insecta > Orthoptera > Tetrigidae > Zhengitettix > Zhengitettix transpicula. The sequence goes on along the minus strand of CM073590.1, from coordinate 26,953,310 downwards.
GGATATAATTATTTAGAAAGGTATTTTAGACGAAGTCGTTTGGAGGTTTATGCTGTTACTGACTATTTTTGAGTCTCTTATGAGATAAAAATATTTCTCTAACAAAAAGAATAGTATGTAATTAACTGCGATCGACCACGAAACATTTTTCTGGAGACAGCATCAATTCACCCATTAAACCGTTTGGTGAAAGTGGAATTAATGGTACTACTGTTCCTCATCATACTAATAATACAGTTGAGCAAAAGTTTTGACATTGTTTATTCAAGGACAAGACAATCTCGACTAGTAAATAGACTTGCGGACACCATTAAGCTAACGCGGCTTGTTCTTAAAGCCTTATTGTGAAGTTGGGAAATAGCCTGTCTCGTCAGTGGTTAAGTCCTTCTAAGAGAAGGAGACGGCTGTGCGTCTTATCAGGAATCTAGGCGACTTGCAGCTAAGCGCTCCTCTGCCACCTGCGTGTTTATCGCTAAGTGGAAACTTCGCTCATGGCTTCTTCCGGCTCCATGTGCCTTGGCTCATCATTCGTGGACAATTCAAAAACAAAATTTATAATTCAGAACTGTATATACTGGCTCAGCATTAATTTGTAATTTTACTTCAATGGTGATTAATGCAGAAATTACTTGGTTCACTTCAACCCTAAGACGTTTACGATATTTCAGCTTTGGTGACTGAATGGAGACTGATTCTGATATTAAATTAAATGAAACAATAGTCTGACTTTGTAAAAAGCATTGTGACCTACAACTTTTTACAAAAATTGTTACGGCATTAATTTGATAAATCTTATGTTTATATTCATTTACCGTCGAAACTAGAATATTTAAAACAATAGTTTAAAAAAGTGAGTGATCGTTTATAAATGCAACCCGCCTGACACTTCACCACGGCGGAAACTGATCTACATAGATGTCGTGCACGTTATGTACTGTATGTAAGTATCTTTTTGACAATTACTTTCAAAGTGCAACTACGTAACTTACATGCGTAACATAAGAAACGTGTTAATTTTAAACATGAAAGAACTAACTGTATTCGCGTATTCGTTGAATCATGATTTTAAACACAAGACGTCTGAATTTTCTATGCCACATATATAGTCGATACAGGAAACAATGTATATTTAATTTTGATGAGAATTGTTCTATTCCAACGAGAGTGTAGTACCAAGGGAAGTAATCCCTATAGACGATTGCGTGGGATGCCGCCAGCGAGAGGTTTAGCGGTCCCTATCTGGTAATGCGGCGCTGTAATCCTGATGGAGCTTCACGCACGACAAACAGAAGAATCCGTCAATAACTTCCTCCACAGAAACCCTAGAATCTTACAACAACTCTTTCCCCATATCTTGTGTGCTATAAAGAATATGAATTAAGTATATGTGCCCAGAAAATATCTCTATTATAACTCCAGATTTTTAACATAAAATTATTTCTATTATACTAGTGAAATTTATTTTAATTACTATTATACTCATGAACGTGCAGAATGAACTTAGTTGTATTAATCTAAATAATATACTATATACATGTAGTTTCCAATCAAAGCTTAGTTGAAATTTAAAGTGTAATATACTCATGCAAGCTATATAATATTAAATTGTCAATAACAAATTTGTGAAAATCCCATGGAAAATTTAATAAATTTATTTCTCTCTGTACTTTTCTTTTAATTTTTAAAATAATCAGAGATTTTAATATTAATTTCTTTCTAGAGGGAAACCATTTTTTTTCTTCCTAATTTTGCTTAAATTTAAAGAAAATACATTTTGTCTTTGATAGGCCCCGCATTGTTGCAGTCTGTTAGAAATTTTTTTTTTCAGTAAATAACTATCAACTGTTTTTATATTTCCCATACTTCATTTTGAATTTATATTAAAAACCTTCAGATATAACAGAGATTTTGTATTTTGGAGCGAAATCCATTTACGCATAAAATACAAATGCAGTCTCTTTCTTCCAACATCGTTAAGGAAAATTTCCTAATCCAGCCAACAGCAACATTAGGCCATTTATATACACGCAACTGCTCTATTTAGTATTTCACAAACTTTCTGTGTGTCTGCATGTAACAATTTCTCCCATAAAAGATTTCTAAATCTGATTTCAAACATTATATAATGTTTATTAGAACATTAGAATATGCAATAAAGTTAATACTGGGGATGTGTTGCCATGGTTATATATACTAAATGAATTTCCGAAATACACAGAAAATCAATGTTACTTCCTTCGACGTGGTTTATTCAGTTAAATCGGTTTTCAATTGAAATTCTGGATGTTTCATATTTTCCTGAATAGTTAACTGGAAACGAACGTAAAGATGCTTTTATATTGTAATACTTATTTTTTTTGTCGAAATAATACTTATAAAATGTCCGCACTGATGCAACGCAGATTTAAGGTAGGAGTGGTCTCTATCTGTTGAGGAGAATTCAAGCTTGATGTGAGACGGAAGGGTGTGATCCCAATTGTCCACAAAGGCATTTGGATACGTAACTAGCCTGAGAGCATGCAGTCACGCACGGTTTCTAATACCATCTTTGTTAGGCATTGTCGAAACCGAAACTGTTTATTGAAGAACACCTATTATCATTACATTTCTATTTTATTTTTATTAATTAAATAAACACAGTTATCGACTACTCCAGTTAATCAATTTATAAGAGCATGTCAAACGCATATAGCAAATTTAATACCAAGAGTAATTCAGTTACTTTAAATTAATTCATAATTTTATTACATAAGCGCATATAAGAAAACAATAGGCATATAAGAAAACATAGGCATTTATGCACAAATAAATATATATATATGAAATTGTTAAATTACTTTAAAAATATGGAAGGGGAAATGTATTCTGAAATAATTTTCCGTTACAATTGTTTCAAAGCGAATTGTTTATGCAATATTTTTTAAATAATTTTTTTACAGTTATGGACGGTAAATTAGTAAGATCCTAGTGAAACCTAGGCAATTTACTTTGGCAAAACACATTTCGAAGTTTTAGATCGAGCTCTAAGTGGAGCGTCGACGTGGTATTCAATTGTAGGTGTGAGTAAAATGCTTCTGTTTGGAGAAGGGATGAAGAACTCCGACTGGCATATTTCTCAGAAAGTGAACGCCTTCAGATTGAGAGACCAATCGCGACTCCAGCGTATGACTGAGTGGAGGGAAGGAATAAGTATAACAAAATACATTCTCTTGAGTAGTTCTATAGTCGATGAGAATCACTATAACATATAACCTATATATTTCTTAATAAAGCTTTAGATCGGTTTGTTCAGAGTTAATCATGGATGCTAGATGTTTATGTACCAAAACACATTCATATTAGGTTTCACAAAACTAAAATCTTTGTTCATAAATGGCACAGAACTTCCAAAGGGAAAATGATTGGTGGCTACTTTAACGGATATTTTTGAACCATATTTTAAACATAACGTTTAATGGGGAATTTCTATCTAAAATATAAATATAAATACATATATGGAATGTTTTTATTTATAAAATTGTAAAGTAACAGATTTTAACCGTATCTAACTATATTCACCCTAAAATGAAATCTACGCAAGTAATAGAAAATAGTAATGCGAATAATTACTTATATGCTCTACTGCAGATGTAAAACTAAACGATAACTCCATGCCTCACACCATAAAATTAATGTAGCTAAAACTTTATTTCAAAACAGAAATAAAATATATTCAAATTGTGTATACAAGATACCAACTTTGATTCCAATAATTCAATATTTATTACTGCGGTTCTCATCACGAAACAAAGAAGGGACGAATGAAGTGTAAGTTAATAATGGAAAGAAACAACTTAATCCGCAATTACAGTTCCAGAAAAGTAAAAACAATAATCCGTTTGTGAATTATTTCAAATCATTGATACGAAGAGTCATTCGAAAAATGAAAGTAACGCAGTAGTCCACACTTCAAATAAAATAAATGAACAAGAAAATGTTAGACAAAATATATAAGTGAAATAGAATTTTCCCTGGCATAAAGAAAAAAAATATTCTTCTGTATGCTGGACAGGAACCACAGAGAGAACCTTTCTGGAGAGACTGAGAGGGATACCTTTGACGATACCTTTTCCTCTCTCAGTTTTTAAACTGGCACCTCAGCATGTTCTGAGAGGTGTATGTTCCGGGGTCTCAGACCTTACGCATACTGTAAGAGTTGTTCGCTATTCCCATTGGTACGATCGGCCAGCTGCGTCCTAACTGGTCAAGGCACAGAAGAAAATGTTGCGACCCCACAGTAAAGCCCTCTCTAGTCATCGGAAGGGCATGGGACAAATACCTACTGCCTGACCTACCTGCAGGTATTCTAGGTTTGTCCTGCATCACTTTTATGCTGTTGCCGGGTAAAGTCCTTAAACCATAACCCGGGGCCCTAGTTAACCCTTGGCTACCTTCCTTTACCCTTCCGCATCCCCATTTCAAATCCCTTCCTATGCTATTAAAGAGGAATTGCCACCTCGTGAATTACTCTCGCGTGGCCTGTTACTTTTAAAACCTTAAAGATAAAATGCCTTCCTAAAGGGAGACCAGAGTTCGATCCGTGATCCGATTGATTTAATTAAAATTTCATGGGCTATATGGCGGAGCTTCCTTGTAAAGTTTTCTTCTATTTATTCTGAGTAAAATTTTATTACATAAATGTTTCTATCGGCATCGCTATTAAAATAGTTAATCCCTACACTTAATACAGATATGACATTAAATGCTTCGATTTATATACACTTAATGTTTTACCCATATCTGTGCGTCACTAGAGCTAAAGCAAAAAAAGAAATTATAATTGAATATTTGTACACGCATTATTATACATCATAGTACAAATGTTGCTCAAACATGGAGGCTCCGAAAATATCCTCCAAGTGGAGATCCTGTAATTTACGTGAGGGTAAGACTAGTGTAGCATCTTGCAGGATTAGCAGTGATTTATGCTGTCTTACAGATTATCGGGGCGGTGTCGCATGCACTTTTGATAGCCGTCCTTTTGTTATGCGCGCCATCGTTCACGCATTCCTCTCACACTCCATTTGCCCTTTGTGTTTCGGCTGCGAATGATTTACGATTGCATATTATTTGCTGCAAATGGCCGGCCTGGTCCGGCTTTCTGCTATTATGTGCCACACATCGCGAGAACCGAAGTGCTTTATATTAATATATCACAATTCATGAATGAAGGGCTGAAGGGTAATATATCCTGTTCGTTTTCAGTATCCAACTTAATAGACGCCAGAGAAAAGCCGCTGTTAGCCTTCCTCGCCGAAACATAACACAATTGAGCTCCCTCTTTTTACGTAACCTGTGGGCAGAGCTGGAGGCTGCACTCTGAGCCAGGAAATCTCTATTCACCTCGAGTTACAGCAACGCGCGACTCACCTGCAAAGAGAGAAGAAAAGAAATATAGAATCCTACATTTCGTTCAAAGTACTAACGTAATTCATATTACAAAGTAATGCTCTCAGAGAGACTGCGACATCATAAAAACCTTTTTGTAAATTATAAAATTCCAAAATCAATAATTTCAGTTTGAAACATGCTTGGGAAATTAAGAATCCTTGGATTCACGGACGCTTACGAGACTATTTCCTCCCAAATTCTTTAATTAATTCAGAAAATAGTATACTGTGTATTTGAAATTGAATACTACATATAGATAAATATAGAGTGTGGCGGGATCCTGATCTTGCACCATTCAGTAACAAAAATGATCAGCACTTTATTACTGTTAAGTCAAAAATTAAAATTTTCATACAGATCGCAATTTAAATTGTTTAAATTTTATGCCTCTAATGAAATAGTGGATTTCTTACTGTTCTAAAAAATAATTAGCCAACACATAGAAATCAACATTACACAATTTTTAATTGAATAATTTTGGGAAGGTTACGTGCAGGCACCATTTAAAAATTCGGGTGAAAATAAAAGAAAACTTAAATAAGGATAGTGGGGAAATGGAAACACGTCACAGCATAGCGCGTTGCTTTCATTTTTGTAAAAAAATTAGACATTGAATTTTTCTTGAAACAAAAATTAATTTCTGCCTATTTTTATCAAGTTGTCGGTTACCGGTTTCAATCACAGAATAAATACTGTATTTATGTGCATTTATTTATAATTTTACGAAAGAAATGGCAAATAATGATATACTTGACATTATTTTACACTTGTTGACGTGCAACAGACATTTTGTTACTTTCTAAAAAGCCCTAGATGTTCTTTTTGATAACACATGTATTTTAATCAGGAATTAGAAGCAGGAAATTTAAGGGGTTTTTAATGTGCACATTAAATGCGTCCTGTAAGGTTACAGGGAATCTGTGGTCGCGTGCTCTTGGGGCATGAGTCGTCCAGATTACTAGGGGACCCTTCTCACGAGGGGATATTTAAATTGTTTCCTGTTCGGAGACTGCATCTTGTCTGACGCACCCTCCTCGTGCGCAGGGCTTGGTCGTCGCTCTCTTCACTGCACAAATTAATTTCACTTTTCGCTGATCAAGTTGTTTCATAAGACGTTTAATTTCGAGATGCTCGCGGACGGTCGTTAACTTTTGTGTCTTCCAATTAGTGCACTGATAAAGAAACTCTTAACATTTGGTATGTACAAACGAATTTTAATTTTTATCCGCCAAACGGTCCTGAATAATTAATAAAAATCTCGTATGCGTCGATTGAACAAAAAACGTATTAGTTAAAAATCAGCAGCTTCCAAAGAAGGTTAAAAAATTATTTACAATAGGTGTGTTAAAGCCTAAGGCGTTCGTCAATTATATTTAGTTTGTTATTCAGAATGGATTCAGTTGTTTTATTTTTCTTGTAGTTTAATTACATTTTTCTTTCCTGTAGTCTGTTTGAAAGATTTCATTTACTATTCCTACGAGAATTGTAAGATTCGCGTTTCTTAAATAAAACATTATAGCTACCGGCCAAACCTCTGCCACAGTTTTTTTTTAATCAAACAGTTTTCTTGCAGCACAAACTGATCGTAAGGAAAAAATCATCACACTGCAAGGAAAAATGTATATTCATCTTTCTTGTCAGCAATGCATTAAGAAGAAAATTTGTTCCATCCTTGAGTCGAAATAATATTATTGTTATACGGTAATTAGACTATCACAACAGGGTTGTAAAAACTATCAGTTAAGCACTATTTTAAGAATTAGAAGATCTAAAATGTGAACGGTATCTCCTGAATCGTTAGGAATTGTTTTAATTACCTACTCGTACTAATTTGATAACTTGCAATAGAATGTATTGGAGCTGGTCAACTCATCTTCATTCAGAGGAAACTCGTATAAAACAAGAGGTGGTGAAATAATCTTACGGGGCAATTCCACAAAAAAGGAGTTCAACCCGTTTAGTGTTCATTTAAGCTGGCTTAAAATAGTATTTGAGTAACGTCTGCTAATTGGGACAAAACTTTCTATTAAGAGTTCTTTGTTCAAAATATTTTTCGATTGTTCATAATACATTTTCATTATTGTAAAATTCATGACTGCAGTTATTTTATGAAAAGATCATTGCATGTCTATGTTAATCATTGGCTTAATTTTGTATTAAAAGGAAACAAAAGCATTATTTTTAACTCCACATACTTCAATTCAAATATTTCTGCAAAGGGAAGAAAAAATTTATCTAATTGTTAAAATTAAATGAATTTAATATTTTTTTGTTAAAGTAATAAAAACTAACTTTAAATGTCTCCAAGAATATACGCCAGCAAAAGAAAGGGAATTAAAACAATGTAAGTGCGTAAATACTGAGTCCGGAAGGCGCGAAAGGACGGACAGTTTGAATTGGCTGGCAATGAAGCCTACGCCCTGGAGTAATTACAGCCAAGAACTCGTGCACATAATCCCAGATATTGCGCCAGACAGATCTCTCTAACTTCGCTCCACTTCAAAGCCCGCTCCTCTCACTGTGCAAATTTTGATGATACAGTAGGCTGCTCCTCTTACCCAAGACCATGACACTCCATGTAACACTAATTTCTATTACGTTTGCCTTGTTTGCTAATCATGTACTAGAAAAAGGCCGAAGTAGAATTCCTAACATCAATGAAACCACATTGACGAGTGTTTTGTTCTAACTATCTATTTAAAGACGCATTAATTCATATATATATTATTAACAGTTAAACCCATATGGAATAGCAGTAAAACAAAATTAAAATAGCAACTAAAATGAGTATATTGTTATTTACAGGCTGGCCGGTAGAATAAATTAAAAATTATTAAATACGCGTGGGGTGTTGTATTATTCTGAACTGTCATTTTATGGTAGGGATACATGAAAAAAATTATTTTTGAGGAGAGGGACTTCTTACAATACACCGAGACGCCTACCCCAGATTTTAACAATATAAATTTATATAAAAGCGCCGCCAGAGTGTAGTTTGTCATGAGCCGTAACCAGGTTTCTTTATGATTTGTGATTCTGAAAATATCCATATTCCAACATATGCCGTAGCTGAAAACAGTTACGAGGCCCGTGACATACCATTTCTCTTCCATATCGGAAGCAGACTAAAACTTATGACAATTTTGTTTTGCTACACTGAATTGTATATATCATCAATTTTTCTGAGTTGGTGTAGAGGAAAAAATAAATTCAGAGTAATTTGGAAAGGGCATCTCGTGTTTAATCCAGGTCTCCAAACATCACGATTCTCATCATTGTCCAAAATACTTTCTTTGCATTTACTTCAGAAGAATTGTTTGCTCCAAATGCGGGCGTTTCGCTAATTTCCAATGACATATCAATTAATTTCCTGAAATGGTAGCAAAATTTTCTATAAATTGACCCTGTCAAATGTCTCTCAAAGATGTAAATGAAACAAAATTATAATACGAACGAGAAACAACGATAAAAATAAATCGGAAGAAGTGTATTGAAAGAAAAATTCAGGAAAGAAGAAAACTTTGTGAAGGAAAATGAAAATCGCATTTGAATATAATTACATGTGTGCAGATATTAAACGTGACATCACTTAAAATGTTAAGAAAAGATTTTCGGGTTTCTACCCCTGTAATCCCCTGAACCACGACGTTTCAATAACGATAACTGCCACCTTCTTTAAGATTTCCCACTTGTGCCTAGAAGAAGTGAAACTTCGCTGCACACAGATTACCTGGGTGGAAACCCGATAAGTTTTTCTTAACTCTATTCACCGGCAAAACCTACGGCATTTAATTACTTAAAATGTGGTTTACAAAGGAATGTGCCGTTGGTATCTAATATTTAGTATGGTCACTCAATTATTATTGAAAGTGTTTATTTGCCCATTAGTTAAACTAATTTTATTAGTATATATTTACTTTCCATCGCTATTTTTATATCATTATCGCAGTTCCGAATTGTGGAAATGCCGCATCCACGATTACGTTCAATTGTTAGAAGAGGACAAAGAAAAGAAATCAGAGTTGTTGGCAGCCTATTCGCGCACACGCGACGAAACACAAAGCGCAGGTAACGGGTCTGGTGAAAGGACGATAAGAGCGCATGCATTGGGCGCTGAACCTGTGACCCCTGGCAGCGAGCCGCTCCTCTTTCCCACGCCACGCCAACAGATTACGAAATTACCTTGCGATACCTCTAATTTAAACAAAGAGAATACAATACAATTGCACTCCTCTCATTCTTTCATAAGACTATTTCTCGAACATGACATTGACCTAATAAACCATTGTCGTTTAACAGTAGGTATTACCAACCGGCAGTCAGGTTGTAGAACAGAATTTGTTTAAAAACAGAATTTCGTTAGGCGAATGCCGGGTAGGATCCTTAAACCATAGCCCAGGGGCCCTAGTTAACCCTTGGCTACCTTCCTCTACCCTTCTGCATCCCCCCCTTTCAAATACCTTGCCACAATGTGGATTACCCTATACATTGGCTGTCTACACCTAAAAAAACAATCCTTATTTGGAAAAATCAGCTAAAATGATACAATAATTAATATGTAAGAAACTTAAGTCTGTAACAGTAAAACTGACCTATTTGTCTAACAGCACAAACTCCATTGTGTCAGGAAAGAATACTGGGCTGCATGAAGTAGGTCTATGCATTGACGATGCCCAGAAAATTCAGTCCTTAAAAAAAAGTAATAAAATTTCATTTGTTTCATCCAAAAATTTCTTACATCTCCCTGGTTTTTTATTCTTCACTATAACATTTTCGCATCAATTTTTCTCCAAACTTTTAATTCACGTGCCTACCAGTTTTAATTCATTTTTGCTATACAACTTCCCCTTCTACTAATTATCTAAGTTATTCAATTTGTTTCGCAAATTCCTAAAATCGAACACACATCTGATGACTAATTAGAAACAAACCTATGACTTGTTCAAGACATTTAAATCTCTTTAAACTAATCTTTTTTTTGTATTTAATTCCAAATTTTATCGCCATCTGTGAAAGGAAACTAATTTCATAATTATCTGCGAATACTTAATAAAATTTTATTCGGAACTTTTGACAAAAATAATATAATACAAAAGTTATTATTTATACGAGAATGCGCAAATAATAGTTTGAAATTCATAATGCTAATAAGCTAGTCACAATCCATAAACAATAAGCTATAGTGAAATATTACTATGGTCTGTGTCCGCATATTCTATCATTTCAGACATAATACAATTGTTTTATTCTTCAGTCAAGAATAATACTATTTAATTTTTTCAAAATCAATATTTGAGTAATATTATTCTTTATATACGTATTTGCAATTGAAATATTGTTTACGCGTCGGCGTTATTTATAATCATTTTATTTAATTGTAATTTCACGTGTCTAGCACATAGCAAATCGTCAATTTGTATGGTAAATAAATACAGATTTTACAATCCTTATTAAATTCGGATTCTTTTCTCATATGCTGGTCACTTCTTGCCGACTGCAAATATATAAATTACAAAATTATGAACATTAGTTCTACACCACAAGCTGATTAAATTACAATTGTGTGTTCGTCAAACATGTGGACTAACTGGCAATAAAATTTGTTTATGTGATACGTACAAATGATTGCCAAATATTGATAATATGGGCTCTTAAAGCATTTCTAAAAATTATTAGCGTCAAACTGCACTGTTTATTTTCTTATTTTCCGTGCATCTACCTTCTGCAGACACGCTGTATGGAGCAATTTTTAGCAGATGGTGCAATACGGAAACAACGACTTTCCGATAACGCAACAGCGAAAGCGACAAGATGTCTTTCCGAACGCAATTTCAGCTAAGCGACGCCAAACTCAACACACCAAGACGTCGACGGAGGGAGAAGGGAAGCGAAAAACCTGCATGTGTGCGTTGCGAAGGAGATTGAGGAATGATGAGAGGTTGGAACGACTCGTGTCAATTTAGATCACTTTAGACAGGTATGCGAGAGCAACGAGAAACAAATCACACTAAAAGTTTAAGATCGTGTTTTGATTCATTTTTATGATTATTTACTGCCGTAGAAGCATAAAAATATCGCTAACAAATTCTGACATTTAAAATAGAAACTAACATAAAACATTGTTCTTAAATGTAAATGGCGGACGGGAAGGGATCGATAATGGTTAATTTTATCGGCAACAAACACTGACAATTATTTGATAATGCAAGTAACAGACCGTGAAATTTATGCATTGATGTCATTAACATTGCGAATAACGAAGTTTCATAAAAACTATTTATACTCTTAAAAACGTTTACTTTAACTGCCTATCGAGTGTTTTCAAAACCAACAATATACGAATGTTATGAATCACAGAATTAATGAGTAAAAAACTCGAAAAACAACCATCTGCTTAACGCTCTAAAAGTGAAATGAATTTTTGAAATAATTGTATTTTGAAAATTCATTTCGTTCTTATTATTTCGCATCAGTATGGGGAAAATATTTTGAATAACTGCGAATGTTGGTTTGTTACAGCCATTCAGCGAACAACACAGTTGTGCTCAACAAAGAAAATTCTGCTCCACCTTCTGGCGATAAAATACGTTACATTTATAGCTGCACCTGTAGCACGCCTCTCACAGCGTTCTAAGAAACAACACTTCTTATTTATGGTCGTTTGCTGCGTATCTTTCACAACTTGGATATATCTCAAGCGTGTTGTTCAATTATATGATCACACATTTTCTTTTAATAGTGCTTTTACGAAAGAAATATTGCTCTTAATCGTAAATATGAAAATAGCACCGATTTTAGATAAAATGTACGTAGTCGCTTTCAGAAAAATGTTTCATAATTAATTTTTCAACAAGACATTTATAATAAAGCTACACGTAGTTTGTGTTGTCGTCTGAAGAATTATTTTAACACAGTGGTCCATTTCATTCGTAAAAACATATTCTGAAATTGAGGACGCTGTTAATCTCAAACTAATGGATTATCAAATAACGTCCTAGGATGAAACGCTCGCCTGTCCAAAGTTTAATTCAGAACTAAATTTTACCAGTTTCACAAATCATTCAAAGCTTTGTGGTTTCTTTTGCACCCTCATCAATGTATTAAAGATTGTGGATGTAATAATCAAGCGGAGGAACTTATTCTTTTAGAAACCAGTATAACGCCCCTAGATTATTATGGATTTGAAATGCAGGGCAACTGTTTTTTTTAGATACTATTACAATATTGAAAAGCCGTAAGTTTCGGCTATCTCAATTTTACATATCTGCAATTATAAGATTGTATTACTGTTTGAATGAAGTAATATCAAACTGCTGTGCACAATAGCGCTCGCTGGAAAAAAGATGATGGATCTGGTGCATGCCGCATTATATACATAGTACAATTTAGATACACTATTTATGTTTTCCAGCCACGTTTGTCGCACGATAGGTCTTAAATTCTTCAGAACACTCCTCCTCTCACTCGATAAGAGAACTCTGGCAAACAACGAATGAGCAGAATGAAAGTTTGGGGTTACTACGAGGATGTAATGTAATGTAATGTATGCAAGTTACCAATAAGCATTTTATAATGTTTCGCAAAGCCAGATTCAGTTAGCATAACGTCTATTCAATTTGCATACAAAGCAAAATTACGAAATGCAGAGTCTCTAGTAGAAAATGAGCCAGTTATGCAAGCAGAAGCACCAGCAGAAGTTCGTTGTAGTTATTGGGTATATTCATGAGAATTTAGTGAAGTCAAGCCCGACCGCAAAACATCGTTAGGCCTTCCAGCAGCATGAAACGATTCTCAGTGCTGAGGAATAGGAATGCGTGCAACACGAGCCAAGTACAATGGTTTTCCCCTCAAAAGAGTGATGACGTCACGTCGTACAAAATCTTATCTTTAACATGGTCTCATACGATCTTGGAATTCTGAAGCTTTCCAGAAAATGATATTGTAAAATTCAAATAATTTAGGTATTTGTACACGTAAAAACTCAGCAGAAATTTTCTAAGCTAAATATGAAAATAAGACAATCTCTACCACGAATCGGACAGGCGAGTCAGAGGCATTTCCCACAAAGCTATTCAGGAACTGAATGTAGGTTAGGCACAGCTTTCTCCACAGGTTCGCACGGTCGAGGCTCCCTACAACACCGCCAGCTACGGGATATATTCAAGAACTTCAAACTGGATCCCAGGTTGGAAAGTGCCACGGTTACAACCATTCGCAACGACAGACCATCATTACTTCTCTTTTGTACTAGCATCTGGTACACGCAGTTTTCCATCGTTAGTAAACCGGAAGAACAACTTGCTTTTGAAAGATATTGCTGTGAGAGAAGAATCGAGTCCCCACCGCTGTAAATGTACTGCAAAACTCGTTACTAACTGGGGTTCAGAGAAAGCCAAATCACAGGATTACAGTATTTCCTATCATTCAACAAATAAAAATTTCCAGGGCTTTTCCACTAGTTGACATTCTCGCTTCGTGGAAACAACCCATTACCCCTAATGTCCCACGAAATGAACCGATAACTGAAAACAATGCACTGACAATGTACAAAAAGCTGTTGGAACTTCGGTCCATATATTTAATATTGGACTAAAATACGTGTTCAGCTAAATTTAAATTCCTCATCAATATTAAAATAAGTAAAAAATCCATTTATAAAATAATTTTTGATACAATAACAAATAAGCAACGTTCTATAAAATTGAAAGGAAGAGCACATTTGTGAGCATATTCCATAAAATTGTAAAGTTAATAAAACTTGTTCTAGCGGCTAAAATAAGTAGTGTTACATCAGACCTGTTATACAGGATTTCACACACGGATGTAAACTTTTTTTTTCTAGCGACTACTCGTGAACTTTTCTAACTCAAACTTTCAATAAGTTAAACTAGTGGCACACAAACTTCTCAGCAATATGTTTGAGATATTCGTTTGAATCTTCCAGGGAAGTTTGGAAAAATTGTATGAGCGCGCTCCGCCGTAGTCCCGGCTCGCTGCATTTGAAGTGTTTTGACACGAGCCGACTAAACAAGCAGTTTGAATTACACTGAGGGACTGACGACCAGCCCAACAAAGGTCTGCTGCAAACCAACCCGTTGAAGTATTCCTGCATGAGGCGCGTTTCATTTCAGACTAACAAAACCTTTGAAACCAAGCATTAACAGAGTTAAATAAGTAAAACAACTGCCAATTAAGCTACATAATGTTACTCATAAGAGAATTCTTTCCTTTCTTGAAAGTTATATACTGATAAATCACGGAGGGCAATTGGCCGACAACTTGGCGCATTGTTGAAAATGAAAAGCTCATAAATATGCGAATTGTCAGACAAGAAATAAAATTTTCATTTCGTGGGTTAGTGAACAAATGTACATAAATGGTTGAATACATTATTTACTAGGATAGTCGAAATGGAATTTTAAGAGAATCGGCCCTTTAAGACTCCAGAGGCTTGGATCTACTACAAGTTGAATCCTATTCTAGAAATGAAGTAATTGTCCTTAAATATTTATTTAATTTTGCTATTTCAAGACCCAATTAAAGTTTTCTGCGTTACGTGATAATTTATAGCTCCTTAAAGATTATTCTGTTTTATTACACTGAAACATTAGCCATAAAAAGCTACGTTAATTGCTTTAACACATCTTTAGCATAAGAACATTGTTGATTTTAATCAATTTATATCAAAATTTATCCAGAGTTTTTGAATGTTAACTTATTCTTCGGAGTGGAAGTATTGGATTTTCAACAGGCTTTCAATGGTAGTTTTCTATAAGGAAATGAATACTTCGACTTTCTATCGCGATTTCATACCTCTCCGTGAAACCATAAACCTATGACAAAACCTCGTCGATTAATTATTATATAGCCTGGTCCGATGAAAATTTTGCTGCTTAGTTTTTCAAATACACACGGAATTTTCTCGACACGCGTTTTGAGTACGAATCTCTTATTTACAAGGATACGACGTAAATTCGTCAAATTTTAAAGATCATTCAAACGCGCACGCCCGAGAAAAATCTCTTCGTAAACTTTCCTGATTTGGAAAATGAACATAATAAATATTTATTCAATTAAAAAGCCAACATGTCGTGATTTTTTGCAGTTTTCTTTCTGCCACGCTCAACCAGCTAATTATAGGCCACAGTGTTAATTAAATATCCACGCCTACAATATTTCTTACGTTTTAAATATGGAATAGCAACGTCCGCTGCGATTAATTGAATAAAAGTTGAGGTCCTATTTAACTTTAGGGTGTCACCCTATGCTTGATTTTTTTTTAATTATATAATATTACCAGATGTTTGCATTTTGTAAATAATAATATGGGTGACAGTACATATAAATTCAGTAAACTAAAACAAGTGATAGAGTTTTTTGATGAAAAATGTAAAGTAGTATTTACAATGAAATAAGACATTGCTATGGATGAATCGCTCATGAAGGGACGCTTCTCTTACAACAATTTATTAAATCAAAACTGGCAAAATTCGGCATTTAATTTTACAAATTTTGTAAGTTAATTTCCGGTTATAGTTACAACTTAAAAATATGTACAGGCCGAGATAAAATAAATTCTGTTGATATAGCTTCTGAAACTGAGGTTTAAGAGCTGTCACAGTGTCACACAGAGGACATACATTATACATATATAATTCGTACTCTTCATCAAAATTATTTATGACCCTGTACCATAAAACTGAAGTCATTGGCACAGTACGTTCTAATATGCAAAAAGATTTTTTTTAAAGCAAGATTAAAAAGGGGAGAATATAGAATGAGAAGCAGTAACGGAATACTGGAAAGACAAACGAGGTGTATATTATATCTACAGAACATGAAACACTAGAAATGACTGTAAAAGGAACAAATCAATTCAATCTTACTTCCAAATCAAAATGTGTCATTGAGTACAACAAAGGAATTTATTGGAATTGCTCGGCAAGACCAGATGCTAGCGTGCTTTCCGATCATGAGAAAATATTTGAAAGGATATCGAAACATTTTCTTTTATATGTTGGATATTGCACTTTTTAACTCGTAAATGTTGTTCAACAAAATAAACAACGAAAAATAAAGAGTTACGTAGAATACAGGATTGAAATTGCTGAAACTATACTTATGAATATACCAAAACTAGACTATAAAGAACGAGGACGGTTATCATACGGAAATTTATCCAAGAATACTTTACGCGAAACATTGGGGTCACTTTCCGAAGCATACTAACTAAACACCATCGAAGTCAAGGCCATCAGGGTTGTGTAAAGTTTGTACGAAAAATATAAAACGTAGTGGAAGAACGTGGGAGAGTAAATAATACAAAGTTCCTTTACATGTACCAGTCTTCTTCGAAAAAAATCACACGATTGAATTAATTATTCGTTAATTTTTGTAAAAACGCTAGTTGTGTCCAATGAGAATATATTCAGAAATTAGACATAAATGTTATTGATTTATTCTTTATTTCAAGTTAATAAACCAATTGTGATATATACTTCAATTACCTTTATTGTTTGCTGTTTAATTTAATATATCATTTATTTTTAATAATTTGTTTTTAATTTTTCACTTGAATTTTTGTAATGTATAAAAAGTTAACTTATCCCGAATTATATTTTTCTAATATTAAAATCACGCTTCGTACAAAACTTCAGACAGATTCGCCGAACGGTGGAATGTATCGAAGACTTGACAGTTCTGTTTACGTTTTGGGACCACGCTGTTGAATCTGAAATCGTAGGTTCCAGGGATTCAATAGAACTTAAAAACCTCCCACCTATTGGCTGATGTTATTTCGAAAAATATCAGTTAAAAATCGATATCTTGTTGAAATTTCTACATGAATGTTTTATCATCCTTCGCATTCTACCTTTCATATTAGAAAAAAAGTGTTTAGTTTCAACTTTCGCTGCTATTTTCACTATTTTGTTTAAATATCTATCTCATTTGGAAAGTAAACATAAATGTGATATATTTCGTCACATATTTTCATATATACTTATTTCGTTTCATTTTATGCTAAACGTATTTGTAATTAAATTCTAAAACCGATAATAGTGCTGAGATAGGGTATTTGAATCTAATTGCCTACGTTTCCACACAGACCGTCGTCCTTAACCTGATGGAAATACCAGTACGACCTGAGGCGGTCTGGTCACGCCGAGGCCTTCACTGGATTCATTAAGCAAGCATCCGCCGCGATATTGATGGCCGAATATTGGATTTTTCATAACCTCTCCAAAGAACTTTAGAGAAGTACTTCAATGGAACCTTTATTTTCGTCTCATAACTTTTGTTCCTGAAAAAGAACTTCAGCTAATAATCGGCGACGAC
Source organism: Zhengitettix transpicula (assembly GCA_037074705.1). NCBI lineage: Eukaryota > Metazoa > Arthropoda > Insecta > Orthoptera > Tetrigidae > Zhengitettix > Zhengitettix transpicula. Next base: position 26,935,544 of record CM073590.1, on the reverse strand, counting down.
TGGCCGATTATGCTAATATAAATACTTCATAAATAAGTTTGTACAATTAATATGACTATTAAAATAATAGACAAGATTGTACCAGAAATTACTGTAAGGATATTAATAACAAATAAAGCTAGATACTTCAGATTGCCCATGTTCGTGCTTCAAATTTCACTGATATCAGGACCCCGATAAGGAAAGGGATAACTGATCGCGGACACCTGTTTGGTTTTGGTATCTTGTCATTTCATTCAACTTGAGAGGTCCCTGAACATAAGGAGGAAACGTCGTGTATTGATTAAATGTAAATTTTAATTAATTAATTCTGACTTGTGGCCATGATACAGTAATTGGATTTATATAATTTCTTCATACCTAGGACTATATTTACGAGACTTTTTCTATAATGTCAATAATTGGAAACTTACGGGGTCAATAGTTTAAACTACAACAGATATTACACGAAAAATGTCACTACGATATGGCGGTGAGGTATTCTTAATAAAATATTTATTTAGTTAGTTTATTTTTCAGTAGTCCTCGAAACCGAAAAATGCGAAAAGTTAAATTTTTTCATGTTAAACATAATCCTGTTTTTACTTCAACAATATTGAGAAGCTTTCACAAGCAACAGACGGTAAAGATCATGTAAGTTCAAATATAGTACGAGGATGGAAAAATGTCGACTTGACCAGGAATGGATGGAGGAATTTCGCACCGGGTCTGAAGTTAATAGCTCACTGGTGGAGCGTCCGCCCGTAAAGCGGGAGTTCCCCAGTTCCCTGGTCCGGTCGACGATTTTCTGTCCTCATACTTTAATCCTGTTTTGAAGTGATAATCTATTCAAAATACCAAAATTTTATTTAGAAAAATGGCTGCTAGGGGTACACCATGTTTTCGTTGATTAATAAGGTCAGGTTATCGAATGAGAACTACGAATAAGTCATAATTAGCAAAACCTGCGATATTAAGTGAAAACCTTGGTTAAATTTTATATATAAATTACCTTCCTTTTCTGCTTTTAATTAATAGCTATGAAAATGCAACGATGTGGTCAACTGGAAACAACACTTTGGGTAGCAGAAATAGATTAAAATACTTTTGAAAACCTCTTTATTTTGTTTATTTATATTTCTAACAACATTCCGTCCCTTATTAACATTATATATAAGTAATAAAACATTGTCGCAATCTGAAATAACAAATTTCGTTTTTACCCACCTGCAATGTCTTTCGACTCTTTTTCCATACTGTGTATGGTAATTAATTGTCAGGACGTTAGTTTCATGCTTTATTAACTGTGATTAGTAATCGAAACTATTAATATATTATCAGTATAGTATTGGCTAATGAGAACTTGGTTTATGAGTAAATGAATAAGTGTCCTGAGGTTGGTCTGATAGTATGCGGACCGCAGGGGTCAGAGTCCCTCTCGCAGCAACCAACACAAGCGCTGTTGGGAGCCTCCAATTGCTCCATTAAGAAACGACAGGAAGAGTCCCTGCTGCTATCATGGCCAACTGTAAAAAGGAAGTGGAAGGAGGATGTAAGAAGGTGCAAATTGCCCGGGACGCAGTGCCGACGCCGCCGAGGGTTCATTTGCATGTAAAGCAATTACAACGTCGCTAATTGCCGAGACTAAAAAGGCGCCGTCAGCACTCCGAGAACTGGGGAAAGGAGTGGCTCCGGACAAATGACAATAACAATGCGGGAAGTTGCAAACCTGTCAACGGTCTAGAGACGAGACTACCTGAAAAGAATTCCACAACTTAGTCTATGTTTGCATCGTTGAAATAGAGTAGTATGATTTAATTATTATTGATAGAATCATTAGATTAAATTTATTCCATTGAACACCCCTCTTTAGAACTATTGTCGCTCATCATTTTCATTCCATCCCTAAAAACACGTGCTTTGAAGAGTGAATGCGTACATGCCAGCATGCTAATAAACCGTACATTTTGCTTCAGAGAATCTTCTCAATGTAAGAAAATTTAAGTTACTTTTCAGAATAAATTTCTCTCACTTTCGCAGTTTCACACAGAACATTTTGAACAATTACGGAATAAAATAAGAAATATAATATCAGAGGATTGTTGTCATAGCCCTGAATAAAAGTGAGGTAGTATAATAGAAGACCAAAAATAACCAGGAATATCGATGTTAAGCGTGGAGCAGTATAGACACCAACCACATCAAATACCACAGGACTGAATACCACAGACAGAAAACCTACCATATTATTTAGAATATTTGTCTCCTAAACATTAATAATATTAAGCCGACGGAATTAGATATTCTATACCTCACAATAAGTAATTTCATTCAGGATACCTTATATATTCAACTTAGTTTCAGTGACTCATTGTCGAGTCCCGTGAAACACACACGCACACATGATGGTAAGAATTGTTCAGGAAATGTATTTAGAGTTGCTCGTAATAATAATTAAAATAATGAAGGGTATTGGGCAGTCTTTACTGTAAAATGCGCGTTACGTTATTATATTACATAAAAATACTAATTGAACACAAATATTGATGAGCTAGCTGCCAGTACGGCTTTGACGTCAAGTGTACAAAACTAACCCTAGAAAGTCTGGCTGTCTGGGTAAATCTCCTGACGACTGTCACACAAAAACAGATGAGTCCGATAGGAGTAATGTGACCAGTGGAACGAATTTTTCACAATCGATTCCGTAGTCGTGGTTAATTTGAAAGCTAGAGTTAGGAACTGTCAATAGATGACAATCTTATAAACATTTTCCGTAAACCGATACACAAGCCGATAACTTTCGTTCAATATACCAATATATACTTGTTCCATGGGCTATTTGTATTTTGATTAAAATGTTTACCAGCGTCAAAAAGAATAGAAAGAAACGCAACTAAAGTTCCATTTTAAATAAAGCTCCTTATTATTACGTGTTTATAGATATTTTTGTAACAAAACCTACAAAACATAAGCTCCGTTCGTGAGCTTGTCTGGCATATATTCTTCAATATGAGTTTTCATGGCACGTCTAATCTCAGAGAAAATTAGAGAAACTATTTTTTAATTAAATATTAACAAATCTGAATTCTAAATTATTATATATTAATTATAAAATTAATATTAGGTTAACACAAATTTACTAAATTTTATGTATTATGTAAAATAGTAAAATAATAATATTACGTGACTATATTTAAAGTTTCTTTTAAACTATTGCGCACGGCTCAAATCAAAAGAAACTTTTTAAATTACAGACTATTCGTATTTGAATATAAGGAATGGCAGAATTTTCTCCGATCAGTTGGATGTACACGATTGTATTAGGGACCCTACCGCGAATGATAATAACGGTTACGTACCCTTCTAAAGCGGTGGTATCCGATCATTGATGTGCAAGCTTCGAGATAATCAAGCAGCCTTTGTTCCTAACAATGTTAATAAAACGCTAGCCAATAGTCGCCGCTTTGATGATCGAGGTAATTATTGGTGCAAGGGAATGTCTTCTCGGCCAATTTCTGGATTCCATCAACAATGGCTAAGCCACAGCTTGTCAACACGAATAATGGAATTTTAAAAAGCAAAGAAATAGTCCCATCTAGTGACGAGTACCTTCCAGACACTGACTGTATATATTTAACCTCTCATTCACATCGAAACAGCTACAAAAATAATGTATTGAATGGGTTTAAGAATTAGTTTTTCTCAGTATATTGTGAGTAGCGAATTAGGACAGTGATATTGAAACAATTCCATACCTGATATATAATCATTTTAAATACTAATATCTATAGAACATTAAAATTGCAGAAGGTAATGTAACGCGACGTTTGTTCGTCCACGACAGAAGTCCTTGTATAGTGCAGTGTGAGATCTGCTCCTTCCCTCTTCTACGTCCTGGCTTTTATAACACATGCGTCTGTTTGTCAAGTTTTCTCACGAAACTTCCAAAAACAATATTAATCTTAGTCCCCTTAGACGTAACAACGCCACGCCATGTTTTGCACGTGAACGAAACTGAACTAGCTGACCAGATTATGGCCCCCTGACGTCAAATTAGTGGTACAAATCGATATAAAAAGGGAAACATTGTTTATTACGACAGTAGAAGTAATTTATTTCTGATGATATCGTTGAAACTAGCAGTTTCACAACTAATGAACTGGGCGCTAGGAGACATGGAACGATTGTGTGTGAAACAGTTGTATTCGTTAAGTGTTCAAGAGCAGCTGTGTTATATTGTTTAAAGATTGGACTGTCAACCGGAAAACTGGGTCTGAACGTACGAGTTATGTAAATCTGGAAAGAGTACAACCCTTAAATTTGATTGAGACAATGCTTTTATTTAGCTAATGTTACCTGGCATGAATTGGGCATTTTAATTCGTGGAAAACAATAGCACAACATTACCAAGTACCATTGCTGATCAAGTTCATCTTATCATGCAGGTGGCGTATTCCGATGGAAACGGCTACTTCCAAAAATACTATTCTTCCTGTCTAAATATTGCTCCTATTGTTCAGACGTTTCAGGAACGTGAAGGATAAGGAAACTTTGCTGATCAGCTCCCAAAGTCACCAGTGTTCAACCCGATTGAGCATTTGTGGGTAGAAGTTGAAAGTGCCATCTGGTAGCTGGTTCCACAACCATCCAGTTTCACACAACGGGACAGTTTATGGTGAATGCAAGGAAGATCGCCTTATTTGTCTCATTTACAAAAAATTGCATCAACTTGATTGTCAAATAAGGAAACCAAATAATGTAGTATCAGGTATCGTTATTACTTTTTGTATTTCCTGATAATGACAGGAGTGGCTCGTGGCATATTTCTTGTGATATCATATACGTCGTACAAATCTCATTGCTCGTGAATGCGTGTTACTTACTGTTTGAATGGACTCTCGAGTGATTCAAGTTATTAAGTTGATTAACAATTGTCAAATATTAAATTATTCAGCGATGGATTTCTGTAAAATTATCGTAATTATGGTGTATTATATTACACAAATTGTCATCTTACTTTCTAAATCGGATTGATGAGGAAGAATCCGTCCACGTCAAAATTTACTGTACTCATTTTTCTTTAGGTGATTCGCGTTGGGAGCGATGACCTCGGACTGTACGTACATGTAGGTCATCGGCACTTCCTAGTGCGATTAACATTCCAGTGAGGGTAGGAAGAAAGCGATCAAATTCGGCACTGTAATTGGACTGGCGTTATTAATACTTTTGCGTTGTAGGCCACGGCACTGTGTCAGTGGAACGGCCCAAGTGCCTGACGGCATACACAGATACTATCCATAATAATTATTTCCTGATATAGATAAGAACTAACCTGTTAACTTATTTCATTTCATACACTGTAATAGTTACGCTTTCTTCTCCCACTCCATAAAAATTAAGAAAATTTAATTATATTAAAAAATAATATAATACTGAATATTTCCAATCGAAAGGTAGGTAGAAGTTTTAAAACTACAATTTTCGCATTCTAGATATTTTAAATAGTGTAGAACCTAAATAAGTGTCACATTTATACGTCCATATTTCTTATGTCTCTTAAATTACGTTCTCTGCTCACCCTATACTTCGCATATAATGACTGAACACTTCAAGTACACTGTGGTTATTTACGGAATACAGTTTTAGTATACAAACTACTAAGAAGTATATGACAAGTGTAGTTTAAATGGCACGTGTGGCATTTCATCGTCGAGGACGTCAAGTGATTAGTTTTATATTCTCGTTCGAATTCAAAACACCAATTAGCAAATATTCACCGCAATCGAGTGCACAGATCAGCAATTATCCCAAATCTTCAGCAAATACAGCGGCATACCACAATGTGAACTCGAGTCACGAAGTCTAGGAATTCACCAAAGCAATGTTCCACTTACAGTTCTAACACATCTAGAAGAAAGTTATATATCCTTTCATTATTGAAATCAGCAGGCCACAGTCAGATTAATTGGCAAAGTTTGGAAAGAAACGAGGATCCAATTCAGTTTTTACTCGGCCGAAAAAATGATCCGAGGATAAAGGAACAGCTTTCTGCACTTTTGAGCGCTTCGAAGGATATTCTTTGAAGATATTTACAACGTATTATTTATGGTACTGAAAATTCCACTCATTTCGATCCAATTGTTTAGCATAATAATATGGAGTAGGATTTTCAGAAAGTTTTGAAAATAGTGAATTCTGTTGTATAGTTTTGTCGCATAAAAATGGCTAACTAAATTGTTAATATAATTTTGTCTTTCGTATTTTTCATATTTATTTTCGAGTGAAAATGAGTGGTTATATATGCCCAGAGTAAAGTGAACACATCATATTCTTTATGTTACAGCCGATTACCTTATTAAACAATTATTCTCTGATGACTATAATATTCCATTACCACACATCAAATATTAATCGTCTTGGCAGCCTAGAGCCTGTTTTAATGTTCAGAAAGTTTAGTCGATGGCCAAACTTTGCTCAATTTGTCCTTCAAATTATTTTGTATGTTTCATTACGTCCGAGACATACCACGAACATTTGTTCACAACATTATTTGTAGTACTTGCATTTACTGCAGTATGGAACAAAATATCGATAATGTTTTAATGTGGATAACCTTAATACATTTACAGATCCTTACATTTTAAATTATAATATATTTAAAAATTTACGTCTGATTGAAAATTAATAATAAGATAAGAAAGATAGCCAATTTTTTGTCTGCAATTGGCTATCTTTCTTATTATTCTAATAATATATATAATTAAGATTAATCTATTTTCTTCATCTTACACTAAACCCGATCTTGAGTTATATATTACATGCTTAATACCAATGAATTTCTTATACGGTAATTCTCGACCCAAATTTATGGTTCTTACTTCAATAATATCACAGTATTTAGAAACGATAAATCATGATTAGCATCTACCTATATTTTCAAATGATTTTAGCACGAGTTTTATTACGACAAATAAAAATAAATAGCTCTACTTTAATATTCGGTAGCTTTCCCTGAAGTGTACTTGTAAACAGATAATTTAGATAAGGAAATATTTCGCATCTTCTATGAAATATTTCTAGTATTGTAAATAAAATTAATGAATTCTGATAAATTTGAATTTGTTCTGACCCGTTACATATAAAATAACAAAACAAATTTGTCCGTCAGAGAACTCTGTAAGTATATAAGCATTTAATTCATAGTAAACCGTCCGATTCCGTTTTATCACTAGTTCTCCGAATACTATATATATATATTGATAATAAATATTTTCCCGAAATTAACCATTAAAATTTTCTTTCTCAAATTTTATATAAATAGTTACAATAAATGTAAATAAAATTAATTAACTCCGTTCATGTATATATAAGACAAACTTTTAATGTTTATTGATAGGTTCCCTTTCTAGTAGTTAATAAATTAGACTTATTTTTGACCACAAAATCCACCATAAGCGAAGAGTTGAGAAACCGTGCATAAACGTTTGTTTCTTCACAATTAGAAACAGTAAAAGCTTTCACAAGAATCAGATACAAAAGGCAAAATTGCTACCAACCTCTTTTTAAAAACAAAGTGAGTAATGTTTTGATTACTCCGAGAGAAAGGGAGCCGGTACAATTAAAATTATTAGCATGGAAGTCCTCGATAGGTCCCTCCTTTGGCCGCTGCACACGGGACCGCACTTAAGGCGAGATGAAAGGACGACCATTATAAAGATGAGAGACGAGACGGACGAACAAACGGAACACCATTATCCAGCTATAACAAGGGATGCTGAGCTCAAAGGACTCAGGTGCAAGGGCCTGCTACCAATCCAAGACGCAGTAATCACTCAACTACCTATTTTCAGCAAGCTTGGAATTTATAAAAGAAATTCGTTTGAAGACATTTAAGGCAAAATTGCATTAAAATTAAAGAAACTTTACAGATGAACGAAAAAAACTTTTAACAAAAAACTGTAAATATATTGCAATCAACAAAAGAACAAATGTGTAAAAGATTTGTCAAAAAAATAGCCAACTAGATTTATAAAAAAAATGGGATTAGGCTGCGTATTGAAAAAAGTGATAAGACCTAGTGTATGGTGTCACTAACCGGTTATAATACATATTACTGAAAAGTACTTTATGAAAGTTTAACACCATTCTTACAATTCACCTACAAAAAAGTTATAGGAATGTGCTGCAGGAAATCTAACTCAAGGGAGTAAGTCCGTAGTTTTACTTCTTCATCACTTTAAGCGTGCTTACCATGGAAAAGTAAGGAGCTCCACGTTCAGCGAGTAGCAAGGACAATCAAGCACTCAAGTTAAAAGAAACGAGAGGCACAGAAGGAAGTCAATAGAGCGAATAAAGAGGTCGGGGAGTTAAAAAAAAAAAGGAAAGATCAGCGCTTGGAAAGCTATTGTATAGATAGGGCGGAGGAAAAGGTCTTCAATGCAGAGGCGATTTGCCTCGGGTGAGCAGAATAGTGATGTAACTGCCGCAAGACACATTTCTGATGACTAGAAGCAGGTTCATTTAAATTCAGCACGTTTTTTCGATTAGACAGGAGAATAAAATAATTCGTATCGATGAGACACGAGATTGTCCGAAAACAATGGCTTCTGGTATAAATTATTTTTTGTAATAATCAATTAAAATCATTACGCATCAACAAAGTGAATATAAATAGTTATTAAAACTTAATATAACAAGTTGCGTAAGATTTAATAATAGAACTATATGCAGTGTAAAAAATTTACATGAAAATTTCTTATTACTTGAACAAGTTTTGAATATGTACTAATATGTGCGACATACATATTAATAAAAATACTATAAATGTATTAACCACATTAAATGTTAATTTATTAACCATTTCGTGGTAAATAAAATTTTATGTAACTAGGTGGCTGAATTCAAGATAGTTCGTATTAATAAGGAAAACCTGTAGTAAACTGTTGAACTTAATTGGAGGGTTTTGTCGGATGTAGTTACTTCTCCATGCGAGACCTAAGTATCTCCAACTACGATTAGAGAGGTAGCTGACCTACATGTCTATATTACGTTTCACGTGTTTGCTAGATGTAATGTGACCGAGGGCACTGTAGTTTCATCTATGTCAACCGAGTCACAACAGTCTATGAATACCCTTGCAATAGAGGCAAACTATTCTAATAACTTTTCACGGATCACGCAAAATAAATCTTAAAATCATGTTTATTATTATTGTGATGAATATTAATAAATGAAATTCAAAAAAACGGAAAATATATACAAAAATTCAATTTCCATACCAACAGTACCACATTATAAAAATGTCAAACTAGAAACGCAGAAGAACATTATATATCAGAGAAACTAATGAATACCAATCACAAACTCATAGTTTTATATCAAAGGTGAAGCTCTTATTTAGTGTTTACGTATATCTGAAAGTTGCGTTTATAAACGTTTCATTAGTTTGGAAGCTAAAAACTCGCTTTAAGTGTGTAGTTACACGTGACTAGAAAAAATGCTGCGCTTTTCTAACATCGATCAGAAAATAACCCAGAACAACAAACATTTATTATATATACTTCCGTTATAAAGTAACGTAAAATTTATAGGATTTGAACATCCATCTAGTATGAACTGAATCGTCCGGCATTTGGCTCTAAAAATAACTAACTGTAGGTCAGCGATTTAATTTCACCAATTAATTTAGACTAGTGCGTTTTTTTAGAAACACGCTACTTGAGGGTAAACAACATTCGGCCACTTTCTTATAACATATGAAGTGTCGCAGAAATGGGGAATACCAAATGAAACTATGGCTTTCTGGCTATGGATTAAGGTTTCAACCAGCATTCGCCTAAATTTAATGCAAGAAAAATCCTGTAGAAACCGCTTCAGGTTCCTTACAGTCGCCCAACGTGGGACACAGAATTCCAGATTCCATGCCTTGAGCAGATTTGGAGACAACTGCACAACTGCTTTAAGGGAATCTGAATTTATGGTTAAAAACTAGAGAGTTACACTTGGCGAGCGGTGTTTTCTTCATCATACCTTCTTTAGACGAGTATGAATTACATTAACGCTCATACCGTAGGTACGCTAAACATTGGATGTTTGGGATCGGCCAGTTTAGTAATTATAGGCAGATTAAAGGTTTAATTAATAAATTAATCAATCGAACAGATTGAACCTAGGCCTACGTGTCGGTATTAATTTTAATATTTTATCAATGTTCTACCATAAAAAACCTGAACTGAAATACAAATACAAAATTAATGACTACTAAAAAAGGAAAAATACCAAATATAACAGAAAATAGGATCATTAAAATTATCAATATGGGATATATATTAATGCTGGTTTTAAAGATTCTTTGGTTTGCCCAATACAAGATGGTAGAAATTATTTCATACAATTTTATAAATAAAGGTTTCTTCCAGATTTATTTCGCCTAAAAAATTGGCCATATATCATACAAGGGGATGAACTTTAAATATGTTCTAAGTGGATACATACAATGTATCCCCTTTTTCAGTATTTTTGACATCGGTTTCTCTCTCTCAGTGTATATGTATATATATATATATATACACACACGACATTCGGCCACTTTCTCGGCTGATCGGAGAGACTAAGGTTCCCACATGCCGAGGCACCTTGGTCTGTTTTGAGAGGTGTATGTACCGGGGTCGCAGACCTTGGGCATACGGTAAGAGTTGTCCGCTATTCCTATTGGAATAGTCGGCCAGCTGCTTCCTAAACAGGCCAAGGCATGGCGAGGGGTAAGCTGCGTCCCCACAGCAAACTCCTCTCCCGTCATCGGAAGGGCGTGGGACAAGTACCAAATGCCCGACCTACCCGATGCAGGTTTTTCTAGGGTTTTCCCTGCATTTCTTTAGGCGAATGCCGGGTAGGATCCTTAAACCATAGCCCGGGGGCCCTAGTTAACCCTTGGCTACCTTCCTTTACCCTTCCGCATCCCCCCTTTCAAATCCCTTCCTATGCTATTAAAGGGGAGTTGCCCATAGTGGATTACCCTCATGTAGCCTGTCGCCCTAAAAAAAAAAAAAATCGGCCACTTTCTTATAAAGAGATACGAAGGGGCTACCTTTGGGTATGCCTTTTCCTCTCCGTTTTTAACTAAGGTTCCCACAAGCAGAGGCACCTCGGCCTGTTTTGAGAGGTGTATGTTCCGGGGTCACAGACCTTGGGCATACGGTAAGAGTTGTTCGCTATTCCCATTGGAATAGTCGGCCAGCTGCCTCCTAAACTGGTCGAGGCACGGAGAAGGGAATACTGCGTCCCCACAGCAAACTCATCTCCCGCTATCGGAAGGGCGTGGGGCAAGTACGCAATGCGCGACCTACCCGATGCAGGTTTTCCTAGGATTTTCCCTGCATTTCTTTAGGCGAATGTCGGGTAGGATCCTTAAAATATAGCCCGGGGGCCATAGTAACCCTTGGCTACCTTCCTCTACCCTTCCGCATCCCCCCTTTCAAATCCTTTCCTATGCTATTAAAGGGGAGTTGCCCAATGTGGATCACCCTCATGTAGCCTGTTGCCCTAAAAAAAAAACTTTCTTATAACAACATATGAAGTGTCGCAGAAATGGGGAATACCAAATTAAACTATGGCTCTCTGGCTATGAATTAAGGTTTCAACCAGCATTCGCATTCGCATATATATATATATATATATATACGTCCAGGTCGTCTGTTTTTACTAAATAATTTCCATGTTTCTACTTCATCAATTTTTTTTAAGGGCAACAAGCTACATGAGGGTGATCCACATTGGGCAACTGCCATTTAATAGCATAGGAAGGGATTAGCAAGGGGGGATGCGGAAGGGTTGAGGAAGGTAGCCAAGGGTTACTAGCACCCCCGGGCTATGGTTTAAGGATCCTACCCGGCATTCGCCTAAAGAAATGCAGGGAAAACCCTAGAAAAACCTGCATCGGGTAGGTCGGGAATTGGGTACTTGTCCCACGCCCTTCCGATAGCGGGAGAGGAGAATGCTGTGGGGACGCAGCATTCCCTTCTCCGTGTCTCGACCAGTTTATGAGGCAGCTGGCCGACTATTCCAAATGGGAATAGCGAACAACTCTTACCGTATGCCCTAGGTCTGCGACCCCGGAAATACACCTCTCAGAACTGGCCGAGGTGCCTCGGCTTGTGGGAACCTTAGTTCAAAAACGGAGAGGAAAAGGCATACCCAAAGGTAGCCCCTTCGTATCTTTCCTAAAAGGTTCTCCATGCGAGAGAAAATCCCTCGCAGGTTACCTGCGAGAGAATCCACTCGCAGGCTTTTCATCTGTCAGTTCATCAAATTTATGACTGACACAGAAATAGGAACACATAATTATAAGATAACTATGAAAATAGATCGAATATTATATCTACCTTCCTTTCTGGACATTACTTGGCGGATAACTGTGTTGAAACATACCTGGAACAAAACAATTTAATTATAGACTTTTCCCGCAAAATGAGCTTTTTTCATTGTAAATGTTTGTATGTGTACACTAGAAAGTAATTCAATGTAATGTTACATCAAACGTACGACTCCTAGAATTATTTTTATTTCATCCGCGCGGTGGAGCAGCTCGTACATCGGATATCAGAATTTTGTAGCCAAGAAAAATATTTAAGATTATGCAGAAGTAAAAGATAATTTAAGTTAAAATAATAGAGGATTAGACACGATTTTATAATTGTTAAATGCGAGTGGACTTAAAATATAATATCGTAAGTGTGGTAGTGAATAAAATTATGTACACTTAGTAGATTCAAAATATAAGCTTAATCTTTTTGTTTAAAATTAAGTCAAACTCTGTAATAAAGTTTTATGAAAAAAGAGGCATGACCGTCTTATACAGATAATATAAAGTTATTTAAAACTGCACACATTTATAATATATATTAATAACAATATTTAGAGATCGGTGTATATTCTGAATAAATAGTTCTTGGGTTTCCACCCGGGTTAAAGTAATCTTATGCCACGACGTTTCTCAAGTGAATGTCACTTTACCTGGGAAAGATGGCAGAGTACACGCCATCGAAACTTCGTGGCTTAAACTTACTTTAACCCGGGTGGAAACCCAAGAACTGTTTATTCAACAACAATAATAATAATAATGACAATAATAATAATAATAATAATAATAATGACAATAATAATAATAATAATAATAATAATAAAGACAATAATAATAATAATAATAATAATAATAATAATAATGACAATAATAGTTTTTATCTGTAAGACAAATAAGAATAAATTAACGACGGGTATAACAAACAATAACAGAAATTAATTTTGAAAACTATAATTTAAAAGTGACAGTCTGACAAAGATCATAATAGTTTATTCGATCGCCTACTCACTGTTAAATTATATTGTTAAAAATTAATTTATTTTATAGTCTGTTATACGGGTCATTAATTTTTTGTTTTAATAATTTTCTATGTAGACAAAACTTTCGTCTTCAAAGAAGTAGTTAAGCAGTTCACATTTTGCACTAGTTTTTATTTTTACAAAAATAGGATACGATTTCTGAATTAAATGCATGCCATTTCAGAATACTGATATTATAAAGTAGTATTCAAGCTCTAACCATGATTCTCATTTTTTTTTTGTAATTATACTTGTACTTATATAAGCATATTTTCAATTTTATGATTATTATGCCTACGATGCATGGCAGACCAGACACTATATTATCCAAACGATCCAAAAACCAAACGAACGAACTTATAGATTTTCATTTATTAAGATTTTCTAAAACGATTTATAATACGAAATATATTTACTCATCAATTTGTGTGGCGTCTTCTGCCTGCAAGTATTTTCATTGTTTATTGTGTGGGTTGCAATTCTTAAGTATTATATGCATCAACTATAATAGTAGAGCGGGTTTGTGAGAGATAAGAGTGAGAAAGAACCCAGAAAGTATTAGCCCAGTGCAAGAGTCCTGAAAGTTTTTGGTCAAGGACGAGCGTTCAACCACCTGTCCCTCGCTTCGCTTCCTGTGTGGAAGGCTTAATAGGCTGTGTCTGTTCTCCCAAGTGTTCTAGCGTGCTGCCATCTGAGGTCAGAGGAAAAATCACCAAAGGTCCTTAATTGCGTGATATATCTTTGGCAAAAAATTGAAATATTTTTTCCAGAATGTAAGAAAATATATAATCCGTAATACAAACACAGTGTAGCTAGCATTCATTTTATTCGTAGAATTCAGAATTGTTACACGTAACAGGTGTAATCTGCAAGTTGACATTCTTGGATGCGAGATATTTATAGAAATACCAAGAAATTCAAGAATGTTTTATAGGTTTCAGACAAGTCTTTAGATTATTAAAAATGAAGAATAGTAGCCGGGTTTCAAGCGTGTTCTCGGAAATAAAATACTTTGGCAAAGAAATAGACAGTTAAGTAATCTTGGTGACAACCCACGCACTTTAAAACTACTCAACGATTGTACTGTCAAACATATAGATAAAACAAAAGTGCAAATAATGAAAATATTACAAATCACGTTAACGAAACCAGTCTCAAGTTAAACGTTATACTTGCATGTTCAAGTCTACTAAGAGATTTCGGCCCGATTCCGGACATAAACATCTGTAAAATCATCACGTTACAACAACATTCAATAGAAGAAAAAGCCTACACGCTAATTAACATTCTAAAGGTTTCTCAATTACAATACGATTGATATGGAGTCTTTGGAAAGAAATAATTATTACTTAATTGTTAGGATTCTAGAGTATTTGATGAAGGGTATCGACATTACTCCGCAAAACGTGAAATTTATTCATTGGTCTTATTCATAAAACAGATTTAGTTCTCCATCATATACGGAGATTTGTGGAAGTAATTTTGCTGTCAATTTATTTAAGAACAGCAATCAAGTTTGATTATTTAGATGTAAATGTTAAATATGAAATCAACCAATTTTACTAAGTTCTTTGCGATACAGTAGATTTATTAACTTTAAATATCAGCACCCTGCTGCACCCTCGTCCGCCCTTAGCCTCACAGGAATATAACTTCTTCAACACTGACTGTTGAATTAAGAATAATTAAATTAGGAAGAGCATGTTTTAACGTTTGGAATGGGTTAGTTAGAATACCGAAACCACACATCTGTGGAAAACAATCTGAAGATGGAAAAGAACGGTACACAGCATTATCACCATTTCGGAGCGATCAGGAGTTACTGGCAAACATAAAGCTAGATTGCCCAATTCTTTACCCGCGGACGAAGAAATCTCATTTTGTGCAGTCCGTCCAGCAATTACAGGATCGCATTAGCGAGTAACGTACTGCATATTGGAAGTGCTAAGGAAACACCTTCAACCGGGTTAGCACAGACGGGACTGACTGGAATTCTGGCCTTGGAGTCGTATTTTTATATTTTACAGCAAAATATAAATAGATTATCAACTGGAGTCGATAAAGATTCCAAACTATCCATATGGTGCTCTGAATGACTGACTTGTGTTTGTGGGCCGTGTTTTGGCCTTAACTTAGGGTCAGAAAAAGGAGGATATAGCAGGTGAAGCAACTACACCTCCAAATTTACCGCGGCAGTTGGTAGTTAACGATTTTCCAGCGATAAAAAAAGTAAAATCTGAAAAGATATTTATGTACGTGATAAAGCTACCGTTAAGATTTTGGTCTTTTCTCTTTAGGAATCTAATGATTTTTCGGGTATTTGTGAAATATCTTAATCAAAAATTAATCAATGGCATGATTCTATCTAATGTTAAGTTATTCCATAAATTTACTCCGTGTAGAAATAACTTCTTAGCATAGACGTGAAGTTTTATAAATTCGTAAAATAATCTTTTGACCTTTAATATAGACAAAAAGCATTAAACGCAGATACAATTTAATTATCCAGAATTTATAATTGCCGAACACGGGACAGTGAGATTTGTTTAGTTAATTTTCAACAGACGGAACGAAGACGTTTTCCCAAATTTGCTTCTGTATAAAATGCTTTTCGATTCGAAAAAAGTTCTGCACAACCTGCGCTGTATTTGAGGGTATATCAAGATAGGCGAATGATGATGACTTATATTTAAGCAACAGCACTCCCATCGTTGTTTGTTTCTTGAGTGCGGGCATTATCCTTTTCACAACAACGGAAACTAGTTTAATAATGGATGTGTGTGAACATAGCATACAGACTTTACAATTCAATTTTAACAAAACATTAGGAAAGGGATTATTATGCAAATATTTTTGTGGTAAACCTTGTTAACTTAAGTCATTTATATGATAAATTAAATAAATTAACGACCTACTTCAAGACATTTTAAAATATTTTAATCAACAACAACGCTTTTGTAACGTTTGTACTTTCATCAGGTTGTTTGTTACTTTTCTACGGTAAATATTCAGTCGTAAATGGTGTAAAGAACTAGAAATATTTCTAAACAACTGTTTATGACATTTGTTTATTTTCCACTACCTTACATAGCAAAACAATATAATACTTAACTTAATATCATAAATTTTCAACACTTCTTTTTATTTTTGATTTTTTTATTGAATTTATTATTTTATAAATTTTTTAGTATAAAATCGTAATTTTATTTTGAAAAATATTAGGTTTATAATTACTCTACGATTAGTAACCTTTATTATACGATTATGATTTTAAATATTAAAATGTTTTAAATTTTAAGACAGAAGAATAAGAAGAAATAAATGTCAAATTTGTGATATGAAATATTGTTGGTTCTTTACGCCTATGATATAAAATTCTGTTAACTTCGAAACAAACAATCTGACGAAAGTACAAAAAGGTACTGAAACGTAGTTTTGTTGAATAAAGTATGTTAAAATGTCTGTAAAAAGATCTTTAATTTATCTTAATAAAAATCAGATGTAAAGTAAAATATTAAAACGCAAATCATTGTAGATATTTTTTAATCTTGTGAAACTATTGGCATGCAGTCCATTTTAATAGAATGTCTGGGACCACACGTACAGGTGTTATGCAGTGCGAATTTCAGAATTTGAGGAGCGTGTGCGGAACAGACAGTGGGGACAAGGCAGCATAATTGTATCATTTGCTACTCTAGCAGCTACCGCGCACTTAATTAGACTGCGCCAGTGGCTAATTATCAAACTTCATTCATACCCACAGCACGGAATATCGCAACAAAAAGGTTAAGATACCCCACCGGGCCGCAAATACAGCACAAGTATTTCTCGTTCAAACTTTGGAAGTTCAATTAATAAGGATAACTTAACAGCGCTGCAAATATTCCTGCTGCTAAGCGATACCACAGACGCGAACTTACATTGCCACAAGAGTTAGCAGTACTTGAGGAAACCCACTACAGTTTTTGTTGATTCTAGGAAATGTTTCATGTACCTATGCAAAGTGCGCTGCAAATGTTCTGATCACTGATAAAGCGATTTGTAAATATTAATTTCGTTTAATTTTTTGTTTTACTGAATTTTATATACATACATACATATATATATATATATATATATATATATATATATATATATATATTTACAATAATATTCTGTTACGGAATTATCCAGCAGTTGAAGACAGTCTTAATGCGTATAAGTGCGTATTAATACTATATTAATATTTAATGATAGAGAAACTGATTACTTGAAATTATCAAGAAAGTTGCCATTAACGACTGTTATGTTTCCATTGCCTAGTGTATATTGCACATCCAATTGTTATTAATACAGTTCTTTCAATTTTAAGTAGCAAAGATCAAGATTTTAAGTAGCAAAGATCAAGATTTTAAGTAGCAAAGATCAAGATTTTAAGTAGCAAAGATCAAGATTTTAAGTAGCAAAGATCAAGATTTTAAGTAGCAAAGATCAAGATTTTAAGTAGCAAAGATCAAGATTTTAAGTAGCAAAGATCAAGATTTTAAGTAGCAAAGATCAAGATTTTAAGTAGCAAAGATCAAGATTTTAAGTAGCAAAGATCAAGATTTTAAGTAGCAAAGATCAAGATTTTAAGTAGCAAAGATCAAGATTTTAAGTAGCAAAGATCAAGATTTTAAGTAGCAAAGATCAAGATTTTAAGTAGCAAAGATCAAGATTTTAAGTAGCAAAGATCAAGATTTTAAGTAGCAAAGATCAAGATTTTAAGTAGCAAAGATCAAGATTTTAAGTAGCAAAGATCAAGATTTTAAGTAGCAAAGATCAAGATTTTAAGTAGCAAAGATCAAGATTTTAAGTAGCAAAGATCAAGATTTTAAGTAGCAAAGATCAAGATTTTAAGTAGCAAAGATCAAGATTTTAAGTAGCAAAGATCAAGATTTTAAGTAGCAAAGATCAAGATTTTAAGTAGCAAAGATCAAGATTTTAAGTAGCAAAGATCAAGATTTTAAGTAGCAAAGATCAAGATTTTAAGTAGCAAAGATTAAGATTTTAAGTAGCAAAGATTAAGATTTTAAGTAGCAAAGATCAAGATTTTAAGTAGCAAAGATCAAGATTTTAAGTAGCAAAGATCAAGATTTTACCAAATGAAAAAAATTAATTAATTCTACAAAACCAAAAAAGAGGCATGGATAAACTAATTTTCTTTTACTTAAATCTTGTGATTAAATCAGCATACTAACTTATAACGATATATCTATTCAAAAGTCAAATATACTCTGAAAACATTAGAAATTAAACTGAATCAACGTGCCTCATAGACTAGCAAAAACAAACGAGGAACGAGTACTATTAAAATATATAGAAATTAAGTTTAAACGAGTTTAAATTGAAATAAAAAGAATAAGAAAAGAGTACTAAAACATTTTCAACCCTGATTGAGCTTATTACATTAGCAATTCGGCGGCAAATTTAGCTTCGCAGATTTCACCGCGTTGTAAACGCATTAACAGTTTTCCCCGTCAATTCAGCGTAACTCTGACGCAAACAGCAAGTTTAACGTGGTTATTTCATATTAATCATACCCAATAAAGCTGATGAATCGCTTCTAAAACTAATTATATGGAGCCGCCAATTTGGTAAACATCTCATTTGATAAACAAACTACAGGTATGGCCATTAAACTACCAGAATTGGTAATTTTGAAACAACGAAACAATACAACTGCATATTCAAACCTACAGTAGTGTTTTGCAACTTTGCGTCAGGTTACCCGCACGTTTGTTCATAATACAGTTTCCATACGAAGTAACTCATTAACGTCATATTGCATCATGTGGATATTATATAAGCTGAATTGTTACTCAAAAAATTCATGACTACATAGATTCGACGCAATCATTTGGACCATACAAATGCTGTTTAAACAAACTTGTTCTGAAGGATTTACACTTCACTACGACCGTTCTCAATTGAACGAGTTGTATGTGGAAACTGTGTTTAACGTTGAGGCAAAACTTCTACGTATCTAAATTACAAAATAGTTTTGTATTATTGTGATAAATTTTAAAAATTAGTTAAAACATGCTGAAAACCCCAAATCTATAAACAAACAGTTATGCAACCGATTTATCCGTACGTAGCACTTCTATGCAAAATTTATGGGGGAGTTATTCTATTTGTTTGAAAAATACGACAATTATAAAATTAATTCGAATTCAAAATACCTGTTAGATTACGAGGCGTATGGCTCGACATTACCCAGCCGATACCAAACTCCAATAATGTATTAATTAATTTATCTGAAAATAACTAATTCAATCTCGGAATAAATTTCTCTGGAGATTTATATTTAAGTCAATCAACTTATCGATTATATATATATATATATATATATATAGTCAAAATCAGTACTGTCTTATTTACATTTGTTCCACCTAAGTATATTAATTGTGACTACTTGTCTTCACACAGGTCTTTTTCGTATAAGGTAAAAATAAATCTTAGACAATACTGAAGCAATCAATACAATAAACAAAGTAGGGTGATGATTTTAAATTTAGGCAAGTCGAACGTTAGAGAAAGAGAAATTAATTCTAAAATCGTAGTTTCTTTAATATAAAAATGAAAAAGTTACGAATAGTATCATATGTTCATTAATGTAATAATTTTAATTGTTTACACTATGAAGCTTCAACAAATTTAAAAGTTACAGCATGTGTTTTAAATAGTTGTTGGGTGAATATGATCCATGTGTACGAAACCATCCAGTAAAGATGTTCTGAATGGAATAACCATTTAAGGTGTTGATGGAATCACGCATAAAAAAATATACCAAGTCTGAGATAGCCAAGTGATATCGTTTCAGACAGACTGACCTTTTACCATTTTTCATCCAAAGAAGTATAAATTTGGATATTTGGAAGTACTGCAACCGGCGAATGAAAGTATGAAACCAGGGTGTCCCTTGCAATCCCACACTAGACACAAAGACTAACATTTCACTTGACATAAATAGTTCGTGGACTGGTAACTAGGTGTTCACTACTGTGCGGTCTTACAGAGAGTCGAACTGGCAAACATGGCAACGTCGCAGGCCAACGACCGCCAGCCACCTCAGAGCAACCACTGCCACTGCCACCTAGACTCCCACTCAGACTGAGAGGTGATACACCAAACCCAATGCACGACATCTCTCAGGGTCAACAGACCAATAAACTTCGGATGGAACGTAACCTAATAAGCCCGTACACCTCAAGTCTTCAATATCTCAGATGTAACTTACGGAGAGGAAACTAGCAGAACGTTGAAACTGTAGTAGGCGAAAAGCATTCCAAGCGTATGAATGATCGAAACGTTGTGTGGGAGAGAGGGACGAGGAAGGATATATTAAGTGTTGCGGAAATCACCTAGAGCATGGTGGTCTAGAGCGAATGAATTTTAATGTGATATGACTTTCTGATAAAGTAACTAAATTTGTTTAAGCATTGACATGTTTGACAGGTATTTATAAAAGTATTTCGTACAACCAAATCCATATTAGTTTTAGGTATTCAGGCTTTGATCAATGGTTGTAGAAATGCAGTTAATCGTAGCTCACTCAGTATATGTCTCGAATGGCCCAATATTTCTATACATGCGATAAATATCACTTATATCGCATGTCTGATTTCATATAGAATCCTATGAATATACCAGAAATCCCACTTAATGAAAGTTCGTGTCTACTATATATAACTGCGTTATTATACAAGTTACGTATGATCAAAGAAATGTAATGGTCACGGCACTTCGCCTAGAAGATGACGACAGAGGTTTTAGTCGTCGAAATGTTGCGTCTAATATATTATACCCGTGTGAAAACTGAGAACTTTTTATCCAAGTTACGTATGCATTGAGGGTACCAGCTTTTTGATATGTTACAGTCATTCTGAAATGAATCTGAAGCTGCTGTCCTTTCGATCCACTTTTTGTAAGACGAACGTGTGGCTTCAGATAATATAGCGAGATGCTATTGCATGATTCTTTCTATTGAGCTTTCACTAACAGCCCTCAAGCACAATCATGTACACAAGGTAATAGTATTAAATCTTCTATTGTTTCACAGACCTTAATGGATGTCGAAAGATTACAGAAGTTCCTATATTTTTCTTTCATTTAATTGCTTATGGTATCTGCTTTATAATTGTTGTACACAAAATGAGCATTCAGTTCTCATACTTCATTACGTACACATTTCAAAATATTTTTTCCACCTAGCAAGTAAAAATTATTGAAGTACAGTGATTCGTGTCTATTAAAATATTTCACAAGTTTCTTTCAAATTTTCACGAATTGCGCGCTGCCACCGCCGTCTCCACAACACAAACGGAAAAATACAAGAGGCTATGCTTAATACAGTGCTCGTAAAAAATTATTTACAGATGTCGCCAGTGTCTATTTCTCAAAAAATATATAGCCGTTGTGTCAAGAAAATTCAAGTTATAATTTTCATATTGTTATTTGAAATGAAATGTGAAATAAGTTTCTAGAATGAACAGACACATAATTATCCTAAAGTGTCTTAAATTTTAGTGCGCTATTTAGAACAACGGCTCAATTGAATTTAATGAAATTTATAATTGAGTTTTACTTGGTCGTACTTGTGAAAACAAGAATTGAAATTTTTTTAAAAAGACAACTTCTTTAATTTAAAGCTCAAATTTTTCTATAAAAAATAAATTCAGGGCAAAAGCGAAACACGAGTTTTGGAAGTTTATGAGAACCAGGTTAGAGCTAAACTGGTAATACAAAGAATATAATTTTAGTGTTTTACGACTAATGTTATCAGATATGACAACATTAGTGAAAGGACTGAAAAATCTTTATACTATGTCTGCTGTATGTCTGAAGATCTTTCAGAAGTGTTTTGGTTTTTCTTGTTTTAACAAAATTAGATTCTATACAACCCACTTCTTTTCCATTTGTATTACAAATACGATTCAGAAGAGTCATTGTAGCGAATTCTTCTCTACATTTTCGTGTGATTTTTTTATGAAGTTTCAATTGTATTCAAAAAATTAATAAATAAATTTAACCAATAAATTATTTTCCGAAAAAACTTTTCCAAACAAATTAGTGTTTCTAGACCTTCTTTTACTTCAAATGACCCCTTAATTTTAAATCTAAAATTGACAACTAAAGTGGGCGAACAAATATTCTATTTTATTTTATTATACTCTTAAGTATTAAGAAATACAATACTATAAATAAAATCTTATATTTGTATATTTTAGTTATACAAAACAATGAAAAATAAGTACAAATAAAAGTAAAAAAAACAATGAAAGGGCCGATGATATTTACACTTCGATCAAAATCCTCACTATTTGTACCAGGCACATTAACTAAAGAATGTATAATATAACCAAATGGATTATATGATGCTTTCCTGACAAGACTTATCTACTATTCTCCTCACGTAAAGTAAAATTGATCTCATAATGTAAAACCCGTTCGTATTCACTCTCCTCAATGAAAGGTTCAGCAAGAACTTTTATCGTTTAAGATTTTCTGCTCCAGAGAGATCTAGGTATGATTAATTTGATGTATTTAAACAAAAATAATAATTCAACTTTGAACCTGTATTAAAGAATAAAGGGATTTGAAAATAATTTGAGGGCATAAGGTTGTTTATAAATCTAAACATACTCCCATATTAAAATGATGCTATTTAGAGCAAAATTTTAACTATACATAAATAAAACGTAAAACATTGTTTTTTCAGCACAGTAACAGGATGACCACGTAAAATAACCACACTAACGATTCTAATTCCACTTAAATTTTCATAAACTTCAACGCTCTCTACGCTGAAAATTTAATCATTTTCAGTACGACTCCTCTTATGCACAGAAATTTCGCAACAAAGTGCACAAATTAATGAAGTGCCTTATCACACTACAGGGCTCACCGGTTAGATTATGTGTTGCAATAAAATGCGCCACCGCTGTGATGAGTTCGGGGCTGGCAAAATAACATATCGCAATTATTAGGGTAATCCAGGGCCTCCATTAGCCAGAGCTATTGTTTTAATTATTGGATGCGGCGCGTAATCCTACTTAGATTTGTGTACCCCGGCGGCCAGGCTTGAAATGGCTGCCCTCCAACCAACTCCACAGATACTATGCAGCAGCAAAATAGTTGCATACCAATTTATGCCCGAGAAAAATCTGTTTTGAGACTCACGCAAACGTAAACAAAATTGTAAAATTGAAGACATTAAAAAATAATTTCTTTAAAAAAATTCTAGTGGCCATATTATCAGTAGTGAATGCTGGAATGTTACCCTATTGTAATGAGAGGGTAATCGCTCCGGCAGCTAATACAGTTTTTAATAAAGGTTAACATATGTGTTTTTGTAAATGTAAAAGTAAATAACATAGTTGCATTGCACATAAATCATTGTAATAATCGAGTCTACGTATGTGAATTCACATGTATTCAATTTTCTCTCACATAATAAATGTGAGACAATCTAATAAGTACTCTTTTAGAAATGCAGCAAATAAATGAGCTATCAGAATTCAAATTGAAGTAACACGTACTTATACATATACAATCTTAAACGGCATACCTTGTAAAGTAACAATTACGCGACAAGTGAGGGTAGTAATTATTTTTCTCCTGATATTTATCGTATTTGTATACATTTTCCGCGATTGTTCAGTCCAAATTGTAGGTATAGATGTTTTTGGATAATTATAACGCCCGGTAATATCTATGAAACGTTTCTCCAAGAAAGTACCTGTATTCCACCAGTTTCGTCTTGAGGAAATTGCGTACCAGATTCTACATAAAAATAAAGATTCGGTTGAGAAAAATTCAATCGTTGAAGAGTAGTGACGGGATATTCTATGCTTAAGTGATTCAGGAGTATTCGTTGCCTGACTACAGTCAAGTATTTAATATTTTATAGTTGTACCCGAATCATTTTGCAAAGTTATGTCCTAGCGAAATGGTAAATTATCACTTAAATCTCCCAATTTCCATTTGAAAAAACAGTTTAGTAATGTTTAAATTTTTTAACGTGTTTCTCTATTCACTGTGTATTTAACCAAACAATGGCTCAATAGGACAAATGAAGAGGTATATTTGAAATTTAATTGCAGGTTTGGGTTTTCCATTGTTCTTAATCTTTCTCTGAAGTCGAAAAGTATTCCGTCTACAGAACGGAAAACACAAGAGAACTCTTAACAGAAAAGGGGTCGTGCTATTTAAAGTGTAATATACAATAAGTGATGTGATATATATTTAAATTCTTTACTAGTTATGCAAAAGAGTTAAAACTTCAGCATTATTTTACAATTAACGAATGTATTTTGAAGTAGCTAATAAAAATACAATATTAGGAGAATAAATAAATAATTTTTGTATTACAATTTTCAACACCGGAAGAAAGAAACAAGGTATTAACGGTAAGCTAATAGATACACAATAATAAAAACCTTTTATTGGTTTACATCTCTGGCTACTGGGTAGAACATCAAAACTTTCCCTCGATAACAAACTCCTAATATACAACACCATCTTCAACCCGTCTGGATGTATGGCATCCAGCTTTGGGGAATGGCATCATCCACCAACATAGCAATAATCGAAAGATTTCAGTCGAAAATGCTTCGAACAATCACCAACGCACCATATTACATAACGAATGCAGACATATATAGTAACCTAAAAGTGAATTAAGTGAAAAGTGAAATTGTAAAAAACAGTGAAAGATACATAAAAAAACTTGCAAATAACCTACTAGACAGTAGTAAACACAACCGCAGGCTTAAAAGAAACTTCACTCTGGACCCGCCCTGCCGCTTCTACCTGAATAACTGGAAATAACCTAAATAGTAACAACATCCAAACTGCAACAGAAGACGTATGAATGTATGCGTCTTCTATAGAACCCACACTCTTGCACAATATTTATTATTGCTTTTATTTTCAGCAGATCGTAATAGTTATTAATAAAATAAACAAAATAAAAAAATTATCTATTTGTAAATTAAATAAGATTCACATTCATTTTAACTGGAAGAAAAAAAAAATCAGGTTAACTGAAAGTAAAATCTATATATATCGATTGATGGCGGAACATCATAAAAACTATTTTATATTTATATATGTAAATGTCTATAAAGTGCACTAAGTTAATTCAAAGTTCTCGAATGAAAATCAACTGTAATCAAAACGGTAATCCAATTACGACCTAAAAAGCAATTATTTGGCTAAAGAAAATTCGGAAGCATTATCTACGGCACACGTAAATGCCGTCGTTCCGGATATAGTCGTCGTGGGACCATCATTTAATGTCCCTGATTTGTTAAAATGTGCATTAAGTGTCAAATTCCGGCCACTTCGAAAATATGGCCCTGCGTGAGTAATTAAAAGTCCCCTGTAGCATTATTTCAAACGGCCGTTTCACAGCCAGCATGGTGGGGCTGGGCGACAGTACACGTGATTGATACGCAGCATAATTGCTTCTCCAAGGTCAAGGACGTGGCACGTGCAACGCCAGCAAATTACCTTCAGTAGTGAGCAACACGTTCGTATTTTGGTACAAGTTATTGCAGGGAGTGATTCTTCAACAATTACGAGTTTGTTTACGTCACGTAGACCTACTGCTTATTACGAATGTAAAATTTACAGATCAGGTGTGATGCAAGATGAAAGGCTGAAGAAAAATAAACTGCAAACACTCTGCTGATGAGCGTATCACTGTATATGGCGTAGAATGATATATTAAAACTTCTATATATATTAAAAATTCTAAATCGTTAAATATTAGGCTTGAGCATTCTAAACTTTTATTCAAACTTAGAAATGCATTTTTACGAACATTTAATGTGACAGATAAAGCAGTCGGATGTTTTAAGGGTGTGCTAATACCCAACTGAAAAACGGGACTAACGGAATACATTAATAAAAAAGTAATCTACTAAACCCAAATTTTACAACGCAAAATACTCTTACGGTATCAATATAAAATTTCTTACCGTTTTGTAATACACTTTAAACTGCTTCCCACTGACTAATGTAAATTTTTGGTCAGTTAAGGGGTTCGCCGAAAGGCCTAAGTAAACAATTTTCTTATACTGCCAAACTCTACGAAACTAAGTATATAGTTTAGTGCATTATCTTTGTTGTAAAATGATTGTACTGAAACCTCACGCCTGTTTAAATTTCCGGTTTGTAATTAATTTATCAGTAAATCAGCCACCACGAACCGACTACCAAGTTCATGAGAGATTTTATAATTGCGGAAAAAATAAAGGAATAACGAAAGAATTCGTGACATTGCAAGCCTCATGACTGAGAGGACCAGCCAAACAACCTTGGGGAATTTCAGGCTCAATGCCTTCGGACAAACTTGCGTAACACTGCATCTTCAACCTATAGCGAATATAGCGCGGTCATCACGCGAGGCTCCTATCAGGTTCCACATTATGCAATTTTACTTCATCTGTATATGGTAATAGTTGAATTTGGTCACCTGCTTCATACATTTAATGAATTTTCTACTTCTCTTCATTACACTGAGTTGTCGTGAATCGTGATATACCGCGTGAATCATATTTAACTATATATTTAGACTTCAGAAGTTATTAATCTTTCAAATCTGACCAACTAAGCGAGGATTTTTTGTAGACGTTTTATAAATTATTTTCGTAGATTTTGTTATGCACAGAACAGCATAGGAATACTTGTATTTAGTTATGGATTATCTTTGACCACGAGTTTTAGTAAAAGTCTGTAACAAATGCCGCATTTACCTAACTACGTAAACAGTACGTAAGAATGTTGATGCTACATCCTTATATGCAGTTTCAACCCGGTAGACAATGATAAGAACTTGACGTAAAAAATCTAAGCACCACAAAAGTTATTATTTTCTTCTGTTAGCTGATTACTTGGATCGAAACACGCTTTACAACTCTAATGCTCATAACTTAATTACTAAGATAATATTACAACAATCAATACAATTTCTGGAAGCTTCCTTGTCGTTTAGGAGGAATAAACTATGTCTAATATTAAATGTTCAAAAATACTCGTCCTCGTATTTTAATTTCCAACTAAATATAAACAAAGTTAAACCAGCAGAAGAATATTAAAAGTGATGCAAATAACTTCAGTGAACATCTTGTTGAAATTCGTTGTATTTCGTATTATTACATGGGAAAAAGTATATTTACCGGACCTTAACTGTACCCAAATGAGAAAAATTAATTGGTATATTATCTACTTCAATAAGTCCACATTATACATCAACTAATATGACTTCATCCAGATTAGAGTAATAATTTAGTTTAATAAAAACGGAAGAAAGGGCTGAAATAAAATTACATAATTCATTTATAACATCCCACATTTAAGTGCATATAAGGATTTCCATAGTTGGCTTTATATTCCCAATATAAGACAATCCCTGTAAATTAAATGTGGAACAGAATTTAGGAAACTCTGGAAAATGAGTATTGTCGATGGATTTTACTAAGATACAAAATGTGAAACCTTAAATTTATGTTTTTGAATAGAAGATCGAAATATTCTGAAATAAGTAATACTGTGCAACTGAAAAATAATGACTCCAGTGCAGCCATTATAAATATTTTGTAAAGGATAGGTAAGTATAGAACAGATTAATTTCTTATTCAATTCGAAAATTGTTACGCACTTCGAAAAGGATTTCTAACAGAGAATTAAATTAAGGACTGGCGGAATCAACTGCGTGTAGTTTACCCGGCGGGAGTATGCAAAGCAGCAGATACAGGCATATTTAAGCTGCGGTGAAGCTAACTAGCAATATATATTCGAATGCGGTGAATAATTCAGTGCAGGCGCTCAGCTAGAGCGCAATAATATGTATATGGGTGCAAGGCGCTCTTAGCACTCCCTTTAACTAGACTCGATAATTGTGACTCCGGCGCCCTACAAACGACTTCACCGGAGTTCCCATAGCTATGACAAGTTTGCGAATTGGTGCCATCAATTGTAAATATTTAGACACATTAAAAATAAATATATATATATATATATATATATATATATATATACAGTATTTTTATTTGTTGACCTCCAAGAAAGCCTGAGAGAGTTGTTCTCTCGCAGGTGAACCTAAGGTTCTCATATGCCGAGGTACCTCCTGTTTTGAGGTGTGTATGTTCCGGAGTCGCAGACTTTGGGCATACGGTAAGAGTTTCCGCTATTCCTATAGGAATAGTCGGCCAGCTACCTCCTAAACTGGATAAAACACAAGGGAATGCTACGACCCCACAGCAAACCACACTCCCGTCATCGGAATGGCGTGGGACAAGTACACGACCTTTCTGATTCAGGTTTCTCTAAGGGTTTCCCTGCATCACATTGGGCGAATTGCCTGCTAGGATCCTTAAACTATAGCTCGGGTTCTGTAGTCTTCCATGCATTTAATTGTCAACTTTAGTATGTAAAATACTCATGTCTCGAAAGAAGCTGATTTAAATCTTACATTTATGCACCACATAATTAAAAGTAATTTCAACAAGCTACATGTAATCTTTCAGTTATCCCGCCTGTTCTTCTGTTGCAGCGGTTAAATTATGCGTATTACACGCCACGTCATCCTAACTCTTCATATTAAATCTGTGTTCATTAGAATTTCCAATATTCTTAATCTCTCGTTTTTTTGGGCTTTTCAAATGTCCATCATCAATAAATCTGTGTCACGAAAATGCAGGAATAGCTTATGCGATTCTAATGTGACATTCTAATCTAATAAACTTAATTCTTTAAATTCTTGCGAATTATTCGTCAACAATAGTTTGCATTTATTTGTTATTTATAATGAAAGAATCATACATTAAATATATTTCATATAGCATTTTACATCTTAATAATGATCTTGAATAAAATAAACAAGTAATTTGTTTAATAAATTAATTACCTGGTTTCGTTTCATAAGGTTACGTCTCGTGTCACCTTATTGGTGGAATCGATCCTTCGGCATAACGGGGTTTTATTCCGCGTCACGCCATCGCTAACCATAACACTGGAACAGCTGCTGCTGGCATTTATTAGGATGACCAGAGTTACGAGGTTCTGCCCCAGAGGCCACGGCCGTTGAAAATTATGGAAACGCCGCAACACGACAAACTGCAATTCTCTGCCAGTCACAGGGTTTACGCAACTGTATTTTTGTTATTGCATTTATTCCCGTTTCCACTGTTAGATTCTATTCAAGAAACTGTAAATTTTAGTCATTTTAGAAACCGATTCTACAACATTCACTTTACCTTTTACGTAAAGGAAAACGAGCAAGAGGAACATTCATGCTGTAGAAAATTCACAGAATTTGGAATAAGATTGTATCACTCAAATCATTTCCCCTTAAGCATACTTAAAAGGTATTTAAGTATATTTGTAAGCATAACATGTTTAGTTTCTCTACACAAAATCTATGGGACTACTGTCTATAACGTGAATCAAAGCTTACCGTATTAGATAGTAAAATATATCGAATTTGATAAAAAGCCAAGAGGATATTTGTAGATGAAATCTCTACATATAGATATTTACGTAATAAATATCATTAATGATTCAATATTGCGTCTTGGTAATGTGGTAATTAATCTGATCTCATACCTTAGTTTAGTTCTAGCGTAAACCAGCGCAAATATTCACAGATATGTAGATATTTTATTCTTTTACAATGAGCGGTATTAATGACCCTATATTTAGTTTTACAAATAGCCTTATTAGCCTACATATCAGCTTTGTCGGAGGTCATGCACCGAAAGCTGCAGCCGAGGACGTCAAGAAAATAAATGATCCAATCATAAGTCAAACGTTATTCGCCGATTTAAAAGTCCCCAGATCTTTTGTGCACTTGTTCACAAATGTAATTTTCTACCGCAGTAATTGCGACTTCTAAATACTCAGTAGTGCCAACAATGCAATTATGTTTTATATATAAGTGTACAGTTATCATTCGTCAAGTTAAAGTGTCGAAAATGTTGTGGCGCTGTGTCCCAAATGATTTAATTTTCCACAACCGAGTCTCCAGGAAATTTGAAATTGGCTATTATTTTTATATAAATTACGACTGTCTGGCACGTTTATCCCAATAAATTACGCTGCAGTACACATTCGAATGAAATTGGAATATATTCGTATAACAATCGTGGAACTGCCACATTTTGTCAATACTGATATTATTCAAACTTTCATATTTTAAACGGTCTTAGAATATTTTTCCGTATGCGGGGAACCACAAGCAAAGTTTTATCTACAATATATAAATTGGAAGAAGTACGAATTCGACAGTTAATTTTTTATCGTGGTCCAGGATACGGTAAATAGACAGTTTCAATTAGTGTGGAAAATATTGGTGTGTACATTGAAAACTAACAATGGCTTGGTGTCGAGAACGTACTTTAAAAATTCCATCTAAGAATAAATTAGGGGGCCTACCCTAGTAATGTAGCAAAATTTCCTATTTTTAACTAGAAACTTTGAAGAATGTAATAAATAAACTTCATGTCATTTAGATTTAAGTTTTCGCGGTTAATTTACTCTGACTTGCCCTTGTCTAGCAGTGAAACACGTCTGTATTATGAATTTTTCTACAAAAAGGAGAAATGTAAGAAAAATTCTTCATTTAACGCCAAGATTGCAGGTAAGTTTGTATTGTTTACCGCTATTTGTGTGACAACTTGTGGCAGCTAAATAACTAAATAACAAATAAAAAAAAAATTCCAGGGATGTTCTCTCGCAAGCAGAACCTTTTAGGTTTAGGCGACGAAGGGGCTACCTTTGGGTATGCCTTTTCCTTTCCGATTTTGAACTAAGGTTCCCACAAGCCGAGGCACCTCGACCTGTTTTGAAAGGTGTATGTTCCGGGGTCACAGACCTTGGGCATACGGTAAGAGTTGTCCGCCATTCCCATTGGAATAGTCGGCCAGCTGCCTCCTAAACTGGTCGAGGCACGGAGAAGGGAATGCTGCGTCCCCACAGAAAACTCCTCTCCCACTATCGGAAGGGCGTGGGACAAGTACCCAATGCCCGACCTACCCGATGCAGGTTTTTCTAAGGTTTTCCCTGCATTTCTTTAGGCGAATGCCGGGTAGGATCCTTAAAAATATAGCCCGGGGGCCCTAGTAACCCTTGGCTACCTTCCTCTACCCTTCCGCATCCCCCCTTTCAAATCCCTTCCTATGCTATTAAAGGGGAGTTGCCCAATGTGGATCACCCTCATGTAGCCAAAAAAAAAATACTGGCCGATACAGTTAATAGTTGGATTTATAAAGATTTCATTTGGAAGTTGTCTTGTGGATCGTCAGAATACTGGCGCCTGTAGTCATAACACTTTTACTGTCCCCTGCGTCCGTCTTGTGGACATAGACGTCCCGCTGATGCTATTCCACATAAACGTTTACGAACATCAGCCAACCATTAGAAACGCTTTGCAATAAAGTTAATTCCTCTTTCTTTTAGTCTTGATTGTTTCTCTTACGTCGCGAACCGCAGGTCGGTTTCGCCTAGAGGCCAGTTAAGCGACCGTGAATCTCCCCCCCCCCTCTCTCTCTCTCTCTCTCTCTCACACACACACACACAAGCATGATTCAATAAGCTCCTGGAATGTGGTGTATTCTTTACTTCGCCAGTAACAAAAATTTGACAGCTGAAGTATGGGAACCATTAAGAAGATAAAAGGCGTCCTACAATAATTTGTTTGCAAAAGTATGAAAATACAATGGTAAATAATTAGTATATGTTAATTCAACGTATCGCGATGGAGTGCGAATCACTTTTTTGGGAAGTAGTTCTTAATTTATTCATAAACTTCTACATTTCATCAATGTTTATTGAATAAACGTTTATCACAGCTTCCTTGTATTCCTTACTCGTCAAAATATTTTATTTTCTTCTATTTGCAGAGACTAGTTGATTCGGAACTCTTATTTCATTCCTGTTGTGGGAATGAGTAACTCATTCTTATTGTGGTAATGCAGAATCTTACGACAACGTCTGGCGACAAATATTTTTCACGTTTATAAAACTTTATCTCAAATAATTCATTTAAACAATTTTTTCTTTGAAATTAAGCAATCGAAAATAAGAAAAATGAGACCAGAAAATATTTAAAACGATTACGCATAAAAAGTATTATAGTGTCAAACTTTTGATTGAAATTCAACAAGCTCATATACGTAGTCTGCAGACGAAGTATAGGAACAATATTAGCATTTTATAAATATAGTAAATAAAAAGTTATTCCTCACTGTCACAAGGTACCATTAACATAAATTATTTGTTAATTAACAGATTTCCCCTCATTGGTGGGTGTCTCCAGAAAGACACCTGAAATCTGTGCACCAGAGCACGACATCTCCGTGCGGCTTGCTGCTTCCTGCCAGGGGCACTCAAGCACAGATTCATTGCCAAGGACTCGACAGAAACTTCAGCACCGTCACAGTCAACAACTTTCAACTTTTTAGATTCCAACCAAGAAATACTAAATTAAATGCAGTAAACAATATACATAATTGATAAAAACATCGTATATTTTAATAGATTTGAGTTTCATTACTGCAAATTACAATAATTAAATTATAAGAAACCGCTTGAAAACATTTGTACAATAAAAACTTCTATTTTTAAGAAGTTTGAATGTTAAAACCAAATTTCAAATTATAATATTAAAACCAACACTGAAATCCTATGCAGTTATCAAGCGTCTTGGGAAACTAATTAAGTATCGTGGAATGTGAGGGATCTCGCCACTGTGCGTGTTTGCAAGCTAGTGAGGTGGCAAGGCGTCCTTGGGCTCTGTGCACAAGCTTGCAAATTTAGTGCTGACTGAGTGGCCTGGATTATTCGCAAATCTTGCATACGCAGTTGCATTGCATTGCTAAAGCAACTAACAGTTGCAAGCGACCATGACCTGCTTAACTTGTAAGAGTGCTTGACATCTTCATTGTGAGATGTGTTACGAAGAACTCTTCTATTCAGATTGCAGAAACACGAAAAATGTCAGCAGGATATCTATCGAACCCGCTGTTTATCCTTATCGTAGATTCTGACGTATTATCTATTGAAAGCACGAACTTTAATAATACATGCATAGATTTAACTTAAATTAAATAGTCTTACATCAAACTAAAGACAATTATACTTAAGCAGAGTATCTTCAATCACTTCACTGTTTAATATCTAATAATCTAGTAAAAAAACTTTGTCAGAAAACTATAAATAACGAGATTTCAAAAAATTAAATTACATAAGTCATCACATACAATAATTAATTTCTCTTATATCCAATTTTAAAAAGTCATTGGCTGATTTAATGCTCAAATCTTTTTCTGCAGTTTCTAACTGTATCACATTAAACATCTAATATACGAATTAACACTTAAAAGTTTTAATGAATTAATTTCATCATAATTATTTAAACAATTGCGCAAGTTAGTTGTAAAGTGATAGAATAATGTATTCAAGTATGAAAACTGATTAATAAATTATTTTGAAGCTTAAGTCTCATACAAAACTAACACAATTTAACAGAAGATTGACCCTTAATTCATAAAATTGACGGCCGAAAGAAACTTTTTTTTTAAAAAAAATTAATTAACACAAAATGTTTCGGTCCCGACGTAGAACCTAACCAGACACATTACGACAAATGTACTAATTTATAGATATAACAATATAATATAGATATTAACCATTTCTTTGATTGTAGTAACAAATTGCAACTAATTAAGATACAGAGACAAACTATTTGGACAAATAAATTTTGCGATATAATTTATGAATGTTGAATCACGAGTTTGTAAAAATTGCTTAAAGAATATTTCAGTTTTAACATTAAGTGACTAGTGTTTAATATAGAGTAAACTAAGCAGGATTTATAATTCATAATATCTATTTCTAAAATATGAATGATGGTTTAATTACTGTCCAAAATTACTCGAGGAAGCTTGATTTTATTTTTATCTTCCTTAATTCTAATTAAGAGTCTCTTGGTTGGGCAAATAAGCGTGGATAGGCAATTGTTACAATTAATTTTTTTGTCAACATCATCTTTCGAATTTTTGACAATTGTGCATTGATTACAGATTGATTTAGTAATTAATATAATTTTAGTAGACCTGAAAAATCGTATTAAACGGTTATATATAATGTTTTATAGAATGTGATGTAGGATGTTAAAAATGTTAAATGCGAATATTCATTACAAATTAATTATTTACTGGTAGTCCGTTACATGCAGTTTCTTATATAAACGTATGGTTTCTCGCATAGTGCTTGACGATTAACACAATTCCGTTTCTACTTGAATTTTATACAAGACATTAACGAAGTTATTCCGAACAAACCGCTTTACGGGATGCTGTCCGTGGCAATGGGGTTTGTTTGATTCCATATAATTGAAGGAATAACTATGGTCTGTAAAATTCTCGCATATTTTTTTTCTTTGTAGTTTTATAAGTAAAATATGAAGAAGTGAGCTAAAGCATTTGAGGAATTACTCGCCCGCATAAAGGTGTTCTAAGTTTTAAGAAGGGAAACGAAGTAGCCTAGCGGCTGAAGCAGCGCTTCACACGCAAGAACGAGCGGAAAATTCGTAACTCGTAGAAAGGATGTAGTTACGGCCCTAGGAAACTGCTTTCGCCAACAAGACAACTCTTGTCGACAAAGAGAAATGTGACAAGCCGCAAAAGTGATAAACTTGGAAAGCTGCAATTAGCTTTATGTCCAGAAGAGGCGAACGCGAGCAATGTGCATTTCAGTAGTCCAACTGCACAACCAGTGCAGCCTTCATTACTTGAACTCTGACCAGTCTTAACAACACTAATTGCTTGCTTGTCATTCTAATTGGATGGTGACTTCCAGCCATTCTACATGCTGTACTTTCAAACTCCTACATTTCTATTTAATGCGTAAACAACTTACAAGAATTATAATAAATTGAATTTCTCAATAACCTACTAATAATGAAATAACACTAAGCAAATTTTAGATCTCCAATTTTCAAACACATTCCCAAAGGCTAAATAAACTTAAGAATTATCCCACATGCTCGATCCTCTAAAAAAACATTAGATAACTACTTAAAAATATTTCTGAAATGCACATGAAGGGTAACCTTAATTCTATAAACAAAAACGGATACGTTTGACCTCAATTTTACTTCCATAGATTCTGATAAGTTTCATCTGTTTTTATATCATACATTGGCTCTCTACTTTGAGTTTGTACTCAACCTGTGTTTGATAATGATATACAATTGTCGAAACTTGAAGTATGAAACGGTATATAAAATTCTCAACATATTAAATTAAAGCCTTCAATCATGGTCAATGTTCTTAAAATCTTCTGACTCCCCTAATATAGATGTTAATTGAGCAATTGGACATTATTTCTCAAGCAACCGGAAATTTTTTAATCTCATGAATGTAATATTTTCCATTAGCATTGCCAATATTTTGTAATGTGTTTATGGAACCCGAGTAAGAATTTACGATCCTGTTGTAATGATCCGAAACATAAAATAGATTTATAATTCTTTTTTAATATTTAAGTATCCGAATTTTAATGGTTTTTATTTCCCTTTGATTTGTATGTGATAATGACGCATTTAGTAAAAATATAACATAATATAATGTAACTGGGAACAAAGCTTGGGTAATTTCAATTATTGAGCACATGCCTATGACATTTTCTATTCATATAACAATATATATAAGTAATATATCTTCGATTATTTTATTCATAAATATTATGTAAATTGTAGGTAAATTGTAAGTACTTTCAATGTTATTGAAAAAAATAGATATTTCTCACGTTCCTTTAGTTTTTGTTCCGCAAGAAACAGTAAGATAAAGATTAGTTATTTAGAAGCTTAACGTACTTCTTCAATGTTGGGATACATTCGAACCAATTACATAAAACGCACTCAAACATTCTTAACCGTGAACCTGCCATTCCAAGATTTCTAAGAAATTATTTCCATGAGATAAGATTTTTTATAAAAAAATATTTAATGTCATGGAAAGTCCTAAGCGATTTACAGTGTTCTAAATTCACGATTTATTACGACCGATGTTATCA
Source organism: Zhengitettix transpicula (assembly GCA_037074705.1). Classification (NCBI taxonomy): domain Eukaryota; kingdom Metazoa; phylum Arthropoda; class Insecta; order Orthoptera; family Tetrigidae; genus Zhengitettix; species Zhengitettix transpicula. Next base: position 26,899,082 of record CM073590.1, on the reverse strand, counting down.
GAAGTTTACAATCGGTGACAATTTTTTTATAAACATAATTCCTTTTTTAGAAAAAAATTCACTCTTCTTTACCTAAAGAAACACTTCAACACATTAAAAATTATTAGTATATGGAAGGGAAAAAAATTGAATGTAAGAGTGATAAATTACGTTAAAAATAGGGGCAATGTGTTATGTAGTTCCACTTATTTTCATTACGCTGGTATTAAATTGCTTACGTAAATTTTATGAAATAATTTTTTTAATGTAATTTTAAATTAGAGAATTTTGGGAATAAGTGGATTAAAAAATTCAAATTCAGATTACAATTCAAACATAATTAACCCGTGACTCAAAATAACACTGTTCCTGTTTTCCAAATACATGGTGGCAAATACTCGAATCGTCATAACTCTGAAGGATGAAGTACAATGTTACTAAAGGAAACTGCCTTGTTGACTTTGCATTTTAGAACGAGCCTACGCGCTCCACATCCAGTTTCAATTAACGGCAACTCTACGCAAACAGCGTGTGCAAGAAGGAAATCGCTGTTAACTTTAATTGCAAACCAACTTTACCGGGCTGGAAATTATCTTATCGCGCTACGACATTCTTCTCTTTGCCGCATACCTACAACTTCAGTTTCTGAATACAGGAAACGAGGTCACAGAGCTTCACTATCCGTGCAGAAATACTCAGCCGTCGAAGTTTTATTATTTTGCAGAGTTTAAAATATGAAATAATACTTTACGTGAAGTTCGTAAATGGAATAAGTCATATGAGGAATTTGTCAACAATGACATTTAATGCGTCGCGTTCCTATCCATACCGGGACTTCCTTGCAAACAATTTCAGAACGCTTTATTTGGATCTGTATGTCAATATTTTATAATGAATTAAACGAGTACATCAATGTTAAGCCAATAGTCTGCTTGAAAGTTAGACAAGGAAAATCACAACCGCCGTTGTTAACGGCTGTTAGAAAATTTAGGATAGAGAAAATTAAATTTGCCAATATATTTAAGAGTAGATTTCTATAAAGTAAGTGTATGCAAGGAAACAATTCAGAAGCTGCTAGGAAGTGGATGGACTTTTGAGGAGGAGAACAGCAGCACGTCCTCAAAGACGGAAGCATAAATACTCAATATCATGACTTAAAGCTGCTTATCATTTTCCGAGATTAACTGAATTACCCAATGTATGCACATGTCAATTCAAATCTCCTATAGAATTGTGCTATGCTTTTAATTTTAACAAAGGCAATTGCGATTTCATCCCCCTTTTCTTTTCCTTCCTATCATATAAAAGGGGAAAGGCAGCCACCTGGGTGACCCTCGTGTGGTAAATTATTAAAATAATTCGAACTCCTTCGTATTCTGAATTATTTTTCCAGGCGTCAGTAACTGATTTATTTCTGGATGGGTAAGACTCAATATAAAGAAATAACAAAAAAAATTTCCTCTTAAAGTCACATTATAGTTCTTTAAATCGTGTAGGATATCTCTGAATTTGTAATTTCCGGTAAGCCGCTTTCATAATAAATTAATTTTGCAACTGTCTACGGTCATACTCTGCGTTCGATATCCATCCGACTCCATCCTAGGGTCTCTATTGCACAGGAGGTCAGGCGATGTTGCCAGAAGTAACGTTGTCTCCTGGGCCACCCACACGTCACTTCACTTTGCCATATGTCATAATCATATTAACGGTATGATGAGATAGAAGGACCTTTGATATCAAACGTACGTTAACGGAGATTTTCCGAACTACTTGATGGAAGACGTTGAGAGGTTCGATTTTGAGATGTTGAGAAGCAATGGTGCACGTAGACTCGGCAAAGGCTGGGGTCCCGTTAGCGACTACCGCTACTCTGCTGTGACGTCCGCCGTGGCGGTCTCTTCCGCTATTACCATCGCGATTTACGAAACTGCCCAAACATACCAACATTCCACGCAATACAATCAAGCAAAGTTTCACTAAGTTCGTATATCAAACTTGCTTTAAAAAAACCTTAATAGAAATAAGTTCGAATCGAAATTACTAAATTTAGGCATAATTAATCTCTGTAGCCCGCTTAACTGGAGCCAACTACAGTATTTATAAATATCCCTTAAGGAAATGTAAGTGCTTCAGAAACTGAAGTTGTAAGTGCTCTCAAATATATATTAATTCCAGCACACTAAATAAATAATGAATGTTCTATTGTCTGCGTAAGAGAAAAAGTGAAGACAGCGGAGGTGTTTAGAGGAAGAAATCGATTCGAAGGGGTAGTGATTTAAAATTTTGAGGCTTGAACGTGACTGAAGTGGTAAAAAATGTTACGATAGATTGGCGTTAGAATAGTTCAATAAGAGTGTACATCAATGCCTTACAGTCATTTAACTATCGATTTAGCTCAGTTTTTGAAACAGATGTGATCTCTGCATCATCGTTTATTGTTAATTAACTTCAATTTCTAATGAGAAAAATATTTGGAAAACATGATGAAAATGCTGAAGTTATGTGCATGCGGTTTAAATACTAACAACATTTTGAAAAGAGCTATGTAAGAATTTTTTAAAAAACGACGGAAAAATGTTTTTAGGGATGCTTTACGGTGCTAGAGAAATTGTCTGAGAGTGAGTTGGATTCTCTTTATCTTTGTCTCTTTTAATGTAATTCACAAATAACTGATCAGACTGGAGGTTTCTTGAAAAGGAAGCTCGATGCTGAAGTTATGTGCATGCGGTTTAAATACTAACAACATTTTGAAAAGAGCTATGTAAGAATTTTTTAAAAAAGGACGGAAAAATGTTTTTAGGGATGCTTTACGGTGCTAGAGAATTGTCTGAGAGTGAGTTGGATTCTCTTTATCTTTGTCTCTTTTAATGTAATTCACAAATAACTGATCAGACTGGAGGTTTCTTGAAAAGGAAGCTCGATGTTAGCATGTACAATTTTACTTTAATCTAAAGTAATCTAAAGTAATAAGAAATAAATTACCACAAATTATGAAGGCACTGCTACTCGCCTTTCTATTCCATATATTCAAGCCCTGACCACTTGTTTGACTACTACCAGGGAGGATTATCAACGCTTAAGTAGTCTATATATATACAGCTATTTGAGAATGCAAGTATTGATGTGAACACGAAAATATTTATATGCAGTATGTATGATTATTTCGTATTAATCATTTTTAATACAAGTTTTTATATTGTTTTCTTGTGAAGACTGCCATAATATCTAACCACATGTCCTGAAGAGGAAGTAATTCATCGAAATAGTTTTATAAATCTGGTAAGATACCCTCATTGCCGTTTGCTTATTACATTACAAATCAGCAAGGTTTCATATGTAGCATACATTGATTACAGAACTTTACTTTTCGGTGGTACTACTACACGCAGTACAGGAAGTATATTTTTCGGACCTACGTGTCTATTCGACATAGTTTTATCTCAGTTTTGCGTCACAAATATTTGAAACTTAAAGCACTTCAGTTTAAGTGTTGAAGGAGAATTTTTTAAATTCACCAACACCGACCAGATTTACATTTTAGATCCAAGATTTCAAGTCGGCTAATGGAGGAAATACGAATATTTGGTTACAAAATCATAGAAACAAACTAAAGTTTGGAATAAAGTGCAGAAAAGAAAGGAGTACAAGTTTGATTCCGTAAATATTTACTAGAAAACTAACGTCCATACACTACAATCATTTTTATTTACCATAATTTTTGTAAATATTTTTAAAAGTATAAACTCAACTGTATAATCTAAAGATAAGTTTTTAAGAATAATAAAACAATACTACCTTCAGTCAAACACACATCAAGCACATTCTCAACATCCACAATTTATTTACATAAATCTCGTCCTATTTTTATAGCAAATAATTTATTTTCCGCCGTTACCCTCTTGTATTCAGTTCAGTCCTTTGAAAGATATGGACGCTCTGACAAGATAATTTTGATTTAAAAAATGGATTTAGAGGATACATCGGAGACAATTTATAACATTTTGGCAGTACTATAATGACAACTTTGTCTTTTCTTCTTGAAAGAGATTCCCTGGCCACAGGTATTGGCACGATTACTGCCTGCCTTGCATAAAATTAGCATTTCGGACACAAAATAATGTGAGAACGTTTGACAGGTAACTTCGTTACGAGTGTCCTTATTGACGCTAAGATGCAGCTTTTGTTTCCGCTTTCTGTAAACACTGGAGAAGTAGCTTGTGATTTCCCCGTTACTGATCGGAACACGAAAGAGATGACCTAGTATAACTTTCGGAAGTACCTGCGCAAAATGACGTAAGCCGTTAACAATAATATTCATGAATGGAACACGTGTTTTATCTACATCATCTTATTACCTGGATAAAGATGGATTTTCATCATTAAATTATTATCTTAAATTTATAATACACAATTCTGAATTCGTTCATATCTTTCCAGAAGAAGAAAATGTGTTGAATTACACTCGACTGCAACTAAAAAATACTAAGAAATTAAAATGATATTGCGCCAGACATGTTCCTCGTCCGAAAATATTGCCAGCTGTATTGCTCGTCTTCTAGCTTTGTAATATTTGGAAAACTACACGAGCCTGGAGCTTCAACAAATTTGTGAATACAGAAAGAGATTGAGCCTGAAGGTTTCTAACCAACAACAAAAAATGTTGCCGCCCGATCTGGAGGAGGCAGCGTTCTGAATTAGCTGCAAAACACGCGATTGACAGAATTTGATTGATTGGCTGAACAGTTACCAGCAGTCAACTTCCGATGACAAGAGAATTACAGTGCAATTTTTCTCAAGTGACACTAATACAAAAACAAACCGGTACAGTTTAAGGTGTCTTCTTAATTACACTAGATTTTCCTTTGCAAAGATAGACAAAATTTAGATAGTTACTCATGTTAAAAGTGACACGCCGCAAACAATCGGCATCGTCTTCATACCACTGTACGAAGCAGTATACTATAAACTTTACAACGTCCCACTCCGAGGGGTTGCAAGTAGAAAAAGTTGTCATTACGAACGTCAGTATCCTAGGCACATTCTGAAAAACTATAATTATACATTCAATATTATGAAATCATTAGGAAAATCAAGACCTCGTTTAATGCCCCTACCATACGTTTTACGCAATATTGCAACATCTGCCCAACTTTCACGTGAATATATAATCGGTTCATGTTGACGCGCCGTAAACAGACAATGCTTTGGCCCATTTAGTTTATTATGTTCTTTTGTTTGTTAATTCTGAAGTAACGGTGATATAGTTTGTGAAAATGTGACTACACTTCGAAAAATGATGGAAAAATTTCTTTAAGCCGCTAAATTCTCTCCGATAAAGGTATAAAATAGGAATAGTATTCGGCAAGACGAACAATGTCGAATAATAATAAAGATATCTCTATCCGATCAAAGCATACGCCTCGATGAAGTTACGGGTGATGTGTCAGTAAATAAATCGGCTTTTACGTTATCGCTCTAAAAGACGAAGCTGCAACAAAAGAAAGAATACAGAGCGAATGAGAAGAACAAATGTGCTATTGTATAACAACAAATACTATGACATCGGAATCTCAAAATGAAGGAAATAAAAACCATAACACACGAACAATTTCGATCTTCTTCGCTTCAATGACAGAAAATTTACCACGAAAGAAAGATGAACATAGAACAGTGTGTCTGTGAAGTCTTCTTCGAACGGAGCCTCAAATGAAGTGACATTGATACGTGAAAGGCACGTTACTATTCTTGATGTAATTTATCCGGATATCTCATTCACTCGTCACATCACCACAGAGATTCTTAGATCAATATCTTTTTTGAAATCGCCATTCCATATCAAATAGTATACTCCAATGAAAGAAATTAAGCTCTGTTCAAAGTTTAGAATATGATTAACAAATCACTGTGAATGAATATTATTTCTTTCAACACAAGCAGATTGTAACGCCCAAAAGTTTCTCAGTTGTGCACATGGTACAGCTAATTCTGTGCTCTCTTTACTAATTTCTTGCCATTAAACTTAGCCCAATGGAATTTATCAACGAGTGTAAACCGAAACAAAAGAAACTATCTTTACAGAGCGAGGTTAACTTGTAAGTTCTCCATGTGATCCAATAGAAGCAAAGGAGTAACGTGAACTTCCAAATTGTAACAGCCTATTAAACAGTACTTCTGCAAAACAGGCCCGAAGACATTAATTTAGTAAGTACTTTAAAATATAGAAAAAGGGGAAACTATTTAAAAGTTTAAAGGAAAAAATATATTTAGACATTCGTGCCAAAAAAAAAGCGGAGTCCTTTAAATTTCAAATTATTTGGACGAAGTTTATTCTTACAGAATTATTGTGTGTTATAAATATGGACTTCAGTTACCTATGTCCCATGTCCGGCAGGGAAATAGGAAACCGCCGCCTGTGTAAACAACATGTTTCGTAAAAGAACATTTTGTCAACCGCATCCTAAGGAAAATTGTCCTCAAATTTGATACTATTTTGGGAATAACATTACAGTATTTCTGTGGTTACATTGTAAATGCATCCAACCTTCGACGTTGTGTAAAGTAGAATCCCGTTTAACTGTACTCAAGTTTCACCTAGGCGGATGTGAAAATGACCCCGCAGTCAAAGCTGTGGACTTAATGAACAAGAGTTCGCCACAGCCAATTAATTGGGCCGTAAGAACGCTTTACACCTGACTGCTAACGTCTACGCCGTGGTGGACTTTAAAAATTAACTCGAGCACTGATATTTTTAAAGGGCAAACTTTCGTATAATGGGAAATGAGATGCTTCTTTGGACGGTGGAAATGCTCCATGCAAGACTTCGTACAACAATAGTTCATAGGCAGCACGGATTTTGAAGCCAATAATTTAGGAGAAATTTTACATAAATTTATATTCAATATTTCAAAAGTTGAAAAAACTTACATTGCTAACATGTAAAGTTATGTTTAGAGTAACAGAGTTTAATCCTCGTGGTGGCAACTCCGCTTTAATAAGCATGGGAAGGGATTTGAAAGGAAGGGTTCTTAATAATAGTTTATGAACAATTGCCGAAGAGTTTAGACTGAATGTTTTTTTTTTTGGAGGGGGACGGATGCGGGGGGAATAATTATTCTTAGTTTGTAATTGTGCCCATTTTGCCTGGCCGAAAATCTCCAGTCAGGGCGCGCATCCATGTGGTAGACATTAAGGATCACAGTTTACCGTTTTATATTTCTACTTCATCAATATGTGGTCGGCATTTTTTGCTCTAAAAGAGCTAGTCTAAGTATCAAGTGACTAACCATTGTTCGAATTTATGACACAATAAAATTAATAAAATTTTTATAGTTTAAGTCAATGAGTTAAATTAGAAAAATAATAATGCATTTCAACTTAATAAAGTACAAGTATGAATAGTAAAAATATTGGCAACTCAATTCGAATGGACATCAATGAAGGTGTTTGTCTCTCGTCTCGACGGATGCACTTACGGGAATATCAAACACTTAACTTGAATAATTTTCAAATTGCCTGTCTGTACCAGATACGCTGTACGTTAACAAAGTTACTCTTCTGCCGTCAAAAAGAAAGGTTAGTTCTACGCGAATCGACCGTGGTTATAAAGGTACGGTGCAGAATGCAAAAGTCTTTGAAATTCGGCAAAAAAATCGGTATAATAATTCATCAGACCTACAGAACTAAAATAACTTGTGCTTACTCATCAAAATTTCGCCATATTGAAGTTGCAGTCATTTTCTCTGCAGAGTTCAAAATTAGATGTGGCAGACTTTCCCTTTTACGACCCGTCCAGATGAGCTTGCGCTTACGTCTGTGCGTAGGGGTTAGGAAGCTCTAAGATACGACCTTCCTCGTCGTGATGACACTTTTGGAGTAACTAGGTTTAGTTCACCACTTTCCCTCTAGCTTCGCAGAAGATTGGTAGCCGGTTTTCCGACACACAAGCAAGTTTGCTATAACACCGCGTTGTTTAATTAAAGCTCATCAAAACTGAAGTTGAACCACAAAAGGCCTTGAAACTTTCTTAGAATTTTAGAACACGCAAACAGGATGTGATAGTTAAATATTGTGTTTTAAGTTCAATGAAATATAATTGGTAATGCAAATTGAGCTCGAGATTATAAAGCGCAGGCGTTTTTATCTTCACTCGCGGGCAGAACCTTTTAGGAGAGATACGAAGGGGCTACCTTTGGGTATGCCTTTTCCTCTCCGTTTTTGAACTAAGGTTCCCACAAGCCGAGGCACCTCGGCCTGTTCTGAGAGGTGTATGTTCCAGGGTCACAGACCTTGGACATACGGTAAGAGTTGTCCGCTATTCCCATTGGAATAGTCGGCCAGCTGCCTCCTAAACTGGTCGAGGCACGGAGAAGGGAATGCTACGTCCCCACAGCAAACTCCGCTTCCGCTATCGGAAGGGCGTGGGACAAGTACTCAATGCCCGACCTACCTGATGCAGGTTTTTCTAGGGGTTTCCTGCATTTCTTTAGGCGAATGCCGGGTATGATCCTTAAACCATAGCCCGGGGGCCCTAGCAACCCTTGGCTATCTTCCTCTACCCTTCCGCATCCCCCCTTTCAAATCCCTTCCTATGCTATTAAAGGGGAGGTGCCCAAAGTGGATTACCCTCATGTAGCCTGTTGCCCTAAAAAAATATAAAAAAATCTTTTTGCCGCCACCCGTCTCTCAAATCCCTTACTATGCTATTAAAGGGGAGTTTCCACCGCTCTAAAAAAATAAGAACTTATTTGTCCTACTAATACTTGTCGAATTACAAATTCATTTCATTTGCTACTTTACGTAGTGTAATTGCAAAGGAAAAGTATTTAAAATTAAACAATTTTGTTGAAGTCCTGTACACATTTCTAGTATTTCCAAACTCTTACAGCCTTTCCAAAGTGTTAAAATATTTCAATATCGGAATAACTCGTGATTAAAATTTGTAGCTCCATGTATTTTGTGAATTTATCTCGTATATATATATATATATATATGAGTAAATTAACTGGCGCTGCTTAAACAATACAAGTGAATGATTGTGAACGTCTAATGTTAAAGCTAATATATTCCATTAATTTATGACTATACATTTTTACTATCGACTAAAATATGAAGTATCTCGTACATAATTAAAAGAAACTAAAATAATAATGTATTAAATTAAGAAAACTTTTTATCTGGTTGGCCAGGAAAATTATTTCAAATTTTGAACCACATACTATATGGAAAATGCATGGAAAAGGATCTTCAGCTGGTTTAGTAAGAAACTTCTATTCCCGCATTTGTTGCATTTTACCATTACACAACGCGATTGTGACAAAATAGACTACTAATATGGATCAATAGTCGTGTTAAATATTTTAGCGTTCGGTGCGCTGCAATCAAACGGATCGATATAGTTTTTGCCTCTAATGTTGCAGGCAGATTATATAACATTTCTTATTGAATCTCTGGTTAGTTTTCAATTTGAAGACAATTAAAGTGTACAAATAAAAACAAGACGTATGAATAACTTATTTCAAAGGAGTAATTTTTCCAATATGTAATTATAATTTTAATGATATCAGCAATGTAAGAGATTACAGCAATCTATACGTTAACTATACCTCTAAAATAACAAAACCGAATTATTTTTGTTCGTAACTACCGAGTGTAAGTCCCGTGAGGTGTTTCTCGCCAGGACCACGCACTTGACAACTGTGACATGTACAAATCAGTCACGTAGATGCACACAATGGAGAATAATTAAATGAGACAAATATAAAAACGCCTGTCAAACACACACTGCAGATTTCATTAAGAGCGATCGATAGTATTAGTTAACTCAAATATATTTCACATATTAATGCAATACTTTAAAATAAAAAATCTAAAAGAGATTCCATTAACTTGAATTAATCACATTAAACGAATTAATAAGACTTTAAATAATTTGATGTATGGATACAATATGACTATTTCTTCTCTCACAGAGTAAATCATCGTTTCATTTTCACATTGAATTGATACAGAATAGGAAGAGAGACTTATTGCTGTTCTGTCCGCAGATTACATAACTAAATGTTTTTCAACAGGTTGGATAGTTTTTTTCTTTGAGAAGAATGTAAAGGTTTTTTGAAAAGAGGACTTGAACTTTGAATACCGTTTGATGTACGAATGCAGTTTTAAAATAGCAAGAAGACCCCATTTGTGGTCAATGGAAACTCCAGATATTCGAGCCCTTCTGATTATATAAAGGTCTCCATTCATTAACGGTGCAGGTTACCTCTACTCGTTTCTTAATGTGTAGGTAATTTGAGCGACATTAGGATACCCGCTTATTTACTTCAGTTTTTCGTTAGGCACGGAGCTCTGTTTATTATAGTCATTTTCTAACCAGTTAAAGGCTTAATTTGTCTACGGATATGAAGCGAGTTAATTAAAATATCAGAAAGTAGTGAGATTTTCTTCTTAGTTCCACAAAGAATTCAAACACGAGTCTTTAAGGACGTAAAAGATTCTCGTAATTTTCCTTCTGTCAAGAGTGGTTTGATAGATTTTATGAACTGATAAAAACATTTAGGGGCTACCTTTGGGGATGCCTTTTCCTCTCCGTTTTTGAACTAAGGTTCCCACAAGCCGAGGCACCTCGGCCTGTTCTGAGAGGTGTATGTTCCGGGGTCACAGACCTTGGGCATACGGTAAGAGTAGTCCGCTATTCCCATTGGAATAGTCGGCCAGCTGCCTCCTAAACTGGTCGAGGCACGGAGAAGGGAATGCTGAGTCCCCACAGCAAACTCCTCTCCCGCTATCGGAAGGGCGTGGGACAAGTACCCAATGCCCGACCTACCTGATGCAGGTTTTTCTAGGGGTTTCCCTGCATTTCTTTAGGCGAATGCCGGGTAGGATCCTTAAAATATAGCTCGGGGGCCCTAGTTAACCCTTGGCTACCTTCCTCTACCCTTCCGCATCCCCCCCTTTCAAATCCCTTCCTATGCTATTAAAGGGGAGTTGCCACCATGTGGATTACCCTCATGTAGCCTGTTGACCTAAAAAAAATATTTAACATATATTGCCATGATTGAAATATCTTTCAGAAAGAGAAAAATATATCAAAAGTAATAAAGTAGCTTGGAGAAAAAAACAATATGGACAAACTTATTCTCATGTGATCGTAAGTGGCTTTCCTTAGTCGTGATCGCCGTAAGAGGAAAAGCTGGACCTGGAATACCCTCACGTCTGACGTCAAGGCAAGCCGAGAACGCTTCGTACCTACAAATTCAAAAGGTTAGCCTTTCAAAAATGACCACACTTTAAGAAACCTCAGACGACGCTAATCAAGCTACTACTTGTTTATGATGAAGTAAGCTTAATTATCGAAACTGATCATATTACGAGCAGTACAATTGCTTAAAGATCTAAGGGTTTTCCAGTGACTAAATTAAGTTTCTCGGGTTTGTACCCGGGTAATATCAGTTAATATATTAACTGATATTATCTGACTAGAAACACAAAAATATTATCTTAATTTATGATTGCATTAAAATTTAATTATAATGATATACATATTTCCAAAAATATGTCATTCTATTGTTCTAATTATAAAGCGGGGATCTCATTATATCACAAATGTCTATAAAAGGTTACTGATATAAATGACATTAACGTTTCGGTAATGTATATAATGAACTTAAACGTCCTGCAGGTATTTTGTGAACTTGATAGTCTTCGATACAGGCATGTAGAATATGATGTTTCAGCTGATAAACAATGTTTTTTTTTCCCATTCTGCTGAATAAAAGACTTGGCTAAAAAACAACCGTTAGAGCTACACTTAGTACTTAGTTGGTATTGTCTAAGAATTCCCAGCTCGGCAGAAGAGAACCGTTTACATCCTGCTGGGAAATTTCATATATTCACAACAATTCACCTTCCTGGAATTGAAGATGTTACGAAATATTACAGTTCAACAATGTATTCAGCAAATAAATTTTTTAAACTGACTTTTGATAAAGTAAAATCAATTATGAAAAGTTAGCACAAATTGCCCAAATTTTGTTCAAAATATAACGTACAGTTTCATGTACCATTCTTTTATGAAATTTAAGACTTCAGTATTTTAAATAAATGTTGGCAGATATGTAAACTTAAGAATATATTTTTGGAACATTATTGTAAATACGTAAAAATTTATAATTATATATATATATATTATTTTTCTGCAGTCATGAATTACATAATATGAAAACTAGTTCAAATTTCGGAAATTAGCAATGAAACTAGAATTGATTTCTGTATAAATATAGCGTAGCAACTAAATTTTACTTTTACATACTGTGACCAAATATTTAGTTTAACGAGAAGTCAAAATCCTTTAACAATCTAGCGATAATATTTTTGAAGTGCCTGTTATGTTCAGTGTGTATTTCTCAACCACAAGCAGGTAAGATTTACGAGAGCTTTTCAACACTCAAAGCACGTTTAGTTTTAAATAAACACTTGTCGAAAGTTAATTGAATAGTAGGGCCAATAGGTGCAGATAAACCAAGGTAAATTTGCGGATACGAAGACCTAAAAAATGCTAATATTGTGACATAACTATCATAATACTTACAAATTACATAATATACCTTCGCCATTTCCTTCCGCTGCGGAACATAGACAAAAAAATACGCTAAGCCAAATTCTCATGAGATGGTTGGAGCGGTGGATCCAACAATTCTGAGCTGTTAACTTAAATTAACATATTTTGTCTTGGAAGACTACAAATATTGAATACTGTGTTGTTTACTAATTCACATGATTTTCGACCGAATTTCATCAACTAGAATGATATTAGTATTTATGTGTATATAGCCAAGTCATCTATTATTTTAGTGCTTATGTTTCAATGTAATATATGTACCGATTTTTAAACAAAGGAAGTAGGTCGAAAATTTTCCACTTTACATAAAATTTGAGTATGTGCATAATAGTGAATATTAAAATACATATCATACCGGGTAAATGTTACATGTAGAAATTGTGTATACATTTTTATGAGGTTCCCTGTACAAATCGCCCCCCCCCTCCCCCGGGTCGCCGAATAATACACACCATACCGTATCAAAATGTGTTACCCTTTTTATTTATTCAAAAACAACCAAGCCACCTATCAAAATCTACCCAACATACACATGTGATTTACGTATATAAGACTGATCAACTACAAACCAACCCCAGTAAACCATTATCGACAGTTTAAGAATCTTAAACGTCCACTAGTCGAAGATCGAGAAGCATTCTAAGTAGACACATAGACAATTTTTTATCTATCGACCTGCGGCACTCTAACTTTACACTCAAATATTTCCCCCTTCCTCGAGCATAACTTAACTAAGTTGGAGCACGGGGCAGCCTTAAGAGAAATCTGCTTGCAATTTTGTCACGTGCGGGTTAAGACGAGGTGGACAACCCTGCAGGGAACACCGTTACTCCGTAATATACCTCACACTCCTTACGTAGCCGGAATAATGATACTACATTCCTATACAGGTTATGGCTGAAAATCGCCATTTCATACACATTCACCGCAAAGATTTCTCTGAGAATAGAACAACTAATTTTGAGAGTTTAGCTTTTACAACGAATTAAATCGAATCATGTGTACTTTAGATATAAGTAGCAATTAGTTCACAATATACAAAATCATAATTTTTAACAATACTAATATTACAGTTTGAAGACGAGCATGGGCAGATATCCAGAGTTCATAAGAAATGTAGATAAAATTCAACTCAGTATCACGCGGCTATTTCCAAGTCTTTCCGTCTTCAATGCATTACAGTACATGTAACAATGAAATATAATTCTCTAAACATATTGATAAGTATTTTTGAATTTCTTGACTTATTTTGGAGTCAACACAACAATTGAAGTGAAAAGAAGACATTGATTAAGCGAAGATACTTGTGGATCATGGCCCCTCTGCGGAACTAGTCTCATAGTTGTGCCACGTAGCAGACGAACCAGTCACCACCACTAACTGTATGCATAACAGACAGCCAACAGAGCAAAAAATTCTAAGAAACTTTTAAAGCGGCCGTTATTTGAAACTTTAGGGACGTCTTAATGCGAAAATAGAGATCAATGAACCATACGACAGAAAAATTCCAGCTGTTGACACGTTCCCGATAAAGACTTGCAAGAATGAAGGTCGTACCGAAATTCAAACGCAAAACCTCTAAGATATTTCTTATTTTTATCAATATTTGTAGATCCTGGTATGGTTGATAAATATTCGAAAGTACTTCCCAAGTTCATGTAAGAAAATACTCAATTTAAAAAATTCTATGGCGTGGGTGTTCCAAATTTTTCGGGCAAGTTCTGAAGTATAGTTCCATTAGAAGGGTATACTTCTTTTTCCAGCTGATCTCAGAAATGTTTTGTTTATATAAAAAAATTATGTAACCTGAAAGTGATAATCTTCAATTAGCAGGAGATTTTATAATAAAATTAGTGTTCGATTTGGTGTCCATACTTCAAATACAAATATTTACTCTTAAATTCCTATCACGGTGTGCAGATTCTCCAAGTAGCGTGTTGATAAAGGATTCCAGTGAAGCAGTTTAATTTGACGAGACTAGCTCTACAGGTAGAATATGCTAAGAACCTGTTATTTACGTTCTCAGTCAATAGTTTTACGTCTAAATTTGTAAAAATACACGGTAATAACGAAGTCTCACTTCAACGTACTAACTAAATTAAAATTCTATCGTTAGGTATATTCATTTCCTTTAGAACGCAGCAGGTAGCAGTTTTTACGACGACATCGTTCCGACGACTGCTTATCTGGTCATTAAAGATATAACATTAAAACAACGGCCAGTGCTGCCAGGCACGACAGTTCTTATTGTTTTTTTTTAAAAAAATATATACATTTTTACCAACTTAAGTTGTGCGTTTCTAGATTCTTCTCCTGGCATCTTAATTTTTGTAAATGCTATTTTTTTTTAATAATAAACCTGAAATACTTAGTTCCGTCGGTATAGGAGACAAGGCTTCGCGAGAAGTCTACCACAAGGGGAACTACCACTAATCTAACAAAGCTACGGCAAACAAACGGCATTAACCTTGGAACGTTTTTAGGACACGACTCATTTCTTCCCATTTTCCGGCCTTCCTCTCTCTACCTGCTCCACGGGCCACGTCACAGAGAGCTAAAGCACCACCTGCGACCGAACCCAGTACTTTCGCTACGCTGTTCACTACTACTACTACTACACACACACACACACACACACAAAAAAATATATAACCTAGCAGTAAAATCAATTGCGATCATAAACAAATTTGCATATACAACAAGCTGTTAGACATACGATCACGATTTTCTTTTTTTTTGAGAATATGAAAACAAAAGAATTATCAAATTAGTTTGGAAAACTACATAACATTTACAGGTTAACAGCGAAGGGTTGTGATTACTCTCCACATTCAACACGCTTTACTAACTATTTTATTACGAATTTACCTGTTACTCTAACAGCACCTGTAGATACATGGAGAACGCAGCCCAGCAAGAAGCACGTCAACATGCGGAAAATAGCGTGTTGACTGGGAACCATGGTGGCGTAGAAGTTTCTAGGACACTTGTTGCGGGTCCACAATTTACGCGGACATGTCTTCGTCACTCACAATCATGCACATCCACACTAGTGAACGACCTTCGCTCCGGCCTGGCCCAGAGCTAACTGCCGCGGCGCTTCGGAGCCGGCTACACGCTCCACGCTACGGCCGCGGCCCCGCAACGAGCGTGCCATGGACATGGCGGCCTCCATCTCGACGTTTCCATGAATTCTTTATTCATCAGAAACGGAGGAGGGGAGGTTCTTCTGTCATATTACTGAATGTCGGCCTTCAATCAGGGTGAAGTTGACAATGCTCTCCTTGCTAGCCTCTTGCGGACGACATAAAACGCGTTTCGGAGGTTTCCTCCGCAGTCATCTTCAGACTTCGGTTTATAAAATGGTGACGACATAACGTTTATAACGATATACACTGCCTTGAAATCTCTCATACTCGTGTTCCCAACCGTGTGAATCCACTATGAAATATCTGTTAGAAATTAAATCTAGCTTAAAACAAATAAATATCGGAGATGGGGATTTATCGGGATCACCTAAAGAGGCCAGTTATTGATAAATGACGGAACGACTTTAAGGGCGTAATCGTATGAAATTTTGACAAACCTTCAAAATACCAAGTGTAAAATATTCTCAAACCCTATTGGGTGAGATGAATGGAGCATGCATTCTTGCAGGATCTTTGCATAATTTCCCCGTTGGTTCACCAGGCCTCCATCTCCGAAGACATGGTGTTGTGTGATTTTTGGTTATCCCTTAATTTGGAAAAGACGCTGGATAGAATCCGACATGGATGAAGTGAAATCATTTATCGGAACTAGGAAGCTATGTTACCATCAAAAAAATGCGAAACCACGAGTGCATCCAATAATTTTGAGATAATCAGATTACAATATATAATACATGTGGTTTTTCTCCACCTAAAATAAAGTTGTCATAAATTGTAACAGTCTCGGTGATTTGTTCTGGCATTTCCTTCAGCTTTAAGCAGCCAAAGTTTTTAGTCACATTTCGAATGTTTTATGGCAACTTTTAACTGCTACAGCATCATTTAGACGTTTAGTTAGTTAGTTTATGTCTTGAACTGAAGCGTCTCATAATTCATTCACTTCTGGGAAGTAATTTAACAACGGAAAAATATTATTCACACTACAGTCAACATAGTCATTTTGAAACGCCATTCGGTTGTCACTTGGATCGAATAGAAATTTCTCGATATTTTGACGGCTATTGAACCTATCAAATAAACATATTTGTTTCACAAATATCTACGTTTCGATAATTTCCTCCTTTCAACCTTCCAATTGGGCGAAATGTTGCATCAGGATGTTTTAATGTCTAGTTACGACATTCAACGTACTATACATATATACAATCGAACCGACCCATCACATCTCGAAGTTCCAAAGGTTTTCTCTGCCTTTTTTTGGGTGTAGACAGGCTATGTATAGGGAAATCCACATAGTGGCAACTCCCCTCTTATAGCATAGGAAAGGGATTTGAAAGGGGGGATGCGGAAGGGTAGAGGAAGGTAGACAAGGGTAACTAGGGCCACCGGGCTATTGTTTAAGGATCCTACCCGGCATTCGCCTAAAAGAAATGCAGGACATACCCTAGAAAAACCTGCATCAAGTAGGTCGGGAATTGGGTACTTGTCCCACGCCCTTCCGATAGCGGGAAAGGAGTTTGCTGTGGTGACGCAGCATTCACTTCTCCGTGCCTCGACCAGTTTAGGAGGCAGCTGGCCGACTATTCCAATGGGAATAGCGGACAACTCTTACCGTATGCCCAAGGTCTGCGACCCCGGAACATGCACCTCTCAAAACAGGCCGAAAATTGCCACTTCACCAATTTTACATTTTTTGACTGCGACTTTCAACCGTATGTAGTCAAATCTCACATTTTCGGTGCTCTTTTCAGAATCATAACCATGTTCAGACTTCCAACCGGTTTATGTCGTACTTCGACGTTCGTTATGTCAGATCCTTCACCCACTCCAGGCTATAACTTCCACGTAAGTAAGGAAACTTGCATCTACGACATTTATTTACGTATTGCATCACCTTCGAGGTCTACCTTTGAAATGTATGAAGCCTTATATATATATAATATATAAGTATTAGTAACGTCATCATGTGTCAACGTTTCGATACCATGGAAGATTTGTAGTCGTACACTATAAATTTGTATGACAAATTTTGGAAGACTTTCCCTTTTTTGCAAATCCATAAATATAACACTTGCAAAAACTTTGGGATAGTCCTATTACATTAGCGTGACTTTTTTGTATAACGCAAGAAAAAGAAGGAATCTTTTGAAACATAATATCATGATCGAAGAATCGCTGTTTATTGATTTTAATGATGATCAGAAAATGCACTACCTCGAACATTTAAAAATGTAATCTCGTTTATTAGTTGTGGTTCTTTTTTTAAAAAAAAGTTTATTTAATCGATAATTGAAAACAAATTCGGACAGATTGTAATTTCGCGATTTTATTATTCTTGGTCTTAAATAGTGCTCGATGCAAAGTTTTCTTTGGAACGTATATGGGGGTTATGACAGTATTAATTTGCGAGATTGTAAAAACCGAGAAGCATAACTCTACGATGTAGTTCCACTGAAACTATTTTACAGTAACTTAAACCAAGGTGTTGCGTACAAATTAAAAAAAATGTAAGACGTGGAAGTGTTATTGCGTTGTTGTGGGTCGCAGAACACATACATATGCATATACATGTTAATTTGATAGCAAGCAAAAGCCATCAGAGATAAGTTGAATAATGGAAGGGCATACTACTCGAATTTATATTTTGAAAGATCCTGTATTCTTTTCTTTGTACATGTTATCAAGAAATTTTGCTTATTAAGAAATTAATTTTGGCAAACACGTATTGAGGGAATCCTATCTTCGATAACTATGAAGGATCAAGTAAAATGCTTGTAAGTCGTTCTTTCTTGATGTATATAATTCTAGTCGAAACTTGATATATTATCAAAAACGACAATTTAGTATCAACAAACAACTAGTTTATTACAAGTAAAATACTGAGATTAATTTATTACTTGTTTTGAAGACTAATATTGTAAACTCTTTCATTTTATCGTACGAATACAAAATATAACACATATTGATTTGAAAATGACGAACCGGTTGAATCATACATATTTTTATAAATACTCAAGTATTATCACTTAGAAAAAATTATATTGTTATTCAATAACACTTGTTTCCGATTAACTGTACCATTAATATTTATTTCAAGCATTGTTAATGGTAAATGTAATTGTAAATATGATAATAAAATTATTTAGTAATACAACATAGTTATATGTTGAGAATAAATTTTTTTTGTAATTTTGAAAACAGAAATTCTTGAAATAATATCCATTCTCATGTACAGTTGATAAACTGCAGATCGTAAGAACACTAGTTAATTCCATGTCCGTACGTCCAAAAACCTTTTCTCGTCCCTTGTGAAGCCGATGGGGGTTGATTGAAGCACTGTAACGTCGGAACTGTTACTAATCATCTTATCGATCACTGTCATTTTAAATATTTTGTAAATAACACCTTCACAATCGTACGGGCCGAACGGTTTATCTCTGGTACCTCGAAAAGTTTGGATTCGACACCAGTCGCGGTCGTTTTCGGATAATTTTTTTGTCACGCTCCCTCCAACATGTTAGTGGTTTAATTAGATTTAAACTACATCTGGAGTGACACTATTATTATCAGCGATCCCAAAAACAATCAATTGTACATTATTATCTATCGTTTTTACATTATTATTAAATTTTTTCCTATTTCCACCCCACCCCTAGAGTTGCTAAGGATGTCTTTTCCAGCAGTGTTTTCTCCATGATTGTAAGTAACGTTTGTGAGCTACGTTAACGTGAAATGATGCCATGCGTTTCAGATTGATTGCGGAATATACATTCACATATAAATACATTTTTATTTATTAGAGTTTATACGTGTTGAAAAATTAGTTTATCAAATTTTATATATTTCAATAGTCGGGATATGGGCCTTCGGGTAGTGTTAAACATTTTCAAATTGAATTTGTAATCGGCCTACTTCTAGAAGGTAACAGGGATATGAAAAATTCAAAGTTTTTCATTGATAAATAAATTGATAAACGTTATTTTCCGGCTCGTCGCTAGCATTTAATTGGACATTAATTGTGATTTTGCCCGTTTCTTGCAGATTGGGTTATAAAAGTGCAAGGAGGTTTATTACCCTGTCATGTATTATACTTTAGCACTCAAAAATTAATTAAGCCATGCGAATATAATCAAGAGACAGAATACACATAATGGATACCAAAGGATAATTTATTGTAGATGAAGAGCGTAATTAAAAAAATGCAGAGTAATAGAACTTCAGTCTCATGTGTCACCGCCCCCTAGCGGGATTTTACGAGTAAGCCTCATTACTAATCACTCAATGTGTTTAATTGAAAGTAAAATAACGAAGATAGACGTTGTAGCATTTTCAGGGAACATAACCATGTAGTACAATACATATGACAAAATATAACACAGTACTTAATAAATATGAGATGGTATAATATATCGAACCCAACTATAATATTGTAGTGACACGTAAAAGTTTCGTATCTCATTTTACTTGAATCCATAAGTACAGTACATGTTAACACATTAAACATGGAAATATTTAAAAAAAACACTGTACCTTCCCGAATTTATGAAGATAAGCTTCCCAAACACAACGTTACAAAATAAAGACATTCTGAAATATGCGAGAATGGTCATATATTCGGAGAGTCAACTCTGTGCATTTGAGAAATATCTTAATAAATAACTTCGAGAAGATTGAATTTCTTAGCGGCGAGTGAACACATACCTGGGCTTTGAATTAAGATATTAATTAAACAACTAACAGTATTAAAAATTCGAAATTGAGGCGAAATAACAACTAGATATGAAACAGCTGATTCTGAATTTTGTAATTATTATTCTATTGAGATCATCTTCCTTTTAATACATAATATCAAAACATAAAATTTGATCAAAATCTATTTTTATTCGGGGTGTTCGTATCTATTATTTTCGGTAGTTTTTCTATAAAGAGATAGTTTGCATTTTAAAATTATATATATATACGTATATTGAGAGGTCAAACTTTAAAACGTTTAAATTATCTAACATCTCCCCATATTTCAACTGAATTTTAATTATATACTGGCTGATAGATAACATTAATTTTTAATTATATTTTTCTCGTTTATCAATAATTCTGTCAAACGTGATTCACGAGGCCGCAATTATTTTTCCACGAAATTCAAATGAAGGGCGTAACATTTTTTTCCTGCTCTGACACTGACGATTCCGTTTATATCCTGTAAATTACAACCCACTCGACGAGTGGAATGAACGTGTTTTTCTGCCCAGAGCAAAACAAGCCATTAGGTCAAATGAATTACAATAAACTGATGGCTGTTCCTGGTTGCCGTATTGTGCAATGTGTCTCTCTTATTATATAACCTATTTCATACAACAGGAAGGACTAATCACATGCTTCACACTAAGTCACAAAGAATAAAGTGATTCTTGAGCTTTTACTGAGAGATTGATGTGAACTCAGCTGATATAATAATAAACATATATATATATATATATTCATCAAGCGTGAGCAGATAGCAATATCAGGAATAAAACATTTGGAACTCTCATTTGATAATCCAAATTCTGAAACACATCTCCAAAGTTTCAGCCTTTCACTCTATTTCTGAGAATAGCAGCTGAATTTTCCTTCGGACGAATCTCGCCTGAAATAGGATGTTTGGATTTGAAATGGTGAGGTAACATTATTGTTTAGATGATTCGGGTATTCCATTATCTCTGGTAGTAGAGAGTTTTGTAAGAAAAAGTGAAAGAAAATACAATGAAAAGAAAAAGAAATGCTAAGAAAACAAGAAAAGCAGAAATAAAGAGGCAGGGTAAAGAGATGACATGGAAGATCGTCTAAGAAGTTCAGAAAAGATGTAGAAACTCCAACGTTTCGAACAGTACGGAAATAACTCCGCTCGTCATCAGGGAGAAAACAACACTCAGACACGCAACATGAGAGTCCGAACAATTATTAGGGGGCAGACCTACTAAATTCGGCCTGGTGACAGCTGTCACGTAAATAATCTATATCTTTTTTCTGACCTTCTAGACGATCTTTCATGTCATCTATTTCTATTTTGCTTATTTTCTTTGCTTTACTTTTTATTTTCTTTGCCTTTTTTCATGTTTTCTTGCTCACCTCTCTACTCTCATACAATGGAATACCCAAATAATCTAAATTATAAAGTAGGACGTGCCTCACGAAGTGCTACTGCGCGTAATTATTCTTCCTCCTGGAGTGCAATACAGAATTTTCTGTTAGTTTATTTAACGGAGGGATTGTCAAGGAATAAGTGTTTTTTGATCGTAAATCCTGGATGAGTATTTTTAAGAAATCTATCTCTTCACAAGGTTCGTTGAGTGACAGGTATGAGTACTTCTGCCTAGGTCGAGGATAGAGTTCAGTTCACCAATTACCTCACATCAAAATATCAGACAGCGCAACCCTCTCATCGTCGAAATGCCGAAGTTAAAGCAGAATGTATGGGAATCTCCGCAACGGTTGCAAATTCAGAGAATTCGCCCGTTACGTCCTTTCTGGAAGACCCGAGCGGATGTTTCAAGGTCGTCACGGCCCGTCGTCATCTCCGCTTGTGTGGTAACATCCATAATTCCTCTACTGAACTTTCCAGCAACTAGTCTTCTCCGTGATGAGTGAAACTAACATTGTATATCGTGTCTCCTTCTTCTGCGGTGACGACTCTTTGTCCACGCGTCACAGATTGGAATGAAATCGTGGGTTAGAATAGTGTCAAAGAAGTAAACAGTTACACTTTTCCGTCTTATGTAGGATTTGTCGTTTTTTCTGGAAGAAATTCTTTTCCTTTTGATTATTACATGAAACCCCTCTCTCTGTAGAAACTTCAGGAACATGATTATCTCAATCTGGCTCTCCTATGGTATGCATATTCGATACCGTTTTATGTGTTCGGCAATTTTTTTTTAAATTGACCTAGCGATTTCGTACGATTCAAACTGAATACCGTGCAACAGAACTTTTGAAAATCGTTGACGATCGAAACATTTCTTGTCCATGCCACAAACGGCTGTCATGCCATGTTACTTCCTAGTTAGACAGAGATGTTCTGTACAAAGCAAATGAGGAAGATTGTAGCAGCAGACACCTCGCTCTCCTCTAGTGAACGATTCTTCCGTTACGCGACACCGTCGTATTGCGTTATATAGAAATAATTTATTGTTAGACTCGGCCTGCAAGGGTACACACAAAATCTGTATGGATCAATTCACCTGGAGCGATCACCCTTTCCTGACGTTCTTGATTGTAGCTTCGGGGCCATGTGTCTGTGCAGTGGCGGCCCGTGAGTTTTTGAAGTTATGTGATACATCACCCCAATCTACCATTTTTACGATAATAACTATGTAAAATATTAAAACTGCATCAGTGATAGTGTTACCAGTACTCTGACCCGGCACGTAATATGCTAAATTTCTAATTCTGTCTACATAATTTCCAATTGTGTCTAATTTTCAAACCATTTCTAACCCGAACGTATTTTTCCCAGTAAATGTTTTAAATATAAAGTTACTTTTCGGAACAAGCCACTGATCATTTTTGTATTCAAGGTCGAGCGGCCGATTTTTACACTATTATGATGCCTCTTAAATTTTGTTTTCTTTAAAATAACCTTAGATTGTGATTTTTTTTATTTTACCAAAAATGAACCATTATTATTTTTGCTTTGAAAATATATACTATTATAAAATAAGATTTCTAATTGGTGAATAGTTCGAATTTATCTCGATTTCGTTGGTTACGTCGCCAGATGCAGCCGTGCTCCGTGCCATAGCACGCGCTCTCGCCTTCGTAGCAAAAAGACTAGTAGTTTGTCGAGCTTTACGACTGGCGATGGTGGTGGTGGGGAGGGGGGGGGGGTTAAAGGTAAAGAGCGCATGCGTAGTTGAGGCTAAATAGCCGAATCCAATGCTGTAACTGATATAGCACTGGCTGTCCACCTGGTAGCTTTAGGAGAGATGCGCCGCTAGTCGGGGAGTTTAAAGGCTTCGATTTGGAAGCATTTATTCGAAGTATTAATACACAATTATCATGAAGGTTCTTATCATTAAGAAAAATGATATCTTCCTATTAATTTGTGCACGAGCCACCACAGTCTGCGAGAAAATTCTTCGCAATCGGAGTATTCGGTCTGCTGTCATTCTCTACCCTCGTTTGGTGCCTCTCTTAACCGCGTCGCACAGATGATACCACTCCATCACTGAAACCTTTACAGTAAGTTCCGTTGAAACACTTCGCACATGTTCAGGTCTTGGACATAGAATAGCCCGTCCTTTCGATTTCTAAACACCAGTATTTTGTAGTTGTCGATTACTTTGACCTCTTTGCTTTCAAATATCACGTTAACGTCCTTGTCGATTATCTTCACGACTGACAGAAGGTTAGTTCCTATCTCAGAAACGTACATTATGCGACGTAAGTCTATTATTTTCTACCTGACGTTCGTGTAACCACTTTTACAACACCCTTCGCTGTGATTTCTGTTGCTGTATGTCTGGGAAATTAGATTCGATACGGACAAAGTTGTGCAGGTCTCTGACCCTGCGAGAATACCGGCTGTTCAAGCACCATCAACGTATTTTCTTTAGTCCTTATCAAGCGTAAATTTACATTTGCCGTGTTTTACGCTTCGTAAGTTTTTCTTGCAGATAGACACTGATTGTCTTTGTGGACGATGGTCATACTTGTCGCGAACATTGTCTCTGTATGTGTTCAAATTTTTCCTTAGCTTAACATTGACAGAATACGTGGTGATTTATTACCATCACGTCTTGACTTGTGTTACGACGTTCGCTGTACCCAGAATCGTATTTTTCGACGATTTTTATGCGTAGCACCTCCGGGTTCCGCAGGTCATTAGTCGACTGAGCTACACATCTGTTGGTTAGCTTGTATAACAAAACAATAGACAACAGGTCATCACTGTCGCATCCTTCAGCTTGTATATCGCATCGAATAATGCTGAGATGATCGCGTACGCCTTCGACTTCACACATGTGATTATAGTTATCTGTTTCAGCATTGTGGATTTCCTCGCCGGTCCTTTCAACGCAAACTATATGTATTTGAGTTTTAACCATATTGTGTGCCGCCGTTACTAAACTAATTGGTGCCTTTCCCCCATGCATCAATATCGGCCCTGTTTGTTCCGCCTGAGTTGTTACGATTTTAATGCCATTTACGTATTACCAAGCGTCGTATGTAGTTGAAATTAACCTTCGACAGCCAGTGCTATACCAGTTACAGCACTGGATTCGGCGATGGAGCCTCAACTACGCATGCGCTCTTTACCTTTTAACCCCCCTGCGCCACTCGTAAAGTTCGAAAACCTGATAGCCTTTTTGCTACCAAGGCGAGAGCATCTCGTTGCACTAGAAGCCATTTTCTTTGAGAAGAGTCGAAAATCGTAACCTCAAATTCACATGTGCTCACGTTGAGAATGTTCTCAGTTTTTCGTTATTAATTCAACGCTGAACAATTTTCCCTGGGTCCGTAATATATTCATGTAGATCGTAACCGAGCGAACTAACTTGAATTCAATACATATATTTTGAATTCAACTATATAGAGTAAAAACACATGTCAACTTTCGATGTCATCTAGCATCAGACAGTAAATTTTCATTAAGTGCCGGAAGTTTGCAATAATATGTCGAAAAATAAATTTTATAATAATAATAACAGTTATACTACCAGATATAGAATCAGACATATAACTATTTGAGCGTAAACTACAAAATATTCTGATTTATAGGGAGCCTTGAGTGAAATTGAAAATAGACAATTGACAAATTTCTTAATTAGTATTTTCATGACAAATTAGAAACAGATTCAAACAGAAATTCTATATTATGAATTTGATCAAATTAAAGGAAATAACATTAATGAGACACAACTTTTTACACACAAAGCCTTGTCCTCTAGCCCTGGAAGTAAAACAGGAACAGAATATTCGCAATTCGCAGAATTAATTACAATGTATTAACAGCCGGAAGCATAGCAACAGTTTTCAGATGGGATAAAATGCACAGTAACTTACTCAATGACATCGCCTATAAAGTAATCGCCCTCATTTAGCCCAATCATGACTTCTGATTCCGTGTAATATCTCATGTCGACCCTGCATTAGTTTATTTTGTGATTTTAGGTCCTCAGGCAGGTCACCCACCTGTGTATTCGTCACAAGCGTTTGCCTAGCTACCCTGCATTGTTCGTTTACTTATCTACTACAACCGTATATCATACTGGAAAGTGAATAAATTCGCTGTATAGTGTAAACTAGAAATAATTTTATTTACAGATATTAAAAATACAAATTTCATTATACATTATACGTAGTAACTCACCAGAATATTAAATAACCTCCAAACTTGTTTATAAACAATAATTAATTGTTCTAACACAAGAAAAGAGAACATATTAATTTTTGGTTTAGCCATCCTTGAACAAACAGCTTAAATGTCCATTTGAGAAACATGATGTTATAAAATTCACACTGCAGCACCTTTAGCACTAATATGTTGACCGTAATCAATAATGCAAGTATCACTATATGTTGCTGTCTCAAGTTAGAAGAAACATTAAAGAGGGATGAAATAAGTGTCATCTTCTTCATTTCCTGCTGAAATATACGATTCAATCATAATGTACTGTATATTATTCGCACACAGCGTTATACAGAGTTCTATTTTATTAAATTTTGTAATAAATTCCTACAAGATTGCCACCAGTCAGCGTGGCGACCCAAAAACAAGGAATTCGATACCAATACGACTTTGAACCTCCAATAATTAATGTGAACGTAATTAAAAACCCTCGATTTTTATCCTCCAAACGTTTTGTGCATAATTTGGGATTGTTTTCGTGGAGCAGACATTATGCGTTACAGACACTCACAATGATCATTCTCCGCAGAAGATAGGTATTTCTACTCTCCTCCAGTGTCTATTCCTCCTCTATCCTTTAGTTTCCCATGACTATTAAGTTGGTCAATACTATCCGATCCGCTATTCCCGGGATGACCTCTAGGTTCCGCTATTCCCAGGATGACCTCTAGGTTGTTCTTAGATGTAACCAATCTTATATTAAAAGAATATGCATCACTATGGTAATAAAATTACTTTTCAGATGCGACATTTGTGTAAGAAATACGAGGGTCGTTTGATAAGTCTCGGAAAAGTGTAATAAAAAAGAAATTATTTTTTAGAAAACTTACTTTATTTCTCAACATAGTCTCCTTCCTTGGCTATACACTTGACCCAGCGAGTTTCCAATTTTTTCAACCCTAAAAAAATAGGTTTTTCAAACTCTGCAAAATACTCCGTCACGGCCTGGATCACTTCTTCATGTGAAGAAAATTTCTTTCCACCAAGCCAAATTTTCAAGTTCGAGAACAAGAAGAAGTCACATGGTGCTAGATCTGGTGAATAGGGTGGATGATAAACCAATTCCAATTTCAACTCGTACCCTTTCGCCACTCAGACTTCTGCTGTGTGCGCTGGCGCATTGTCCTGGTGAAACAGCACTTTCTTGCGCGCCAATCTTGGCCGTTTTTCAATCACCAGCCGTTTCAAACAATCTAACAGAACAGTATATTAGAGCCCAGTTATGGCTGTGCCTCTTCCAAGAAATCTATGAATATTATACCCTGAGAATCCCAAAAGACAGTGGCCATCATCATCTTTCCAACTGACAAAACAGTCTTCACCTTTTTCGGTGAACTTTCAGCTTTTGTTCACTGTTTTGATTGTTTTTTGGTCTATGGAGTGTAATGTAGTTATGAATCTTTGCAAAAAATCATGGAGTTACGCCTAAACATTGCTAGATTCTGCGTTGCAATGATTTTTCCGAACCCATTTTTGGTCCAATGTCAACATTCGCGATACCCAAAGCGCACAAAGCTTTTTAATGGTCAGTATTTCGTGGAGAATTGAAATGTACTCGTTCATTTGAGAAGCCTACGGCACTTTTAGTCTGCGATCTTTCATTACGATATTGTGAAATTTTTCGATTTTTTCCTGAGTGGTGACAATTGGACGGCCGAAGCGCGTTTCATCTGTGCTTCTGCGACCTCGTTTAAACTCATTAATCCAGAAGTAAATGGTCTGACTACAAATCTAACAGTACAGAAGACTGCCAACATACGCCTGGCATACGTTTAAAACTTTTAGGAATATCTTTGAAAGGATCATGTTTACGAATAAGGGTACTAAAGTGAAACAATTCCCGCTCTTTCATAAACATTTACCAGACTTATCGAGCAACCCTCGTATCTTTACCCGATTGATGAAACCATCCCAATGAACACTACGCTCTCTTACTATATAAACTACTATTATATCCTATTTAAATTTAATCTTAATTCAATTCAATTGTAAAATTTTATACGGAGAGTTTCAGAAAATAGATGCAATTTATTAAGTTTTATTAAATTTGTTCTCAGTGGATATACGAAATCCCTACTTATTACGAAATATTATAATAAAATAACGTACGACGATAATTAGATCATACAAATTACGTTAGTCACCAAATTTATTTGTTAATTAATTAATTGTATAAAAATCTTTTTTATTTTATAATTTTCCTCTTCTTCCCTATCTTGATTTTGGTTGAACCTATGCTTTAATAGCATCGGGAGTGTTACTATTGATCTCAAATATCCGGAAAACTATCGATTTGACTGTAATATCGGTAATTTTGATATATTACTTATGTAAGCCTCATAACTCTCACCCCCACCAAGCTTTATCTCATATTGCAAGTAAGATGAGTACCAAGTTTAGTTGAAATTGCTGCATACGTTCCAGAGATATGATCAAACACACACACATGCTTACGGAAATACGATATATATATATATATATATATATATATATATATATATATATTGTAATGCCTTGGAGGAAAGGCATTGTTTCTGATAAATGGTCTGGACTGCGAAGGGACAGTTTGTAATGTTTACTTAGGATTGGTATTGAGAATTCAGCGCAAGACATCTGCGGGTGGCCTGTCGCAAGATAAATCTGTTAAGGCAGGCATTGTTTCTGATTAATGGCCTGTACAGTTTAAGGGACGGTTTGTAATGTTGTTTACTTAGGATCGAGGGGCAGTTTGGGCGGTCTGAAGAATTTAGAACAGCGCACGTGTGAGTGCGGGGGTGAGAATACAAGTTCAAAGTAATTGAGGGTGCAAAGACAAATTAGACCTGTCTCGATGGTCGGCTTTGGGACAAGACAGAGTAGCGAGCTACTTGATAAATACGGAACTGCAACTGCAGAATGTAAATCTCGGGATAATGGAGGAAACTGTCAACGAGCAATTGCGACGTAGTTTTGGAACAAAGGAAAAAGGAAGGGACTGGAATATATAAAGGGAAGATAAGATTTTCGGAAGTTAGTTAGAGTGGGAGAGGGGGCTGTGAGCACCGAAGTTGAGTTTTGGAGTCAGGAGGGGAGTGAGAGTTGTAGAGGCGTACGGCGAGCACCGAGAATGGAGAAATTTTGCAGCCTGCGAGAGAAATAGCAAAATTATTCAACGATAAACATTTTTGTATGCAGAAGTCTAATCTGTTATAATATCAAAATTTGACCACTGTCTTCGATGGTAGGAGACCAGGACACTGCATCCAGCGTCGAGTAGTTTCACCACGAGCAAGTGAGATGTCCTTCACGAACGGAGAACCAGCTTTCATCAAACCAACAGTGTGTGTTAGTCAGTGTTTAAACGTCCAGTCTATAAAGTGTGTGTGTATGAACGAGCCAAATTTTCCTGAGTAATCGTAAGTTGAAATTTCATGGTATTAATATGTGTAAACGGAATTAAAAGATACAGTCAGATATCGTTCTTTTCTTTTGTGTTAATAAGATAAACTCTTTTAAATTTAAAATCAACCTTATAGAATAAGTTCGTCAATAATTAATTGCGTCTATACGATTAAATATTTCTGTTTAATTTAAAGATAAATGTTGGGTTCTTTGATTAAGTTAAATGTTCTGTCCGTTATCAAACCCAGTAAAGACCCATAAGAGAAAGAGATGCTTTTTATAATATTAAATTGTATAATTGCTAAAGTTTCAAGTTTTGATAAATAAAATTTGTTTGTTTGTTAAAATATAATATTTTTATTTCGACATCCCGGTTGAGTATTACAATATATGAACAGATTTGGTTAGGAAAGATATAAGATAGCATGTATCAGTTAAGTCGTCTACGCTGTCTCTCTTTCCTATCCAATATGTTAATTAATTTAAACTTTTCATAGTTTGTTTACATGTTTTATATATATATAGTGACAGAACAGTGTAGTTAGTCACTTTTGTGCTGCGCAAATTAATCTGTTTTAATTCTTTTTCATACGTTCTACTATTTCTCAGGTATTTTATTTGTTTACTGTTGACTGGTGTGCGTGGTGCGGTGCGCCACTGCGTGTATTATGATACTGGGGCAATAGGACCTGTAGGTTGTGCCCGATTCGGACCCACGTGGCCGAATCACCCGATTCGGCGACCGATGAACGGGGCCCCGAGGCGAGCTGGCGAGTGACCCCAAGAAGTAAAATAGAATATAGCGAGAGACCTTGGAGTGAACGTTGGTGTTTGGATTGCTGTTAGAGAAACCTCCACTATACCTCGCCGCTGCCGACCTGATCCCGGCCCGGTCGGACAACCCAATGAGAAGCTGCCAGGACCCTACAGCCCGCCTACGATCATCGCTGGTCGTACGAGCTACAGCCAAGGAGGCCGGAAGACGTCGCTGCGCCTGGTCATCTCGGACGCCTGCTGCCAGCGTGTTGGCGACCCTCGCCAGTTAGCAACGCGTCATCCCGCCACGAGCCAGAGAATGCAGAGAGACAGACGTAACGTAGTAATTTAACGATTTGTTTTGTACTAGTGCTGAAACGAGCCGTTTCTTGATTTTATTTTTGTAACATAATTGCCTTGGGCAAGGTTAAATTGTACTTAACTGGTTGATGAAATTTATAAATTGTAAAGTATCCAGTGTCCCGCACAGTCGAATCTGGTCACGTTCCTCAACGGTTTTCCTCAGTGACTTTTATATGTGTATAAATATAAAATATTTTAGAGTAAAAACTCAAAACTAATGCACAAAAGGGCTTATAAAGTAAGAATTCTTTATACAATCATCGAAAAGAGCGAAATGAAGCTATGAAATTTACGGAAAAATAATAAACTGGAAGACTTGACATGTCATATTCCGTTGAATGCAATCCAAGATTTGAGTGGGTGCTGAAATTTTTTATATCCATAATTGGAGATAATGATTTACAATGATTTTCATAAGATACTGGAGTCGTATTAATGGGGAGGAATCTAGGGTAGTTTCCTGAATGTTCTACTGACTCAGTGTTCTGTTTGTTACCACAATCTTCTAGAACGCTGTACAGAGTTCAGTTCGCCCAACATTTCAATTACCCACACCTTTATGCTCACTGTATATGTCTGCTGCTGTTTTTCCCACAATAATGCATCTTCGAAGTGATCTCTTAACACCTAGACCTACATATTGTGCCTACTGCGTAATTTTATAAAAACCAAACATTTCAGGATAATAACAAATAGGATAGAATGATCTGTGGAATTGTGTTAATGACGGGGACAAGAAACATGAATAATTTTCATATCATACTTAATTTTTATTGACCTCTTACTAATTACTTCAATAATGTTCTCATAACTCTTTCTGTAGGCCGTTCTTAGAACCTCCCATATTCTTTATCCTATTAGTATCAGTTTCGTAGAATTTTTCTGTAATTTAATTAACGAATTCAGAACAAAGTCTTTATCATTTCTATCCTCATATATTTCGTTTATTGTTCCCGGGTTACACTATATATACACTATATATTTATTTAGATTTTAATCTGCCTGTCCATGTACGTTTAATACTCTGAGCGTTCCGGTAATAATTTAACTTGTCATTTTCTGTCTTCAATTACTTTCTACATTGAAGTCGCCTGGGATGCTGGCACGATCCTTAGATTGAAACGAAAGGCAGACGTGATTAAGTGTATATAGCAGAGGAACACCGCCTGGACGTAAAAACCCTAGTAGTAATGGAGGGCTTAGTTTTATTAATAATTTTTTACTTCTATTATCATCGAAGACGTTAATTCGAATTGCGAAAATTGCTAGACGTCCTTAGTCTTCAGCAAAGTACTATTTATTGAGAAAAAGTTTCCTGTGCACCGGCATCAATCAAAGGCCTTGCGGACGGGTTCAGCCGAAAAATTTTCCGTTTATTTGAATGGCAGGTTTAAGAAACATCAAAGAAGAATAAACAGCCCAATCCGCCTGAAAATACAATAACGAGGTTGGCGGTCAGTAAGAATCAGCAATCATGACTTGGTATAGAGGCGACAAATTACATTTGGGTAATCCATGTGGTGACTTCTCGTCTATAATTTCTTAGGAAGGAGGAATGCGGAAGGAAGAACAAGAAAGCCACGGGTTAGCAATGGTCCCACGGCTATAGTTCAAGGATCCAGCTACATGTGATAATGAAAACCCCCAGAAAAACCTGCATTTAGAAGGTCGGGCTATTTATACTTGTCTTCCGATGACTGCGAGAATGCAGCATTACCAACCTCAAGACCCTACCAGATTCAAGGGGTTGCTTTTCGGTTGGTCTGATTGGATCAGCGGACAACTTTTACCGTATTCCCAACGTCTGCGACGATCATAATATACACCCCCTCCCTCCTCCTCTCACCTCCCAAAGCTGACGAAGGTGTAATGTCTTCTAACCTTAATTTAAAATCTGTGGTTTAAAAACTCTGATAGGAATCTCCGACCATCGAAGGAAGGTAGAACCAAGGGCAACCATATCATGTAACACAAAAATCCTCCTCCTTTTGTCATCGCTCATGTTTTTGTCAATAAATAAGACAGAACATAATAATTTTGAATAACTGTAGCGGATGAAACGTTATCACCGTTAATGTACGACTAGTGCACCTTAGATGCTGAATTTGAAGGAAATATACGAGTATTGTGCCATATGACAGCAAAATTTGCTCAGACTTTGAAGATGTGCGACAAGTTACAATTTTTGTGATGTTGACAGAATTCGGGGTCTGAGTTCCTATTACTACAGTATCCATATTTTATTTTTGGAGGTATGCGCAGCGTAACATCTACAGATGGCAGTTGCTAAACTCTGCTAGAGGAAACTTAAACTTCAGGTCTCAGAAGCACATAGGCCCTACAGAAATACTGCTACAGAATTACACCTGGGATAAGTCGTGGTCCTTGTGCAAATCATTTGGCGCCCTTTAAGTGTAACATTGATAAAGGTAAAAAAAATTATACGATAAAGTGTGTAAATTTTATTCTTTAACGTTAGAATTCGTATAGGACTGATATTTACATATTTCATTATAAATATTATTAATAGTGAAATTAAATTACAGTAATTTTTTTTAAATTTATTTATATTATATTTCGTCAATAGCCATAATAATCTTAACTGTTATCATTTTAAAATTTATTTACAGGTGGAGCAATGGCTATAAAAATCATTGTAACCCCATGCGTAACTTAGCAAGAATTTATATGCTGAGTAGAAATTAATTTGGTCGATGTTACGTAAATAACTGGGCCAAACTATATATATTTAATGCATTTCGTAAAATTCCGAAACATTTTTTTTTAGGGCAACAGGCTACCTGAGGGTGATCCACATTGGGCGACTCCCCTTTAATAGCATAGGAAGGGATTTGAAAGAGGGGATGCGGAAGGGTAGAGGAAGGTAGCCAAGGGTTACTAGGGCCCCCGGATTATATATTAAGGATCCTACCCGGCATTCGCCTAAATAAATGCAGGGAAAACCTTAGAAAAACCTGCATCGGGTAGGTCGGGCATTGGGTACTTGTCCCACGCCCTTCCGATAGCGGGAGAGGAGTTTGCTGTGGGGACGCAGCATTCCCTTCTCCGTACCTCGACCAGTTTAGGAGGCAGCTGGCCGACTATTCCAATGGGAATAGCGAACAACTCTTACCGTATGCCCAAGGTCTGCGACCCCGGAACATACACCTCTCAAAACAGGCCGAGGTGCCTCGGCTTGTGGGAACCTTAGTTCAAAAACGGAGAGGAAAAGGCATACCCAAAGGTAGCCCCTTCGTACCTCTCTTGGAGATGGTTAGTTTCGATTTAAAGATGGTGCCCAGTCTTTTGACGGAGTTTACTCTAGAGATAGGTTGATCGTCTAGTTTTAGTGAGATAATTTCTGATTTTTTTTGTTTGAGATATATATGACATTGAGGTGATGTAGGGCTCATTGCATGTTCAATTGTGTATTATCTTTACTTTTCCCTTGCATAATATTACGATGTCGTCCGCGAATAATAATTATTCCTTACAAATTATAACAATGAAGGAGAACATGTCTACAGCCGGGGTAGGGGGGATCCTTCTAATAAATAGAAGTAAAAATCATTACTGTATTTTAATTTGACTGATAAGCAAGTATTGTTAATAAGTATAATGAAGAATTTAATATTTTTATGGAAAATTATGTATTTATTTATTTTGGTCGTTTTGGATTTACTAATTTTCATAACCGTGGCGCTTGTTCGTCGTCTCTGTTAGTTTTGAGGAGGAACTTGGTATCACTAAAAGCAAACATACTCATTCCAGTTTTCTTGCTGCGTCCTAAGCTGAGGCGTTGCTATCAGGGATCAGTCAATATTTAAAGGCCTCCAATTGTAAGTAGACGATGGACTCGAGTGTGGTGAGGAGTTACTTAGTGCAGCTGTATCGCGTGATTTGCTGTCGACGAGAGGAACGACGCTATCCGCAGATCCGGTACGACGACGTCGAGATCCAAGGGCTGCTGGACGCCGCGTGGAGGGCACAGCACATCATGCAGAAAACGTTTCCTCCCTCGCCACCCTCTCAAAAGGTGGAACGATTGCCCTCCTTCATTTTCGCCTACGATTGGTGACACGTAGACAAGTGATCGAGTAACTGTATTGTTGACAACAGGAATGACTAAACTGCTTAATGACTAGCAGGGAACTTCCATGGAACAATGAATTTTATTTCGGTTAAACGAAGAATGCATATGAGAAACTAGTTCTGTTTAAATAATTATAAAGTAAAGACGAATTAATTAGTTCTGATAATACATTATGCCTAATTGTATTTATTTAACAGATTCATGTTATCTTCGTTTACCAACATCGTTACAACATTTTTGGAATTATGGGAATGAATATTCTGCGAAATCTGACGAGATACCGGGATTAAAATCCACAAAATAATTGAGGAAACCATGCTTTTTAATTACCTATGACCGCCATCGAAACATCGAGGACTTCTCATGAACTTGGCCTGTCGGAATCCCTAGAACTTCAGATGCACAGGGAAAATCTTCACTCAGCAGCGCACACGGTTCATTTCTCCACTTACCATTTTCCTCTATATTTGTCTGCCTATGATTTATGAAAGACAACGCATCCTGTAACAACTGAAATAAAAAAATATATAATTTTTATTCCATAAATTCTTCCATTATATATAAAGATAATGGATACTTTAAACTAGTAAATTTAGTTTTGAACGGAAACAAGATTTGCCATGCATATAAAATTCTCTAAGTATTTTATAAGTTTGTATTTTTTTTTTCGCTAAACCCAATAGCAAGTTCCTAAAACGGTCCTATCAGTACGTATTTAAAATACATTTAAAATGAATCATTGAAATGTAAGAACAAGAAGACGTGTGTTAAAATTAATTTATAGCACATTAGCGTTTAGTGTATGGAAACAAAGTGATTGTGGTAATGTAATTCTTCGATATTTATTTAATGTAATAAAATTTCTGCATAATTCATATTTTTAATGCTCCAGATTTAATATTTTGAAAGAGGTATAGAATCAATTGATTGAGAATTTTCGTTTTCTAAATAATTGATAAATTTAAGATGACGTTTCATCCAGAATATGTGCCAAGAGCGAGTGTTAGGAATGTTTAGTCAGCTATTAGAACAATAAAGTCTCTTATCGCATTGCGGTCGTTAACTTATTTTTCCACGTCATGCAATGCAATAGCACTACATTGTCGCGTAATCTCGTTGTCAATATTTGCTGTAGGGATTGGAAGTGAAACTCTGCTCTACAATGTTAAGTTTCCAGTTATTTATATAAAATAATTTACTATGCACAATACGGAATACAAATCGACATTATTAGGGCCGCACATGCTTAGTTTGTTTCACCTACTATTTTGTACTGAAAAATTAATAATCACCATTTCACGTGTCATGTGGGATGATTGAAAAATAAACTCTTGCTATTGAAACAATGCTCTTTGTGTTTTCAGACCTTCGCATACTTTTGTCGTTTTGGCCGTCACAACTACCACAACTCATGTACATATTTGAAAAATGTGCAAAGGAAATATTTTAATACACATCAAAACTAAGGAACGTAGGTTTTCCCGGTGTAGTTGCTGGATGAAGTTTTCTCGGGATTCCAACCGGGTAGCGTAGTTTTGTAAACACGTTTCGATGGCCTGCACCGCCATCTTCTTCAGGTGAAGTGCTTCTTCAGAAGAAGATGGCGGTGCAAGGCAATCGAAACGTTGTGTTTCGAAACTACGCTACACGGTTGGAATTCCCTGAAAACTTCATACATCAAAACTATTAAAAAATTAGATGTACAAATATTTCTTGATTTTTACTATCTCATACTGCGGTTAATGTGAATAAAAATCGCAAAGCTTTTAATTAAATTCACCTGTGAGACAAAAATTA
This sequence comes from Zhengitettix transpicula, assembly GCA_037074705.1. NCBI lineage: Eukaryota > Metazoa > Arthropoda > Insecta > Orthoptera > Tetrigidae > Zhengitettix > Zhengitettix transpicula. The sequence goes on along the minus strand of CM073590.1, from coordinate 26,862,558 downwards.
AAATCTTAATCATTCGGAAATTCAGAATCTATTTTGCACATTCAAGGTAATTTAACTAACCTTCACGTGAGAAAAAAATTTGCACTGCGAATGTTGAAATAGTCGTCAATTTGCACCTCTTAGCAGAATGCATGACGTACAGTTCAGGTGAAAGTTCTGACGCGTGATGTATTTCGCTGAAGAACAATGCATTAAACGTGAAAACAGCTGCGCCCGAGTTGCAAACGGAATTTATTATATCTGCCCTCTCGAGCCTTGAATTGTTAAAATTCCATACAGTGTAATATAATGCATACTTTATGAGTCATATAACTCGTAGTCGGTTGGATAAACTGCTGGGATTGAGTCAAAAGTACAGTATTAATAAACTGTGCCGCTTAGGTTAATGTGTAACGAAGTGTCCTTTGTATAATAAACTACAGCCACAACGCGAGGAATATAAAAGTAGAAGTTTCCAAGTGAGTTAAATTTATTCCCGCGGCAATTGAAGTTGTACAATTCGATATTTACCGCGGCTAAACAAACACTTTGTTTAATTTAACATAAGTTTACTGTAGAACTGCATATTCTGTACTCTAGTCTATGGGGAATTTTCCAATTGTTTCGTTCCTTAAACAATAATAACCTAGGAATAGAGGGAACCGACTGGGCATTGCGGAGAAAAATCTTGGAACACCTTAAACAGGTACGTGTATCGTAGATGTATTAATGGTAAACAAACAGAAAAAAATTATTCTTTTTCATGCTAATTTCACGAGTTATTAAAGTAAATAACGCAAAACCTTTCAGAATGCAAGTGAAATAAGTAACAAGAATTTAGGCTTATTTTGATACATGCCTGCAGCAAACAGTGATCTGTTCGACTTCACCTAAAATATTTAAACTAATGTCTAAAAGAAGATCAGGAGTCATAAAATTCATTAAACTGAAATAGATAGAAATAAACTATTTATTTCAGCTAAAATTATAGTGAGTATTTATCATCAAAGTAAATTTCTGAAATATGAATTAAATGATGAGAACAAAAGAAACGTTACGTTGAAATATTAATTCCCTGCCAATTGAAACTAATCTATTGCATTAGAATTTTTTTATTGACATATTCACTTGCTTTGTAATTGCACAGAGAACATTAATATCTACATCTTCCGTTTATCTGTCTTTATGATATAAGATACTCCCGTAATTAAAATAAATTTAAAATAATTAACTTAGTTTTAGGTAAATAATTTTTTTTAACCAAATTGGGTAATTCAATTTCAAATTAATCAAGGCTCAATGTCAAAAATCTCCAAATTAAATAAAATATCAGATAAAAATAACGCGAAAACAAGCTAGAATGGCGTCGAATCCCGGGTTTCGTTTGTCGCAGAGTTTAATTCTGACAGTCAATTTGCCAGTTAAATTGTAGTTCAGCCTCTAGGAGTGGATTCAAAGTATCGCGTACAATCTTAAACAAGTAACGTAAATTCTAACAAATTTTATTTACGACACTCACGACCTAGGAACAAGCAGTGTTTTGGTAAAACACTCGTAGCATCGATATGGGTGGGGATGGAAAAGCTGGCAGTTTATAGACATTTTAAATCATTAATTATTAGCGTCATATAAGTACCACAAGAATTTTTTATAATACTTGGGTACGGAGAGTATTTTTGACTCTTAAGGTACCGAAATTTAACTTATAAGATACTGGGAGATTTTTCGTCCCGCTTAAGGTTCCGGTAGTATTTTTTTACTCTTTTAAGGTTCCGTGAGTATTTTTAATTGCCTTAATGTAGCAGGAGTCTTTCTGACTTCCTAAAAGTAATGGGATTATTTTTGAATTTCTAAAGGTACCGGGAGTATTTGACTGTCTTAAGGAAGTGGCAGAGTTTTTGAGTCATTAGGGAACCGTGATTATTATACACACTCTTAGGGTACTGACAGTTTTATAAATCTCTTAAGGTATCGGGAGTATTTTATACATTACTAGCTGGGTGCCCGGCGTTGCCCGTGACGTCAATTATCTATAACCATCCATAAGACTCCAATTTTGGTTACTTTTGCGCTATTTTTATGTAAAGCTCCTCGAACCCTATCCCTAAATGTGCAAATCCTCCCATGCCGAAGGGGGATGAAGTCATTGACTAAATATATCGGCCGTTTTTACATGTTAGAAGATGACCACACCCACAAATATGCGATAATGAAAAAGAATGTATTCCACGCAAAAATCGGCTGATTACATTGTCTGAAAATTTATTCCCTCGCCCAACATCTCCCAAACCCGTCGCGTTACCCAGGTTGTCACAATTAGATTCAGCGACATTCATAGGCTCTTAATTGATTCGAATCTCGGTTGTTTTTGCGGGTTTTTATTTAACGTACCTCCACCCCACCCCTAAGCTTGCTCCACTCACAGGGGTTAAATTATACACAAACAACATCGGTATAAATACTATCAATGTAATTAACCCCAGGAAATAATTATCGCAAATATCGACCGTTTAACATGTTTGAAATTTTCCACCCCCGACCACTCCCGCTTCGGGGACTTAAACGGTCAAGTTTAATGTCATAATTAAACTCAGTGACAATCCTGAAAGTTTCTGGTTTATTTTTATGTAATGCTACTTCCACGCCGACCCTTAAGGGTGCACCCTTCCGAGTCCGAAAGGGGTTGAAATTATACACAGAGAACATGTAGGGAAATGTTATTAATCTAATTCATCCCGAAATATATTTTAATTGACGCAAAAAACCGCCGGTCAACTCATCCCAACCCAGCCGATACCCGCGCGTTGTCCAGATTGTCATAAATAAATTCAGCAACATCCATTACCTTCGATTTGACTCGAATCTCGGTTGTTTTCCCGTTATTTTCAAGGAAATCCCCTCCAGCCCCACCCCTATCATGCCTACAAACAACATCGGTAGAAATACTATCAACGTCAATGGTTCCGGCATTTATTTATTCCACACTAATATCGATGATTTAACATGTTAGAAAATTTCCATCCAATCCACTCCCGCCCCTCGGGGCTAAATGGCCAATTTGATGTTATAATTGAACTGGATTTGACTCCAATCTCGGTTGTATTCGCGTTATTTTATTGCAGCGTTCCTCCACCCAACACCTAAAAGTGCTCTACTGATAATCCCGACCCTCTTCTTGGGGGTGGTAGACGCGTCTCACCCCAACAGTCGGTAGAAACATTATTAATATCTGTGACCCCAAAAACTATTTATCCGACTGAAATATCGACTGTTTTAGCATGTTTAAATATTTCCACCCGCTTCTGGGGGTGGTAGACGCGTCTCACCCCGACAGTGTTTGTTTCCTGGTCGCAAAGAACACGTGTACGAAATTTGGTGAAATTTTCTCCAGCGGTGTAGATTTGTATAACGAACATACAAATATACAAACATACAAATATACAAACATACATATATACAAACATACAAACATACATACATACATACACTCATTTTTATTTATAAGAAGATTAAGTGTAAGAATTATTTATATTAAGTTCTTTCGTTCTGGTAGAAAAGGGATTATTAATGGATTGATTTATATGGTTTAGGATTTTGAGAACAATTGTTCTAATAATGTAGATTACGTGGATAATATTTTCATTGAAGTTGTAGTAAACTAAATTATAAACTATGTTAGCATGTAGAGTTTTTATTACATGTATTTGTCCGTGATTATTTGTTGCTTTATTTCTTCTCAATAATACAACTTCAATTACGGAATAAATGTAAAATTATGTTTATAACAATTTATAATATAAAAACTTTTTAAAGAGTATAAAAAGCAATGGTTCTGAAACACTTTTATTTTTGATTAAACGTCGTTATTAATGGAAACAACATCGGTTAAAATAGTATGAACAACACCACCCCTAAATCTGCTACTTTCCCGTGGAGGAAAGGGTTGAATTTTTACTCATATCACATCGGTAGAAACACTATAAATCTAGTTTACCCATAAACACATAACATTTTGGCAGTTTTAGAATAATAGACAATTCTCACCCCCAGCCCTAAGCAAGCTCACCACTAATGACTAAAGGGATTTATATTTTCAACAACATCCGTTGAAATAGTATTCACGTAATTCTCCTCCAAGAATGCGCAAGAACTGACTATTTATCTTCCCTTCCAACCCCCACCCTTTCGGGTTAAATGGGCAATTAAAAATATTTATCCGAAGTAAACTCACTAACATCCATAACCTTCGATTTGACTCAAAACTCGGTTGTATTCGCGTTATTTTTCTGTAAAACAACTCCACCCCAAACCCTAATGGTGCCCTTTTCCCAGGGTGTAGGAGATGAATATTATATTCAGATAACATCGGTAGAAACACAATCAATATCTTTGACCCCGAAAATATTTATCCAAATCTAATACCTGCTGTTTTAGCATGTTTAAGTATTTCAACATCCGTCCACCCCCGCTTCTGGGGTTGGTAGACGCGTCTCACCCCGACAGTGTTGTTTTCCTGGTCGCAAAGAACACGTGTACGAAATTTGGTGAAATTTGATCCACCGGTATAGATTTGTATTCTCCACCCCAAACCCCGGTGTAGATTTGTATAACGAACATACAAACATACAAACAAACAAACATACAAACATACAAACACTCTTTTTTATTTATAAGATTAGGGTACCGGGAGTACTTTAGACTTTCTTTAGGTTACGAGAGTCTTTCCGACTCTTAACGTAACGGGAGTGTTATAGTCTCTCTCAATGCTCCGGGAGAATATTTTATTCTCTTAGGACAACGAAATATTTTTGACTGTCTAAATATTTCTTGACGCACACTAAGGTTCAGTTAGTCATCATACCGGTTATGATAAAACTAACATTCCGTCAGCAATAGGTACCAGATCAATGCCGATTAAAACACGTATCGGACAATATATTAAAGATGAATTAAATACATTTTATATAAATAAATTCACCGGAAACACTGAGCACCCAGGTAGTTACAAAATAAAACGTTGTTTGGTTTACCAACACAATTTTGTGGGATAAATCATTTCGTACAATTAAAAAATTATACTGCTAATACATGTGTAAATAAGTACAAATTTATCAAATTAACTGAAAAATGAAGTGACAAAATAAATAGCACGCAACGTTTCTGTAATCCTTGTTCATTTCATAAGGTGATTCAAAAACGTAAGTGCCGCACGAACGACACGTCGCAGGCACCATTTGAACGCGGAAACGTTTCTATAAAATGTTTATAAATTCTTGTTTCCTATTACATGCGATGTAAACCAACCAAATGCTTTATCAGTCAATATGAAACAAATTAATGAATTAACAAAAGCTCTTTTTGCATTTTTATCATGCTTAAGTAGAAATTTGTAAAATCTAAATTACCCAGCATTTATTTTATGGGAAAGAGTCTTTTTTCATGGTTTACATGTTTCAGATTTTACTCCCCAAGCATCTAATGCGGAATAAAGGCCACTAAAATAGGCAGTTGTCGGTCGCGGAAAGCATTAAAGTTATCCAACTTTTAACTAGTGCCCAGCCGTGATAAAGTATTGAAAGAATGTATAGAATAGATAGGTATAATGATTAATTGTCGATACGTACTTTGCGCCTAACTTCAAAATTTCGCATTTTGCTGGTTCATGTTGCACACAATTGGAAACACCGCTGTTTATAACTTGTTCGTAAAATTGCAACCGCTATGGATAGTAATGACTTACGTAAAGTCAGACTTTTAAGTCTCGATGACTTCTTTAGTTAAATTTTGAGCTTATTTGCAGACCTATTAGCATTATGATTATTTTAATTGCACCAATGGATTTATAACTCAAAATTGATAGGCCAAACATAATTTTTAGACTGTGCTGATTACAGTCACGTGTAATCAAAGTTGGTATTTATGCAGCGAGTTACGACCATGGGCTATAACTTGTGAAACGTAGCTATATTGTTTTCCTAGAAAAATAATGCTTTTCCGGTAAGGTAATATTTATGCATAAGTCTTTAAGAATTCAAACACGAAGATATCAGCGCTATTCAAGGAAACGGTGTTTGATTTCTCCATTGACCAGGGTGCAAACCCGAGTACTTTTTACGTATATTTTGGTCATTTTTGTTTGATATCACAGACTATTATTTTTGAGAAATTTTATGGAATCTGGTGATTTAGACTGAGAGTCTTTCTTGGTTGGAAGACCATGGTGCAGATTTGTAAAGGACTGCAAGTTACTGCGCTATAATTAACGATGGTGACGGGCAAGGAAAAGTGAAGCCCCATAGGATGCCCTTGTAGCATTCCTCGTTACATCAATTTCTAGGAACTCTGCAACTTGTTTTCTTCGCTCTAAGTTTCCAGGCAGATCTTTGATTTGGTGCACAGCTCTGTACTTCTTTATTATTGTCAAGATTATTATTATTAGGACATTCTTATCAAATTGTGCAAGAACAATGCCATCCAAATATTTGTTTTTGGTCAGGCGTCTATAGAAAATTAAGCTGTCACATCGTTGCGCTCTCTTCGTGACATGTGTGAAGATGAGTGTGTGTTTCTGCGGTGCCGACGTCAATTACTTGAAAAATACCTTCTTTTCCAACTAGATACATATCCGTTGTCCCAAATATGGCTAAAAAGGTGAAAAAAAAGTCATAATTTGAAGTCATATGTTTCTTTTGTCTTAATCTAATTGACTTCAAAAACATTACACGGTGAGAATGATCGGATAAGAAATAATATTTACACCAAATATTAATTATAAGTTAGTGAATTCCTTGAAAATTTCTTAAAACTTGATTATCAGTTGATTTACTGGCTAAGGATACAATTTGAATAAGGAAGTTATAAAACAAACAAAAAATTACTTATCTGCTGTTGAATTGCAAAAATGGCATTCTTTGTTTTTCCTTACGATGTGTTATCAAACTTTCCCAACAATTCTTCCCCGACTCGTTTAGGCCAGCTGAAATTTCTAACATGTCTATTTTATGAAGTTCGTATACATTTTATAAGGTTACTAAATAAGCCAAAAATGACAAATCTGTTAATTCGTTTATTTTAAAGTATCATTCGTTACCATTTGAATGGTAATCTTCAATTTGCAAATGGAAATGTTTAACCTATAGTTTCTCTGATTTGCGTCTTCTTTTCCTTCTCCACCTTGCATATGCAAAACATGGAAGAGGGACGCAGATAGAATGTGAGAGAAAGGAGGGAAGTTGGAGTATCAAAGAGCTATTATGTGTCTTTCTCTGCGAGTAACTTACGTATATTATCTGAGAATTTGCATGCCAACTTCGTGAAAAGCAAATAATAAACTAAATACATGAATAAGTTAGACAATACGAAGGATTTCGCGCAAGGTAATCTTGTATTTAATATGATTTTATGGGATGGTTAGTTTAATGTTTCAGAATAATTGTGTATTCTGAATATATCCAGTTACTTCTGACTACATAGTATCTGTATAATTAAACATATAAACATGGAATAAATGGCACAATCTAAATACCGATGTATTAACTCGAAAATTGTATGTTTGTCACTAATATTGCTGTTCGTATGAATGTGGTAATTTTGCGATAATTTCTATACTGTTCATTTAGAAATATGTCGAAAAACGAATAATGTTCATTTCATGACACATTAATGTCAAACGTTGACTAGCCTCCAGAAAAAGTTTTCGTTGTCCTATTTAATACTCGATAAAATTTAGTTATATATTATATATAGTATATTACAGGATATATCCAGAATACACAGGTATGGTGAACATATTAAAATAACAATCCTTGCAAATAAATACAAGATTGCCTTCTGTGACATCCTTCGTATTATCTGTCAATCTTATGAATTTATTTACTTAATAATTAAATTACTAATTAGTAAAAGCTACAAACTTTTTAAATATTTATTTTTAAATTTAAATTTGACTATGAATATTACTTTACATACGCCTCCCTAATTTTCTTTGGAAAAAGTAATTAGACAAATAAAAGAGATGCAATTTTTTAAAAAGGTAAACTAAAGTTTTTATAGTTTAATATATCGTTTTAACCAAAATGCACTCCATATGACAGGCAAGAATTTCTAAATGCAAAGCTCGAGGCTTTACCGGAGTATTTGCAGAAGAAAAAGTTTCCGTCGGAACGTCGCACAGTAATTGATGTTGTACCCGGGTGGAAAACCGATAACTTTTTCATAATTTTTAATTGCAATGTCTCGCTAGTGCCCAGATTGATTCACATATTTTAACTGGTTGCATAAAAATACAGAAAAAGGAAGTCAGAAACTAGTAATTACAAAAGTTAGTTTGGTGGTGTTGATAGTATCTATTTTGCAACTTTGGTATGCATTATTATTTTTCTACGAAAATAAAACCAAGCAAACCCTTAAGTACCTGCTCTTTACTCAATAATTCTGTATAATCGAAAAAGGCAATTACTAAAATATCGAGGATTACGACAAGAGCCGGAAGGTAGCGTGAATCATGATTGAGGCAGAATTACACAATTATTATCCATTACATAGGCTGCCCCTGTAGCAGTTGTTTTTGTTACCAATAGCCTTCAGGCTATACACATCAAATACTGGGATCCAATTCGTAATAATACAAAATTATAATCGAAATTACAACACGTTTTTGCATGAAAGTGAATTTTCTGCTCATTCGATTTTTCATTTTTTTAAGTGGCCATAGATATTTTGTTTTCGACAAACTACCCCGTAAAAAACAAAAAATGATGGCAGCTTCATATAGATGTATTTTGGATGATATTGTTGGTAATATTGTAATGGTGCCCTTTAAAATTTTTTACATTTACATCACAAATTTTATTATCATTAAGCTCCTATTGGGCATTTGCCTGGTGGTAGCTATATCTACAAAAATAACATAATTCAGAAATTGCACAAATACAAATATAACATATATATATATATACTGTAATAAACAAAATAAATTATTATTAAATTTAACTGAAGACAGCCCACGTTGGAGAACAAATTTGTTATAAACAAACTACAAGTTAAAATGAAAGGATTTTAAATGAAAACAGGAATTTAAAATATAACAAACTAATTTAATAAAACAAATTTTATCTCAGTTGAAATTTTACAAGTTGATATTGTTTTACCACGGCTTAAAATTCATGGCAGCCTATCGGGCCTCCAATAAAGATACTTACAAAATGACAATTAAAATCTTACAATGCAAAATATTCCTGACTTAAATAATTATTGTTTTAAATGAAATGATCGAAATTCGAAATCTGACTATAATTATATTTACACATTAGGATACAGTTAATAAAATTCATTTTTGTTTACTTTACCCTTAGCTGTTCATCTGGGCTGGATCTCTCTTTATTTTTTTAAACACATCACAAAACGGCCATATTTCATTGAATTTAAATATGGTTTTAGTTTTCAAACACAAATCACTTTCTGCTCTTAACTGTTGATAACATTGTTTTTTAAACTTTTATAATTGATAATTGCATGAATATGACAATAGACGAAATATTCCAAACTGTCGTATTGATATTCCAAAACCCGGGGACTTTTAATATAACATTTCACTGCTTCCTAAGCATGGTTCCAGGAACTCTGAATACTGACTCCTCAAAGCACACCTTTCGCCATCCTGGTGCAAACAACGCTGAATTATCAAGTTCTGTACGTCTCAGTGCTGTCTGAGGCAACAATGCAACTATAGCAAGCACGCATTACAGGCTCCATATTCTTGTAAACAATCCTTAAACTATAATGAAATGGCCTCATATTTACTCCACCGATAATGACAATAGTAATTTTTTTTTATTAATTACATATTCGTAATTACCACAATACTTTTTTTGTAAAGTTTATTATTATTAACCTGAAAAATAGAAACACGTTCCAACCCCCTTATTTCTTAACACTGTACTTCACGTTTTTTTATATTTATTTTCTCATAAATCACTTCACTCCACTGTTCATCACGCTGACCAGATAGAGATTAATAAGTGTAATAAGAAATATATATATATATATATATTACCTCATGATTATTGTAGTTTTCTTAGCCTACGTCTAAACTGATCAGTGCTATTCGGAAAAGTCGTCAGTAATTCTCCGGGCAATGAATTCCAGTCGCGAATTGATCTATTAACAAATGAGTATATTCATGAATTAAAATTACTTTTAAAAGGCAGGATTACGGGGGACCTTACTTAACGGTAGAAGGAAAATGAGGGACTGCTTGGTTAGATTTCAGAGTAATGGCTTCTCCAAAAATTATGCTTTTCGCAAAGTCAGAAATACCCTTTACGTCAACAGAATTCCCAAAGAGATTATTTCTACCCTTTAGAGAAGAAACAGGAGTGGAGAAATACTTCTGAAAGTCTATCTTAGAATGATTTCTACTCGTCTAAAAGAAGGAAATCATGGGAGCTGGATACTTTGGAAGTGTTAGAAGGTGAACTCCGAATCAGAGAGACTAGTTTTGAGAGAGTAAATGGCTTTGTTTTGTTTCTAAAAGTAAACTTTAAAAATATTGGTGTTAAGTGGTTTATCAGACCACGCATGCGATTTTTTTTGCATAACCAATGTAGACCTACAGACACTGCTACTACGAGTGTCACATATATCTGGTAAAATATTAAAGAAATCAACTTCCAACCAGAAACTCGAAGAACCTGACCAAATGATCGCGTAGAGAATTGACCTGCAGTTAGGTCTCAAGTGGGTATAGTATCAAGGGGCAATTATCGGTGTAATTGCCAATTTGCCAACTGTGTGGAGTTTAATAGATAGTCTGCGAATATCCTTGGAGAAGAGAGTAACATTTACCAAGTTGTAGCTTTCTTTCTTAGGTAAATCCAAATACAAGCTTTTATAAAGCTTTTTTTGTTGTATTTTTCCAATAAATATGTTTTTGATTTATTTTTAAACTTTTCCTTACGTTTTTGTAAATAAAATAATCTTACTGAGCAAAGAAAAATTCATTTATCTTACATTGTAATGAATTATTTTATTGAGCTGGGTATTTTATATTAAAGCAAAAAAAATTATTGACCATTAAAAAAAATTTGTAATAAGTTTATTAAAATAAGCACGAAAAACTCTGATCTCAGGCACCTGTGGATTACGTAGCAGAGATTATCTGACTGCACCAAAAACGTACTGCCTATTCCTGTGTCCTGTTGTCCGCTGTCATTGGAGATTCCGGATTTATCTTTTCTGAATCCTGCAGCTGGATGGAGCGTCTCGGTCCTTGTTCTCCAATATTCAGCGGATGACCTCGTACAACCAGTTGATAAGCAGGTATATTCTCTGTAGGCTTTTGCCCTACTCGGATAAGCATACACTTCGGGATCCAATCACCAAACGTTCTTTCTGCCAACTCTTTCCACGCCCTTCTCAAACTCTCCTTGGCGTCTTTATTTCAAGTGTTCTCCTCAACGTCTTTATTGCAACTCTCCTCCTCAATGTCTTTATTGAAACTGTCCTAAACGTCTTTACTGCAACACTCCTCCTAAACGTCCTCACTGCAACTGTCCTCCTCAACGTCTTTACTGCAACTCTCTTCCCCAACGTCTTTACTGCAACTCTCTTCCCCAACCTCTTTACTGAAAATGTCCTCCTCAACGTCTTTACTGCAACTGTTCTAAAATCTATCCTACTACCCGGAGCTGGACGTTTTCCCGCCCTTAGCGTGACGGGCTTTTGTTGTTCTTAGCCGCCGATTGTACACTATCCTGGTATTAAAATAGCCACGTGCGTCTACCTGAGACGCTACAGGTCGGCGTCTCGAATTGGGAAACAAAAGAATTCTCCAAACTACAGCAAACAACATTTACGATGATAAAGCAAAATTAAAATAAAATACGCGCGTTACAATATATATTTTTACATTAAATCTTTCCCATTCGTATTAGGGTGTCCTCATATCATTTTTCGCCATAATTTGGAGTAATTAATATTATAGTCCCCTAACATTAAAGATCGACACGTTACAGTCTCCAAGTGTATCTGGATTCCCTTACAATACAACAGAGACGAGTTTCTCCATTCCAAGAATAATTTGCATATACTTAATGCTTTCTGTATTCAATGAGAATAAATTAGCTATATAAATCGTCGGTGTTAAAAATTGAATAGCATGTGTTATTTTATAGTTGAGAACTACCCAGAAATATTATATAATGGGTTCATGTATTTTATTATAATTTTAAAGTTTTAGAAGAGTAGAATAACTACAACAAATTTGAGCAGCTGAAAACAGTGAGCTGTGAACAGAGTTTATTTTAGATTCAGGAATACATATCTTCGGCGCTCAGCAATTTCGTTTGACGTGCTGTACTTGGGGTTCCGGTTGACATTTCGGATAGTCAGGCTCCAGTTAGTCATCGACGTGGAGTGTCAAAATTTGTAGAACGTCAAAAGACAACGCTCGGCGATTCAACCAGGTCTTACAGGAAACTGCCTCAAGAACTTCCATTGTCTCTCATTTCTGACTCCAATTTCTTACTCTAATTTAAAACTCACACCTCCATCACCAGATGGTCGCTGTTCTCCCTACAGTCCTCCCTCATCAATCCGACTCCTATATTTCTCACCTTCGGGCTTCGCGTGTTCTATTTCCCACAATTTTTGGTCCATTTACTTCCATCAGTGATGCCCTCGCTCTAGGAGGGTTTCAAAATTCCAGTTTAAGTTTTTAACGGTTTTACAGAGCTTAACTTAGTCTCCGAATTAAGCCGTCAACTTAATGGTCGTATACGCTATTGTCCTAGACACGTTCTGCAGCGACTGACGCGACGTGTTGGTGACCTGTTCATACCTGTTTGATATTGCCTTGTCTCAAACATTCTAAATGTAATACCCGAGTGTTAATATAATAATTATTATAATATCAGGATGGAAAAATCTCGGCAGGACCGGGAATCGAACCAGGGATCCCCGCTTTGTACGCAGGTTCTCTACCACCTTAGTTATAAAAGTCGATTCCAGGTCAGTTACGAAACTTCTCCATTTATTTTATAACATTGGCATATACGGCTGACTTTCATTTAAAAGTTTTCTTCTGTTATGCAATTAGTTTATTGCACCTTTGATAAATTTGAACCAATATCCGTTCTTAATTGAATTCATAAAATTAAGGCACGAATAAATTGATATAGTCAGTTGTAGCGAGTTTGGCTCATACAACTTATATAACGGATGGAGAAGTTCCGCACATGCCATGGAGTCAACTCGGATTGCTCAGACGGTAGACTACGTGCCACAGGGTCCTGGTTTCAATTCGAGATATTTTCATTCTGATCTTTAAATTCAGTTTCCTGATCTAAATGTCCGAGGTTCGTTTGCAATAATAATAATTAATTAATTAATTAAAAAATGGCGCTACAGTATATTTCATTATTGGTGAATAAATTGTACTTTGATATAGCTATTATGGTGCAAACAATCATTTATCTACTACGCAAACTTTTTTCTAACACAAAGCAAATATGAATTGAGATTCAATAATTATCCAAAAATGATTGCTTCTGACTACAGTTGGAAAAAACAGGAGAGTGACATAAAAATAAGGTACAAATTCTCATTATAAATACGTAACGCAAAGATATAGCCATTGTTCTCAGAATTTTGTAACAATTTCAATCTTAGTGCACATATAAATGAGAAAAAGTAGGGAATAACTGAGATTGTAATACAAGCAGAGCGTGTAGTATTTCGAAGAACGTTTAAGTATAAATTACTATCACGTGGGTTAGCACATTTCATCGTCGTTAACGTGCGGAGGGTAATTATCATGTCATTTGCTGGAATTTTATTTGCAAGTCGCCCATCATAATTAACCATGCAACATGAAAAACTATTTTGTTTTATTCTCTGACGTCAATAGTAAATAGTCCATTTATCCTGGACAAAATAGAAAATATATGCTAACGAAAGGCTAGGCAGAATCATAAGGGAACGTCCTGTCAAAGGTAATGCTGCGACGAGAAAAGTTATGTGATGACACAATGCTTCAGATTATTTATTTTTGGGAAAATACAGAAATTCTTTCATGTTATGTAAAGAAGAGGAGACAAAAATATTATTCAGTATGTGGTGTGCAGGACTTTTGTACTTTTTGTTGGCCAAGCTTCAGTTGGCTACAGACGTTTTGATCAGAAAATATTAAATCTTTTATCAGTGACTTGTAGCGAAACCCTAACATCACGAACCTTCATATTTCTGCGCCAAACGCCTTTTATCTTTATACATGTAATTGTCATGATTAGGTATTGTCACATAAAATTTAAAAATAAATTACATACTCAAACTAAGTTAATTCTTCATCAAGTTTCAAGTTCTCCGTAATTTAATTAAGATTCCAATTATGGTACACTTCAAAGCGAAGGATACTGATTAAATTAAAAAACGACCCTTGAACAACTAACCTCCCCACTTCTGCCGCTACCTGCAAGAAATAAATACAAAGGTATATCCTTATAACGCAGTCTTACAATTCTCTATTTATTTGCTATCTTTGTAAAAAATGCTTTTTGGTAATATGATACTTTTAAAATAATTATACCAATCGCGGTGATCTGTGTAGCATACTTATTATTTTAGTGTTGAAATCTTTCCATTCGTTATTAAGACAATATTTTTGCTTTTGAACATACTGTCCATTAAGAAAATAAATAAGTAAATATTGATATGTAACTACACGTTTTAATTATTACTGTATATGTACATTCATACCTTTGCCATCTCACATGTTCTTAATTTTACGAATCTTACTCTAAAACAATTATGGCTAGTGGAAAATCGTAAGTTAGTAGACTTCAAGTAAAATCATTTATATGCAAATAAATATGTATGTTTACCATACTACTTATTTTGCAATATACTATTTATTTTAAAAAGAACAAGAATAGAGATTCATTTCAATATAAACAATTCTCTTTATAAGGACAGTAAGTAAATTCCACGCAAAGATATGAAAACTATCAGTAAAAACTATCTAGTACCCTGGAATATTTGGATAGAAGCGTCCTACAGAATGAAATAAAATGTTACAAAATATAAGACAAATTTTTAATTTTTTTTACGAAATCTCCGATCTACATGTACATTACTAGAACTTCAATAATATAGTTCGTATAAGTATTTTAATTTCAATACAGTAACTAATTTTTATTGTATCATTAAATTATTGTAATAAAATGTTTATAAAACATCAAATTTGTCTGTTGGGAAAAGTAATACTTTCAATTTAAAATACCAATAGCAGTTCTTTTAGTGACTTCCTCATAAAGAACACATTCGGAGACTTACATAATCGTAATTATGTTTTGTTCTCCCGCCCTAATAAACCCTAGGTTAACAAGCATTATTTCGAGTTTCTGAATCTAAAAACTTATTTCTCTTAACATTGGCTTCTATCCCTATTACATTCTTGATAAATTTTTCTGCAACTGAGATAAATATCCTACACAAAAAGCATAATATAGAAATATTTTCAACCATTATACTTGAACCAACTCAAAATATTCATTTGTAGAATTATGCGTATAAATTAATTTGGAAACCTACCCGGAATATCAGAAAGTTTATTACCGCATTGAAACAGAATTAAAACTTTTAATAAAACTTGTAATAACGACAAGCGTGCAAAAATAATAAATTACCATGAAAGAGTGTAAGATTAGTGGAATCGATATCTATGGAAAAATAAATATTATTTCATATTACAAGTGAACAGTTAACTGATGGCAGTTACAATATTATTAAATACACTGATAGATGAAAAATAAAAATAAAACATCTGGAAAAATTCTTCAATATTAAATACCGTCAATACTAGAAAATCTGTTCTACGATTCCTCTGAACTGTACATCACTATGCTATTTATGTGTCCATTATAGTATTACTTTAGCTCTATAACACAGTTCTTGATTGTATAAATTTTTATACAATTCTTAATATATAGCTATTTAACACTAAACTCTCCAATCTCATTATTGAACAATTTCATAACAGGTTGTGAACAGTGAATAGCATGGCCTGTCGAATAAAATTTCTTTTAAATAACCAGTGAAGTGTATAAGCAGTGTGGTAAGAGAGCAGATCTTATAATCTGGTATTTAAACATTTCCCATTGTAAACCTTATATAAAAATTGCGTACCGTCAGATTTCATCAGATTTATCTACATTTCTTTAGATATCTCTGGATTTCAGATTTGTTTATGTTAAAATTTCTTGTAAATTCAATGATTATTTTTGTAACATTTAGGTTTTTATTTGATTTGGTGATAATTGCAAATTACTGTAACTATTACAGGCCGAATAAGCTACCCTGAAGAATTAAGAATTTCATTAAAATTGTAAAAATTTAAAAGTTTATGTACGGAATCCAAACTAAAAAAATTGTATTAAATCTTTAAAAATTATTATAATTCAGATATAAATCCCATTAATTATCCACATCGTGGTGGCATTCTTAGTCTACTATTACAGTTTTTGGCATCATTTCTTTAATTTTTTATCACATTAAGTTGTCACTCCGACGTGAGTTATATTTTATTAAATTGTTTATTACATTAATTGGCTCCAACGTAATGGCATTTTGCTTGATATTTCAATTTGTTAATTACATTAACTTGACGCCGCAACGTGAGTTTTATTTTATTAAATTGTTTATTATATGAATTCCTACCCACAAAATTATATATATATGAATTCCTAACCACAAAAATTGTAGTATAATCTTATTTTTAACGGAATGTTACAATGAGAATTTTAAGGACGACTCACTAATTGATCAATCAAGATACATAACTTAATGCTTTATTTTTTACTGAAGAACTTATTTCGCTTGCCATTCGCCCTGGCTTTTAAAGTTTCCTTTTGGTCCACAAAGAACGAAGATAATCAGACAGTATTGTGGTCGATACAGGCTAATAATAAGCATGCACTTGTGACAAGAAAAAATTAGTAAGTTACGAATACCTTTCTGCTTTTAAAATGAAACGACAGAAAGATTGAAATGTAGGCTTACGTGCTACCATTAATAGAACCGAAAAATTGTATATATATATATATATATATATATATATATATATATATATATAAAATAAAATATTCTCGGTTTACAAGCCGGGTCAATTGTTTATTGAAACACAACTGAGTATCTTCTATTAAATAAATACAGTGGGAATGCCTAAATTATTTTACTACGTTACACGTATATTAATATTCTAAATACTTTCGCAATAATTATATATATATAATTAATATACTAATAATTATAATATTATCGTAATAATGTGAGTTTTGTCAACTGAGTTGTGCAGTTATGTCTCTCTAGCTTCTTGCGTTTTTTCTGCACCTGATACAAGGAACAAGGCTTCCAGAAACGTTGTGTCGTATTTACATTATTACTTCTTTTGTCTTTATTTCGCTATCTTTCTTATTATTATTTTTCAATCAGACGTAAATTTTTCGTGCTAATTTATTTGACATAGTACTTCATGGAATTACAAGAATGTAACATTAAAATATAACAGTAGCGAACATCTCAGGGTTGTTGCATGGGCATCTGAATCGGAATAGAATAGAACATTAAAAATTAAACTCGTACAATGAAGGCGATATGGATATGGGAGAAGTTCTTATATAAAAGTGTATTTTCATTACGCTTTTAACAATAATTTGTTGAAATTAACTGGTCTGAAACATTTTCACTGTCATAGTATCCCAAATTAACGGTAAATTAGTTTTCCATGTAAAATCATAGACTATTTAAGATGGAAGTGCAAAGATGAAATTGAGCAGCGTCTACACACTCTTGAAAATTATTATTATGTATGGTATCTCTATTTTCTTGAAATCAATTCCACATTTTGCGGTTCTTGCACCAAATTTGTCAGAAGAAAATTGGTTATCATTCAAACAGAATTGTATATTGAATATCTGATCTAATTTTTTGGTTTCTTAAATATTTTAAGAATGATTTTTTGGCAATATAATTGGAATAGGCAAAAAAAAATTACAGATAAGCGAAAATTCTTACTGACGTGCCTCGATTTTATATAAGACGAATTAATTTATATTTAATTGTTTCTCTAAGTTTATGAGCAACCGGAAATTTATAATTTCCTGCCAATTAGTTTTCTGTTCCTGAACATCAGAACCTCAGTAATTTTTCAGTATTTACAATCCAAATAAAAGACTGCTATGAGAATTAATACCGAGATAGTTCAAGTCGCTATTCAGATTTATTCAAGATAATTTAGTGTTTAGTGATGACATTAAAAAAATAAATATATATGCATTTTCAAACACCATTCGTGTTTTTTGACGTCCGATTGAGGATACAACTTCTTTTCTAAGGGCTTCCTGGTCGCAATCGTGTCTACCATTCCGTCCGCAGTAAAAAAAACCATTAAAAAGGAATTCCACATAAAGCGTGCTTTTAGTTGGGCAGCTTCAACTTAAATAATATACCAGGAGCCTAACAATCGATCCGTGTGGAAAAAAGGTAGAAGCAATCGATGCGGAAAGGGCAGATGTGGCTGTTTGGCTTCTGTTATTAAACGGCGATTTTCTATTGTATTACGTAAAGCTTATTCTATAAGCCTTACAGAGAAACCAGCCTTCCATGGTGTCGGGAATTGTTTATCTATAATTATGTAGTTTAAATAAAGTTGTATTTTTACTAATATTCTAATGTCATAATATTATATTGAAACTTATTTTATGGCATTATACCTAATTCCATGGTATAATTATTTGAATAGATATGGGAAATATGTGAAAATTTTGTTCTTGATTGAATTTGTTTTATTTTAATATATATTGTTATGCACCTAGTGTATTGCGTTACTGGATAGTTCGCTTTAGTTTCGTCCAGAAAGTAATAAATGCCTTATTAATAATCATAATACTATAGATATTGTAAACAGGAAACAAAAATATAACTTTTTTTTAACTATTGCGACTTAAGGTTCCATAGTTTCTGCAGCGGTCCAGCGTACCTCACCGTGCTGTTTAGAACACTGCCACGCCGTTCCATGCTTCTTTCTTCAATTTTTATCGAGACCTACACGATGTTAGACGATTGAAGCACCTCTTGGCGTCGGTGTCACTGCTTTGTACTGATGAATGCCTGCAGAGGAGGTGATTAATGATGGAAACTGCGAACAGAGCAGCGTACCTATGTGAGCCAAGGGCACTCGATTCTGATTACGCACTACTTGGCACACGACCAACAGCAGGTAGGTCTCCAAAATAGCAATTACGCGTCTATACCTTATACGCAATATGTTACAAATATAGATTCTTAAATATCACTAGGTCGAAGAGAAAGATTTGAATTCATTTCTTTCATCCTCATTTTTAATTAATTTCAATTTAAAAAAATAAAATGAAACATACGCACAAAAACAGGTACCATGTTGGAACTGCTCGTATTTGCTTTTACACGTATCTCTAGTGACGTGCTTATTATTCATAAACTTTTAAACCGTATTTTTCTTCTTCTACTGTAGTTTTTGGAACAATTCTACCTGTCTAACTTTGGAAAATTGTGCATAGCCTCAATCTTGCCCCATGCGTATCATGAATCTATGATTTTATCCCGTTATTTAATTACACTCATATCTGACTTATATTTCATAGTGTTTTCGTAAAGTGAAGAATTATTGTGAAATTCAATAAATGCGATTTCGAAAGTCATTCAAAAACTTTTAACACTGTTCATATTATTGCTTGAGCCGTAGATGCTTCTGAATTCCGTTGGCTTGATTCCAGAGGGCCTTCTACTCGATTTGTTTATACTGTTGAGAATACTTTTCAAACCAAGGTCATGTGTCATGTTGGGCTATAACATTCTGCTCCATTTCTTTAGCACTTTTACCTCAGTACTACTGTGTATATATCTGTTAGTAGTTTTGTCAGGTCTCTTCTGCTATTTACTGTAAACCCACCTTCATATATTTCCATAAGACTAAAAAATACGCCAATTTAGAACCTTATAAATTACGTATCATAGAGAATTACCAAATAAAAGTTTCATATATATTCTGTTAAATGTTATTATTTAACTACAATCTGTAAATTTTAAAGATGCTTTCGACCATTTAGAGGTCATAGTCACCTATAAAGTAAGGAAAACATGGT
Organism: Zhengitettix transpicula; assembly: GCA_037074705.1. Lineage (NCBI taxonomy): Eukaryota > Metazoa > Arthropoda > Insecta > Orthoptera > Tetrigidae > Zhengitettix > Zhengitettix transpicula. The sequence goes on along the minus strand of CM073590.1, from coordinate 26,842,402 downwards.
ACAAAATGTGTTATATGTGCAAAAAACAATTATTATTTTAAACATGAAAGAGATTGCTTTTAACCATGTGTTTTTTCCCCTTGTAGCGGTCAGCGTCATTGCCTCGCATCACAAATATCACGTGTTCGAATCCCGGAATTGGTATGAATGTTTGTGCTCGTCATGATCGCAAAAACTGGGTTTAAGACTGAAGGAGAATCGAATAACTGACCACGTGTTACTCCTAAATATAGAATGTGTCATATAAAGATAGTTTGACAGTCGTTCTGGTAGGCCAAGATCCTAAATGGGATGTATGAGCCAAGGGGATTGAGAGTTTCTTTACCTTACAGATGACTAAATGGTCTAAATTTTGTTTAAATTTTACAGATGGTTAAATTATAACATTTATTTGTATGTATGTGCACCTTTTATTTGGTAAATCAACATTATAACACATATATTCTAAGGTTGTTTTAGTGACGGTATTTTTATTTTTTATCTTCAGAGATTCGTAAATTAGGTATTTAATTTAGTTACAAATTAATGTTATTAGGCCTATGTTTTGATTATTATCATTGGCTCTACAGTGGGTCTTGGCCTACCAGCACGGCTGCCAGACTGTCTTCTTTTATTACACATTTTGGAGTTAGGTGAGTCACGTGGTCAGAACATCGATTCTCCTGCAGTCTTATCCCCAGTTTTCACGAGCATGACCAGCATAAACATCCATGCCCATGCCGTGATTCGAAACCGGAATTTTGTTATGCGAGACGGTCATGCTGACCACAACACCACAACGGTTTCAAATTTAATCTAAATTTTTTATTTAAGATTATTAAAATTATAAATTACCATTTATTGCAAGTACTCATATTCTCTCGCGGATACATTGGCATAAACCGCATATGTTCGGGGATGTCGCAGACCTCGGGCATACGGTAAGAGTTGTCCTCTATTCCTATAGGAATAGTCGGCCATCTACTTCCTATACCTAAACTGGTCAAGGCACGGAGAGGGGAATGCTGTGACCCAACAGCAAACCCCTATTCCGTCATCGGAACGGCGTGCCCGACCTACCTGATTCAGGTTTTCTAGGGTTTGTCCTGCATCACTTTATTCGAATTCCCGGGTAGGATCCTTCAACTATAGCCTTGGCTACCTTGGCTACTATAGCCTTGGCTACCTTCCTCTAACCTTCCGCATTCCTCTTTTCAAATCCCTTCCTATGCTATTAAAGAGGAGTTGCCACCCTGAGTAACCCTCATGTAGGCTGTTACTCTAAAATAAAACATTAAAAAGTCGTGTCTGTTGAACCTGTTCTGAGTCTGCATCTCCAAAGTAGTCTCGATTACTCTTCGCAACCATATACTTCGCCTAGAAGATGGAGACAGAGTTTGTGGTCGTCGAAACGTCACGTTTTAATCTCAACTGGCACCCGTGTAAAAGCCGAAATCTCTTTCTGTTTATACTCTAAAGTTAATTTTATACTTCAATAAAACTTTCTCATGCTAATTATTTTAAAACGTCGTGTGATCTTTCAGTAATCCAGTTTATAACTTCACAAGTCCCTCTCTCCATCTCCATCATAAAACTTCAACATTTCTTCCATTTAATAATTTAAGTTAGACGACAGTTATAATTTTATGTCGCAGACTCTGACAACAATCCTTCCCTGCGTAATTAAAAGCAATAACTATTCATAATATATGTTAATGCGTCTTGACCTTCGTTAGTTCCTAATACGCATTTTATAATAATAAAGGCATTTAATATTAGTTTTCCTTACAATACGAATCTATCACATGACGTTTATAAAACATTGTATATGTGATATCTCTGCAGCATACATTTTTGACGCATTCTTTTAATTCTTACCCCTCCTTATGCGTTTATTTCTTTTTGTGAGTTAGGCATCAACCATAAGACGATCACAAGATTTCTTCCTGTTTCATTTGTCTCTCATTTTTTTCTTCAGTTATTTTTCAAGAGTCGCTTCATGTTCCTATTCTAAATATTCTGCAACAAAGCTGAAATTGTAGAAAATCGGTTCTGTGTAAATTGAATGTGGCATTGAAAGAGGTATTTGAGTAATTTTAACAAAATAGTAAAATTCTTTTCAAAAACATAATTTCCATTGGACTCAAAACATATGGTCCAGCAAGTTACAATTTCTTCCGACGTGAGCATAATACATGTTTACAGCATAGATAAACTTTTCTCTCGACCATAATGACTTCATGTTTATCCAATTTTGATTATAAAACCCATGAAAAATACATATGAGCCCAGATATGAGAAGTACGGTGGGCAATGGACTGTTTCCATCATGACAGTCGTTGAATGAGGGGATTGCCTAAGTGCGTCCTTATTTTCATCTCCCTACTTTTCACGTTAACAGACAATCATTGTTTTCCCTTTTTACGTAGTTACCCTGTGCGTGCCAAAAACAGTTTCCCACAGTTAGCCTATAAATCGGTAGATTTTACCACAGAATTTCGTTCGACTTGAAGTGTAATAATGTCTGGAGGGTATTGGTGGTTAACTTCCTACATATCAGTCATATGTGGGCTGCTGTATACATTTTCCAAAAATCAAGTCACTACACAACTGGTTAATCTTTCTACGAAACGTGTAATAGTGATCTTTTAATGCAACTGCCAACAAACTATTGAGAATTATACAAGTTTGAAAATATTAAGAAAGAAAAACATTCACCTCCCCGCTCAACAAAATTTCCCGCCATCCAAATACATCTATAAACACGCCTGTTACAAAATTATTGATTAGAAAGTGAGACGGTAGCACGCAAAATATAAATTACTCAATGGCCGAATCGTCTTGCAGGTGCTTAGAAAGGAGTTTGCATGACGAATGCTTGAGATTAAGACGTTACGAATAAAAAGTTAAAATAAATGTTCTGCTATACAAGAATGTACATAAATGAATGTAATAGACGCAATTATACCTGTCGCTTAGTCACATAGCCTACATCATTTTTACAGATCGTTAAATCGATAAGAGAGTAATGAAACAGTCAGTCTGGCACTTATAGTGGGAATATTTATGATCTAGGAAAGAGGAATCCTATTCTGAGAGGAATAATAATTTATACTATTTAATTTTAACCTTAAATGTTTGTTTAGGATCAAACATCAACATCAAAGTTTAACGATCTTGTAAATGTCATAACGTTTGTTTCGAGAAAGATAAATCCTATTTTTATTGATTCTGTAGTTCCGTTAATTTTAGCAAATACAGTGTTTCAATATTCCAGACGTGTTATAGACCGTAATGACAAGGAAATAGACATCTGCGGTATCCTTCAACTGATTAATTACTTCCAAGAAATTTCTCGTATTGTGCCTTGTTTTATTTTATAACGATGTTTAATAACAGAAGCTGATTACACGGAAATTAAAACGATTTACACGTTTCTTAACGTCAGATTTAGCTTTTGGCAAGAAGATTTAGGAACAATATACTATTAATAGGATGGGACCTGGGTACCACATTTTTCTATACCGCGTTACATGAAAGTTATTTTTCCTGTATGAATTTGTATTTGTTTTTTACTTTTTGTTACTTCTTGGCTCTTTTGTATCATATTATCGCATACTCTTCAGATCGAATATTTTGTTGAACTAACCCTCAATTTATGTCAGACTCAAAGCTATTTAGTTCTTCAGGGAAACCCCGTTTAATAACATGCCTGACCTTGGTTTCAATTATTTTCCAGGTTACGTGTGTTGTGACTGCTTTGAGGGGAACATCGAATTCCGTTTCAATTCTGAACATTAAATTTAAATGTTATTCGCCGCAACAGAAAACTTTAAATTTATTTTCGTACGTCTTTCACATTCTACTTTATTTTTATTTCAATGGGAAGATCATCACTTTTTCAACTTCCCTCAGACGTCCTATTCAGACTTGTATTGTCAGCGATCAACAGCAAAGAAAGTAGTAGGCTTTGTGGCAGGTCATAGTGTCGCTGTTACGACCCATGTATGGCTTTGGATACTCTCAGTGAAAAATCTTTACTCTACTACCAGGGAAAAAAATATAATTTAATTTTTTATAATACATTTAGTTGATGCGAAAATACTGACAATTATATTTATATGTATATCTATGTCACTAAAACACAATTAATCTTTGGGTGTCGATGCATGGCATTGTATGTCGTCCCCTAACTTTTCATAGGATGCCACGTAATTACTGATAGACAATCGCAAGGAAGAAAACAGATGTTCGTCAGTTAGCCGACTGCGATATTTTGATTTAATAATTTTCATTTCATAAAACTCAGATTCGCATAGATCAGTTGACCCAAATAATCCGGTTACTTGAAACTCAAATTGTTTTAAATGTGTATATTTGTCACCAGATATAACAGACCAAAATTTTGCATAAATTGCTGGGGATTTGAGATGTAAATCTCAAATGATCTTCAGTATCTAATTTTCGGCGGAAGATAAGTCTAGACAGGTGTTTGATATTTCAGTAGCAGATTTTTAAAGGCAGCACATGAGAATGGATAACTCAAAAAAATATTCATCAATGTCTTTCAAATTTACTCACAATATTTCTTACTTCTTTCATTTAAATGCAGTAATTTATCTCAGGACTTCATTTTACCTTGCTTTCAAAGCCGTAATTGTTTCTTAACTCTTTTGTATTTCGTTGAATAATTAGTAGCTGAAATTTACTTTTGAAAGCGTATATGGCGCCAATCATGTAGATAATGGTTTAATATTTCCCTAATAGCTCCAAGTTAACGCAATTTAAATATCATGTCACCTGAATCAGACATTTTTCGTCTTAAATTATCTCGATGCAATTTTCTTGGGAGTATATGAACATATTTACGCGATCGACTTTTAAGGATCTCGCGATCGACCGTTTGAGCACTCCTGGACTATATGAATCCCTTCGAACATCTCTCTGAAAAATTCACGTTTAAATTCCAGGAAATACAAATCGTAAAACGGTTGTGAATCACATAATTTTTAATTTTTTCACAATAATGTCGGAAACCGTCAAGGTGCGTAAAATGAAGTCATTTCCTTATCGGTTGAGTTCAGAAAGTCTGTTTGAATATTTGTATTGTTTAAGAGATGAGTCTACTAATAATTGAGTGTTACCGATTTTATTTTTGAGATTCGTTTTATTTATAACAGTGGATGCTTTTAATCAGTTATACCATAGGAATTGTCATTGCGTAATATTATTCGAGGTTTTCATGGCGAATTGTAAATTTCTATTTATTTAGGAATCATCAGTGAAAACATTTACTGTTTTTACTGAATAAAGTTCGACTGTTAAATTTACAGTTTCCTCGAAAACATAAAATAATTATTTAATGGACTAATATTAAATTCCTTCTGTCTTTCCTATTTCATTTTGGAACTAATATATGAATAATTTAAAATAAAACTTTAATGAAATGAATAATGCTACAAACCACGAGTTTTGAGTAGGATATATTAATTGATTTTATTATAAAACATCAGCATGACACTAAACATGAAAAAATTTACGTTTGATTGAAAATAATGAATAAGAAAGCTAGCCAATTCAGACAAAAAAGTGATAATATAAATACCACACAACGTTCCTGGGATCCTTGTCCCTTGACAAGTACAGTTGTGTCCCTCTAGGCTCTTATTCACATCTGAGGAAAGGGACAAGGATCCCAAAATCGTATTATCACTTTTTTGTCTGAATTGGCAATCTTTCTTATTCATAAACTATACATTTTATATGATAATTATACAATTTGAATTTTTACTTTTAAAATCTTTTTGCTCAGTGGTAAATATATTTTTTTAAAAACTCTAAAATCCAACAAAATTTTAGGGTTCAGTTTTCGGTGGTGGAAATCTAATGCGAATTTAGAACATGTTTCAAGTTTCCTTGTCTAGCGTTGACCAGCAAGCAATTCTCTAGAATTTCGTCATACTGACAACAGCAGAAACAGAGAAACAGGTTGAAGCCCATACGAATCAGTTGACGATGGCGTGGCGTTCCTGTAATATATCATAAATTTATGTAAAATACACTATCCATTTCCACCATTTTTTTCATTAAACGTTCATAATATTTTTCACTCTGATTTCAAACACTCTCTGTCACTAATTAAAGAAACTAACTACCTCGTTCTGCGACATAATTTTATATCCCTGTCGCCTATTTGGCAGTTGTATCTCTATCACCACTACGTGACTCTTTTCCCTGTTGACTTCACAGCTCCGCTACCACATTGCGACACAAATTCCCTCATCGGATGTTCCCATACCTCAGTTTTAATGAATGCGTAAGCTGGTACGTATACGATTTTTTTCGCACTATTGTATTCGCAATCACTAGTCTTCTTATCCTTTTATTGTACAGAGTAACTTTTCCCGTGACTAGACTCAACAGAAAACCAAAACGAGCTCCTGTTTGTTCACTACAACCAGTAAAGTGAAATGTTTAATAGTGTCACGCAATGATTTCACAAATGTCCCAACACAGTCAACAACTGTTAACCAGCTCAGACCTGAGTAATTCGGTTTTATAAATATTATTTTTTATACTTCCTTTCTTACGGGAGTACAAAAGACTATTCAAATTACTAAACCTTTAATTGGACAATTAGTACCTATAATAAATTCTTATAATCGTTTCTAATAGATATTACGGGAAATAACCGTAACAAACGTTTTCGTAATTTAGTACATAAACTTTATGATGATACTTATTCAATAAAGCCATCCTGCGAGCAGCTACAAGTCTAATTTATATGAAAGAAAAATTAATTGCAATCTTCAATGCACTTTTTTTACCATTCGAAATTATATGTACTTTTTCACACTATATTCAGATCTGTCTTTAGGACATCAAAAAAAATATAAAAATCGAATTGCGTTTTGTTGTTTTCTAATAATAGAAATAAAAATAATTAAAGGATTAGTTTGTATTAAGCGTTTCTGGCTATTAATATATGAAACATTTTAATTGTATCCATTTTACGGAATGTGTAACCAACTAACATCAGGTGTGGATAAAGATTTAATTGTTTATCAAATAAATATTTCAATTGAAATTATTCGACTCGTGTGTTCTCCTTTCTTTCATATAGATATAATATGCAGAATGTTTAATTGAATCAGTATAATCTATATAAGAATAGATATGTTACTTTTGTATGTATAATAAGCGTGTCAGGGACGTTTAGAAACCTTCACCCGAAGATGGTGCAAGCTTTCAGAATGTCGTTAACAACATCCTGGTCTTAGAAACTCATGAATCCTCATTTTATCAGAATAATGGACAGTCTTTTTAAATGAACTTCTGACATGACATGTTAAACATAATGAATGCATGGGATAATAAATTAATGTTTATCGTCTTATAAAAAGTCTTACATTATTATATAATTCATTAATCAAATAAATATTGTATAGTTCGTAATACACCATTGAATTTATTTATTAATAACATAAACATTAAATTAAAGTTTATTAGATGCTGTAATAAATAAAAATAAACTATTAGGGGTTGGGCCGTATTAAATAACTGATCATATAAAACAGAAATCTATATATATATATATTGTAATAAACAAATGGATTTCATTAATTAAATGAACTGCCCCATGTTGATGACACCAAAATGTAATACACAAAATAAATTAATTATTCAACAATTATTTGATTCTGCCTCACGTTGGAACGCAAAATGTAACATTTAAAAAGAAATTAAGTAAAATCAATGGTTAATTAATAGATGATTTTTTTATTAAAATTTAAAAATGAAAGGATGCTAAATAATTTACCAAATTTTAAAATTCACAAAACAATTAATTTATTCAAAGTAAAATAACAAAATTTCTTGATGTGATTATTTACATTTGTGTTCTTACTCTCTTTTTGATTACCCTCATGTATCCTGTTGCACTAAAAAAAATAATAATTAAAGAGTTGTCACACGGCCTGAGGGATATTCTCTCGCAGGTAGAACCTTGTAGGAGAGATACGAAGGGGCTACCTTTGGGTATGCCTTTTCCTCTCCGTTTTTGAACTAAGGTTCCCACAAGCCGAGGCACTTCGGCCTGTTTTGAGAGGTGTATGTTCCGGGGTCACAGACCTTGGGCATACGGTAAGAGTTGTTCGCTATTCCCATTGGAATAGTCGGCCAGCTGCCTCCTAAACTGGTAGAGGCACGGAGAAGGGAATGCTGCGTCCCCACAGCAAACTCCTCTCCCGCTATCGGAAGGGCGTGGGACAAGTACCCAATGGCCGACCTACCCGATGCAGGTTTTTCTAAGGTTTTCCCTGCATTTCTTTAGGCGAATGCCGGGTAGGATCCTTAAAATATAGCCCGAGGGCCCTAGTAACCCACGGCTACCTTCCTCTACCCTTCCGCATCCCCCCTTTCAAATCCCTTCCTATGCTATTAAAGGGGAGTTGCCCAACGTGGATTACCCTCATGTAGCCTGTTGCCCTAAAAAAAAAAAATAAAAAAAATGTTATCAACTCCTCGATGAAATTTGCGACAGTCTTTTTACTTGTTGAATTTTTACTGTGGCCTTACTTATTGAATTATATGTCCAAACTTCTCTCGATGAAATTCTATTTGCCGCACCACTCTTAATAAAGTATTGCCTGCCACTCTTTACTCGATAACAATCTGCCCACAACTTTACTTGATGAATTTCTGTCCGCAACTTTACTTCATGAATTCCTGCCCGCCACTGACTCCTGTAAAACCACGCAGTTCGGCACGATAAAGCCCGCGACTGTACATTGTTGTGTTTATGTTTTCGCCAATAACAATCCACCACAAATTTCCAATTATCAATTCTCTAATTGCCTCTAATTAGTATTACAATATATCATAATTTATTAAATTTTTAACTTTAAATAAATCAAATAACATTTAGTAATAGTAAAAATCAATTAATAAAGCACAACTGCATGATAAGATTGGGAAGCACAACCGTGAAACCTAAGTCATAAAAATAGGACAGGAACTTTTCAACTTCATCTTTTCTGACTATACAATAATTTCCACTGTTAACCGCGTGCTTGAACTCAAAAAAAATTATCTGCTTTCTCGCCATGCGTGCCTAATCTTGCAGTCACTTGTATGAGGAGTCTTGAAACTGAGCATCCGCGTAACAAAGAGAAATCATCCCATAGGGAAGTGTGATTGAAATTGTAACGTCAATAATTTGTTATGAGGCAAATGAGGACGTAAAGAAAAATTATTCAAGTATCTTTGTTGATGTAGGACCAATGGTGTAGCTATTTACTTCACATGCTATTCCTCTGCTTCCATTGTTCTCGCTGCTGTGTAATGTGTGAGGTTCCGTTGCGGAGTGTTTAACACCTTCTTTACAGAAAAAAATCATTAATAGACGTATGAGTAACAGCGCATAAACGGCTGCCTACACCTACCTGATGGATGGAATTTCTTCAAATTTGCCACGGTGTCTACTAACCCGTAAGTCAACACGAGATATAAATCATTTGAGGATGAGGTCTAGACTTTTCAGAGAACTCTCGTATTTACTAACACTCCAGTTGAATTACCACCTAAACTGAACTGTCTTAAGTTATTAGCCGTTAGAAAAAGACGCTAATGAGCGTCGAAACGCCCAGCAGTTTAAAATTCCAATTTAATTAATTGAAGTTCCTTTCATTTTTAAATTTGTCTGTATAAAAGTCTTTTTTAATATTGTTATTGCACATTATTCTAACAAAAAGTATAACTCTTCACAAGTGTCAAATTACTACTACTTCTGGAATTAAGAGTGAGACGTGTTCATAGTGTCGATTCTCCCTCTCCCTCAGTTTTAACCCCAGTTTGACCAGGGCGAGTACAAACATACATGCCCATGCCGGGATTCGAACCAGGGGCCTATGATGCGATGCAACACCACAGCAGGTCGGCGACAAATATTCACACATGGACAATTCATAATTTTATTAAATTAACTAACCTACATAAGCAGAGCTTCCGGATCAAGATTAATTAAGTTTCATAACCTTTAGAGCTAAGCTTTGATTGAAAGCATTTATTTTGTTCTTGAATTCTATTTACTTACGGAATTTTAGTACTGCACGAGTTCCGATACTAGGTATTTCAACGTCCAAAAAGTAATAAGTACTTCCGAAATAGAGACCTAGAAAATATAATGTGTTTTATAAATTTATTGCAAAAATAATCATACACAGAATTGAACATAGATGACATTTTCTGCTGTTAGGTCCCGTGCTAAATCATTAGTATTTGCTCATTAGAGGGCACTTGAGATAATTAAATGAATTCGTAATTTAACCACAATTAATTTAGTATTCAGAGAATCATTTAATCATTCGAAACAGAAATAAATTTGCTGTATTATTAGTTGTATAAAAAATAAATTATTCAGCAAGTGCGGTTTTTAGCAAGCATTTAGATTTGTGATTCAAATATGACGTGCACAGCACAGCTATACTAACATTCTATTCGCACTCAAATTTTATTTATCCTGTTTGTTCTCATAAAACCTCACGTATAACTATCGACATCGTCACACTTGGATGTACAGCAGCTTCTGCCAAAATCCTCACATCATCCCGAAACTCTATTTCGACTGATATAGTACGGTAAGCCAGGCACGCGTAATTCACCTGTCACTGGAATCCCAGTTGACATGCTGTGGTATCTGGAGAGGCATATGTCACGCGTCCAACGGCTAATCGGGACACAGTTCCGAAAATAATTTATAGGCTTCCGATGAAAACACTTCTTCCTTCCTTATGAAAACTCCTGTATATACTTTTTTTTCTTTCTTACAAGTATCTCAATTAGTAAACGGTTTGGAATAAATTTACGGTCTTGAGAAGTCCCATAGTGAAGTTACATATTCAATACCTCTTCATTCCGACGAAGTACTCAAAGTTTAAAATATCAGGTCGAACTTAATGAATAATGTGGGGTATGTCGTTGTCTTTGCATCAGAGAATATTTTCGTTTTTAAACTCTAGTCTCCTGTAATCTGCACGATACATGTTTATTTGTACAGATCTCCTGAATTTTTATGTTAATAGAATATGAATATAAATTTGTTTCTTAAAACTTTTTTTAAAATTATAATACATTTTTTGGAACATATCAATCAGTTCCGACGATCATAATTAAATTAATACGCAGAAAATTGCGATTTGTAACGACAGAAGTGTTAAGTATAATCGTGGCCTGGAATTAATTTTTAAAATTACTTTTACAAACTCAAGGAATCATGATAAGTTTAAATTATTTTCAGTACTTCTATAAACATCTGATAGAATTTATTCGCAATTATTTCTATCGAGAGTAGAAAAATGATGTGCACATCATTGACTGAAGTTTTATAATGGATACCTTCATCATGGATTATAGTGCTTTAGTCGTAATAATAATACTTTTTGTGCGTGGAATTCATATTCGACACTGAGATTTCAATGAAAATATGGCTGAATAAAAAGCTCTTTTACTACAATAAACTTTAAATTGAAATTTCCTATTTTTTCTGCGAAAAAGTATTCTTTATTGTCATAAGTTTCGGCATTTACAGATAAAAATGAAAAGTTTTCGTCTGATTAGAAATTAATAATAAGAAAGACCCAAATACAAATAAAAGAAGTGATAAGCTTTTGAGTTTTGTCAAATGACTTCTGCAGTTGAGGATCTCTAGGCTCTTACGTTTTTATGCACCTTAAGAAAGAACAAGGCTCCCAGAAACGTTTTGTGGTATTTATATTTTCAGTCTTTTGTCTTTATTTGGCTATCTTTCTTATCATCATTTACAGATTAATTGAACGAATTACAATGACATTTTCTGTACAGTAAATAATTAATCATTTGACATGCGGTGAGAAGAATATGGAGCTAATCAATAATTGCAAATATCTTAATGTTACTTTCAGAACGGATTTAAACTAGTATAAGACTATTTAAGTCGTTACATATATTATGATTTTAATTAGCGCTAGGTGAGTTCTCGGCCTTGCCCGGATTGTCATCAATCCATAACCCCCAATCAAACTCCATTCTCGGTTGTTTTTGCGTTATTCTTATGTAACGCACTTCAACCCTTATCCCCAAATGTGCTCACCTCCCACACCGAAAGGGGCTGAACTCAATGACCCCGAAAAATTTTAATTCGACTAATATATCGGCAGTTTTAACATGTTCGATAATTTCCACCCCTGCTACTGTAAGTTAAACAAAAGTATTTATTTGACGCAAAAATTATCCGATTACATTGTTTGAAAATTTCTACCTCTACCAACCCCCGCGCGTAGACCAGGTTTCGTAATAATAAAACTCATCGACATCCATAAACCCGGATTTGACTCAAATCTATTCTATGTGACTCCCCTCCATTCCCACCCTAAGGGCGATCTTTTCACAAAGAGCACGTGTACGAAATTTGCTCCACGGGTGTATATTTGTATCATACACACAAACACACATACATATACACAAACACATTTTTATTTAATGGACTAGATGGATGCCCGGCGTTGCCAGGGTTGTAATATATCCATAACCACCCTTAAGATTGCTCTCCTCCAAAGCCGATAGGGCTTGTAATTATATTCAGAGAATAATAATTATATTCTAGGGAAATATTATGAATCTCATAGACCCCGCAAAATATTTATTCAACGCAAATATCAGTCGGCTAACATGTTTGAAAATTTCGACCTCCGCTAAGCCCTCCCCCCCCCCCACCTCCGCGCGTTGCTCAGATTGTCATAAATAAAATCAGTCTTTGACTCCAATCGCGGTCGTATTCGCGTTATTTTCATTAACGTACCGCTAAGTCTCACCTAAGTGTGCTTGCCTCCCATGCCGATACACAAACAACATCGGTAGAAATATTATCAATCTCGTTGACCAAGAAAAATATTTGTTCGACGCAAGTATTGGCCGTGTTTCCATGTTTGCCACCCGCGTCCCCATCAGAAAGAGTTGAAATTCATAAGTAAACTCAGTAAAACCATAACACCGGATTAGACTCCAAACTTGTTTGTTTTTTCGTTATTTTTATATAATACCACTCCACACTCACCCTTAATGCTGCTCCACTCCAAAGGACCGAAAGGGGTTGAAATTATACACAAAGAGCATCTTCAGAAGAATTATGAATATCATTGACCCCGAAATATATTTATTCAACGTAAAAATCGGCTGGTTAACATGTTAGATAATTTCTACCTAGCTCACCTCAGCCCAGTCCCTCCCACCCCAACACGTTGCATCCATAACCCCGGATTTGACTAGAATCTCTCTTTATTATTTTGTTAGTTTTATATAACACCCCTCAACTCCCATCCCTAAGCGTGCACCTCTCCGATGCCGAAAGGGATAGAAATTATATACAAAAAACATCGGTAGAAATACTATCAATGTCTTAAATCTCACAAATATTTATTCCTCCCAAATATCCACTATTTCACATGTTTGAAAATTTACAACCCCGACCATCCACTCTTGGGGGAGTTCAACGGTAATTTGAATGTCATAATTAAACTCGGTGACAACTATATCCCCGGATTAGACTCCAATCTCGATTATTTTTGCGTCATTTTTATGTAATGCCACTCCACCCCCACAATTAAGGGTACTTCCCTCCCAAGCTCGAAATGGGTTGAAATTATACACAGATCACACCGGTAAAAACATTATGATTCTATTTGACCCCGAAAAATATTCATCCGATTCAAATATCGAACGTTTTAGCATGTCTCAAAACAAATAACTAGCACTCTAAATGGATTGATAAGCATATATTGAGTGATGTGTATTACCACTCTGGAGACCGGGTTGTACAGTTGTTAAAGATAATTTTCGTCAGTGAAGTGTTTATGTGTAATTTTTTTATTTTGTCATGTTTTTTTCTTAATATACATGCATCATTCGTGAACTTGAAAGTCGGTTTTTCATGTGGCTTACCACTGAGAGTGTAAGTTAAACAACCTCTTCACTGCCAAGCTGCACCATCCAGTTAATTTAATCCATGATTCCTGTCGCAGTCATCGAGAAAATACGGGACACCTTGGTCTAATATTTAAGATGATGTAAAAATAAAATAACAAGTGTCTTTAGCAAGAGCGATCCCGAAACAAACCCACATAACCTGAGAAGGGAGTTTCGTGAATTGTAAAAGAATTTATTTAACCAGCTAGTTGAAACCTATTGCAAATTTTCAATGTTATATTGGCGGCTAATAAATCTATTTGTGGTATTACTAAATAATTATTAGTGTTCCACTGATTTTTAATATACTACTAAGCCGAGGTCGTCTGAGTCGACATAATTGTCACAATTGTTACAAAAAATCTCGCTGTTCGTGTTCTTGAACTTGATTCATTCGAGACGATTGTTCCAGGCACTAGTTATTAGACATTTAGAAACGCACTTAACACGAACTAACAAGGAAAGTCTTAAAGGTGAGAGATGGGCTAAAAACATTCTTGCCTTTCCAGGAACAACAGACTCAAGATTATTCTTCCCCATATTATCTCCGGTTTAAGAAGATTCTCGTGTTATTCTTATAATATAGAAAAGGAATGGAAGAACAGAGGAGTCTCAAGTACACCGGTGGATGGGAATTTCCGAGTACGTAATAAACGCCATTACTGCTAACGCATTATCGGTAAAAAGAAATGAAGGTCCCCTTGTAAAAGAGAGAATAAAAAAACGCATGCGTGTTTGCGCGCGCAGTAGTCAGACACAGAGAGAGATTTCTTTGTAAAATAGTTTCATAAGTTTCTGAAACTACCCAAATGCAGATTATATCAATCTGTTTCGAAATTCAATTTAGCGCTATTCGTAAGAAATTATGGTTCACTTTTTATTAAATATTTATACCGTTGCGTATGAGGAATACTACAATATTCCCTTTTACGATAAAATGATATGTGACATATCAATTGCAGGTGGAAAATAATTTGATGTACGTTTGTCTGAATTACTTCATTTATAGAACATCAGAATGCATATGAGATTTGAGTGCTTGCAGACGATCCTCACTGGTACCAACACCGATCTGCATTCTTTGTCACTAGTTGGTTCATTAATTTATATTTGTTATTAACTAAACATTTACTTGAAGTGATTTTAAATCCTACTTCTTACAGCTACCGCCGACTTACATGATGTTTTATATCCTTATAAAAGACTTAAACAATTGCAAACACAAACTTAAGAAACATGGCGATCTCAAAGAGTGAATAGGTCAACAATTATCGGATGAAAGTGAAGTTACGTAATGTGATACACAGGATTTTATTAAAGGGCGTTTATTGAATAATATAGTATTAGTTATACTTTGCAATGAGTAACTAATATTACCAAAAAGTATTGCAGTATTTGAGAGAAAGTTCACACAACTTCAATAGCGTGCTATTGGCATTCATTCTTGGTTTCTGGTGTTGGCGACTGTGGACATTGATAAAGTTTGTTTGAACGTGTGAATCGAGAGTATGGTCAATTTGCTCCTGACAATTTATTGCTGTTTTTCATCGTTCGGCGAGGTGAAGAAGTATATTGTAACGCGTGTATTTATTTACAATATATATATCGCCCCTAGCAAATGTATAGAGTTTTAGTCTGTGAATCTAGAGAGATGTGTGAGAGAGTTTTGAGGTCGTTATTACTTTGGAAAGAGAGATACGTGATAGTGCCTGCGGAATTGTTAATCATGGAATGTCTCAATAGCCAGACTTGTTGGCGTTGATGGAGAAGGCTAGCAACAAGCATACATTTCACTGGAGTACATCGCCACGATGACAACTATCAACCTTCACCGGCACCAGCCAGAGTATATCACCATTCCATAGATACGTGAACGGTAACGTTGTAAACCTAATCATAATTTTCTATTTTTGTTCATTTTACTTTCTTCCATTTTCATTTTAATTTACATAATTAGCACTGTTCCTCAGTCTTAGATGTATAAATCAAAGCACAAATAATAATTGTTTAAATTATTGTAGTTATTTTATCAAATTATATACATTTTTTAATTAAGTATTATTTCTCAATTGTTTTAATCATAAACTTGTAAAGGCCTAAGAAACTTTAACTTAAGAGGTCCAATTTTAGGCGATTAATTTAATTTTTGAGCACATCACATCAGAAGTCTGAATTTTAACATTAGTATATTCCTACATATATAAATTGTCTTCATTATTCGTACAAACCTTTTTCTGTCAAGTCAAAAATAAAGTGACATTCATTGTTTTATCGAAATGTTTTTTACACCATGAAATAAATTTTGACCAATTATTTTAATTGTGCCTAAAACAGTTTGAAGATTGTTACTATCGAATAATCATATTAAAGAGAAACAGGAAAAGATTAATAAGACTGAACATAAATATATATGATATCAAATATAATTACGTAATTTCAAAAAGATTAATAAATAACTATAGTAAGTAGCCCGCTTCATGTTAAATAATTATTGTAAGAATGTTTGCCTATTGCTTCGATATTCAAATGGCATAAATTATTATGGAATTTGCATTGTGGTTGTTCATACGCGTATTCATTATACGTCAATCGAACATTGAGTATTGGCAACAAATCAATCACATTAACAAAACCCCATATTTTGAATGAACTTTTAAAAAAGGATAAGTTAAAACTACTTTTTTTAAAATTACTTAATAATTTTAACGTTTTGTGTGGCAAGCGGAAGAATTATAAACAATCTGATTTGTCTTTGAATTGTATTATCGTTGATTTACAAAATATATTTATTTCGATTAAATACAATATCCCCTGCCTTCCATGTTCTTAGAAAATTACTCTGATTCTATTACTTTATTTTCTATGTATCGACCAACCTCAATATAATTAATTAAATAAATTTAACTTGTTCGAAACCCATAAATCTTTATAATTCACACCACTAACAACGCAGTCAGCGGAATATGGACATTAGTATGGGGAAAAATTATTTATTTATCTTGTATGTAGCCAAAGAAACATAAAAATCTATGGTGCTTTTATAAAATGATAATATTCTGTACAAATTATACATTGATTTTGAACATAGTTGATCTTTTCTTTCAACTGTAGCAGAATAATTTTATGGCGAAAGAGTGTCTTGATAGGAACTTTATGCTATCCTGCTTTGTATCCTCCTGCTGGTAGAGAGGGTACGTCAAGGACGACGGATTGCAAACTCATTGCTTGAATTCTAACCTCTGTAACTGCAAACCGGTCAAGCAACAAATCTTAAATGAAGGCATTCACAGCACCGCATCATAGAATTACTGTCACAGTGTTCGAGAAGATTCACTGCGGAATTGGTAGAACTCACAATATATAATTGGCATTAATAAATTCAAACATATTTTTTTCTCAAATTGAGTTGTGTATTAATTAATATCAGCCAATTTTAGAACCGTTTCTTGATAAGAAAATATTTTGTGGTACAGAAAATAAATCGTATTTATATTTGCAGCATGACTTTAAAACAGACACAGGAGAAAATACGTAGAAATTATTTTTCTGTAAGATAGAATAAAATAATGAATGGATTATTCTCTAGCTCCATAATAATGACAACTTCTCAATATGTCTGAATATGTTCAGTATCGTTTTTAAATACAACTATTTTATCAGAAAACGTTTATGTGATGTGCTTCTTGTCTTCATAGCACTTAATTTTATGAAGATTTGTCTTTCACTTTGACTAAACTAAGGCAGAATTTTTACTTCATCCACTTAATTTCAAATTTTAATCCAGATAGAGAAAAAATGTTCAATTACTCATTATTTGTCATTTCCCATTAGCACTAAATCACAAAAAATATTCTGAAACTTATCAGGTGTTAAGATGTTTTCCAGAGATGTATATGTGCAGTGATTTAGATAAAAATTCTGTTGGCCTCATATGCAAGCTACAAGAACCAAACAAGCAATTACACTTTCATTCTCAAGCCCAGAAATAATGCTCGAAGGAAAGTTAGATTATAAATTAGTTGATTGGTATTTTGAATTGATACACACCATAAATTTTATATTGTAAAATTCTTTTATCGGTGGTAAATATACGATTGTAAGTCCCTATGCAAAGAAACGTCGCTATTTGTAACTCGTGTATAAAATTTTCGGAAATTAGCACATTTAAACAATTGTATGCACTTTATGCAAAGTCTGGAGAAAAACGAATCGATAAACTTATTTACATGAATTAATATTAACGTGTTAAACCGCGTTTACACCGGAGTTGGTAACAATGTTGACAACGTTTGGAAGAATTCAAGAGCATTTCTTGGCAACAAATTTTCTGTGTCGTCAACATTTTCCACGTTGTCAACATTTCATGGCAACAATGTTGACGTGTGTTGTTGCTAGCATTTGTTGTACACATTTGTTGCTCAACATTTTTGGCAACAGAAATTCTGACAGCATTTGGTGTACACGCTCTTTACACTGCAGTATTTACATCAAATTAATTTTTATCTTTCATTTATAGATCCGTTTCTAAATACTTGGTTTAGTGTGGCAAGTGATATCGATTCCATATATAGAACTAATTGCAGCAGGTTAGAACCCGGTCGGCTTCAGAGGTCGTCCTTCTGATAAGACCCCAATTTCACGCATACAATTTTATATTGAATATAGTAGCATAGATACTGGGCTGGAAGTAAAGAAAAACTAGGCGAAACCTTTCTGGTGAGACGGAGGAGGTTACTTTCGGGGATGCCTCCTTCTCTCTTTTCTGCTTTTAAACTGAAGCTCCCACAAGCTGAAAAATGAAATTTCCCTACATATATTCCGCTAAAGCTTGGATTTATGAAGACATTTGGAGATATATATGTAATATTCCGATATATATGTAATATTCCGATATATTTGGTCTTTTAAATTGAAATTTCACGACGAATTTTGCAAAAATATAAAATAACTTAAGATATTTATTAGTAAATCGTAAATATACCGAGATATTTAACTGTAAAACTGTAATATCATGCTTTGAAGGGTGAATGTTCCGGTGTCCTAGACCTTAGACATACGGTAATAGTTGTTCTCTGTTTCCTTCGGTACAGTCGGCCAGCTGCCTCCTAACCTGGTCAAGGCACAGAGAAGGGAATGCTGCGTCCCTGCATAAAATCCCGCACCCGCCACCGGAAGGGCGTGGGACAGGTACCAAGTGCCCGACTTACCTGATGCAGGTTTTCTAGGGTTTGTCCTGCATCCCTTTTAGGTGAATACCGTTTAGGATCCTTAAATTGTCTACCTTGCTCTACCATTCCGCATCTCCCCTTTCAAATCCCATCCTATTCTATTAAAGGCGAGCTACCACACGTGTATTGTCTGCATGTAGCCTGTTACTATAAATGAAATAAATAAAAACTAAGACTCTCTAATTAAATTTATAATTCATTGCATTTAATTAAACGGAATTTTAGTAAACTGGCTGTTCATGGATCATGTCATCTTGAAACTGTTAGCGACTAAGTCATTAAGAATAGAGTTGTATAAAGAAACAACGTCTAAGAAGATTAAAGATGAGAGAATATTAAGCTTTTCATTCCCTCAATAAACTGGGAATAATTTTTCAAATAATTTATTTTTCTTTAAGATGATGAAAAATAAGAAAAATGTGGAAGGTTAAATAAATTTATTCAATCAAATTTATTTCCGCTTCCTAAGTACAGGTTTTATTTTGTCAATAAATGTAATGATACAAGTTTGTACGTTAGTATCCGAAAGAAGTAAATTTACAGTGTTCATTATGATCTAAAGCAACAGTGGCAAAAATTTGAATGAGAGATAATAATACCATCAGAATATTTCAAGAATTTTCTACTAATATATACGTTATTTTTATCAAGTTACTGTGAAAAAATGGAAGATGTTTGCTGATTGATTTCTTGAATTGTTATTGTTTAGGTTAATTGATAATGAACATAAATTTTATAACAGGAATACATTGAGATTTGTTAATAGATATGATAGGTAAAATAATTTTTTTTCCAACGTATACAACGTCTGACAGGTCAGATGGTTTTTCATAACCTGACGAAAGAATTGCAGAAACGTTGTATGGCATTTACTTTATCACTTCATTTTTTCTACATATAGGCTGGTCATCAACGACGGATACGACGACCGCATCTTATGGCAATAATTTAGACGATATTAAATTGAATTACCCTATTTGAGACGTTAAGGTTGGAAATCCTTCACTGACTTATAATGCAAGCCGCTGACTTCGTTGCCTTGAGTAAACGACCGTCTATTTTATAAGGGCCGTTCCTTTCATTAATTCTTCAGCGGCCGTAAAGGCTTCGCGTTAATTGAGAAATGACTATATTCATACCTCCACGACAGTCTTATAGTCACCAATGCTCATTATTGTACGTCCGTACTTGGAGTATCCTCTAGTTAGTAGATTCACTGTCTCTAATTTGGAAAAAAGCAAAATCTGTTATGAAATTACGGAAAACTTTATGCCCTCACTTTTACAGTAAAGTGAGTATATACGACATTTTTTTTTCATATAATTTTATCTCTTTGAAGCAAAATAGTAAACGTAACTTACTTTTGTAAGTAACTAGCTGAGTTTACCCATTTACATTCCCCTCCCCGACCTAATTCTTCGGCGTCCAACTTCATATAAACCAGGATGTTGACTGACGCTATTCGAGAATTCTCCTTCTACATAAAATAAGTGTATAAAAAACACGACGAATTAAAACAGTAAAAAATACTTGCTAACTTAATAAAGTTTGAAACCATTCCCAGTACTTTAAGGAGTAAAGAAATACAACCTTTAACTAAATAGAGACCAAACTACAGCTGGTACCCTAAGAAAATAAAAAAATTACCCGGTAACCTAAGAGGTTTAAAACTACTCCAGGTGTCAACCGCGTCCACTTCCACGATGTGGAACATAACATTTCGTTAACCACCATGTTTATTGCAAGAATTAAAATCAAGGACACCTATAACCTCGGAATCGACACTTATTGGTCTATTTTTAATTACTTTTCACGTAAACCCCTTCCACCACCACCCGTACGGTAAGGGTGATTCCCTCACTTGCCTTTTGAAGTTGAAGTTGAAATTAGACACTATCAAATTAAACGACCCCGACAACGTTATATTCGATGCTAATAATAGCCGTTTAGCAATGTTTTTAAATTCCACCCCCACCTCTAGAGGCGGTAGGTGTATCTTAAGCCCTTAGTGTTTGTTCCTGGATAGTAAGTAACATGTGTATAAAGTTTGGTAGAAATTGGTCTACACATTTAAGATTGTATACGGAAATTTTTCACCCCCTTCACCCACACTCCTAGCGGCAGAACTACACATTAACCAGTATGGAAAATATCCATAACCCTAGATTCATCACCAGTGTTCATTGTTTACACATTACATTTATATAACGCCCTTTTCCCCACATCCTCCCTCACCGCTACACGCAGGGGCTGAATTACAACGTAACTGACATAGTGAATGCTAGAATTAAACTCAATGACATCTCTAACACTGGATTTGATACCAATATCGGTTGTTCGCGTTATTTTTATTATTGGTGCTTTAAGGGTTTGAAATTATACACTAAATGGGTCTGGATTGAAAGTATTAATCACATAGACCACGAAAAAGTAATTAATGCGAGCCGTTTTAGCATGGATTTAAATTTCTACTGTGGTTTTATGTGTGGAAATTTAAGAGAGAAAAAGATTATTGTTATTATCTGCTTTGGTGTTATCGTTGTTCCATCACCACAACTGTGTGCAACGGTTTGAAAACACTCACGAAGCACGTTTAGATGCACTGAAGTTATTTATTTATCCCTTTGCACTGATTTAATACTTTTCACTATTCATCGTAACACTTCTATTATGGCGGCGATCACTGTTGACTGCTACGCATTTTTAAATTACGTCGTATCTCGTAGATTGAAACAGATTTTTGCCTTCACAAATTTAATAACTTGAATTATAATTGCTTTGCTTGCGCAATGTCTTCAAACTTTACTTCGAGACAACCAAATATTAGCGTGTTGTACTCAAGGAGCGCCAATCTCTGCTAATAACTTTAAAATGCTCTCGCCTTGCTCCGCGAGAGTCAACCAACAACATACAGTTACCGATTTTTAACTTTGTTAAAATTACTAATATTACTCTTATCTTTTATAATTTAATAAAATAGCCCATTTTCAATATTTCCAAACAATGTTTTCCATTGATATTTCTATCTACTGCCAAAAACAGTTGCCATCAGTCCGTGACTCGGGACTACAATTTTGCATGTTAAATGTTAACATCAACTTTTCCATGCCACCTTGTACCTTCGTACAAGCATCTTTTGTAAAAGATATTATCATGTAATGAATTATAAATATTAAACTTAAGGTTATATTGAGTTGTCAAAAAGTTCGATATGCGGTCTCAGATATTAACTACATATATAAGAAATTTAAATTTAATGCGAATTTTATTTGCAAGCAACGTGTTCCATCTCTGATGCCAATGTTTGTGCATGATTTCCCACCTCTGGAAAAACTTGAAATTGCATCGAATTCAATCTCTGGTGTTGACATTTAATTTCGGAGATGAAACAAACCAAGTCAAACACGTGAAGTGGAAAAAATAATTTCCACTTTCATTAATTCTCGCGTATGTATTTTAGATCATTAAGTTCAGCAAAGCGCGGGAAGTTGTTGGGAATAACCGTAATCGCTTTTCTCAAGTTACATTTGACAGTATTTGGAGTTATTAAAATTACAGATATGTGGAGCATGTCAAACCTTGTATTTAAAATTAACTGCAATAGTCATAGAAGCATACGTAGTCTTTTTCTAACCGAATTAACATACGAATGCCCCACTTTTGCGTTAAGAATAGAACAGTTTATGGTATTCTATTTCATGCAAAAAATCCCATTCGGACAATGACTTCCATCTCGATTTCTCGTCGAAGAGAGTGATCATGATTATTAATTTAGAAATACATATTTTTTATCCTTAATATTTATTTTATATTTGCGGTTTATCTGCCTTAATTAATCAATAGAAAATCCTACATATGTTCATTGACGGCGATATCAACTGAACAAATGAGCATCATAAATCCCGCGCTTGTTATCACTTTATTACCATAATCATAACAATGATAATTATCATCGTCAGTATTATCACTACAACAGTCATAATTACAATCAAATACACAATAATAATAGTAACAGGAAAAAGTATTAAATAAAAATATATGACAGTGTTACCGATTACTAAGAAATTATATCGTTAGGAAATTTTTGAATGACGGAATTTAAAATGTGGACTTACTCAAACTTCACAGCACTAAACTTCTCTTTTAAGAAATGAAAATAAAATAATATAATATAACATATCTACTCGTATGTATTTGCGTTTAGTATATTATGCGAATCTATGATTTTTTTCACCTCACTACACGGAATTCAATACTTAAATTTGATAAATTATACACACAGTGAAGAATGTCCCAAATCTACCATGAAATACTTTACATTACGAGAAAAAGAAGTCAACAGTTTAATAATTTATTGTTATCGTCATCACCACCACTAATAACCAAACCACTGGTAAGATTTCAATTCTATTTTATAACTGTAGTGAGGGCCTTATACGAAGGTAACAAATCGACGGCGAATTTCAATACGACACATGAATTATTTGAGTAGTTAATCATATGAAATATTATGCCATATTTCCTAGTATCAATAAAAATACGGAATATCTGTATATTTTAGGACTTTCAGCTTATAATCGACCTCATACACAATTTGGCGACTTATTTGACAATTTTATTTTCGACAAAGTTTTCCATTCGAGATTCTGATAAATTTTACACATCAGATAGTTACAGTATTTAATAACTGTTTATATGAACAGCTATAAGGCTTTAACGATAAACAATTTTTTAAAATACACACAAATACAAATCATTTCTTCTCCTAATCAAAAAAATTTAAATATTAATTTTCATAAATACCCAACTGTTTTTTATCATTATGTGTGTTTAGATAATTGACGACAGAACTAAGTTAGACAGAAAAATACTTTCTTGACATTATTTTTAATAATTGTCTAAATTATTTTTCGATCTATTAATATGTTGGAGGGTGTCAAATATCTTTCTAATGAAAAAAACAAATATGATGATTATGCTTCAGTACATATTTCTTGTAATTTAATATTTAGAAGCCACTTCTAATCGTCATGGTTCTACAATACGAATGATATTCTACAAATTATTAATCTCGAATAATCTTCACGCGATTTTCTTTATTTCTTTAATGATGCAAAACAATACAAGCAGAGCTATAACAGAGCTTTTGTGTTACGTGGGCGACAGGCGAATCACCTTATAAACTAATGAACCTTTAAAGCAACAACAACGGACGTTAATAAAAACGTTCCAAATATAAAAGTGACTTAAACAATTACTATTCAGAAAGTTGAAAAATGTAAAAAATTATACATCAAATTTATATAAATTTTCCCATTATGGTTATCTATTTCGTTATATTTTAAAAATTTCATTAATTTTTATTTCTAAACTTTGTGAACAAACTGCGACTCATTTTTTCGTACTATATCTAAAGGAATACTGGTGCTTTACAGACTCACTCAAACGAATTATGCAAGAAGACGTCAACAACACTTGTAAAAGTAATTAACGAAGTGTTAATAGAGTTGTAAATCATATAATCAACAGCGTTATTGAAAGTAATGACTTGCTTGTTGTTATTCAAATATCCCACAAATAGTCCACACATCGTTCATATTAACATTAATTTAAAAACTACTTTTTTCCTTTGCACGATACACAGCCGAATATTTGAAAGAAAATTTTAGTGAATATTTATTACATTTTTTTCTGATCGAATTTTTAATACATTTTGCTGCTTTAGATTTGATACATTTTTCTTCTTCTTACTATTATTATTATTATATACAATCATATATGTACACTCATAAATTGAATATCGAATTATGCAAATCGTAATATATCATAGAAATATGTACCAACACTTACAATTTAATGTTTATATTTAGACTAGTAGGAATATTATATTTTAACATAATTAATTTGGAGGCTGTTCTCGGATATGTCAGTAGAGAATATTTATATTTTATACATTATAGAATCCTCCCAATTTTGGAAATAGTATTTAACAGATAATTCTCTCATATATTTCATTAAGCATCTAATAAAAAATAAAATAAATTTTTAAATTAATGATTATTTATGACTATGACACGGCAGAATATAGTATATAATAAATATAGAGGGAAGAGGGAAGGAATTCATTTTTAACATACTTACAGACCTCTCTTAGTTATTTGATTCTTTATTAGATCTGCCCAACGCTCAATATATCTGACCCAAATTATCAGACCACTCAAGCCAACATGAGCATCGGATATATAGTCTACAATAACAATATATTTTCAATCCTACAATCAATGAAGACTGTTTCTAAACGATTTTAATTTTTAAAAAAATGCTGACACTTTGTAAAAATTTGATATAAATTGTATAAATTTTCAAATTATTTTTTATATATTTTATGTATATATCTATAATTATTAAATTTAATTATATAGAAATGATTATATTAAGAATATTTATACTCTTCGTTACAAAACTTTGAACAAAGTAAATTATATGAAGATGACAGGAAAAACAATGAAAGAGTGAGAGATAAAACGAAATGCGCTGTAGTGTAGAATAACAGAAGCGTCACGCAATAATGGAGCGAGAGAATAGAAAATAATAAAAGTAAAAGAACTAGAGTCACTGATTATGGCGGTATCATCGCCAAGCAGACGTACATTCACTTTTGTTATTCATTAACAGTAGATTTGGTCA
This sequence comes from Zhengitettix transpicula, assembly GCA_037074705.1. Classification (NCBI taxonomy): domain Eukaryota; kingdom Metazoa; phylum Arthropoda; class Insecta; order Orthoptera; family Tetrigidae; genus Zhengitettix; species Zhengitettix transpicula. The sequence continues at coordinate 26,816,510 of CM073590.1, read as the reverse complement.
TACAAATCGAAGAATCTTGTCCCTTTAAACATTATGCAACACGTGCCGATTTTGAATCTAGTTTCTTCTTTTTGGAAAATGTATATAGTTACGTGCCGTTTTTTATTTCGTAATATTCACAAACAGATATCACTGTTGTTGTGTAACACACTCGTTGGTTTACTATTCAACGACTCAGGCACGCTCTGGATATTTTCCTCTCTCGCTTGCTCGCTCGCTCTTTACTTCCGTTTGTTTCATATGATTTTACAAAAAAAAATCGTAACGCACTCGCCAAGTTTCCGGTAAGCCTAAAAAAGTTTCACTTCAACCTATTATCTACAGACAATAGATGCATCTATCATATAACGTTTAGGTGATATAGTGATGGGAAGGCAGCTGAGTGGTGAGGAAGGTCTGTTGAAATAAAAACCTGTAAAAATAACTACCCACAAACAGCTAAATGACCATTTTTTTTGCCGAGAAACGACTGTAAACTGTCTTTTAGAAATAATATATCGACGCGTACAACTTAAACAACGAGACAGAAGCTAAGTGTAATTACTACATTGCCACCCTTCAGGTTACCGACGAGAACTGGCGATTAAGTGTCTTTTATGAAGTACCTAAAGCTTATGAATGATAACGTATTGTGCACACGAGGAACTTTGGGTATTATGAAATAGCCGGGAAATTTGGAATACTAAGATTTATCTTCATTAAAGTACTTCCTGCAAACGACCATATAATAAACTACTTTAGAATGGTCTCACAGTACCCCACTGAACATGTCGTTCAACTGACGGCATCAGTATTGAATAAATACAAATTTGTTTTCTGCTTTTGGGAAATTTCCGAAGGTAAGTGTTCAATATTGTTTAGTCGTTATCAGAAGTGATAATTTTCCATCGAAACTAAGCATAATATACACCCAAATACAAGAGACTAATCCCAATAAACAAAATCCCCCCCCCCCAATATTACCAGTCGGGTTATATGGAATACTAGTATTTAATAATACCTGACATGAAATCATAATATTCCATATAATAAGACAAAACGAGAAAGGTCGTTTGAACTTGTCAACTAATGGTACGAAATATTGCACCCTTTTGGGAAGAATGACAGAACTGGAAATTATTGGGTTTATGGATTTATAAAATGAAATCCCCAGCTCTCCATCCGTAAGCTCACGGACACTTATTTTGCATGATATTTTCAAAGAACCAAAATATCCTGCTAATCGAGTGTACAAAGTGGATGAAACACGTACTTCGGTAGTCCAGAACAAAGTTCGTCGTGTCTTTGTTGTTATAGGAAAGAAACAGATTGGGTCTCTTACATCAGCTGAAAGAGGTTCTATCGTGACAGTTATCACTTTCATGGGAGCAGGTGGTAAACTGGTCCCACGTCTATTCATTTTGCCTACCAGGCTCCATAGCTACCTATCACCAATCTGGTTGAGTACAGACAGATATTTTCACCCAATGGTTTAAGCATTTCATTGCTGCTACTTCTAAACCTTCACCTGTCCTGCTCATTCTTGATGGTCATGATACCTAATACAGGTTTTCTAGGGTTTTTCCTGCATAAAATTTAGCGAAATTTCAATATTGCAAGGGCCAATCATGTCAATGTTGTTGGCTTACAACTCTAAAATTCACATAACATTCAACCACTTGACAAGAGTTTCGTGAGTCCGTTGGCAGTGAGTAAGTGTAAGAACCTTTTTAAGACACAGGACAAGACCCTTGACTTCAAGCACTGATGAATAATCTCCATTCCGATGGGTCATATTAGTTGTATTTCGTGCACTTTACTATACTAAACAAAACAGATAAAGATATTTGCTCTATAACGCGAAATATTCGGTAGACAACGGGGGAGAGATCTCGGTGACCGTGGGCCCACTGTGGGGACGAATATTCCGTGTCCCCATGCGAGCAAGAGGGTCCCGTTACGCGTCCCGTTAGGGGATGCAAACAATGCTCCCCACCAAGTAACGGGGCCCTACCGAGCACCTACAGCGTGCACACGCAGAGCCCATTCTGTTCCCGGCTCTCGCGCGACACATTACCTGTGCTTCCGGACAACGGCTAGAGTCGCACCACGTGGTGGAATAAAGTCTTAGTTTAGGAGACCAGGCTTATTACTCCCGGCTCCGGGAATCCTAACCCTGCACGAGTCTTTCCTATATTGGTGACCCCTACGATGGACATTTTGAACAACAAAATCGCCGAGCTACAGCAGGAGATCGCAAGGCTGAAGGAGGATCCACGTGGCCAACACCATGACGCAGCACAGGTCTGTAGGATCACACCGAAGCTGCCGGCTTTCTGGGCGGACAAGACGGACGGCTGGTTCGCCCAGGCGGAAAGCCAATTCGCCATCGCCGGCATCACGCAGGACGCCACCAAGTTCAACCACATCGCAGCTCACCTCGAACAAAGATGGGCTGCGGAAGTCCAGGACATCCTCGTCAACACGCCAGCAACAGGCAAGTACGAGTGTTTAAAGAAAGCTCTGATACAGAGACTTTCGCCCTCACAAGAGCGAAGAACTCGGCTGCTGCTCAGCGAAGCCGAACTTGGCGACAGATCTCCGTCGCAGTTCCTGCGGTACCTCCGCAGCCTAGTAGGGCCTACTCAAGTGTCGGACGATTTCCTGCGGACGTTGTGGCTGCAGCGCCTGCCGGCCTACGTACAGCTCGCGGTCCAAAGTCATATAGACGCACCGCTCGCCACGGCCGCCCAAATCGCTGACAGGCTTATGGAGATTCCAACACCCGGTCTTCCACCGCACGTCCACGCTGCCAGCACGAGCTCACAGTCCACCAATCAGGCAGATGAACTCCACGGCCCATCAGCCCCTAGCCTCGAGCAGCGCCTGGAGGCGCTCACCGCGGAAGTCGCAGCCCTACGAGGCGAACGAAGGCCGCCAGCACGCCGCCAGCCGCCCGAACAACAGCGTGGCCGCCGCGACAACGCCAGCACCGGGAAATGCTGGTACCACAGACGGTTCGGTAGCCGGGCTCAACGCTGCGAAACCCCGTGCAGCTACACCCAGGGAAACGAGTAAGGCAGCCGGCTATTGCAGCTGCCGGCTGCCCATCCAGTGGACGCCGTCTCGTCGTTAGGGACCACACCAGCGGACATGGGTTCCTAGTCGACACCGGTTCCGACTTATGTTGCTTCCCGCGCAACCTACTCAAGGGCCAGCGCGCGGTCACCAACTACAAGCTCAGCGCCGCTAACAGCAGTACTATCAACACGTACGGCTGCCTACCCATGCGAATCGACCTGGGGCTGCACCGGGTGTTCGTATGGCGTTTCGTCATCGCGGACGTCGCGTTGCCAATAATCGGCGCTGATTTCCTGGCACACTTTGGACTTCTACCGGACTATCGAAGCGGGCGCCTGCTCGACGGGACGACGGGCCGCGTCGTAAGCGCGAATAAGGACCGATCGCCGCAACCCAGCGTCAGGGTGCTGACGACGTGCTCGCCATACCAGGACCTCCTGAGCCGATTCCCGGAGCTCACGCGCCCGGCCGGCGCGCCCCGCGTTGTTCGTCACACCACGGTTCACCACATCCGGACGACGCCAGGACCCCCAGTTTCCTGTAGACCACGACGCCTGGCACCGGAGCGGCTCCACATCGCACGGGCAGAATTCGAGGCCATGCTCGCCGACGGGACCGCGCGACGATCGAAGAGCCCGTGGGCATCGCCGCTGCATCTCGTGCCTAAGAAGAAAGACGGAGAATGGCGCCCATGCGGTGATTATCGCGCGCTGAACGCGCGAACCGTCCCAGACAGGTATCCCGTTCGGCACGTACAGGACTTTGCTATGAGCCTTCGAGGAAGCAAAATATATTCTGTCCTCGACCTCGTTAAGGCATACACACAGATTCCGGTGCACACGACGGACATCCCGAAAACGGCCATAACCACGCCGTTCGGGATGTTCGAATTCCCGTTCATGACCTTTGGACTGAGAAATGCTGGACAAACGTTCCAGAGGTTTATGGACGAAGTGTTACAGGGGCTGGACTTCTGCTTCCCGTACATCGACGACATTCTAATCTACAGCGCGTCTCCAGAGCAACACCGGGAACACCTGCGAACCGTTTTCCGCCGATTGTCGCAGCACGGCATAATCGTCAACGTGGAAAAGAGCGTGCTGGGCCAGCAGGCCGTAACCTTCCTCGGCTACCACGTTTCCTCGGAAGGCGTAAGCGCCGTACCAGAACGTGTCGCCGCACTGCGCGATTTCCAGCGCCCATCCAACGCCAGAGGGCTCCGTCGCTTCTTGGGAATGATAAATTTCTATCGTCGTTTCCTTCCCAAGGCAGCGGCGCATCAAGCAGAGCTCCAGGAGGCTCTCTCAGGTCTCCGCGGCACCCACCCTGTGCCCTGGAACCCACTCAGTACAGCAGCCTTCGAGAAATGCAAGGCCTCGCTCGCCAACGCAACGATGCTGGCTCACCCGGACCCTACGGCACAGCTCGGGCTTTTCACCGACGCGTCGCAGAATGCAGTCGGCGCCAGCTTGCAGCAGCAAGTGGGAGGAGCGTGGCAACCGTTGGGTTTCTTCTCCCGGAAGCTGACGCCGCAGCAAACACAGTGGCCGGCATATTATCGGGAGCTACTCGCCATCTTTTTGGCGGTCCGGCATTTTCGTCACGCGTTGGAGGCTCAACACACAATAATATTTACTGACCATAAGCCCATATGTTTTGCCTATCAGCAGCAGAACGAGAGACTCCCGCCCGTTCAGAGGAACCACCTGACGTATATCTCGCAGTTCACTACGGACATTCGGCACGTCAATGGGTCCCAAAACATAGTCGCCGACGCGTTATCCCGCGTCGAAGCTTTGACAGCAGCCAATAGCCCGGTGGATCTCAGCCGCATCGCCCAGCAGCAAGCCGAGGACGACGAGCTACGCGAGCTGCTAGCCGGCAGCACAGCACTCCAGCTCCGCCACGTCGATGTCCCAGGACTCGACCTCCGGGTGTTATGTGATGTATCGACGGGTCGCCAACGCCTAGTCGTCCCAGCTCCAAGTCGCAGACAGGTATTCGACGCGGTCCACGGCCTGAGCCATCCCGGCACACGCGCTACCACGCGCCTGATTACGTCGCGTTTCGTTTGGCCCGGGGTTAAACGAGACATACGCGTATGGACTCGGGCGTGTTTGCAATGTCAGCGCGCGAAGATTACACGGCACGTCCACACGCCACTGGGAGACTTCACGACGCCGTCAGCTCGTTTCCGTCACATACACATTGACATCGTGGGTCCACTGCCGCCAGCAGGCTCTTACCGATACCTCCTGACGGCGATCGACCGTGCATCGCGTTGGCCAGAAGCTTATCCACTGGAGCGAATCACCGCAGAAGATGTGGCCAACGCCCTGCTCCACGGCTGGATCTCGCGCTATGGCTGCCCAGAGCGTGTTACTACGGACCAAGGACGGCAGTTCGAGTCCGATCTTTTTCAGGCACTGGGGAAGTACACGGGCTGGCAGAGGTCCCGCACGACGCCGTACCACCCACAGGCTAACGGGCTAGTAGAACGGCTCCACAGGCAGCTGAAGGCAGCGATAATGTGCCATGAAGGCGCCTCCTGGCTCGACGCCCTCCCGGTCGTCATGCTCGGGATTCGTACCGCCTTCAAGGAGGACCTGCAGACATCAGCCGCCGAACTGGTGTTTGGAGAACCGCTACGTCTGCCCGGCGAATTCTTCACCGCAGAACCCGAGCTTGGCGACCCGACGTCACTCATCGAGCGGGTCCGCCAGGCAACAACAAACATACGGCCCACACCGGCTTCGCGACGCTCCCGACCAGGAAGCTTCGTGTTCAAGGAGTTGGCGACTTGCACCCATGCTTTTCTCCGTGACGACGGTATAAAGGCCTCCCTTTGTACGCCTTACACGGGACCCTACCGCATCGTCAGCAGGGACGAGAAAACCTGCGTGTTGCATACAAGTCGCGGAGAAACACGAGTTTCACTGGACAGGGTAAAACCGGCCTTCATGTTGCGCCCAGAGGAAGCAGTTGGGCCCCCCAGCATAGCGCCGGCAGCCACGAACGACAGCCCGGTGGCACCACAGGCGACGTTCTCCACGCCAGCGCAAAGAGACTGGCCTCGCCCGCATCGCCTAGCAGCGCCGCCAACTCGCTCGGGTCGCCGGGCCCGTGCCCCGGACCGCTACTCGCCCACGCCGTAGAACATTTCGCACATTATTATTTTTTTTTGTAAATATTCTGTATATTGTTTTGTAAAAATTATGAACATATATATTTATTATGGTATTGTAATGCGACTCTGGCACAAAACGTATATTCTGACTCCGTCTCTTAACGGGTGGCTGGTGTGGGGACGAATATTCCGTGTCCCCATGCGAGCAAGAGGGTCCCGTTACGCGTCCCGTTAGGGGATGCAAACAATGCTCCCCACCAAGTAACGGGACCCTACCGAGCACCTACAGCGTGCACACGCAGAGCCCATTCTGTTCCCGGCTCTCGCGCGACACATTACCTGTGCTTCCGGACAACGGCTAGAGTCGCACCACGTGGTGGAATAAAGTCTTAGTTTAGGAGACCAGGCTTATTACTCCCGGCTCCGGGAATCCTAACCCTGCACGAGTCTTTCCTATACCCACATTGACTGTACTAGCGCAGATACAGATCCGTAAATTTGTGCAAATGAACTTGACAATATGTTGATTTTATTTCTTTGGTATAAAATATTTTTTGAAAAATTTTGTTCCATATTAACCGACTATATCCTCCACCCAAAGCGTTTTTTATTCTTTTTTATGTATTTAAATGTTTTATAATTTTTGACTGCAAATAATTAATCACAAATAGTTGAAGTCTGAAATGTTCGGAATGGGACTTAAAAAAATATCTGTCCGTTGTATTGCGTAAGATGTAAATGGTATTCTATAATACCCGAAGTTCCTCTCATATAAATTTGTACTATGTTCTTATCAGACCGACAAAGAGTTAGGGATTGCCACATACTCAACCTCAAATTATGGAGAGAAGGATCCTCTATCAATTGTCAGGAATACTTTTACTGCATGTTTGTTTCTACCGGAGATCATGAACATGCTCCTCTTCAAACCTATTGACATGAGCTTCCTAAACGTGTAGTGGGAAACATAATAATATTAAAATAATCAGAAACTAGTAATATTTTATTGTTTGTTAATAAAAATTAAATTTCTGATCTTTATAATCTCCTCGGTGCATTTCTGTGTGTCCCACATACTGTATTTACCATAAAAGACTCGTCCACACACGAAAATGAGCTACGTTTATATTACGGTAATGTTTAGATAAGTTGTTGTAGTTTCGTGCAAATAAAAAGTGAGTGCAAAATATTTGTACTCCAAAATGTCCTTCCCAACCTCCGCTTTCATACTTCCGGCACGCTAGGAAGTAGTCACACAATGGCGTACAATAAACGTCTGCTTCTACATAAATAAACATTTCAATTAGGCAATTATTACGGAACAAGATTTTTTAACTTTTAGAAAAAATATTAATTTAATACTTCAAAGGATAACGTTTAAAATTTTCACGAATGCTTAGTTTGTATGGTCTGAAATGGTTTAACATAGGTGAGATACATGATAGTGCATACTTGATTAAATATTTAAATATCACGAACCTTAAAAATGGACTATGATATATTGATTTATAGATAATCAAACTTAAATTTACTTTCGAGTTTAAATATATTTATTACGCTGTTTTTAATATTTTTGGAGGTTTTTAATTCGTCCGAATTATGGGCCAGGTCTCCAATTTAGCTATGGAAAATAGTACAATATATAAATATGAAGAGAAATAGGCTTCAAAGTATTACCGCTATCTCAAAATGATCTCTATGTAACACTTTTATGAAGTAAATTCCAACATTTTAATCGCGAAGACAACTCTATGCCTGTGACTGATTAAAGTCCGTATAATTACATTTATCGTTTAGTGATGAGATGAGGTGACGTGTCTGACCGCAGATCATATTCGTTGGTTGCTGACTTATTTGAACTGTCTGTACGGATTATTCGTCAATTGTATGGCACTAATTTATTTTGCTGAAAACCATTTCGCTTTAATCAAATAGAAACAGCAGTTAGTGCTTTGATCCCTTTGTTCACGCCATGCTGCTGTACCTACAAATGGCATTTAATGTCGTGAACCTTGCAGCATACGATACAACGGGTTAAAGAATTATTTATTTTAATGATTTCAGACAATATTGATTTTATTAACACGGGGTTTAACAAAACTCGACGGCAGAATTTCAGGAATAGATTTATCTTATATAGAGAAGGAAAAAGTGCATTACAACATTAGTTCGTAAATGCATAATTACAGACTTATCCGAACTTTTAAGAATGTTAGTTCATGACGACATGCCTTATTATCTATTAAATGCAAGACTTTGGTTACAGTTTTTATATGAGGTAACATGTTGCGAATAAAATTGATGTTGACCTGAATACTTCTTAGCACCCACAAATTAATACCCGTCTTGACAATGATGGATGGTGTACTAACTCTCCATAGCAGCCTGTCAGACAGTACGCACTTCCGCACTTCTACAGACATTTTTTATCGTGTTCTGAACTCAATGCGAAGAAGGTCAGCTGCCTCTATTCAGTAAAAAGAGCTCACTTCGGACATTTCATCTCATATCTGAGCAGAGCGCTCCAACTAGTCAGTTGAACAAACCGACCAGATACGGAAGTTCGGGTAAGTCTGTAACGTTGCATTTCCGGACCCATTTTATGATACACTTTTTTCTTCACACAATATGATGAAATTTTGCATTCCTGAAATTTTGCCGACGTGTTTTTTTACACCCTGTATATTGATTTTCAGTAATAACATATATATATTTACAATACTTCGTATTGACATAAAAACATTTATAGCCGAAGGCCTTATTCTAAACAGAATAATTACTAACTATGGATCCTATCTCAGATACCTGTGGGTCACAACAATTTTACTAATTTGTTAATCATGGCGACAGAAAGGCAGAAAGTAACACAAGTAAACAGCGGCACTCCATCCAATATGATTTAATAAAATAAAAAATTAGAACATATTATCAAAAATTGGCACGCCATATCATTTTCTTTTGGAACCTCTGCTGCTACATATATAATTAATTTTACAAAACTGAGTATAATTTATTTCTTGAGATATAAAGACATAATTAAATTATGTGAGGAAAATTTGAAAACGTGTGCATTTTACACTAACAATGCAGCCGAAAAATTTAAATTAGTAGTAACCGACCGTTTATTTAAAAACATTAAAAGTTTCATCGATTCCATTATTTAAAATACAACGTAACATTTCTTTCCGTGTTTACCTACATCTACAGTCGTTATATTACTTTTTTAAAGAAGCAATTTAAATTTGTTTTAAATGTTTAAATTTGAATAAACAACTTATGTGAAAAAATTTAGAAGTCTCTATCATTTTATTATTACATATTGAAGAATATATTCAGTATTATTTACTCTTAGATAATATGATTTTTATTTACTTGCTTCTGTTAATAGTTTCGCTTCTTTAATATCGACTAATGTAGGGTTGACATTGCGTTAGGATCTGGAGGAAAAGTGTATTCATATATAAAAAAGTTACGGCCCTCTACTTTACGGATACATATAATCTTTAGTCTTTCCCCCATCCCTCGAATCATGGTTTTGCCATGACACAACGTCGACGGTTTCTGAGCCAGTGAAATATTTATTCAGTCGTGAAACTTTCTAAATTTAAGATTCTCAGGTTTAGTAGCAGGATGAGGAAGTAAGATTTTGTACCAGGCTCCTAGCTACGATCACAAACCCCTCAATTCTCTTTACAGATATTATTCAATTTCACTGTAGTTGTTTTTTTCTTTCCGTATTTTAGGTAGCAATTGCATCGAATACGTACAAACGGGTAGGCTTTACATAACTCCAACAAAATTTGATTACAAAGTCTTCGTGTATTCGCTTACATGCATTGCGCGTGAAAATTAATTGAATAATCATTACAATTGTCCAGACACAGCATTTCCATGCTCTGTAAATATGCTGAGTGCTCGAATTTATTAAAGCGAGGCATTTCATTGCACAAGAGTAGTATTTAAGCTACATTCTACTCCCGGGAACATGTAAAAACACCGATTAATATATTTTTTGAAACTGTGTTATTATAAACAGATTTTCCGCCTAACAGAACACCACACTGTGAATAATGTCACCTATAGTATCCACCAATGAAAAAAAAACGGAAAAAATTTTGCTGCTTAATTGACAACTGTTCTAGAAGTATTGAAACTTAATTGCACAGAATTCACATAAAAGTGTCAGAAAGAAGTATAGAATTATCAAGATTTTTGAAAAAGATAAGAAAGTACCAAACGGAATCATAAGCGACCAGATAAATTGATAATTTTGTTAGGTGAGATGTTACATTAAATATACACTATATATAAATTGATCGATGCAAATAAAGAGCAGAACGAATAAAAATATTCAAGAATGAGTATGAATATAAATGAGTCGATTAAATATGAATATATGAATTGCCCGCGAGTGATTATATGGAAAGTGCTACTACGTGAATTATCTCTGAATTATAGAGTTGAACAGATTGTAGTTACCCACTCGCGGTAATTTCACGGCTGGGGATGTGAAGCGCATGTCTTGAGCAGGTGATGGGTCGTTGCATAACCGGTGGCAGACAGAACACATGTCAGTTTACCAACGATTCCTCGTCTTCGTCGCGTGAAACCAAAAATCTTTCGGTTTTTTAACACAGATAAATACCAATAGAACAAATAACATAATGAAAATTACGGTAGAAAATATTTCCGGACTAGGAATCACACCAGGACCTCCGTCCGCTAAGTACGACGTCGCTCTAACAAATGAACTATCCTTGTCGATGAGCACAGGCACACATTAAATTTACGGAATCACGAGGATAGTTCAGCGGTTAGAGCGTTCGCATACTCCTAGGTGGTCCTGTGTTCTGCTCCGGTCAATATTTTCTATCGTAATCTGGTAACTTAGTTGTTATTTTTTAGAGCCGAACTTTGATTGAAATAATTTCTTCTGTTCTTGAATTATATCAGAAAGCCTTATTTTATCGGTTTTCTTAATCTAAGGAGATTGATATAATTATTCATCCGTCATACAATGAGGTCAGAGATTTATTTATGACGATAATAAATTAAGACTTTTTCAAGAATATATAAACAATAAAAGTAATTAAAAAATGGTTTCGAAAACAAATGGAAGTCGTCTAAGCACATTCCTATGTAACATCAAAAAACATTAAGAAATCATTATACAACTGACAATAGTGTGAGAACCTGACAAAGAATTCTGAAACAATTCAGTTACACAGGATATCACATATATCAAGTTTAAAAATAACTTGAAATTAGTTATTCTCCTCAAATAGTAATATGTTAGGCGTCTAATTTAATACTTTTTCATCTTGCATTTACACCCTAACTTTGCGATTTAATATTTAAAACAAAATTCGAGTTATGTTATGATCATGCTTACGAAAGACATATTTACAGTAGTATTTGTTATTATTGTGAAAATAACGTAGAAACAAATATCATAAAAATTGAAGTATACAAAACTCAGGCGCATCGACATTATTAAGAGATTTTAATTAAATTTACGTATAATTTATTTGTAAAGAAATAGGTATAAAGAACTATATCTGAATCAAAATTATAGAGATAAATAAAATATTATTTATCAATGTAATTGTATAATATTTTATTAAAGAAACAAGATAATATGTCCTTTTAAGGTATGAAGAACAGATTGCTTCATAAGATACTTAAGCGGAAACACATTTACTACTACTCTGTATGCAAGTAACTCGATCATAGCGCGCAAACGTTCCAAGCGTCACAGGGTTGATCGATATGGAGAGGTGTTCCCGAGTAATGCCCCTGAAAAATTCCGGTCGTCTCTCAAATAAAAGTTTATTTGATAAAGTTTATGGTGATAAATTCTATCAATAAGCACTAAGTCAATTAGACTCTCAATAATTAAATATGTTCTTCCATCTGGTCTTCTGAATTGGCATCCCCTAGTTTCTTTTATACCACTTTCTACGGATAAAATGAGACATCTCATGACATTTTGACAGAACTGTAGCCTTAACGCGAGTATACGCAAAACATTTCTGAAAGTGTAATATTCGGTCCCAATTTGAGGACAACGCGATTTAGTAATAACCATTCAAACCTATGTTCCTTATTATTACGTAATCTGTAAATGAACGTTCTGAAATGTTGAGTTTTTTTAATCTCTAGGATAAGAATGTGGCGTTAATTCTAGAGAATAATAGCTTTTGCTATTTTAAAATACTGTGATTTGTAGGACGATAAAATGAATCTCGGGTCAGAACGGAGAACCGATAATAATAATATTATGTAATTAGCGAATTAATTTACTTTACCCAATGCTGCATATGGTCGGGTACAAGTTGTTTCATAATATTTGTAAGTCATTGTGGAGAAATCAAATGTTAAAAGGCGAACAGATGGTTTCATAAATCAATCACAGTCGCTACAACGTCGTTATGGCTTAATAATTCTAATTTTCGCTTTGACACAAATACTGGATGGGAGAAAACATAATTTATAGATGGAAGTTCAGCTAGAATTCACTAAGGCCCGCAGATGTCGTGGGTGTGTTCAAGTTCAAGAAGCAAACCCTGATTGGGTCCCTGAAAGACGGCCGAGGCGATGTGTCTCTATATAAGAGCTTATAACTCTGAATTTAGAAATGAAATGCCAGTTTTTGTGGTTGAGAGGAGTTACCAGATGAGATGAATCTCTCACGAAAGAAAGGGAAAGTTCTATTAATATTTACCTCTGTTAAAAACCGAGACATTTTTGGTTTCACGTGACGAAGACGAGGAAACGTTGGTAAACCGACATGTGTTCTGTCTTCCACCGGTTATGCAACGACCCAGCACCTGCTCAAGACCTGCGCTTCACATCGCCAGCCGTCAAATTACCACGAGTGGGTAACTAAAAGCTGTACAACTCAGAGATAATTTACGTAGTAGCACTTTCCATATAACCATTCGCGGGCAATTCATATTTTGTTGACTCATTTATGTTAATACTCATTCTTGGTCGAGGTACGGAGAAGGGAATGCTGCGACCCCACAGCAAACTCTTCTCCGGCTATCGGAAGGGCGTGGGACAAGTACCCAAGTACCCGAACTACCTGATGCAGGTTTTTCTAGGGTTTTACCTGCATTACTTTTAGGCGAATGCCGGGTAGGATCCTTAAACTGTAGCCCGGGGTATATAGTTAACCCTTGGCTGCCTTCCTCTAACCTACCGCATCCCCCCTTTGAAATCCCTTCTTATGCTATTTAAGGGGAGTTGCCACTATGTGGATTACCCTCATGTAGCCTGTTACCTTAAAAAGAATTGAATATTTTCTGATCATTATTTGCATCGATCAATTTATTTATAGTGTATCTTTATTGTCACATCTCACCTATCAAAGTTAACAATTTATCTGGTCGCTTATGATTCCGTTTGGTACTTCTTACCTTTTCTTATATTTTTCAAAAATATTGTTAATTCTATACTTCTTTCCGACACTTTCATGTGAATTCTGTGCAATTAAGTTTCAATACTACAATAGTACAGTTGTCAATTAAACATTAGCTTCATATTCTTCCTTTAAGGCGTAATTGTATTTTCAATTATTGTACTTTTAAACCCATTGTGTTCCAACTGAGCTTGGTTGTTCTAATACACATTTAGTGGAAGCTTTCCTTTTCTGGTCAGTCTAAATAAAAAGTCATCCTACCCATCAGGATTTTGTTATTTCATCCAAACATAATCTGGCCACGTATGAAGATTGACATTATCAATTTTTGCAATATATTTTAATTTTCTTTATTTAACTAAATTGATGAGTGGGTGAAATCACAAATTATAATTTTTTTAAAAATTGACACAATTTACTTCGTCCAATTCATGAATGTATATATTTTTTATAATAGTAGCAGTGTGTGAGTCGGATTGCGTGTTGGATATGAATCTGGTTGCGAGACGAAAAGCAAACAAACACAAAAATAAAAAATATATGATTCAATTTTTGTATATTGGTTTTTGGTAAGCAAATCAAGAACAGTGTTTAAAACAAGTCACATTATAGCGAATTTCACATAGAATTTTATTTGTTTAACTAATATATTTTTTTATTTATGTAATAGAACAACTAAATGTATACAAAATAAAATATTATGAATAGATAAGGCTTAGTCCAACTTACTAGAATAACTATTTTTTTGCTTAAATAAGAGTTATTCTAGTAATTATTTAATTCATAATTAAATTTTAATCAATTACATACAAAGTTTATTAAATTTTAAACTTATTACAATAAGAATTTAATTAATATACTAGCGAATAACTTACAAAATGTATTTATTATTAAATATTTTTAAATCTCACAAAATAATTTTATATTACATTGATAAGCGTATGAAATAAATATTTAAATATATAATTAATATCAGTCTTAAAGTTTATTATAAAGATCTTTTGTAAATTCTGGTACGCACAACGGAATGCAACAATTGCGACTCATTAAAGACTTGCCATTAATTTCCGTCTTACAAACCTTAAACTAGTATTTATCGACTAGAGTCTATCCAATGATGTCTTCTAGATTATTCTGTGAATTGTCTGTGTCCACTTTACTCACGCTCAGTACTCTGCTTCTATAGGCTGCTTATTACAGAAGACCAACTGGTTTTCTTCTTTTCAAACGTCTTGACAAGTTGTTTATTGGCCACGGGTCACCGGATTGATGTAGAGATGAAGTCTAACTTCATGTTTCCCAGCATACCCTTTTAATTCTTCCATAATGGGTGGAATCCGGGGATCCCTACGGAGATTGGTATTTCGGTTATACCAGTGTTTTGTAACATTTTATTATGAAAAGTTTGAATACACTTAATGTTTGTGATACAGACACAGACCCAAAGCTGGATACCACAGAGCGACGTTGGTTTCAATATTTCATTGTAAATCAGTATAATTGTTAGACATTGAAAGTTTGTAGTTCCTTCCAATTAGTCAATAGTAGTCTATATTTTATGCTAAATTCCACATTTTAATATTAAATTTGATGTTTAGAGTCATGCCTAGGTATTTAGCGTTGTTCTCATAGGGCACACTGGTACTATATTTATCTATTGATTAAAGAAAACATATTACATTGCCACAAAAGTATGTCTCCTGAAAGTTCAAGTTTGTAGAGGCTAGCGTTTGTTATGATGAGAAAGGCCAGAGACCTTTGCTGAAAATCTCGAAAATTCATGACCTTGTGTATGCACAGACTGGATGTCTCTGGAGTTCCTTAGTTCCCGTATTGTAACCTGTACTTAGCTCGGTTGAAGGGACAACGTGTGAGAATAACCTAGAGCATGTGCGTGCGGACGAGGCTTTTTTCGTAAGTACTTGTTAGTCACGCATGGGCATTCTTCAGACATGCTGTTTAACCTGGGTGTTCGGCAACCTTGTGAGAGTCACGTCGCTTGCAAACATTCTTCACAGGGTTTTCTGCTATCTTACTGTGCCCTCCGCATATTACATTGGAACTTCCGTGAAAAAGGCTACTCCCATAACAACATTATATTCCGTTTCTCACATGTATACTTGCGACAAACTATCCATGCCTTTTAATTTGCTGTGAAGACATAATATTTTCATAGCTACGGACTCTACGTACGTAGAGCTATATGATAAAGAAATAAGTGAATAATTTTTATTTATAATATAAAATGTCAGTGTTATAAGTATACTAATTAGATAAATAAGTAGCCAATAAAAGACGAAATTATGTAATAAAATAAACTCCACACAAAATTTCTGCAATTCTTGTTGCTTTGGTTTTGTATCACCTGACGAATGCAAGAAGGTTTTCAGAAACAATGTGTGGTATTTATTTTTATCACATAAGTTTCTATTTTATTGGATACTTCTTTATACAATTAGTCTTTTTGTGTCGTAAAAACGCTGCACATTTTTACCCTTTACATCAACAGTAACTTCATGAGCTCAGTCGGAAAAACTTGGAGAAACAAAAGCTTTACTTAGATAGATTTTGAAATAAAATGAACCTCAATTTTAGCTATTTAAACAGTCATAATTATTGTACTTCGTCTGCGGTCGCAGAATTGGTAATAAATTAATTGTAATTTTCCTCGTATGGAGTATAGAATAAGTTCTGATGAATGTTGAGGCTTAAAGCGTAACAAACGCCAAAGTACTAAAGTTTCATCACAATTTACAGTCACATTACAGAAAGTCGTAAAATTTTACAGTGCCTCTCGTGTTGAAAGCATAACTGCTGGTATTTACCGTGTCGTCTTTCAAACCTGAATATCACAAAAAATCGAAGACGAGTTCAAAGTAGTTTTGGGACAGGAAGAAAACGTCGACCCTCGCTCCATACTAAATAGTATACCGTGGCACTAATCCAACCCTAAGACTGCCTCTTTCTTTGGGAAACTCCCCAGAAACCGTAAATGTGTTGTTGGTAAACAAATCAAGAACAGCGTTAAAAACAAATTCTAACTGCCACATTATAGCGAAATACATATTCAATTTGGATTTGTTTAACTGAATATATTTATATTCTTGTTAAATTGTCGAAGTTCATTGGAACGTGTAAGAGATGACAACTAATAGGGGTTAAATTCAATAACGGTCACTTATTAGAAATAAGTAAAACATTGCGGACACTATCCAATATCCCTGAAACTCAGTTTAATATTATGACTGCCAAATAATCCCATTGATAGAGCAAATGTTTAAACAGTTAAAGGAATGTTCAAATAAGGGTTTTATTTGTGGTAATAAATCCTATTCCTGTTACATTGGTCACTCGATCACAAATTCTGCAAACAGAATAAAACCTGGGTAGATTTAGAGCTAAATCTATCTTCTCTCCATTTTTTTTTAGGGCAACAGGCTACATGAGGGTGATCCACTTTGGGCAACTCCCCTTTAATAGCATAGGAAGGGATTTGAAAGGGGGGATGCGGAAGGGTGGAGGAAGGTAGCCAAGGGTTAACTAGGGCCCCCGGGCTATAGTTTAAGGATCCTACCTGGCATTCGCATAAAGAAATGCAGGGAAAACCCTAGGAAAACCTGCATCGGGTAGGTGGGGCATTGGGTACTTGTCCCACGCCCTTCCGATAGCGGGAGAGGAGTTTGCTGTGGGGACGCAGCATTCCCTTCTCCGTGCCTCGACCAGCTTAGGAGGCAGCTGGCCGACTATTCCAATGGGAATAGCGAACAACTCTTACCGTATGCCCAAGGTCTGCGACCCCAGAACATACACCTCTCAAAACAGGCCGAGGTGCCTCGGCTTGTGGGAACCTTAGTTCAAAAACGGAGAGGAAAAGGCATCCCCAAAGGTAGCCCCTTCGTATATCTCCTAAAAGGTTCTGCCTGCGAGAGAAATTCCCTCGCAGGTTACCTGCGAGAGAATCCTCTCGCAGGCTTCTCTCCACTTATTTATTTGGAAATGAAGCGTTTACATTGTAAAATGACCGCACGTTTGTTTTCAATTAGTTTGTAATGCGAACCGTTTTACGAATAATACAAACAGCAGTCTTGAGAACATTAACAAATATATAAGCAAGGTTCGTCAAATAATTAACAGCATTTTCATAACATTGAAATGTTCCTATGGCAAATTCGTTAAAAATATGATGACGTCATATCAATAAATCCGTTAATTTCACTAGTTTACTTTAACTTCATCTATTTAGATACGAATATAAATTATAACGTTGCTAAGTCTCTACTATTACCATCTTAGAAAATTGAATAATCTTTGTTATAACCAATAAATAATAACTAAAAAATGTGCAAACGTGTGTATGCTTGTTAATCTTACTGCGCAGAAAAAGTTAATATGATTTTTCATACATCAACATCATATTAGTTATTTTGTAATTACACAGTTTTAAATACATCATAAAAACTACATGTTGTATAAGTAGTTTTGCATTTTCAACTAGGTCTTAAAAAGACGGAGACAATTTGAAATTATTTTGAAACATATAAAGGTCCAGAATTGTACCAACGCCACGCGTTCTGTAGAAACCGAGGGATTGCGATTGCAGGAAGTAGAACACGTTGACCGTATTAGTAAGTACAGAACCAATATTCATTTCATTGTCCAGCCCACTAATCCCTGCAGAGTACGAGATTCAATAATTAACCCGAACGTTTTTTATAAGTCAAAATTTAAAATTAACAAGTTCCATTTAAAATGAAAAAATTTACGTCTGATTGAAAAATAATTAATAAGAAAGATAGCCAATTCAGACAAAAAAGTGATAATATAAATACCACACAACGTTTCTGGGATCCTTGTCCCTTTCCTCAAGTGCGAAAAATCGCCTAGAGCGACACAACTGCACTCGGCAGTTGACAAATCTCAAAAGCGACGAAATAGCAACGACAATGGGAAAACAGAAGGATTAGCGTAATAATAAGGGATCATAGCAATTATTGAGTTTCATTGTATCTGTTTGTACATTAATAGCTGGGACGTTTGATTTAATGTGAAGCATCTCTGAAATGAGTCTGGAATTGTACCTGGTGTCAATGTCTAAAATCTAAGCATTTTTCCAATCAAATGTATGTTTAGAATTGATGATATATTTGGAGACTACAGATGGTTTATCAATGGGAAGTTTGATACGAGTATTAAGGAAACGTTTTGTTTGCCCTATGTAGCAGAAATTACAATTAGAGCAAGAGATTTTGTAAACAGCACAATGTTTGCTGTAGGTGTCAAGTGGGTCCTTGTGGTTTTTAATCAAGTAGTAAAGGGTATTAGTGGATCTTTAAATGATGGATATTTGATATTCTTTGAATATTTGGATAAATTTGTGATGTAGAAATTTGTAATAAGGGAGTACGAGAAAAATATGGAATGAGGTGTTTGGGGACGATTGTCAATAGGATATTGGATTTTGTTCAATCTTCTGTTTATGTGTTTAATAATAAAATTAGAAGGGTAATCATTGGATATTAGAATGTTTCGAACTATATTTAAGTTTGAGTTTTGTCAACTGACAAGTGCAGTTGTGTCGCTATAGGCTCTTCTTAGCACCTGACGAAAGGAACAAGGATCCCAGAAACGTTGTGTGGTATTCAAATTAACATTTTATCTGAATTGGCTATCTTTCTTATTTTCATTCTGAGTAAAAAAAATTGTTTTATATTGTATTGCTGGAACTTGGAGTTAGAAAGTAATATAAAGTAATACAAGATTGTATACCATAGCTCTCTTTTGGTTTGGAGGATGATCAGAAAGATAATTGAGAACACGTCCAGAGTATGTAGGTTTTCTGAAATAATTGGTGAGAATGGAAGTATTGTGAATGGATACAGTGACAGCAAGGAAATTAAGAGAATGGTTAAGTTCAAGTTCATTGGTGAATTGTAAGTTGGGATGATAATTATTGAAAGTATGGACTATACGGTTGATTTCAGAGGTATTAATCCAAAAAATGTTATCTACATATCTGATGCTGTAAAGAGATTGGACAGGAAGTAGAGAAATACAATAGTTTTCTAAATCTCTTCAGAACCTTTGATTTGATGATATCGAATATGATTAAACTTGAAATAAGTAGCATTGAGGATTACATTTAAAATGCATAAAATTTCTTCTTCCATGGCGCTACAGTCTGTGGTGAACCTTGGCCTTTCCAGGGAGCTTCTTCCATCTTTCACGGTCATATGCTGTTCTCTTTCAATTTCTGCATCCCAGCTTCCGTAGATCCTCCTCCATTCCGTCCAACCATCTTCTTCGGGTGTACCTCGTTCTCT
The DNA here is from genome assembly GCA_037074705.1 of Zhengitettix transpicula. Lineage (NCBI taxonomy): Eukaryota > Metazoa > Arthropoda > Insecta > Orthoptera > Tetrigidae > Zhengitettix > Zhengitettix transpicula. The sequence continues at coordinate 26,796,580 of CM073590.1, read as the reverse complement.
TTGTTGTCCTGGGGTTTCAAATAGAATCTCCTTTGCCACCTCAGACTCCTTCATTCGTGCTACATATATTCAGTATATCGACTGAAAATGGGCCATCTGTTTTTGAAAGTGTTAATGACTAAATCATTGTGAATAGAGTTGAATAAGAAAACGGTCATCAAGGCAGATTGTCGTGAGGGACGGTGATGTACTTGATTTTATCAATAAATTGGGAAGAATTTTTAATAGAATGATGGTTTTCTTTATTGAAGGCTTTAGAAAACATGTTATGAATGTAGGAGGAAATATTGTGTAAGGGACTGCTAGTGGAAGCAATAATAATTCTAAAAGATAGGTTGTTAGGTTTGTGTATATTAGCTCTGGAAATGTTGGCTGAGGTGATGAATAAGGAGTAAAATGTGGATGGTTCAATAAAATATTTTTGCTTCCACCACTTGAGAACAGTTTTTAATTTGTCAGTAACTGTACTGATGCAGGTGGGTTTTCAAATTTTATAAGAGTTTGTGTCAGAAAGAAAGTGGTTAACAGTGTTTGTGTATTCATTACGGTTGAGAGCTACAGTGACAGAGCTTTGTCTGCGTGTGTAAAGAGTTTGTTGGGATGAGACTTAAAGAATTGTTTGGTTCTATGGAGGTTTTTATGAGATTGCTATAAAAAGGGGGAGGTGTTTTGTGGTTTGATAAGTTTTCGTCTATCTCAATAGTTTAGAAACGCTAGGAACAGTGAAAACGCTAGACTAGCTTTTAATAGATCATTAACAGTGAAATAATATTTAATATATGAACTAATGCGAGGAAACAGAATAGTCGTATTCATGGGATTGAGTGAGACTTATGATAACTTCTATTCATTCACTACATGCGATTAGGATCCAATACTACAATTTCATACCACAATATATCGTGCATGGAATAATAATTAATTCAGTGCCGAAGATGCTGCGTTTCAGTATAAATCAGTGATATTAGAAGGAACGATCTATAAGTTTTTTCGTTATTTCATAGAATTATTGGTAAATTATAATCGTCTCAAAACTAAAAAATTAACGTTCTGTTAGAACAAAATGCAGGTCATTCATTATGGAATATTCTTGTAAAGGATATTTGTTGTTTTATGCTGCGCCTAGAATGTTGCGTGTTTTGTGAATGTAGGAGCATTAATGCTCAAACTGACCTTGTTGGAGCAAATGAAAGAGCGACTTCAGTTGAGCGCTGCTTTATGACTCGTGCTGACAGCAAACGCCGCAAGGTCGTCTTGTCCGTGACTGTTAAAGGAAATCAGGAAGAACACTATTACAGTATTATTTATATATTTTCAAGTTTCTTACAACCGTACACAGTTGTCCAGTAATTTCCTTTATAAAAGAATGCGTAACGTTACTAATGCTCCAAGAATCGAATCGAGAAACAGGTTTCAAAATATTTCGCGTTTAGAAACAGGATGCCAGATATAATGAATTGTAATTTATGTAATCAGACGTTTGTAAAACATGTAATGGGGGCTTAAATAACTTCAAGGGAGGCAAGGGGTGATATGGTGAGACTTGGAAAATATAATGGTTACACGTCGAAAAGACGGGTTTGAAGACAAGTAGGCCTATACTGTCAGCGACTATTGGACGCAGGGGTAGTGACGGCTAAAATATATTGTTGCTTTTACAGCAGGATAGGACGCAGCTACTATATTTTTTACAACCTTCCTAAGAAAGCTGTGTTTCAAACAAGATGAAGTGGTAACCGTACCAATAGAGGATTAACTGCAAAGTTGATTGCGTCAAGCCTGTGTTATTGAGGTGTTGGAGAGTACTAGATCACAAGTGCTGTGACATAAAAGCAATTTATTTTGTCTGGTTTACTGTTGCAGACCCCGTAGCCAGTTTTGCAAAAGATTATAAAATGGGGAACACGGCGAGATTGAAAACAAATCTTGGTATATATATATATATTGGAGCGCAATAGTTTTATAATTAGTACATTATATATATATATATATATACTATATAAACTTTAGATTTCTCCGTAAGTCAATCTAATAGGGGGAATTTATGTAGCGCGATGTTTTATAATTGGTATATATATATATATATATATGGCGACAATCTGCAACCGAAGCCATTTAATAAAGTCGCGATAAAGAGCCCCTATCTTTAAATAAAAGTTAGTTAAATTGTGCATAATATAGTGTACAATTTATATATATATATATATATATATATATATATATATATTGTAATAAACAAAAAGATAGTCAATTTAAAAAAATAATAAAATAAAAACAAATTTATTTATTTTTATAATTTGTGAATTTGTGGCATTCAAAGAAAATACAACTTTTATATTTTCTTACAAACAATTACATCTAATTACTCTTTTTCTCAGGGTCTTTACTGGGTTTGATAGTAAGAAACAAATCAAGATTACAATTAAAGAATTTACAATTTAAACAATTTGAAGTGCACTGAATATGAAATGAAAAGAAACGAAATCTGACTATTACCTTTAATGTACTGTTTACAAAACATTTATTATTTTAATCCGTACTTACAACTGTCCTTTTTGAAGCAGACCTAATGATTTCAAAGCTTAAAAACACACTTCACTAAAAGGCCATTATGTGCATAAAGTTGTACATTCACTTTCACAAACACACACTATTCAATTTTTTCAGAGCTCCAGACTCCTCGCCTATAGACAACCGTTGTTTCGCCCGCAGCCATCAGTCAATCAGTCGCTATTTCCGCAAACACCCTAAATATTTTAACAGGGAAACCAGTCAGTGTTACAGTGTTCATAAAAATGGATAGATCATGAGTTATTTTTGTCTATCATCGGCCCAACGGCACGTCGACGTCTCCTATTAACTCTGCTGACCAACTCTTTCTCCTCCAGAATCTGGAGATCTGCTTTAAGACATCCTTCTCCCTCGAGATCTGGCACCCAACTAACTTCTCTCCGTCCACATCCTTCTCCCTCGAACGGCTAGAGGCAGTGTCGGACGGTACAGAGGATTACTGCACGGTGCGTGAACGATTCCTAAACAAATACTGGAGCATGTCTAATTGGAAATAATGCAAGGTTTCTATAATGGTAAATTCCGGGAGAATGGTCACTGTCTCTCGAAGACCATCGCAGTAAATAAATTGCTCACATCACCATTATCGGAGTCAGTATTGGTACAAATGACTAGTAACAAATTTAGACCGGAAATCGCTATGCACTTTAGTGCAGCAAATATTACCACATTTGAGGCGGCACTCGGATTCTTTACACGAGTTGAGACAATTTCTTGAAGTCGTGCAAGACCAGACAGCAATGTACCGATATCAGGGTTCAAGATAGATTTCGGCATGCGTAGGCTAGACCGGAGTATCATCCCAAGACATGAGAGCCGCCCTGGGAAATGGTGACAATCTGGAACCGAAGCCATTTAATAAAGTCGCGATAAAGAGCCCCTATCTTTAAATAAAAGTTAGTTAAATTGTGCATAATATAGTGTATAATTTAAAAATTGTTATGTTTTAGGTCCTTGATTCATTGTAGTTTATTTCTTCATGTATTTATTTTTTTATCTCCCGGAATTATTGTAATAACTAACTTGTGTTGTTTATTAGTACGATCCGTCTGTGGTACAGATAAGGAAGTACTTTGCGGAAGGCTTGATCAGGTAGTCGTAGTATACCTACTGATGTAGGGGCCCCGAGTTGTGAGGTAATTCTTGACTACCGCATATTTGGCGCGTAGCAACTGTTAATTATTGTGAATGTCACACAGGTGAAAAATCCAAGGAGTCTGACGTCGGGAATTTGGCGTTTAGACACGGGCGCTGGTGAAGTTATCGAGAACGACCAGGACGAGATTCCTCAGGGCATGTTCTACAAATGATGGGCGTGGCAAACCCAAATTCCCTAGATGTATGTTATGTCTGTCTCTTCATACCTGTTCTTCATCCATCTTTTGATCTTTCTTGATCTGTGAATCTTTTCCTCTTCGATCTTGATTAATTCTTGTTTATTTCAACCCCGACGCTTCTAGGTAACGAAAGCTAGGGAGTATTTCATTTCACTCTTCTTTCAACTAAACTGTCTATCCTTTCTGAACGATCGGGGCGGAGAAGCTGTGCAAAGTTCAACCGACCACGAGACGACTGCAGTCACCTATCATGTCGGTTGGAGTTTGGAGTAGAGATGTGTTTCGGCGTTGTGTAATTAAAGTGTATTGTTATGGAATGTTAAAGGACGCTCTAAAAAATGACCTTCTATATCCTAAAAAAACCTAGACGATAGGGGGGTTAAAACATTTTACCATTTTGTTATGTTTAAAGTTTAATTTCGTATATTTTATATTGTGTTTTTTATTTATGTTTAGAATCAGAACAAACAAAAGCCAGGAAAAGCAATCCGATCTATAGCGCTTGAGTATGAGATCGCCATTAGGAGTTTCTCCGTAAGTCAATCTAATAGGGTAATTTATGTAGCGCGATAGTTTTATAATTGGTGTATATATATATATATATATATGTATATATATATTATTTTAGTGTAATTAGATATTAGCAAGGGTTCAGAGTTTGGCCAAGCTCCGCCGTCGCAGGTAGATAATCCGTTCGGTCTGTACGTAAGCACGTAGAATGTTGACCCCCGGAGGCTACCTGAACTGTCACACCGTGGGAAACGTCTCTCCAAAAACCCCAAAAATGAAATTACCATTTTTTTGGTTCAGGAAAGAACGATGCAAAATTGATAGACCATCGATATTTTGCATGCAGCGAAGGGGCTGTAAAGAAAGTGTAGATAAGACTCTTCGACGAACCGTCGCCACGAACGGAGGTACAGCCAAAAAACTTACATCATCCAGAGTACACGGAGAGAACGAGGGTGCCACATGATCACGGCCAGAGATGCACGCAAGTGTCTGAATCCTTGACGCGCCTGTGGTTAATTACCGTAAACTATGCTTTAACTTGTGATTAAGGGATAATTTGTATTTATTTTCTTTTATTTTGTCCATGTTCAGATAAATAATTAATAAATTCTGGAAACTATCCCTTTATTTTATCATTTACTAAACCTACCACCACAATATAAACATACATACATATATAAATGAGTAAGGATGTTGTCAGAATAATTATAACATTTGGCATGAAAAAGAAAGAGATGATAACTTCAGCTTGCCGTCGCCATGCAGGTCAGGGGAAATCTCTTCGAATTTTCGGAGGCGCCTGCCTCCTTCATCATCCCATGTTTTCCATTGATCTTCACGAAAAGCAAAGCTTCAAGGGTGTGGAAAGACTGATATGTATACAATGCTTTAGACCTATATCTAATTAGTTAAAAACTTAATTTTCATCAGAATAATTTATAGCATTTAATTCTCATTTCTTCCGTATCAAATGATTAAAATTAAATTCTGCAATATATAATCAATTTAATTCTTATTTTCCGTGTAAAATATTTCAGTAATGAAAAAACACCACTATTTCATGCCAACTATTGCACCAAACTACCAAGATTCCAATTTTATTGAGAAATACAAATATAATGATTAAGAAAGCCAATTCAGACAAATGGGTAATATAAATACCACGTAACGTTTCTGGGATCCTTGTCCATTTCGTCAGTTGATAAGAAGAGCCTAGAACGACACAACTGCACTTGTCAGTTGATAAAACTCAAAAGCCTAAAACTCATTTACGACTGCGATGAATATTTTTAAATTAACTTTTGAATGCAGCTGGTGTGTTTCTTATGTTTGAATATTTCCACTCCCGCTGCTGGTAGACGTGTCTCACCCAGAATTCTTTAATGTTATCAAGATATATTTCACTCCTTTTTGTGAAACCGATAGAGACTGATAACCGTTAAGTAAATTATTTTTAATTTTTGTATTAAATGAATGCCTAAATGGTCCTAAATTTATCAAAAATATTTATTAATACCATCAATGAATAAATGAATTGACCAGAGAGAGTAAGTTGCCTAATTTATTTAATAGCTCTCTGCATTAAGTTTCAGTATTTACCTCACTCATTACACACTTTTGTGATAGAAAGAATTTTTCTTTATCTGTGAAGTTACGATAGAATATAATTCCATATAACAATCACGAATGGAAATATATACTAGGTTTCCAGATTTCGTGTGACTATAATTTTAAATTCTGAATACATATGTTGCTTATCTGAGCTTATTTATTAATATGCTAGCTGTGTGCCCGGTGTTGCCCCGCTATTTATTTATATACGCCCTAAAAGGTATTTAATCTATTAGTCAAGAAGTGACTTATCCTAGCCTACCTATGCTGAGGGAATGCTAAAGTGCCTTTAGAGAATCATAAATACTCCCAATACCAAATTACAAAATTACTCTTCAAAAAATATACGCGGTACCCTAATACAGTTAAAAATGCACGCACAACCTTAAGAGAGTTAATTATGCCCCCAGAACTCTAAGCGACTTAATTTTTTTCATGTAACTCAATAATGTAAAAAATACTCCCGATACCATTCCACTCTCGTTACTTTAAAAGAATCCAAATTATTTTCCATACTTGAAGAGAGTAAAAATTACCTAAGTGAGTTATTGGAATCCAAATCTCATTTATGAAACACAAAAATATTTCCTTTGCGTTAAGAGTCAAAAAGACTCTCCGTACCTTAATAGAGTAAAAATTGCTCCCGGTACTTTAATGGAGTCACAGATACTCCAAGTACCTAAAGAGAGTGAAAGAAAGTCCCAATACCTTAAGAGACACAAAAATACTCACGCTACTCTAAAAGTGAGAAAAATACTCCCTTTAATTAAAAATGTCTTTAAAATACCACTCTTTCTACACCCACCTCTCTAGGTGACAGGGGTGTTTTACAGTGTTTGTTTCGTAAAGTATACTGTATCTGTATAAAATACGACAGATTTGGCTATACGTTTTTAAGATTGTTTTCCCCTTCCACCCACACATTTCTAGGGACACAACTACAACTTAACTGGTATTTAGAATATCATTATTAAACTCAGCAACTTCTATAACCCCGGATTCTATATAAATGTCGGTTGTTTTCAAGTTCTTTTTATGTAGGAACCCTCCACCCACATCCCCACGGGCACTCTCGTCCCCCAAAAAATTGCTGGAGAAACTCTATAAATCTCACTGATCTCGAAAAATATTTATCTGACGCAAATATCGGTCATTTGAGCACGTTTGAAAATGTTCACCCCCTGTCGACGTCCGCCGCTGAAGGTGGTAGACGTGTCAGTTTCTAGTTCACAAGGAACACGTATACGAAATTTGGTCAAAGTTTCTCCACGGGTGTACATTTGTATGCATAACATACATACACACATAAACACTCTATTTTATTTATTAAAAGATAGAAGATAGATTTAACATGTTTTTTCCAGTTAAGTTTATTTTTTAGTGAAATAGCTAGAAATTTTGTACTTTCTACTTCATTAAGTTACTGGACTTTTTTTAATTTCAAGGCACTAAAATTTTTGTACCATACATTGAAACTGATCAAATGTGACCAACCATCAATTTACATCTCATATTAAGTCTAATTATTATAATACTATTGTTCGTCTAGTGACGTGTAAAGTTTTCAAGGCTCTAACGGGGAGATCACTCCACGCACTAGGTCTGTTCTTTTACACTCACTACCTAACTAGAAGGGTTTTGTCCTCCTAAGTTGGCGGTGTAAGTTTGTGTTGTCGAGTAGACGAATGACGCCTGTGTTGGAATGTCGATGAAGACGGTCTTCATGCTTCCCGGCAGCTCTTTTGATTAATTTTTTAATTAAAGGGATCTTTAGGTCTCTATGTTGGTCAGTGTTTCTTACATACCACGGGGCGTCTACGATGATTCGCAGCACCTTGTTCTGCCACGTCTGGATGCTCTTGACGTTGTTATCGCTTGCACATCCCCAAAGTTGGATGCCGTAAAGCCAGATCGGTTTAAGGACCTGGTTGTATATTCGTATTGTGTTATGTATTGACATTTTTGAGTGTCGTCCCAGGAGCCAATATAGTTGTCGCATTAATATTACGAGTTCTTCGCGCTTTTTTTCACGTGCTCTTTCTATTTGAGCTTTGTGTCCAAGGTCATGCGTAGGTATGGTACAACAACACCGTTAATGTTCACTCTGGGTATTGCATTCAATTTCCGATAAATGAAGTGAAGTTCACGTGTACAGATTTCGACTCATTGAGTTTTATCTTCCATTTCTGAGTCCATTAATGGATCTTATCAGTAGCACTCTGAAGTTTTCTGGTTGCTTCTTCTATTGATGATGCTGTAGCAAGTACTGCTGTGTCGTCAGCGAATGTGGTGACAGTTACGTCAACTATTTTGGATAAATCGAACGTGTAGAGTAAATTCAATATTGGTCCCTCTGGAACTCCTGCGTTAATCTCTTTGAAGTTCGAGTACTCTGCTTCTTGTCTTACTCGAAAGAATCTTCCAGTGAGGTACGATTCTAAGAGTTCCACGTACTGAGCTGGTAATATTCTATTTACTTTGTGTAGTAGCCCTTGGTGCCAGACTTTATCAAAAGTCTGAGCCACATCAACAAATATGGCTGAGCAGTATTTCTTGTTTTCCAAAGTCTTCTCAATTTGATCTATAATCCTGTGAATCTGATCAACGGTAGAGTGATTACTTCTGAATCCAAATTGATGGTCCAGAATCAGCTGTCTCCTAGAAATAAGTGGTTTCAGTCTTTTTAGTAAGAGTTTTTCAAACAGTTTCGATATTACGGGAAGCAGCGATATGGGCTTATAGGAATTGATATTATTGGGTGGCTTACCCGGTTTCGGTATCATTATACCTTTTGCTATTTTCCAGCAGTCAGGAAAGTGTCTCAACCTAATTGATGCATTGATCAAGTATGTCATGATACCTTTATGAGGGAACTGTTTAACTACTTCGCCCGTAATAAGGTCGTATATCCTGGCGTCTTCCTGGCGTTCAAGTTTGTTCGTATTTCATTAGATACTTCTCGAGGTGATACTAATTCTGTACTCTCGTTGTTGTGGTTCATTTTCAAGGGCAAGTAAGTGATTGGTCCATCAAGTGGTTTAAAAATATTTTTAAGATAGTCCGCAAATGTTTCTGCTTTTTGCTTATCTTCTTTGATCCACAACCCATTATGATTTTTAATGGGAGGAAGTTGCATAATTGGCCTTTTGATTTTCTGCGTAGCTTTTCAAAGCGAGTAGTGGGTCTCCTTGTCAGCTGTTAATCCATCGAGACAGCTCGCAATGGACTCTTCTTTCAATTTATGAATTTCTCTCTTTAGCTGCTGTGACTTATTATTTAAAATGGTTTTATCAGCAGGATCGCGCGACTGCTGCCATCTTCGTCTCAGGCGTCGTTTTCTTTGACAAGCTCTCTCACTTCCATTTGGTAATTTACTTCAATGGTTTTCCTAGTTAGCGCCTTGGTATTGTTCCATGCCGGTGTCTGGATCGTCAAGGTGAATCTCTCTGCTTCTGAGTCGAGCTGTTGTTTAGTTTTTCATAGCACACACAAGTTAATTTTGCAATCAAGTTCAGTTCTGAAGCTTTCCCAGTCCGTATTTCTGTTCACAAGCGTTGGTCTAGTTTCTTTGTGTATTGCTCTTTCACTTGGCATTAAGATCACTGCGGAGTGATCTGAATTTAGGTGTAATATTTCACTTACGTCTACGAAGTTTGTTGTCATTTTCTTGCTGATGAAAAAATCCAGAAGATCCGGAATCTTTTGCGGGTCCGTCGGCCAGTAAGTGGGTTATCCGGTAGAATGTACTGTACAACCCACTTGTTGGATTGCTGCTCTTAGTTCGCGGCCCTTTTTTAGTGGTGGTTAATCTACAGCCCCAGTCAGTGTGCTTCGCGTTGAAGATGTTTGAACACTGATGTGTAGTCTTCTTGTTTTAATATTGTACTTTAAAGAACAGTATAGTGGACTGACCCAAAATTTTGTCACGACGCGTTGATTCCCACGATAGTAACTTGAAATTCGGCACTTTGCACTGATATTTCTTCAAAGTGCGCTATGTTTTCGCGAATTATTACTGCACTCCCACCGTTTCCATCGTTGCCTGGATGGATAGTTAGATAAACTCCATATCCGCGGAATTTAAGGTGAGTCTGTCGCGTGATGTGCGTCTCTGATATCAGGCAAATATCAATTTTTAGAGATTTAGAAATATTTCAATTTCTTCTTTTTTCGCTCGAACTCCATTGGCGTTCCATGTGCCAATTGTAATATCGCTTCTGTCCAATTTCGGAATTGTTTCGCGTGATTGCGCCAGTTTCGGTTGCTTCCATGCGAGTCTGTGCGAGAACTCATCCATTCTGTTCATCAATTGACGCATCATTTACATAATTGATGATTCGTCATTTGGGTCAGGAACAGGTATTTGTGTGGTCCCGGCCACCGGTCCGTAGGTCATTTCGGCAGACACATTTTGTGCTGTGAATGTTCTAGGTCTAGGTGCTTGTTGTACCTAGACCCATTTTTCCCGTCGTTTCTGTAGTTCTTTTGCCACTGAACATCCACGATAGTTAGCCGGATGGGCTTCCCCTCAGTTGGAGCATCTCGCTGACTCATTTCTTGATCTGTGGCACTGTTCCGATGGATGATTGTCAGCACATTTCATACACACTGCAGCATGGCTGCAATATCTTTTAGTATGTCCATACCTTTGGCACCTCTTCAACTGCGGTATCTGTTTGCTCGTGCGCAACGCTTCGATTTTCACTATGAAGTTTTGAACGTGTTTTATACCAAATACCTTTTCAGTGCTCTCTGAGTTCTCGAATGTCAGCATACATCCTAGTCACTGTGTTTCTGTTTCGCACTTTTTTGATTTTATTGGTCACAACGCGCACCCTGAAACCACGTTGGATTAGTTCTGCTTTTATGTCCTCTGGATCAGTGGTGGCGTGGACGTTTCTCAACATAACCCTTAAGGGTCTGTGTTGTTTATGTTCGTATGAGTGCCACTCATATTCGTTATCATTTAATGCGCGAGTGGGGTTTCTGTATTCGATATCATTGTTGACGTTGATTTTTTAGCTGGTCGTTATTTAAGATCCCAGCGTTGAAGTTCGTTAGCTGTTGTCCTTTAACACTTTGTTAAGTTTTCTCACATCATTCACATTGCTTACTATTACAGGTGGAGGTTTCTTTGTCTTAGCGACTATGGAGTCTGTTTTGTTTTGCGCGCGGGTTTGAATTTTCCCTGTTTCAACTTGAGACAGATTTTGTGTGAAACTGCACTGTGTGTTTTATTATAGTTCGGAGTCAATTCAGTTACAAAATGCGTTTATAATAGTAATAAATGCATTATTGGGAACCTCTTCCAGGGTATCTCTTGTATCATCTGCAAAAAATTGCGTTAGACTATGGATACATTAATTTTGGCAAGTCATTTATTTATATTAAGAACAATAGCGGACTAGAATAGAACACTACGGAACTCCAACCTTTATATTGAACTAAATGTTTGCCCATATGAGTTCTTCAATGTTACTCTTTGCTTCCTGTTTGATAACTAGCTAAACCTGGAATAAGACATTTTCGTAATTCTATAGTATTTAATTTTCTAGCAGAATTTTGTGATCTCTGTCATTCATTGTATTGAAAATTACACGAAAATTCTTTAACGGTATCGTTTATTATTAAATTCCTCTAATTCTAGTGGAGGAAATATTTGGCAGCGTTTACTTTTCTCCTTGGCTCAAGAGTCCACTAAGGACCGAGACGACTGCCGGACTGTCATCTTATCTGCCACATTCTGAATTTAGGAGTGACACATGCTCAGTGTTTCGATTCGCTCTCAGCCGTAACTCCAGATTTCGTGACCAGGACGAGCACAAGCGTCAATGCCCATGCCGGGATTCAAGCCCGGAACCTCTGTGATGCGAGGCAATGACTGACCACTACACCATAGCAGGAGTTGGTAGCATTATTTTTTTATAAATATAAGTATTCAATGAACATTACATTGGCTGCGTAAAAAATAACGAAGAACAGGAAGGGATGCACACAAAAAAAGCTTTTAAAAACTTTTTTTTTAGGGCAACAGGCTACATGAGGGTGATCCACATTGGGCAACTCTCCTTTAATAGCATAGGAAGGGATTTGAAAGGGGGGATGCGGAAGGGTAGAGGAAGGTAGCCAAGGGTTAACTAGGGCCCCCGGGCTATATTTTAAGGATCCTACCTGGCATTCGCCTAAATAAATGCAGGGAAAACCCTAGAAAAACCTGCATCAGGTAGGTCGGGCATTGGGTACTTGTCCCACGCCCTTCCGATAGCGGGAGAGGAGTTTGCTGTGGGGACGCAGCATTACCTTCTCCGTGCCTCTACCAGTTTAGGAGGCAGCTGGCCGACTATTCCAATGGGAATAGCGAACAACTCTTACCGTATGCCCAAGGTCTGTGACCCCGGAACATACACCTCTCAAAACCGGCCGAGGTGCCTCGGCTTGTGGGAACCTTAGTTCAAAAACGGATAGGAAAAGGCATACGCAAAGGTAGCCCCTTCGTATCTCTCCTAAAAGGTTCTGCCTGCGAGAGAAAATCCCTCGTAGGTTACCTGCGAGAGAATCCTCTCGCAGGCTTTTCGCTCTTTTAAAAACTTTGCTTTTTACAAACAATTAGGATCCTTAAAATATAGCCCGGGGGCCCTAGTTAACCCTTGGCTACCTTCCTCTACCCATCCGCATCCCCCCTTTCAAATCCCTTCCTATGCTATTAAAGGGGAGTTGCCCTAAGTGGATTACCCTCATGTAGCCTATTGCCCTAAAAAAAAAAAGTAAAAAAAAGAATGCTTCTTAATACAGCAGAGAGAAAGTCCACATGAAATAGAACAAACTAGAAACAAAAAGATAAACCATGCGGATTAGGTTAATTGAGTGAAGGTGACAGCGACGGAGTTGTAAGTCGTCCAAGACCATATATTAAGCACGACATTTAACAGACTTTTAGAAACCTTGAGACGACCGTCTGTGCAGGTTATACACGCAGTTCCTAATTACCTAGAGGAGCTTGTTGTTATCAAGTGAATAATGACATTCATAGCTACAGTAAGAGAATCTGGACACTCATGAAGGCGAAGACTTACTACATTCGGCCAAGCACAATAACTTCGACATATATAACATCCTAATTGTACAATCTTTACTTTCACTATATTTTAACCTTCTTACTCTGTTCTTCTTTGAAGATTTAATACTCCGTCACTTCCATCTTCTCTCAAGTAACCTAATCCGTCGGTCACTAGTTTCTTCATTTTCTTGTTGATTTTCTTCCTGCTGTGTCTCATCGTTTCCCTTGCTATTTTACGCTTTTCTTTTTTCCTCCATTTTTACTGAGATAATTCAATACCCAATAAATACTTATATTAATAATTGTGTTTAGTGACGCGTTCGGATTCTGAACTCATTATTTAATCAGAGGTTTAAAGAGACAACTATGTTAAGTTAGCCATTTGAAGTCAGAAAAAGATATTCATTGAAAATTACACTACGTTTCGTCGCTAATTTGCAACATATTCAGGAATGCCGTTTTACACTACAAAACCAAACGTATAAAGTGATTAAAATAATTTTTATAAAAGATTTGGGAGATATCAATTATCAATTAATATAAATTTTGGTGGAATTACAAATATTGATAGTCTGCTGTGGCTGAAATATGCGATTTAAACGAGAACGACTAGTAAAAAACTCAGTTACATTTTTGAGTGCGGATTACAATGTAAACAATTAAGAATTTAAAATTATACCTATATAAATTAAAGAATTACAAAGCAAACTGTCATAAATATTGTTCAAATTGTTAGTATAATTTTTTTATTGATAGCCGTGTTATATGATCAAATATATAACATTTCACATTAATCTCGAGAAGTAGTTAATGTCTTCATCCACAATTGATACATTACACCAATCTATTTTCTTATTATTTAAATAAATGTTATAACAAAACAGAGTAATTTTGAATATTATTTTAAGTTTTATATTGTTTTTGTGTTCATTTAACCTTGTTTTTAATATATATATATATATATATATATATATATATGTATGTGTGTGTGTGTGTGTATGTGTGTGTGTGTGTATGTGTGTGTGTATGTGTGTGTGTGTATGTGTCTGTGTGTATCTGGGTGTGTGTGTGTGGCTTGACATCAATACAATTAATTTTGAAAATGAAGTGCTTATGTCAATTTTGTCCTTAATATATTTTACTATGTTTAAATAGTTATGAGATTTAAAAATGATTCTGACACTATTTGTTTCTAACAGTCCAATTAATTTATGTTGCAAGCAAGCAATGTAAGATAAAACTATGAAACTACATTTTTTTATTATCAAGTTTAATCTGTATATTGGTACTGATTTTCCTGATATTATTCTGACCTTAATGTACTTATTTATGAATTTAAGGGAATATGAATTTAGTAAAAGAATATTCTTGACTTTAATTAAATTAATATGAGATTTAATAGATTTATCTACTAAACTAAAAACCATAGATTTTTTTTCGGAAATAGGATGGTAGACATATAATTGCGAACTCTAACAGAATATGTTGATTTTTGGAACAATTCGTTATTATTTTATTATTGCTGACAGTTATCAAAATGTCTAAATAACTAATGGATTTGTTCTGTTCAATTTCAAAAGTAAACTTTAAATTAAAGTATGAAATATATTGAGCAAATAATTCAATTTAGTATTCGGAATAATGAAAAAAATATTCATCAACATATTTAAAATAACATATTTGTTTGAAGTCTAATTTGGAAATACATATCTCTCATTAAAATTTCATTAAAGAAAGGTGATAAAGTATTTCCCATAGGGGAACAATTTATTTGATGAAAAATTACGTTATTAAACGTGAAGTAAGTACAATTCAAAATCAGATTAAGTAAACTAAGTATTTCATGTAAAAGGATACTTGTTGATTCTGAAAAAATGTTATCTCATCTCTTTTGAAACAATATTTATAATTTGTATTAAATAGTCAGAATATATATACATATATATATATATATATATATATATATATTGTAATAACCACACAGGTATAAATAAAAAAATATATATGATTTTGATTTTAACAAACAAATTTATTAAACTTCATCAGAAATTACAATTGAATTTAATATTTTACTATTATAATAAGAAACTTGCTCTCATGGGTCTCTACTGGGTTTGACAACGGACAGAATCGAACTATTAAAAAGACCCAACATTTATGTTTTAAATTAAACCAAAGTATCTACTAAATTTATTAATGAACTTAACCTATAGATTGCTTCTAACTTTATTATCAAAAGAAGAGAACGACATCTGACTGTTATCCTTTAATAACGTTTACATCTGTTAATATTATGCATTCCAACTTACGGTTTCTCAGGTTTACTTCGACTCGTTCTTTAGACACGCACTTTATAGCCTTGACATTCACTCACTGACTCTAACACAATATCACTGGTTCGCCGATATCTGGTTCTCCATATCCAGTGAAATATCCCAGGTATTCGGCGTGACACTCATTGACGTCGTTTGCGGCCTCCAGGTCGCCTACCATCGAAGACAGGTCAAATTCTCCTACTCATACAGATAGAGCTTCTGTATGTTAAAAATGTTTATAGCTGTTACAGTTTTGCTGACTGATGCTGACTCTTCTATGCGTCCTGCACCTCTCTCCCACGCTAACTGTTAACTGTCGAGGTTCACCAAACCCCTCTCCTACGCTGACTCTCGCTGACTGTCTCTCGTTCCTCTCCCACGCTAACTCCAACTGTCTCTTCGATGCGTCCTGCATCTCTCTCCCACGCTAACTCCAACTGTCGACACAATAGGTTATTTCCCCTATATATACCACCAGCCTCCTTGATTTTCTCTTGATGCAAAATTCCGTCGCAACGGCGCGGTGACAGAATCCCATTACCGAAGTTTACGTCCCGGCCGCTGGAGTCATTTAGCCGGCTGCTCTCTTTTGTCCGAAACCCGACAATCGCGACAGGTCCAATTTGTCTTTGGATCTCTCCCCTCACAAGTGCGCGATACTAATTTCTCCAGATCCTTAGTCAACAAGTGCCTGGACCCTTACACCCACTGGCTCTCATTGCAGCTGTAGTTATTTCGCCCCCGCAATTACTCAGGACTTGTCGGCCTCACCCGACTCACACGAAATCCTTTCTTACAAGTCCCAAGCAAATACGCCACTTGTCAGGTCATTCATCACAGACAATAGCCTGCTCTAACATAACCACTTTGGTACCATCTGCTCGCCCACGTTCTGCGTCACGGATTCGCCAGATCCCCAAATCAATAAGTTACTGGACCCCCAATTACTCTTTAGACCTAACTGCCGCACGGTCACACCCGACACTACAAATTACGGCTTCCTCTCTGCCGCTCACCAGCACTCATCCTAGATAAATGTCTTACCGCACCGTCTTGTCACCTCGCGGTTACTTTTCCCTCGCATTCTCTTTACATGTGCGCTGTTTTTAAACCAATGCATTATATTATGCATTACATTACAATGCATACCCTTAATGCATTACAATATATATATATCATTATTATGATTAAGTTAATGTATTTTTTGTTGTTAACCCTGAAATTGACTTCAATTTTCTTGTTCAATATCTATTTAATTTTTTTAAAAAACATTGATGTATATAATCAGATTGTGAAAATAAAAGTACTTCGTACATATTTAAGATTATATTACAAATGACGTTATATGTCTGATAAAAAACGTAGTTTTGGATGAAGTAATGAACAAATGACAAATGCAAGTAGACTGCCAAAGAAATATATGACCTTATCTTTCCTACTTGATTTATTTCTCACTTTCACTTGCATTTGGTGGAGCGTATTGGGCGTCAGGACATTATCAGCATCGGATGAGATCCACAATCGTGAAAGAAATTCAATTTTGCCAGTAAATTGGTCATTCTACCATAAAAAACTATTATGTTTCATTATAATTACATTCGGTAAGTCTGTTATTATGTATCGTAATTGGAATAGAAATTAGTTTGTTCTTGAAATTTAATTATTCCATTCGCCAAAAGCTGCCACTTTTAAAGCGAATCTATAGTTTTAAGTAATAGTTTTAGCCCGAAGAATTCACGTTTTAGTAGAAAAAATTAGTTTAATGCCATGACCTGCACTATCGTTTAGCGTGCAGCTCTATGCGTGTTAGGATTGAGGTGAACTAATCTTTATCACTACAACTCAAACGTTAACTGTCGGATAAACGCAAAAGAGCACGCATTTTTTCCGCATTGTCGTCAGTATGCGAAGTGAGATTTCATTTTACAACAAATATTCGCTACTGTCTCCCAATAAGTTTTCGTTTTGGAACAAAGATCGCCCCTCCCTAGGTCTGCTTATTACATATATTTATATTAGTGTTTGCCAGTACGCAAATCATTGTTCTACAAAGGTTAATTGTCTATAAAGATTCGTGTCTAGTGAATAATCTGGTTGTTTTTTTAAGAGTAATAGGAAGTAATTTGTTTGAAAAGTAAATGTACTTACAGAGACATGATACAGCTGAAACTCCAGAGCAAGACTGACATTATATCATTTTATTGTTTTTCATTTTTCTAAAAGTACTTTTGTCTCCCACTCAAAACATTTCTTCATTCTCATTACGTAAATGTAGACAATAGATAAAAAAAACTACTTCCCGTCCAAACACCAATAAATCTGTTGTATACCATTTCAGTAATACACTAACCGATTTATGTACTTTCTACAAAGACTATACGAATTTGATTTTTAACCCAAAAATTTCAGAAATCATTATTTGACAAAATAATTTTGTGCAGCTGCGTCACGCTGGCTGGAAACTTTTCTTTACTGTTATGTGTAGTTGGAATTTGGAATATGAGAATAATCGTATGCATAAAATGTTTTCAGTGGTTTTCCACCGGACGGTAAATATAAATTATTAAGTATATATATATATATATATTGCAAATTTACCATCAAATAATGCTACAAGAAACGTGTAAAGCGTTTGTTATTTTGTTGGTTCTCATAGAGCGGGTTTCTCCTCGTAGAAGAATATTTAAATATTTGGTTTTAACAGTATTGTGGTTGATCCTGTCCCAGCACCGGGATAATAACTTTATATTCATGGCTAATCATACACACTATCTTTATATAACAATAATTTTTTTCAAATTTTAGTCGGCATGCTATTTTTTGTAGTATTTCGTTATCTCTCATGAGACATAATAAAGGATTTTGTCGACTCCATATTTACCTTAACTAGGAATGTCGTTAGCAGGTTTAACACATTGTGAAGCTAAAACTCAATAGGATTCGGTTTCGGATTTATTGCCGACCTTATTTAAATAAAGCTGGAAAAGGAAAACACTTGAATCCTCAGACTGTAAATTTAAGCGAGGTCGCAGCTATTCTGCGCAGTGATTTGCATGAACCCTATTCCAAAACAACATCAAAGACATGCGATGTTTTCTTAAGAAGCAATAACGCTTTGGCTGTTCCACTGCCTGTAGATATGTACTTGCATTGGTTTTGTCCAGGTTCGCTTGCGCAAGCGAACAGTGACGCATTAGCATGGCAATGTTTGCGATGTTCCCTGCATATTGCGAAACTGTCCACGGGTTCCCAGAATGTGCGCATTTCTAAACTGAAAAATTTTATTTTATGTCGGTTTTAATTAAAATGAGATTTATTTTAATACATGTTAACAGACATTGTTTATAAACTTTTTAAAATTAGTATTAGGATTAAAAAACTTCGTACAGTCTCAAATTCATGGTTGCTTAATCGGAAGAAGCTTTCGACTACATCGTTAAATTCATTTTAATACCTGAAATGTAAAACAATCTAAACTTGATCACCACTCATCTGAATATAAGAAATTTTTTGACAACAAATAACTGACTATGTAATATTTCAATAATTCAATTGTAATATGTGTAATCCCTGTACGAATTGGTCGCTAATTATCTTGTTGTTAATGCGACCTTAAATAAACAAATAAAATAAAACTGTACAAATTGACACACTTCTTACATTATTTCAACAAAATATTATTTATATATATTGTGGTAATTAAAAAGAAACGTAATTAATTAATGATCAAGATTTTGGGACTTGCATTGTTCGCGGCGTAAATATAAGATTTGTGTATAAGAATATGAGGCTATAATGTTTGCTTGCTTGCTGTGTGTATTGTCGTAAAACATTTATGGACGAGCGGAGATTTAGTGTGTTCTTCGGAGGCAAAGCAATAAGTTGTCAAAAAATTGAGATATTCAGAACGAGTGAGATTTTGGGAGAACATAGAAGAATATGTATTTTTACTACATTTTAACACCTCAACGTGGTGGCACGTTTAGACTTAGAATTATTTCAATCATATAAATGAATTCACTACAATATATATATATATATACATATATATATATATATATATATATATATATTGTAGAGATTTCCAATATGTAATGTAAGTTTTTTTTAATAATTTTTCTTTAATATTATTGAGGCCAGAACATTGTTTGCGCAAGAATGCAGAGACTGAAAGGTTTCTACGCTATTATTGACGGCAAAGTGTACGTAAAACGCACAGAATTTTGGTGGAAACAGACAGTGTTTTTCTGGAGCATGATCAGTGTGGCCATGGCGAGTATGAGTGATTTGGGAGCTTGACCAGAGTAGTCTTGGAGCACAAAACAATAAAGTTGATGAAAGAGTGTGTTTTGAGAGGTGACCAGTGTGGTCATGGCGAAACGTTGTGTTGGTCATGGAGTACGAGACTGGTTTGGTGTGCTAACGATAATGTTTTGAGGCTTGTCTTGGGACTTTAACCAATCTAAAAAATAGGACGACGTAAAGTTCGTAAACAGTTGTTTGAGAGGCGTGGGCCGGAATTTTGCGATGTCAAATGATATAGTAATCAGTGTTAGGGCCTGTTAATTAATATTTTATTTAAAATAAAATAACTGAGAAGTGCAGAATTTATACGGTAACAGAGAAGCTCCAAATAAAATGGTATCTAGAAATTTTATTTGTAAACTCTTATGTAAATATAATTTACAGTCAGATTTCTGTAGTTTTTTGTTAGATTCTTTTATACAATTTTGTTATTGTAAGTTTAATTTGTATTTCTTTTGTAACTCTTTTGGTGATTATTGCAAATCACTATCATTATCGGCCCAGTAAGCGGTTCTGAGGTTCTAAGTATCATTAAAAGCTGTGGCAATTTTTTAAAAATATTGTACAAAAATTAAAGTTAATCAAAATTCGTAATAAATAATTTTTATCTTTTTAAAAATTTGATTAATACAAGGATAAATCCTATAAATTATCTTTTCCTTTTGTACTTAAATTTTTGCAACATGTTGGCACTTTGTTAATTTTCAATCATTTGTATACCAATGGTGGCATTTTTGTTATTATATGATTTAAAATACTAATATATATATATATATATATATATATATATATATATAGTAACAGTAATGTGTCGTTTTTAAGCTGTTGACATCAAGTCGTTAGACGTGAACAATGTTTTTAATAATCGACACGTACTATGTTAAACGCAGTTTATGGATTTTATACTAAATAACAATACTTCCAAACTGATATCCTTGGTATGTTTTTTAAATAATTTGTATATATATAGTCTTTTGATATCTTATGTAAATATTTTTTATTATTAAAATTTATTTATTTAAGCTATTTTTCGATTCTTATTCTCAAGAGGGTTCTTGACTTTATAATCAATTTAAGTTTAATTTCAGTCATAATATTATTAAATATAGACTGAAAGGCAAATAGAAAAAAATAAGAAAAATATTTTCTTCATTTTCCAATGAATGAAAATAAATTAATTAAAACGTTAATAATAATGTTAAAACGATCTTCTTAACAGGCAAAATTAAAAAAGAAATACTTAAGAATAAGTAAAAGTTAAAGCCGCCGATTAGCGTCTTCTTATAACGGCTAATAATTTAAGAATAATTTGTTTTAAATTATTCGCCGTTAGAAAAAGAAGCTAATCCGCTTCAAAAATATTGGCAGCACTAAATTTTACTTTATCTTGAGTGCTTCTTTTTTAATTTTGTCTCTTACAAAGTTCGTTTTAACATTATTATATTCAGCACACGTTAATCTTTTGTTTATTAATAAAAAATTATTGAAAGAATCACAACAAATTAGTTTTAGATAAATGTTTTATTTTATCATTTATTATAAATACTCCCAGGTTCAGATCAATAATTTAGATTATCATAACGAATATATACAATTTCCTGTAGAGAGTGCAATGTTTGTTACATCGACTAAACCAAAAGAGCATTAAAAACTCGACTGAAGGAACACATTTCTCATTTAAAACAACCTTGTGACAAACATTCCGTTCTCACTGAACATGTCCACTGGCTAAATTAAGAATAAGTTACGGTAGGATAAAATAGCAAGCAACTTATGGTCAACAAAATTATGATTATAACTAGCTGGGTGCCCGGCGTTGCCCGAGATGTCAATTATCTATAACCATAGGTAAGACTCCAATTTTGGTTACTTTTGAGCTATTTTTATGTAAAGCTCCTCGAACCCTATCCCTAAATGTGCTCACCTCACATGCTGAAGGGGGATGAAGTCATTGACTAAATATATCGGCCGTTTTTACATGTTAGAAGATGACTACCCCTACAAATATGCGATAATGAAAAAGAATGTATTCCACGCAAAAATCGGCCGATTACATTGTCTGAAAATTTATTCCCCCGGCCAACACCTCCCAAACCCGTCGCGTTACCCATGTTGTCACAATTAGATTCAGCGACATTCATAGTCTCGGAATTGATTCGAATCTTGGTTGTTTTTGCGGGATTTTATTTAACGTACCTCCACGCCACCCCTAAGCTTGCTCCCCTCACAGGGGTTAAATTATACACGAACAACATCGGTATAAATACTTTCAAAGTAATTAACCCCAGAAAATAATTTTCGCAAATATCGACCATTTAACATGTTTGAAATTTTTCACCCCCGACCACTCCCGCTTCGGGGACTTAAACAGTCAAGTTTAATGTCATAATTAAACTCAGTGACAATCCTGATAGTTTCTGGTTTATTTTTATCTAATGCTACTTCCACGCCAACCCTTAAGGGTGCACCCTTCCGAGTCCGAAAGGGGTTGAAATTATACACAGAGAACATGTAGGGAAATTTTATTAATATAATTCATCCCGAAATATATTTAATTGACGAAAAAACAACCGGTCAACTCATCCCAACCCAGCCGATACCCGCGCGTTGTCCAGATTGTCATGAATAAATTCAGCTACATCCATTACCTTCGATTTGACTCGAATCTCGGTTGTTTTCCCGTTATTTTCAAGGAAATTAATTAAACTCAGTGACAATCCCGATAGTTTCTGGTTTCTTTTTATGTAATGCTACTTCACGCCCACCCTTAAGGGTGCACCCTTATGAGTTCGAAAGGGGTAGAAATTATTCACAAAGAACATGTAGGGAAATTTTATTAATCTAATTCATCCCTAAATATATTTAGTTGACGCAAAAAACAGCCGGTCAACTCATCCCAACCCAGCCGATACCCGCGCGTTGTCCAGATTGTCATAAATAAATTCAGGGACATCCATTACCTTCGATTTGATTCGAATCTCGGTTGTTTTCCCGTTATTTTCAAGGAAATTCCCTCCAGCCCCACCCCTATCATGGTGCACCCTTCCGAGTCCGAAAGGGGTTGAAATTATACACAGAGAACATGTAGGGAAATTTTATTAATATAATTCATCCCGAAATATATTTAATTGACGAAAAAACAACCGGTCAACTCATCCCAACCCAGCCGATACCCGCGCGTTGTCCAGATTGTCATGAATAAATTCAGCTACATCCATTACCTTCGATTTGACTCGAATCTCGGTTGTTTTCCCGTTATTTTCAAGGAAATTAATTAAACTCAGTGACAATCCCGATAGTTTCTGGTTTCTTTTTATGTAATGCTACTTCACGCCCACCCTTAAGGGTGCACCCTTATGAGTTCGAAAGGGGTAGAAATTATTCACAAAGAACATGTAGGGAAATTTTATTAATCTAATTCATCCCTAAATATATTTAGTTGACGCAAAAAACAGCCGGTCAACTCATCCCAACCCAGCCGATACCCGCGCGTTGTCCAGATTGTCATAAATAAATTCAGGGACATCCATTACCTTCGATTTGATTCGAATCTCGGTTGTTTTCCCGTTATTTTCAAGGAAATTCCCTCCAGCCCCACCCCTATCATGGTGCACCCTTCCGAGTCCGAAAGGGGTTGAAATTATACACAGAGAACATGTAGGGAAATTTTATTAATATAATTCATCCCGAAATATATTTAATTGACGAAAAAACAACCGGTCAACTCATCCCAACCCAGCCGATACCCGCGCATTTTCCAGACTGTCATAAATAAATTCAGCAACATCCATTACCTTCGATTTGACTCGAATCTCGGTTGTTTTCCCGTTATTTTCAAGGAAATTAATTAAACTCAGTGACAATCCCGATAGTTTCTGGTTTCTTTTTATGTAATGCTACTTCACGCCCACCCTTAAGGGTGCACCATTATGAGTCCGAAAGGGGTTGAAATTATACACAGAGAACATGTAGGGAAATTTTATTAATCTAAATCATCCCTAAATATATTTAATTGACGCAAAAAACAGCCGGTCAACTCATCCCAACCCAGCCGATACCCGCGCGTTGTCCAGATTGTCATAAATAAATTCAGCAACATCCATTACCTTCGATTTGACTCGAATCTCGGTTGTTTTCCCGTTATTTTCAAGGAAATTCCCTCCAGCCCAACCCCTATCATGCCTACAAACAACATAGGTAGAAATACTATCAACGTCAATGGTCCCGGAATTTATTTATTCCACGCTAATATCGATGATTTAACATGTTAGAAATTTTCCATCCCATCCATGCCCGCCCCTTGGGGATAAATGGCCAATTTGATGCTATAATTAAACTGGATGACATCCATAACATTCGATTTGACTCCAATCTCGGTTGTATTCGCGTTATTTTATTGCAGCGTTCCCCCACCCAACACCTAAAAGTGCTCTACTGATAATCCCGACCCGCTTCTGGGGGTGGTAGACGCGTCTCACCCTAACAGTCGGTAGAAACACTATTAATATCTGTGACCCCAAAAAATATTTATCCGACTGAAATATAGACTGTTTTAGCATGTTTAAATATATCAACCCCCGTCCACCCCCGCTTCTGGGGGTGGTAGACGCGTCTCACCACGACAGAGTTTGTTTCCTGGTCGCAAAGAACACGTGTACGAAATTTGGTGAAATTTTCTCCAGCGGTATAGATTTGTATTCTCCACCCCAAACGCTAGGGGTGCTCTTTCCCTAGGGTGTAGAGGTTGAAAATTATATTCAGATATCATCAGTGGAAACACTATAAATATCTTTGACCCCTAAAAATATTTATCCGACTGAAATATCGACTGTTTTAGCATGTTTAAATATTTCCACCCCCGTCCACCCCCGCTTCTGAGGTTGGTAGACGCGTCTGACCCCGACAGTGTTGTTTTGCTGGTCGCAAAGAACCCGTGTACGAAATTTGGTGAAATTTACTCCAGCGGTGTAGATTTGTATTCTCCACCCCAAACGCTAGGGGTACTCTTTCGGCAGGGTGTAGAGGTTGAAAATTATATTCGGATATCATCAGTGGAAAGACTATAAATATCTTTGACCCCTAAAAATATTTATCCGACTGAAATATCGACTGTTTTAGCATGTTCAAATATTTCCACCCCCGTCCACCCCCGCTTTCGGGGGTTGGTAGACGCGTCTCACCCCGACAGTGTTGTTTTCCTGGTCGCAAAGAACACGTGTACGAAATTTGGTGAAATTTGCTCCAGCGGTGTAGATTTGTATTCTCCACCCCAAACGCTAGGGGTACTCTTTCGCCAGGGTGTAGAGGTTGAAAATTATATTCAGATATCATCAGTGGAAAGACTATAAATATCTTTGACCCCTAAAAATATTTATCCGACTGAAATATCGACTGTTTTAGCATGTTCAAATATTTCCACCCCCGTCCACCCCCGCTTCTGGGGTTGGTAGACGCGTCTCACCCCGACAGTGTTGTTTTCCTGGTCGCAAAGAACACGTGTACGAAATTTGGTGAAATTTTCTCCAGCGGTGTAGATTTGTATAACGAACATACAAATATACAAACATACAAATATACAAACATACATACATACATACACTCATTTTTATTTATAAGATTAAGTGTAATAATTATTTATATTAAGCCCTTTCGTTCTGGTTGAAAAGGGATTATTAATGGATTGATTTATATGGTTTAGGATTTTGAGAACAATTGTTCTAATAATGTAGATTACGTGGATAATATTTTCATTGAAGTTGTAGTAAACTAAATTATAAACTACGTTAGCATGTAGAGTTTTTGTTACATGTATTTGTCCGTGATTATTTGTTGCTTTATTTCTTCTCAATAATACAACTTCAATTACGGAATAAATGTAAAATTATGTTTATAACAATTTATAATATAAAAACTTTTTAGAAGAGTATAAAAAGCAATGGTTCTGAAACACTTTTATTTTTGATTAAACGTCGTTATTAATGGAAACAACATAGGATAAAATAGTATGAACAACACCACCCCTAAATATGCTACTTTCCCGTGGTGGAAAGGGTTGAATTTTTACTCATATCACATCGGTAGAAACACTATCAATCTAGTTTACCCATAAACACATAACATTTTGGCAGTTTTAGAATAATAGACAATTCTCACACCCAGCCCTAAGCAAGCTCACCCCTAATGTCTAAAGGGATTTATATTTTCAACAACATCCGTTGAAATAGTATTCACGTAATTCTCCCCCAAGAACGCACAAGAACTGACTATTTATCTCCCCCTCCAACCCCCACCCTTTCGGGTTAAATGGGCAATTAAAAATATTTATCTGAAGTAAACTCACTGACATCCATAACCTTCGATTTGACTCCAAACTCGGTTGTATTCGCGTTATTTTTCTGTAAAGCAACTCCACCCCAAACCCTAAGGGTGCCCTTTTCCCAGGGCGTAGGAGATGAATATTATATTCAGATAACATCGGTAGAAACAGAATCAATATCTTTGACCCCGAAAATATTTATCCAAATCGAATACCTGCTGTTTTAGCATGTTTAAGTATTTCAACCCCCGTCCACCCTCGCTTCTGGGGTTGGTAGACGCGTCTCACCCCGACAGTGTTTGTTTCCTGGTCGCAAAGAACCCGTGTACGAAATTTGGTGAAATTTGCTCCAGCGGTGTAGATTTGTATTCTCCACCCCAAATGCAAGGGGTGCTCTTTCCCCAGGGTGTAGAGGTTGAAAATTATATTCAGATATCATCAGTGGAAAGACTATAAATATCTTTGACCCCAAAAATATTTATCCAAATCTAATACCTGCTGTTTCAATATGTTTAAGTATTTCAACCCCCGTCCACCCCCGCTTCTGGGGTTGGTAGACGCGTCTCACCCCGACAGTGTTGTTTTCCTGGTCGCAAAGAACCTGTGTTCGAAATTTCGTGAAATTTGCTCCAGCGGTGTAGATTTGTACTCTCCACCCCAAACGCTAGGGGTGCTCTTTCCCCAGGGTGTAGAGGTTGAAAATTATATTCAGATATCATCAGTGAAAAGACTATAAATATCTTTGACCCCTAAAAATATTTCTCCGACTGAAATATCGACTGTTTTAGCATGTTCAAATATTTCCACCCCCGTCCACCCCCGCTTCAGGGGGTGGTAGGCGCGTCTCACCCCGACAGTGTTTTTTCCTGGTCGCAAAAAACACGTGTACGAGGTTTTGTGAAATTTGATCCACCGGTATAGATTTGTATTCTCCACCCCAAACCCTAAGGGTGCCCTTTTCCCAGGGTGTAGGGGGATGAAAATTATATTCAGAAAACATCGGTAGAAACACCATAAATATCTTGGACCCCTAAAAATTATTATCCGACTAAAATATCGGCTGTTTTAGCTTGTTTAAATATTTCAACCCCCGTGCACCCCCGCTTCTGGGGGTGGTAGACATGTCTCACCCCGACAGTGTTTGTTTCCTGGTCGTAAAGAACACGTGTACGAAATTTGGTGAAATTTACTCTACCGGTGTAGATTTGTATAACGAACATACAAATATACAAACAAACAAACAAACATACAAACATACAAACATACAAACAAACATACATACACTCTTTTTTATTTATAAGACTAGCTGGGTGCCCGGCGTTGCCCGAGATCTCATTTATCTATAACCATCCATAAGACTCCAATTTTGGTTACTTTTGCGCTATTTTTATGTAAAGCTCCTCGAACCCTATCCCTAAATGTGCTCACCTCCCATGCCGAAGGGGGATGAAGTCATTGACTAAATATATCGGCCGTTTTTACATGTTAGAAGATGACCACCCCAACAAATGTGCGATAATGAAAAGAATGTATTCCACGCAAAAATCGTCTGAAAATTTCTTCCCCCGCCCAACACCACCCAAACCCGTCGCGTTACCCAGGTTGTCACATTAGATTCAGCGACATTCATAGTCTTGGAATTGATTCGAATCTGGGTTATTTTTGCGGTTTTATATTTAACGTACCTCCACCCCAACCCTAAGCTTGCTCCCCTCACGGGGGTTAAATTATACACAAACAACATCGGTATAAATACTATCAAAGTAATTAACCCCAGGAAATAATTATCGCAAATATCGAATTCCAAACATGTTTGTAAATTATCACGCCCGACCACTCCCGCTTCGGGGACTTAAACGGTCAAGTTTAATGTCATAATTAAACTGAGTGACAATCCCGATAGTATCTGCTTTCTTTTTAGGTAATGCCACTTCACGCCCACCCTTAAGGGTCCGAAAGGGGTTGAAATTATACACAGAGAACATGTAGGGAAATTTTTTAATATAATTCATCCCGAAATATATTTAATCGACGCAAAAAACAGCCGGTCAACTCATCCCAACCCAGCCGATACCCGCGCGTTGTCCAGATTGTCATAAATAAATTCAGGGACATCCATTACCTTCGATTTGACTCGAATCTCGGTTGTTTTCCTGTTATTTTCAAGGAAATCCCCTCCACCCCCACCCCTATCATGCCTACAAACAACATCGGTAGAAATACTATCAACGTGAATGGTCCCGGCATTTATTTATTCCACGCTAATATCGATGATATAACATGTTAGAAAATTTCCACCCCATCCAATCCCGCTCCTTGGGGTAAATGGCCAATTTGATGCTATAATTGAACTGGGCGACATGCATAACCTTGGATTTGACTCAAATCTGGGTTGTATTCGCGTTATTTTATTGCAGCGTTCCTCCACCCAACACCTAAAAGTGCTCTACTGATAAGCCCGAAAGTGGTTGAAGCTATAATCTGTGAAAATGTAGAGAAATCTCATTGATCCCGAAAAATATTTAGTTGCAAAGTTGATTAACATGTTTGACAATTTCCACCACCGACCACGCACGTCCCTGGGAGGTTAATTGTTAGTTTGTAACATAATTAAACTCAGCGTTATCCATAACTTTGCTTTTGACTCCAGTCTCGTTTGTATTCGAGTTATTTTTTTGTAATTTCCTCCACCCCCACCCTTAGAGTTCTCCTTTCCCATGCCGTAAAATGTTAAAATTTTACTCACATACATTGGTACAAACACTATTAATCACTTTTACCCGGAAAATATTTATCTGACTCAAATATCGGCTGTGTTAGCATGTATGAAGATTTCCACCCCCAACCACCCCCAACCACCCCCGCTTGGGAATCTTAAACGGCAACTTGACTATCATAATTAAACTCACGGACAACCATAACCCTGGATTTGAGTCCAATCTCGATTGTGTTTGCTTTATTATTAAATAAATATACTCCACCCCCACCCTTAAGAGTGCTCCACTCCAAAACCCGAAAGAGTTTATATTAAACATATGGAACATCTAGAGAAATATAATAAATTTCAGCGAAGAAGAAAAATATTTATTCGCACAAATATCGACTGCTTTACATGTTTGAAAATTTCAACCCCTGTCCATCCCCGCTTGGGGAAGTTAAACTGTAACTTAAATGTCATAATTAAACACAGTAACAAATATAACCCCGGATTCGACTTGAAATGTGTTTGCGTAATTTCACGTAATGCCACTCCACCCCCAACTCTTAAGGGTGCACCACTCCCATGCCTAAAAGAAGTTGAAATTATACACATATGAAGTAAAATTTTATACATGCTATTGAACCAGAATTATATTAATTCGACGCAAAAGTCGGCCGTTAGAATATTTGAAAATTTCTTTCCCCACCCATCCCCTCTCATAACCGCCAATTCCCACTCACCCCCGTGAGTTTCTCAGTTTGTTATAAATAGTCTCAGCGACATCAATATCCCCCAATTTGACACGAATCTAGGTTGATTTGGCGTTAATTATATGAAACGTCCCTCAACCCCCACACAAAAGGGTGCTTCCCTCACATTCCGAAAGGGGATGAAATTATACACAAACAACATCAGTAGTAATACTACCAATATAATTAACCCAGAAAAATATTTATTCAACGCAAATATCTGCCGGGTTTGCATGTTCCAAAATTTATACCCCGCTACCCTTGCATCTGAGGGGTAAATGCCAAGTTGAATGTGATAACTAAATAACATCGGTAGAAATACTATCAATATCTTTGACCCCTAAAAATATTTATCCAAATCTAATACCTGCTGTTTTAGCATGTTTAAGTATTTCATCTCCCGTCCACTGCCGCTTCTGGGGTTGGTAGACGCGTCTCACCCCGACAGTGTTGTTTTCCTGGTCGCAAAGAACCCGTGTACGAAATTTGGTGAAATTTGCTCCAGCGGTGTAGATTTGTATTCTCCACCCCAAACGCTAGGGGTGCTCTTTCCCCAGGGTGTAGAGGTTGAAAATTATATTCAGATATCATCAGTGGAAAGACTATAAATATGTTTGACCCCTAAAAATATTTATCCGACTGAAATATCGACTGTTTTAGCATGTTCAAATATTTCCACCCCCGTCCACCTCCGCTTCTGGGGTTGGTAGACGCGTCTCATCCCAACAGTGTTTTTTTCCTGGTCGCAAAGAATACGTGTACGAAATTAGGTGATATTTGAACCACCGGTATAGATTTGTATTCTCCACCCCAAACCCTAAGGGTGCCCTTTTTCCAGGGCGTAGGGGATGAAAATTATATTCAGAAAACATCGGTAGAAACACCATCAATATCTTGGACCCCTAAAAATTATTATCCGACTAAAATATCGGCTGTTTTAGCATGTTTAAATATTTCAACCCCCGTGCACCCCCACTTCTGGGGGTGGTAGACGCGTCTCACCCCGACAGTGTTTGTTTCCTGGTCGTAAAGAACACGTGTACGAAATTTGGTGAAATTTGCTCTACCGGTGTAGATTTGTATAACGAACATACAAACATACAAACAAACATACAAACATACATACACTCTTTTTTATTTATAAGATTAAGTGTAATAATTATTTATATTAAGCCCTTTCGTTCTGGTAGAAAAGGGATTATTAATGGATTGATTTATATGGTTTAGGATTTTGAGAACAATTGTTCTAATAATGTAGATTACGTGGATAATATTTTCATTTTAGTTGTAGTAAACTAAATTATAAACTACGTTAGCATGTAGAGTTTTTGTTACATGTATTTGTCCGTGATTATTTGTTGCTTTATTTCTTCTCAATAATACAACTTCAATTACGGAATAAATGTAAAATTATGTTTATAACAATTTATAATATAAAAACTTTTTAAAAGAGTATAAAAAGCAATGGTTCTGAAACACTTTTAAACGTCGTTATTAATAGAAACAACATCGGTTAAAATAGTATGAACAACACCACCCCTAAATCTGCTACTTTCCCGTTGTGGAAAGGGTTGAATTACATAACATTTTGGCAGTTTTAGAATAATCGACAATTCTCACCCCCAGCCCTAAGCAAGCTCACCACTAATGTCTAAAGGGATTTATATTTTCAACAACATCCGTTGAAATAGTATTAACGTAATTCTCCTCCAAGAACGCGCAAGAACTGACTATTTATCTTCCCTTCCAACCCCCACCCTTTAGGGTTAAATGGGCAATTAAAAATATTTATCCGAAGTAAAATCACTGTCATCCATAACCTTCGATTTGACTCCAAACTCAGTTGTATTCGCGTTATTTTTTTGTAAAGCAACTCCACCCCAAACCCTAAGGGTGCCCTTTTCCCAGGGCGTAGAAGATGAATATTATATTCAGATAACATCGGTAGAAACACAATCAATATCTTTGACCCCGAAAATATTTATCCAAATTTAATACCTGCTGTTTTAGCATGTTTAAGTATTTCAACCCCCGTCCACCCCCGCTTCTGGGGTTGGTAGACGCGTCTCACCCCGACAGTGTTGTTTTCCTGGTCGCAAAGAACCCGTGTTCGAAATTTGGTGAAATTTGCTCCAGCGGTGTAGATTTGTATTCTCCACCCCAAACGCTAGGGGTGCTCTTTCCCCAAGGTGTATAGGTTGAAAATTATATTCAGATATCATCAGTGGAAAGACTATAAATACCTTTGACCCCTAAAAATATTTATCCGACTGAAATATCGACTGTTTTAGCATGTTCATATATTTCCACCCCGTCCACCCCCGCTTCTGGGGGTGGTAGGCGCGTCTCACCCCGACAGTGTTGTTTTCCTGGTCGCAAAGAACACGTGTACGAAATTTGGTGAAATTTGATCCACCGGTATAGATTTGTATTCTCCACCCCAAACCCTAAGGGTGCCCTTTTCCCAGGGTGTAGGGGATGAAAATTATATTCAGAAAACATCGGTAGAAACACCATCAATATCTTGGACCCCTAAAAATTATTATCCGACTAAAATATCGGCTGTTTTAGCATGTTTAAATATTTCAACCCCCGTGCACCCCCACTTCTGGGGGTGGTAGGCGCGTCTCACCCCGACAGTGTTGTTTTCCTGGTCGCAAAGAACACGTGTACGAAATTTGGTGAAATTTGATCCACCGGTATAGATTTGTATTCTCCACCCCAAACCCTAAGGGTGCCCTTTTCCCAGGGTGTAGGGGATGAAAATTATATTCAGAAAACATCGGTAGAAACACCATCAATTTCTTGGACCCCTAAAAATTATTATTCGACTAAAATATTGGCTGTTTTAGCATGTTTAAATATTTCAACCCCCGTGCACCCCCACTTCTGGGGGTGGTAGACGCGTCTCACCCCGACAGTGTTTGTTTCCTGGTCGTAAAGAACACGTGTACGAAATTTGGTGAAATTTGCTCTACCGGTGTAGATTTGTATAACGAACATACAAATATACAAACATACAAACATACAAACATACAAACATACATACACTCTTTTTTATTTATAAGACTAGCTGGGTGCCCGGCGTTGCCCGAGATGACATTTATCTATAACCATCCATAAGACTCCAATTTTGGTTACTTTTGCGCTATTTTTATGTAAAGCTCCTCGAACCATATCCCTAAATGTGCTCACCTCCCATGCCGAAGGGGGATGAAGTCATTGACTAAATATATCGGCAGTTTTTACATGTTAGAAGATGACCACCCCCACAAATATGCGATAATTAAAAATAATGTATTCCACGCAAAAATCGGCCGATTACATTGTCTGAAAATTTAT
Source organism: Zhengitettix transpicula (assembly GCA_037074705.1). Taxonomy (NCBI): domain Eukaryota; kingdom Metazoa; phylum Arthropoda; class Insecta; order Orthoptera; family Tetrigidae; genus Zhengitettix; species Zhengitettix transpicula. The sequence goes on along the minus strand of CM073590.1, from coordinate 26,763,763 downwards.
TCCCCCGCCCAACACCTCCCAAACCCGTCGCGTTACCCAGGGTTGTCACAATTAGACTCAGCGACATTCATAGGCTCTGAATTGTTTTTTATTTAACGTACCTCGACCCCACCCCTAAGCTTGCTCCCCTCACAGGGGTTAAATTATACACAAACAACATCGGTATAAATACTATCAAAGTAATTAACCCCAGGAAATAATTATCGCAAATATCGACCGTTTAACATGTTTGAAATTTTTCACCCCCGACGACTCCCGCTTCGGGGACTTAAACGGTCAAGTTTAATGTCATAATTAAACGCAGTGACAATCCTGATAGTTTCTGGTTTCTTTTTATCCAATGCTACTTCCACGCCAACCCTTAAGGGTGCACGCTTCCGAGTCCGAAAGGGGTTGAAATTACACACAGAGAACATGTAGGGAAATTTTATTAATCTAATTCATCCCGAAATATGTTTAATTGACGAAAAAAAAGCCGGTCAACTCATCCCAACCCAGCCGATACCCGCGCGTTGTCCAGATTGTCATAAATAAATTCAGCAACATACATTACCTTCGATTTGACTCGAATCTCGGTTGTATTCGCGTTATTTTATTGCAGCGTTCCTCCACCCAACACCTAAAAGTGCTCTACTGATAATCTAGACCCGCTTATGGGGGTTAGTAGACGCGTCTCACCCCAACAGTCGGTAGAAACACTATCAATATCTGTGACCCCTAAAAATATTTATCCGACTGAAATATCGACTGTTTTAGCATGTTTAAATATTTCAACCCCGGTCCGCCCCCGCTTCTGGAGGTGGTAGACGCATCTCACCACGACAGTGTTTGTTTCCTGGTCGCAAAGAACACGTGTACGAAATTTCGTGAAATTTTCTCCAGCGGTGTAGATTTGTATAACGAACATACAAATATACAAATATACAAACATACAAACATACATACATACATACATACATACACTCATTTTTATTTATAAAATTAAACGTCGTTATTAATGGAAACAACATCGGTTAAAATAGTATGAACAACACCACCCCTCAATCTGCTACTTTCCCGTGGTGGAAAGGGTTGAATTTTTACTCATAACACATTGGTAGAAACACTATAAATCTAGTTTACCCATAAACACATAACATTTTGGCAGTTTTAGAATAATAGACAATTCTCACCCCAGCCCTAAGCAAGCTCACCACTAATGTCTAAAGGGATTTATATTTTCAATAACATCCCTTGAAATAGTATTCACGTAATTCTCCTCCACGAACGCGCAAGAACTGACTATTTATCTCCCCTTCCAACCCCCACCCTTTCGGGTTACATGGGCAATTAAAAATATTTATCCGAAGTAAACTCACTGACATCCATAACCTTCGATTTGACTCCAAACTCGGTTGTATTCGCGTTATTTTTCTGTAAAGCAACTCCACCCCAAACCCTAAGGGTGCCCTTTTCCCAGGGCGTAGGAGATGAATATTATATTCAGATAACATCGGTAGAAACACAATCAATATCTTTGACCCCGAAAATATTTATCCAAATCTAATACCTGCTGTTTCAGCATGTTTAAGTATTTCAACCCCCGTCCACCCCCGATTCTGGGGTTGCTAGACGCGTCTCACCCCGACAGTGTTGTTTTCCTGGTCGCTAAGAACCCGTGTACGAAATTTGGTGAAATTTGCTACAGCGGTAAAGATTTGTATTCTCCACCCCAAACGCTAGGGGTGCTCTTTTCCCAGGCTGTAGAGGTTAAAAATTATATTCAGATATCATCAGTGGAAAGACTATAAATATCTTTGACCCCTAAAAATATTTATCCGACTGAAATATCGACTGTTTTAGCATGTTCAAATATTTCCACCCCCGTCCACTTCCGCTTCTGGGGGTGGTAGGCGCGTCTCACCCCGACAGTGTTGTTTTCCTGGTCGCAAAGAAGCCGTGTACGAAATTTAATGAAATTTTCTCCAGCGGTGTAGATTTGTACTCTCCACCCCAAACGCTAGGGGTGCTCTTTCCCCAGGGTGTAGAGGTTGAAAATTATATTCAGATATCATCAGTGGAAAGACTATAATAAATATCTTTGACCCCTAAAAATATTTATCCGACTGAAATATCGACTGTTTTAGCATGTTCAAATATTTCCACCCCCGTCCACCCCCGCTTCTGGGGAAGGTAGGCGCGTCTCACCCCGACAGTGTTGTTTTCCTGGTCGCAAAGAACCCGTGTACGAAATTTGGTGAAATTTGCTCCAGCAGTGTAGATTTGTACTTTCCACCCCAAACGCTAGGGGTGCTCTTTCCCCAGGGTGTAGAGGTTGAAAATTATATTCAGATATCATCAGTGGAAAGACTATAATAAATATCTTTGACCCCTAAAAATATTTATCCGACTGAAATATCGACTGTTTTAGCATGTTCAAATATTTCCACCCCCGTCCACCCCCGCTTCTGGGGGTGGTAGGCGCGTCTCACCCCGACAGTGTTGTTTTCCTGGTCGCAAAGAACCCGTGTACGAAATTTGGTGAAATTTGCTCCAGCAGTGTAGATTTGTACTCTCCACCCCAAACGCTAGGGGTGCTCTTTCCCCAGGGTGTAGAGGTTGAAAATTATATTTAGATATCATCAGTGGAAAGACTATAAATATCTTTGACCCCTAAAAATATTTATCCGACTGAAATATCGACTGTTTTAGCATGTTCTAATATTTCCACCCCCGTTCACCCCCGCTTCAGGGGGTGGTAGGCGCGTCTCACCCCGACAGTGTTGTTTTCCTGTACGCAAAGAACACGTGAACGAAGTTTGGTGAACTTTGATCCACCAGTATAGATTTGTATTCTCCACCCCAAACGCTAGGGGTGCTCTTTTCCCAGGGTGTAGGGGATGAAAATTATATTCAGAAAACATCAGTAGAAACACCATCAATATCTTGGACCCCTAAAAATTATTATCCGACTGAAATATCGACTGTTTTAGCATGTTCTAATATTTCCACCCCCGTTCACCCCCGCTTCAGGGGGTGGTAGGCGCGTCTCACCCCGACAGTGTTGTTTTCCTGGTCGCAAAGAACACGTGAACGAAGTTTGGTGAAATTTGATCCACCAGTATAGATTTGTATTCTCCACCCCAAACGCTAGGGGTGCTCTTTTCCCAGGGTGTAGGGGATGAAAATTATATTCAGAAAACATCAGTAGAAACACCATCAATATCTTGGACCCCTAAAAATTATTATCCGACTGAAATATCGACTGTTTTAGCATGTTCTAATATTTCCACCCCCGTTCACCCCCGCTTCAGGGGGTGGTAGGCGCGTCTCACCCCGACAGTGTTGTTTTCCTGGTCGCAAAGAACACGTGAACGAAGTTTGGTGAAATTTGATCCACCAGTATAGATTTGTATTCTCCACCCCAAACGCTAGGGGTGCTCTTTTCCCAGGGTGTAGGGGATGAAAATTATATTCAGAAAACATCAGTAGAAACACCATCAATATCTTGGACCCCTAAAAATTATTATCCGACTAAAATATCGGCTTTTTTAGCATGTTTAAATATTTCAACCCCCGTGCACCCCCGCTTCTGGGGTTGGTAGACATGTCTCACCCCGACAGTGTTTGTTTCCTGGTCGTAAAGAACACGTGTACGAAATTTGGTGAAATTTGCTCTACCGGTGTAGATTTGTATAACGAACATACAAATATACAAATATACAAACATACAAACATACAAACATACAAACATACAAACAAACATACATACACTCTCTTTTATTTATAAGATAATGCATAATAATGTCAACAGAGCGATAAAATTATGTAACCACGTAAGAGAGCGTGCCATTTGAAATTTAAACTAACGCAGAAGTTTGAAATGTATATCCTACGTCTATTTTCTTAGTGAAATTTTGAATAAAGCAAAGAGGGCTCATCTGAAAGAAAACACTTCACACACACTGAACGCGGTAAAAAAAATATCCGTTTTTGTAAAATGGCTTAATAATGCTCCAAATGATTTGCTTAATTAATGGACCGCCAACTAAATGTTTCATAGCAAATTAAAAGTCTGGAAGAAGGAAAGTCCGTTGATATAAAAAAACTTTGTCATACCATACTATAAAAAGTGAAGTACGGGAACTATTTCTTGAATTCTCATCAAGATTAACGTGTACTTGATGTTAAAATATGATTTTGGAATAATGAATACTTAATGGTTTTTCTTGTGCAATATTGATTCAAACAGTTCCACGTAACAAAAGTGAAATGAATAATCTCACTTATTCAGACCCTCATACTGTAGCTAGCCGCAATGCCATAGGAAATACGAGATGTTTCTATGAGCGCGCAATGGCGAGGGCCTTCTGGAAACACCTGCTTATAAAATGAAGCTGTGTTTTCGCAGTCTATTCACTATAATGTACTCGGTGTGCGATGTGTTGTCTGTATATATTTTAAATAGTTATATAAAGGTTGAAAATATATAAAGCAGTCTTAAGAACATAGGTTCAATTTATTGTTTAACGCCTTAGACTTTCGGCATACTTTGCTATTATCATCTGTTGAACAAGAAAAACATGATTGCAGATATTAAGAAGAAAACATTCAAGTCGCTGTGTAAATTAAAACTGAACCATACCTGACTAACATTATGATAACATTTTGAATTTAAAAACAGTAAAAAAACTATCGCGGTCCATTTTATTATCATAAAATATGTACACAGTGTCATTGGTTTCATTTTATTAATACTTGTTGGGTAAATAATAAATAACCAGGATACGCGAAAATATCTTAATAAATACCGAGCTTTTTACAACACTGTCAGAAGCAAAAACATTTACAAATAAATGAGAAAACAATTTTACTTGAAGAATTGATACGGTTTTATTTATTCAGCTTAAAAAAAGTTTTTTTTTATAATGAATGGGCTGAATACATATTCAATTAACGTATTTTGTTATATACTTCGTCTTCGGTGCTGTATAGAATATACACAATAGATCTTCCAACAACTAGATTAACCACTGTAACGACATTTTCACACAGTACCGCTGTGTTAGCCTCTCATATTAAACCAGACAGCGTCTCAAGGAACGAAAAAAATAACCTCAATAAAATAAACCCGGCTAAAAAAATTGAGAATACGGGCGAATGATGACAAATCTATACACATAACGTTTACCAGTTCATCGAAACGGAAAAAAGCCGAATATCTCGGGCTACACTTAGATCGTATTGGCATGGCAAAACCATATATTTACTAAACGAAATCAGCTTGGAATGAAATCGAAGTTAAAACTAATAAATAATAAGAAATACAGGTAATTCAGACAAAAAAGTGATAATATAAATACCACACATCGTTTCTGGAATCCTTGTTCCTTTCCTCAGGTGCGAAGAATAATCTAGAGCGACACAATTGCACTTGGTCGCCCCCGAAGAAAAGGACAAGGATCCCAGAAACGTTGTGTATTTATATTATCACTTTTTTTGGTCTAAATTGGCAATCTTTCTTATTCATTATTTTCAATCAGTCCAAATTGTTTTCATTTTAAAACTAATAAATAACTGTTAATGTACAAAGCGATGTTAAAACCCATATGGACTTACGGAATCCAGCTTTGGGGAACTGCAAGTGTCAGCACTACTGAAATCCTACAAAGGTTTCAAAACAAACTGTTGCGATTAATAGTGAATGCGCTGTGGTACGCCCCTAATACAAATATCCTAATTCACACTGAAATATAGTGACAGAGTGGGTGTTCACCAAAACATATTAGTGAACATATTTAATTAACCCAACAGAACAATTAAGATGTTTTAAAAAATTTTAACTGTCATAAAGGTTCAAATAAATTTTGTATATATAAAAATTGTGTGTAATATAATGTAATAATTAATTATGTTAAGAATAACAGCAGGACATTCACATGAATGTTCACTGTAAGTCTATGTAAACAATGATATTAAAGTTAACTTATTGTCTGATTTCAGACAGATTGATTTTATAAATTGAATAATATATTGTAATAACCAGCTCAGAAGGGCAGGAACTACACCGCTCTAGTCGGACGAATCAAACCGTGAGTTGGTGTGTTCAATGTTAGGACCTGACGAAACTTCTCATTCACGTCAAGTGTGTGTATGCATCCGTAATGTCCAAATGGAAAAACAGTTTGGAACCGTTCATATTTGCAAAAATGTAGTCAGCTCTGGGAATGGGATGTTCGTCGATGATAATCCGTGGATTCACCGTTTATTCGTAAATTTCCATTCTTCTTTACTACGACGTGAGTTGTTGAAGCCCACTCGGAGTAATCGACAATTTCATAGAATCCAGCTGCAATCTTGTAGTCTATTTCTTTGGCATATTTGGCGCCTAATGCCAAAGGTATTTCGCGATCTCGAGCGAAAGTTGGCGTTGCATAGGGCTTTAGATGCACACTAGCTAGTAGCCAAATCAATTTCCTGCCATATTACGAAAGACGTCGTCATAACGATACAGTACTTCACTTATCTGCTGCTGTTCCTCCGAGGAAAGTTGTGGTCTTGCTGTGTTGATAGCGTGAAGATGATCACGCGGAGAGAATAGTTGAACAAAATTGATTTCGTTTATCAAGGACGAGATCCATTCTCGACCGAATAGGGAGACCAAGCCTTCGACCACTACGTAGATATCCAAGGTTCTTGAAGTTTTTCCCACAATTGCGCAAACGGATGTTCGTCCGATACAGTTTATCCGATGTCCCATGTAACTAGTAAACTGTGGATCGGATTTTCTTAAAACATAATTAGGATTACTTCCCTTTAGGCACTGCTTGCTTATCATGGTGCATGTATCCAGTTCCATATGCACGTTGTAGCCATCCATACTCACATCGATCATTAGATGTATCACGGACCTCATTAACCTTATTGAATTTGCGCAAAATGTCTGTCTGGCTGGCTGGTTCATGTGTTTCAGTTACCTGTCAGTGGTTATAGTAGACTTGTTTCTGCATACCTTAGTGATATGCCCTTTTAAGTTACAAGAGTGGCAAATAGTATCTCTAAACTTACATTTGTTTCGGGGATGTGGACCTCCGCATGCGTTGCACATTTTTTGGCCGGTTTCATGAGCCTTATCGACCTTACCTGGATTCTTAGGACCTTTCTTCCATGTAGGACCACAAGATGACGATATATTTCGCTGATTTGGCTTCTTAAAATGTTTCATCTTCGTTTGTGCGTATCCCAATTTGCATACTCCTTCCAATTTGCTTATTCCTTCCAATATTGCGGATCCGTTTGCAGTCCTGTCATACGTGGCTTTGAAAGTTGACAGATTTTTAGATATTATCTTGTCACAGATGTCACGACATTCCAATCCATTCAATAAATGCTCAATCAGCCTTCTGTCTAGGAACTCACCATACTCGCATTTTGCAGCTCCTTGTTTCAGACGAAGAGCAAAATTAGCAACAGGTTCACCTTTTTGCTGTACAAATTTTCGAAATTTAATACTCTCCACATATTTATTTGTTCCTCGATCAAAATGATTAATGAGTATCTGCTTAAAATTGATGTACTCGACTGTTTCGGGTTCTTCTGGACTAACAAGAAATTTTAGAGCAGAATTTAGTTCCGAGCCCAAATGCAAACTAGCATAGTTATTTTCAAGTATCTTGCTTAGATCGAGCGCCCAATCAAACCTCTACAGATGCACCATCTGCACATCTGTATTGAAAAACAGAAAATACAGGTGCTCTCGGTTGGCTTCCTGAGGCGGGTCCCTTTCCTTCCGCATTCGTTACAGACTCCTTCCGTTTGCAATCAGGCTTGCGAATAACTTAAACGTTTCTTCTGCCACTTCCGCCATGGTGCTTTTGTCGCGAAAACGATAAAATACGCATGATCACACGAACTCACACCAGTCACTCAATGACTGACACAACTACTCACGTGCGTAATGTCCCAAACTGATGATCTCAGTGCGTGCGTGTTCACGACAGCTGCTGCGATGTGTGACGAGTCTGTTGCAACGTGCGTTGAGTTCTTTGCACACCCAAGATGGTAGAAGCCGAATAAAATTACATGTACACTTGTAATACCGAAGATAGCCTCATGCCTTTGACACATTGTTTTCTGTTGTTATTAATCCCATCCTTCTGACACCACTTTTATATTCTGGGTTCAATAACAATAAACAAGTCAGATTAAACTAGACTAATTAACAATTTATTTAAGCATGATGTGTTGTGTACAAACTCTAACGAAGAACTGAGCTCAACAACAGTCAAAGTTTATAACATAGAGAGATGTTAGTTTCTATAAAGTGGCACGCTCTGTATTGAAAAATACGAAATTACAAACTGCTTACACTTTTAATGTATGCCAATACACTACAATAATTATCCCCTCTTTCCTATGACCATTTTAATGACCATAGTATTTTTAATATTTTTCTGTATTTAGAAAATATAAAGCAACAATATAACAAAATAATGAGAGTTCCCTGTTAATATATTGTTGCTGTCGTCCTGCATTTGAATCGGCAATGTTCCCACTAGACTTTTCGTCTAGTTGCCTGTGGAAAGCAACAGAATGCAGATTCTTGCATTTGCCTTAGACGGGTCATTGATTGTAAGAATTCTGTACACGTCGGGATCAAAACCGCATGGGAGGCGACGTCACCGTTCCCTTCATTGTCTCCGGGGAGTTTCGCCTGCAGCGTCTCAATGTATTGACTTGGATATTCGCAGTCTCTGAATTCTAGTCATGAACAAAATAATAAATTACGAAATGTGTGTACTGGCAGTTAAAACGTTTTTTGGACAAAGAATTTCTTGGCTTCAGAAGGTTCCTGACTGTTTTCCAAATATTTTTAGATATGGAATACTTTTATTAAACTCACAATAAAAATTATTATATTTTAGTGAAATCGGAATATAAATGTTATGAGATTAAATTTTGTTAAGTTGCTTTCTTAAAGGAAATTGTTGAATTATGAGCAAGTATTTCTCTGTCTCTCCCCCGAATCCACCAAATGCCTTCCTTGAAATGTGTGAGTTTTATATGTACGATCTACATATGTATGTTTTTAATTTATAAATGGGTAGTTTGCCCGGTGGTAGATATTCGAAATTATAATAAATGCATATAATTACTGTAAATAAATAAACTCCACGTGTGGACAGTATTTCAATTATGAAAAGATAGATAAAGATTAATTTAATCAAAGATCAAATTTAAAAATTATTATATAAGAATAGCATTGTTCTGGCTTAAAAAGAATAAAATGGAATTATAGTGTTTCATACCTTTAACAATTACCTTCATTGTATACGGATTATGAATCTGATGATTTTTCGAAGCACTATCACTTAAATACACTAACCTATACTCTATAAAGCGACTCAGATAGAGTCTACGTTTTCTTAGAGGACTTCCTCCAAACACTCTTGCAGGTAAATTGTTCCAGTCATTTATTGTCCTATTTAGGAATTCGTATTTCCCAACATCCGCTTTTTTCTGCTTGGCCTTTATGTTGAAAACGTGATCAGTCCTCCAGTATCGTCTTGGTTCTTTCATTCCATCGCAAAAATTAACGATGAGAACCTGTGCGAGAAAAGCCCATTGAGTTTAGAGTCAAACTCCTTAATCACGCAGACACTGCATCCGAATTGACGAAATTAATAATTTGAAAGTTCTACATTTTTAATAACAAATTAGATGAGGATCTTACACGCGGCGGCCTCATAGGAAGCGATTTGAAAGGGGGAATTCGGAAGGGTGAGCAAGGACGCCAAGGGTTAACTAGGAGCCCCGGACTATGCTTTCAGGATCTTAACCGGCAATTCGCTTAAATATAATGCAGGGAAATCTTTACGGAAACCAGCATAATGTACGTCAGGCTCTTGGTACTTGTCCCACTCAATTTCAATAACTGGAGTTGGTATATCTCTGGGGTCGCTGACATCTTTTATTTTTTACGGCTAGGGCTTGAGTGCTGATAAATAGTAGATGCAAGTGACCGGCCATTGCTCGTGCATTGTCAGTGACAACACTACAATATTTATTATTATTGACTCTAGAGTCCGTTGAGGGCCTTGACCTACTATAACGGCTGCCAGACTGTCATCTTTCAGGATCAACTTAACGATTCTCCCGCAGTCTTAAGTCCAGTTCTCATAACCATGACGAACACAAAAAACCATACCTATTCCGGGACCTCTGTGGTCATGCTAACAGTAGGTCCGTCAACAATTTTATTCCATTCATTTTTTTATTATGAATATCTTGATTTAACTAAATATTTATTCTCCATGTGCACATATTTCCTAAAATATTCATATAAATTAATTAATTAAACTGGGATTGGGGGATACATTCAGGTTCAGTTGCAAGTAATAGACAAATAATTTACTTACGCTAGGAGAGTATGGCGTCTTCTACACGTGTAGAACAAATGCTAGAAGTACAGACAGTCCTGAAACATGTGTAAACTCGTCTAATTGAATTATCCCAGTCCTTAAAGTAACCAACAGGATTGTATATACGCCGTGTATCAGTGTTACTTGACAACGGTTATGTCAAATTCTTTTCTTACTGTGTGCGGCGTTTACTAGTATTACTGCGGCTCCAATATGCTTCCCCAGCTTTGAAGGTAATGTGCTTTCTAGATACGATGTTTGTGTTACATTTTCGGTTTGGGTCTTTATATTTGCATTAAAGTGTCTGGTTTCGCAGTATGTGGGTAATTTACAGGGAACAATTGAGCTATTGTATCAGGATTTATTTATATACGACACAATGGGCACCGTAAGTTTAGGAATATTTACAAAATACTCATTATTTTCATAAATAAATTATTATTACTAAAATGCACGAATTAGATTAATAAAAATTACACTAAGTATAACGAAACATGAAACGCTGTTGCGTCCCTTCACTTATTTCGTAACGAATTTCCTATTATGTAATGGGTTTGTGATAACTCGTTGTAATGTCAGTTCACTTCCGATGCACTTCCATTAAGTTCATATTTCCCAACTCAACAGATTATCCTTCTAATAATAATTCTCTCGCAGACTTTCTTGCCAAATATTAATACAATGAAAAAAATAGGAAAAAGCTATTATTAGATGAGCTACAAAAAATCGGTAAAACATTAAGGAAAAAGAAGGCACCGGGCCCCGATGGTATCCCGAATGAGGTACTGAAAGTGACGATTGAGGTGTACCAACAGCTTCTGCTGAAGGCGTACAATCTTTGCCTGAAAGAGAAAATTTTTCTGCAGGAGTGGAAGAAGCAAAACTTAATTCTCCTAAGGAAGGGAAACAAGCCGCTAGATAGTCCATCGTCTTACAGGCCAATTTGCCTCATGGACAATATGGGGAAGGTCCTGGATGGCTTAATCCTGGAGAGGATCCAACCGTGGCTCGAAAGTGAAAATAAGATCTCCGAACGACAGTACGGCTTGAGAAAGAAAAGATCAACAACGGACGTCATACAGCTGGTTGTACAAACAGCCCGGAAGGCAAAAGACGGATTAGAAGGAATGAAAGGCTACTGTGCCCTTATAGCAATAGACATAAAAAACGCTTTTAACAGCGCTCAATGGAGACACATATTAGAAGCATTAAGGGAAAAGGGAACGGCAGAAGACCTGATCGCGTTAATCATTGACTACCTCAATTGTAGAACAATCAGATTTAAAACAGAAAGCGGCACACTGGAGTACAACATGACCTGCGGAGCACCACAAGGATCCAGAATAGGGCCCATGCTGTGGAACGTCATGTATGACGGCCTGTTAAACATACGTCTCCCAGAATCAGTTACAACGGTAGGGTTCGCGGACGACGCAATTGTAGTGGCTTCAGCGGAATCAAGTGAAATTTTGGAAATACGGGTGAACGACGCTCTGCAGAGGATTAAAAGATGGATATCTGCAAAAGGGCTAGATATAGCAGTGAACAAGACAGAAGCCCTAGTAGTAACAGAGAAAAGGTCCTACAGGAAACCCGGCACAAACAGCACAAACAGCCGAAATTACAGAAAAAACAGTAGCAGCACTAGCGCGCATCATGCCAAATATTAGGGGACCAGGGGAAATGAAGAGAAAATTAATCATGAGCGTCACCCACTCAAAGATTCTCTATGCATCTCCTGTTTGGGCTGACGCTATGAAAATGAACAGATCAGGTAAACAAAAGCTCGAATCTGTCCAAAGAAAAGCTGCACTCAGAATAACATCGGCATATAAAACAATCTCAAAAATTGCAGTTCTAGTCATAGCCAGAGTACCACCGATCGAGTTATTAGTTAGGGAACGGCAAGAAGTACACCGTGAAATAAAGGATACGAAAGCAGATTCCAAGACGGCTCGGGAGAAACTAAAGGCAAGAGCGAAACTCATTGAGCACTGGCAACGCTTGTGGGACTCGGAAGAGACAAGCAGATGGACGCACAGATTAATACCTAATGTTGCACCATGGGCCAATAGGAAACACGGGGAAGTATCATTCTTCCTCACCCAGGTGCTAACCGGACACGGCTGTTTCAAATCATATTTATATAGATTCAAAAAGACCGAAGACGAAAAATGAAATTACTGCGAGAATCTGAAGGACGACGTGGAACATACAGTATTCCACTGCGACGCATGGAGTATACCACGAGACAAATTAAATTCCTATCTCAAGGAAAAAATAAGACCAGAAAACCTGGGTAAACTCCTTCTAAAATCGGAGGACTGTTGGAAACGTATAGAAAATTACGCAAAGGAAATAATGGACGCTAAGGCAAACTTAGGAGAGATTAATATTATATTAATAATCGGAGAACATAGTACAAAAGACACCACCCTGAAGTAATACGCAAGTAGTTACAGGGTGGATAAATGTCAGGAGCAAAGGGTTTGTGGTTTTAGCCGGTAAAAATCCGGCACTGTTGAGGAGTGCGCACCCTCCTCCTCGTCTTTCGAAGATTTCCACAGTATCCCTAAAAAAAAAAAATACATACATACATACTAACAAACAAACACTCTGCTTTATTTATTAGATTCAGGAAAAACTACTATTAATTGGACTACATTTTAATGTATAATCTATTGCTGTATAACTGCCACCAAATGTTTACTTATTTGCATCTCTTGTATGCCGCCATTCTTTAATTGGAATAATATTTTATGCAAAACTACAATATTAATACAATGAAAAAAATAGGAAAAAGCTATTATTAGTAGGGGACTGATCCAAAGTCATCCCTGTTATTTAACGTATAAGTTCAAGATGGATTGAAGCAATTTTTTGAAAAAGAAATTGTTACTGGGATAAACATTTCAGGGACTCGAATGGAACTTCTAAGATTTTCTAGTTATTTCGTCCTGTTCTAAGAAAAAGATTTAAAAAACCGGGAATATAAGGAACGGTTAATATACTCCAAGAGAAATTCAGTCTACGATTAAATACGAATAGTAATAATAATTACTATTCAAGACAATACGGATCCACTTCATATATACGGATATGGTTGAAGAAAAGAAGACTATTAATTTTCGAAAAATTAACAAACAATTAACGTGTGTTGAAAATAATAATGCTAAAAACGACCATTATACATACAAATTTAAAAAAGAAACTTAAACTAAGTAAATTTTATTTTTAAAAATGCCGGACGTTTCGACGTGGATTAGCGTGTTTCTAACGGCGAATAACTTAAGACTAAGTTAATCCGCTTGTCTGTATAAAGATTGTTTTCTGCATTAAAATTACGAAGAACTACATGAATGTGAAGTACATGATTGTACGTAAAAAATTCGAAAGTCTGAAAGGAGTTGACTGAAATATTTTGAGCGTATGGACGAGGGAAGGCGCTTTTGGAGCACACTAATAATCAACTTAGACAAGTTATTGGATTGCATACACAGACGTTTAAATCAGGTTAGCTTTGTAATGGAGAACAAGAATGGTAGGAGACAAAAGTGATCACAATATACTCATCAGTTCTTTCGTAATGTTGGATGTTGCAATGCCTGACGTGCCTAGACCAGAACAGTAAAGGATGTAGAGCCGCATCCAACCACAAAATAACTTAAAAAACTTCGTAACACCCGAAATTAGAACCATTGCTAATAACAATATTTTTACAAATCAAAATTTCCGTCATATCAGAAATCCCATCGACAAAATATAATTGGCAGATTCATTTCTTCAACATTTTAATTAATTAATATTAAATAATGATCCTGCATTCGAATGCGCCTTCAAAAATAATTTTTCGGTCGCACTTTGCAATTTATAATAGTTTTTTTACCATTCCCACATTTATATATTGATATGTAACATGTCGTAACGATATATAATATAGAAACAAAATTAACTTTTATTTCTGTGTAGAAAAATTTAATGATAAAACAGCCAATACCAGACAATTGAAAATGTATTTTATTAATTAATTATTGAATTGCAACACGCTTGAGTCCGGATGTGGGGCTCTCTTCAGACTGTGAAAACAAATACTGAAAAATGTACATAACAAAGATAATATTGTAGGAACAAAGAATATATAATTATAATATTAACTTAATCGCCAAGTCCGAGTACAATCTTTCTGTCAATAAAAATAAATTAAACGATATAGATTATATATTATAATGTGAAAACTGTCAGTCTACCTATGTGAAACAAACTAGAAGAACGATAGAAACTAGAATCAAGGAAAAGAAAAATAATGTAATTTTAATGCAAGACAAACTTTCGATTGTATCAAATCAAATATTAGACAATAATCAGATCAATTGGGACAATTTTAGTATTTTGTATATAGAAAACAATTATCAATACACACTAGTTTCTGGAATGTTACATATTAAATGTGATCCAAATACTATTGATGTAAACTCATATACCGAATCACTAAGTACTATTTACAGCTCTATATTTATTAATCGTAAGTTTTTAAGTTTGTTTTACTACGTAATTCTACTTTCTATGTATTAATTCTGTATCGCTTAGTTATAATTATAAATTATTTGTTCCTACAATAAAGTATTAATGTACCTATCTCTGTATTTGTTTTCACAATGATATCTATGCCTGAAGGGGATCGACTGAAGCATGTTGCAATACATTTTCATTTGTCTAATATTGGCTGTTTTATCATTAAATATATATAATATATTTTCGCCATATTGATAACTTGTATCAAGTTGGAGTTGATTTCCAACACCAGATTCACGATGGAGTCAACAGTTCCCTATGGGAATATTATGAAATAAAATCATAACTCAAAAAAGTTCTTATAATTCCTTATAGAAGTACTTGTCATTAATAAACAACAAACGATTACAGTCACCACCAAATAACTTAGTGATCGCATGATTAAAAACAAGGAGGAGAAATTTTGAAGACTTAAATGTCATATCTTAAAATATAGGTCTAATACCCGAATAATAGGCCTCCTAGTGGCAACAGCGCGCATAGGGAAGTATGTATTGAAATAAGTAGAGAAATTCAAAAGAATATAGTAGAAGAATGATGGCATTGAAAGCTTGCAAAATACATAAAAATAACTTCTACTTCTTCAAAAGTGACAATAAGTTGAGCATAGTCATCATGAGAATTAGAACCAGGCATGTTCAGTTAATCCATAACCACATATTAAATAAGAGCCCCCTACTAATATGTGAATTACGTAAAACGCAACTGACAACAAACTACATTATCCAAGACTGCAAAAAATACGAGCAAGAAAAGATGTCGAGAGATGAAAAGAACTTAACGACATCAAAGAATCACCGACGTACCAAAAGAACATTATTAAATTCATTAAAACGCCCACAGGATGAAATAGAGGAGTAAAGAAGACCTAACAAATACGACGAAACTAGCATGGGATGGGATTGTATTCTAATACATGAATTCACGTTATATATAACAATATTATACTGGCAAAACAAATATAATATTTTAAATAAAATAATAAAGTTATCGTTAGTTGAAAAAATTCATTAAAGTAGCATGAATATGCAAATAAATGGTTAAATCATAGATATACAAGTAAAAAAGAAATAATTTAACTGAAAGCAATATATATGAAATATAAGTGTTAAGGAAGTGTAATAATTATAAATTTATACAAATTAAAAACATATAAATAACCTATAATTAATGTAATTTTATAAAAATATCTAAGTCAAATGTAATGTAAGTGCATAGTCACTATAGAATTGGAGGTTAACGTAAGTCAAATAAAAATTAAGAAAAAAAATACATTGTGGTTTCCGAATGTTGAAAGACATATATAAATAGTAACGGACAAATAAGTCAGAAAATGAAGATTTAATAATGAAAAATTACAAATTACAAATTCTTCAGACAAATTTATATTTTGATAAAGAAGAAATTATGAGGTTGAAAAAAGGAAAAAAGAGTGATCCTACGTTTCGAACAGTGTAAACCCTGTTCGTCTTCGGGGTAAGGTGTTAAGAATCAGAGCAGACCACAAGAGTCCGAACACTCTTTAACGACGTAAGCCTACTAGGTTAAGCTCATTCCAGTCAGCTGCCGAGGCCTTCGCGTATCCGAAGAGTTTGGGACTTTCTCACCCTGAACCCTATAAGGTTAGATCAATTTTTAATTTTTATTTAATTAATCATTTAAACTTTTGAAAGACTATCATATTATAACAAATTCACGCAATCTAATCATTTATAACGTGTTTATATTTTTTAATAACCAAGTAATCAATGCCATTTGATTTTTTATGTATGTATATTCCTAAATTTTAGACAAAGATTTAGTGAATATAAATACGTTTAAAGTTAATTCACTGCTTTATTATGTCCGTTCATTCACATTGTTTTGTTGACTGGGTATCTTGTATATTTTTATTTAAATGTTTTTTTATCAATAAATTAATTTGTACCGAATTTTCCAAACTTTTATTTCCTACAATATACCCACCTATACATAAGAGACATTAGCAGCAAAAGTGGTTCTGGGAAGGAATAAAATTATTCATTCAGTAGACTGTTCACATTCCATGCACTACACGCGTAATCGGAAAGTTTTACTATGGAACGGCTAACATGCCCTCCTTCAAAACATTTTACTATATTACACTAGAAGGGAAGTTGGCGTATCAATCTTTGTTTGAAATATGAGAATTTAATTTTGCAGGCGGAATCTATTTCTGACGGGAACCTCGTCGCTGCTGTCTACGGTTCGCTTTCACGTCAAGAGTAGAGAATTTTAATAGCGGACTGCGTGTTATCCCAACCTCTCGGCAAACAGCACTCGGCTTTAACATTTTTAATTTGTTATTCGCTAGCGGTCGACAGCTGAAACAATTCAGAGAGCAACACTAAACATTCAAGTAGTTAATTGCTATGTACTTCACTTCATTTGTCCCCGGCGATTTACATGTACGATACGGAACAACATCCTTTTCCACCGTTATATAGTGCGAATTCATACTTTTATGAAATTCGTAAACTGAAACGTAATACTTTACGACACCGTTTATAGTTCCATAATTAAAACCATTAATTCTTTTTTTGTTCCGCGTTTCTTTTTATCGATTTCTTGAATATGTTACCGCTCAAAAATCTATTAGTTGACTGTGGGAATTTTACTTCAGTGTCAGTGAAACAATTTTAAAAGGAGTTGTTGGTACAGACGCAGAATCCTGGTAACGACGATGACTACCTTGGTGTAGCCTCTCGATGAACTATGCTAGCACGTGAAAGAGAGTAACCTTCCTCTAGTATTTCAAAGCTGTAATCATAGTTTTCTTTGGGGATAAAGATGTATATAGGTAAGTAACTGAAAAATTCAGCAGTCGGAAAGCACAGTAACACATTTATGATAAAAAAAATTCAAACCGTAACGTTATTTACATATCGTGTTATAATTTATAGTTTTGATGGTGATATTTGGCAGCGAAGATTGAGGGGCGCAATAAGAAGCGACAAATATAAAGTAGAAGTTGTAAATCTGTGTGGAGGGACTTTGTAAACTATGCCATTAGAACAATAAAAACCGCAATTAAATTGGAACGTCGATCTGATAGTTTTAGAGATTATTACTTCATCCAAATCCGAACAGGTTTTCGCAGATTTGATTGATATGGAATTCAGACTGAAAATTAGCAAGTCTCCTTTTACAGAATTCTTCCAATAATTTTTCGAGAATAAAGGTATAGAAAAATTCAGGATTAAACATACTAGTTCTGTTTACTGCCGCTGATATATTACTCCACGTAATCACCAGTCTGTATTCTACTACTTCCTCAGCCCTATATCTTCCTATAAATTTCTCAGATGTCATCCCTCTCATTCATCACCTTATAATTAATAATACATTTTCAGATAAAAAAAAACACTAATTCGACTGTAATCAAGCGAGTTATAATATTATTCGGTGACAAAATGGTCTTTGTACGCCTTTATTCGGGGAAATTAGTCTTCGGATAGCATTGAAAATAGTTTCAGAAGGGGGGGGGGGGGAACCCTTCACGTAATGTTCCACCCTGGTTGCGAGATTGATCAGTTACGTTTCGATGGCTGACATGCATACAGGGAAACAATACTACCTTGATGATTGCTGCGATATATTATTATATATTTCGTAAACTGTAGGAAATGAGAGATAATAGTGGCACCATTTCGTATGAGCGCTTCCGGAAAATTATACAAATAACAATGGCCATATAAGTCAGAAAAAACAGATTTTATAATCAAAAGTGAAAAATTATACATTTTTCATGCAAAAATGTAAAATGCAACGTTTCGTTCCTTGATTAGGAACTCTTCAAGTTCTTAGAATATTTCTTCTATTAGTGTCGATTAAAAATATGAATATAATGATGAGGCTGTTTGAAAGCTTTTGTGTGTGACAGTGGAAATAAAACATTTTAAACGTGAAATTTGAGGACTGTCTTGTCGGTATTTTTTCTTATCTTTAAAAATTTGTCTCCTGATTTGGTGTGATTCATTAAAATAATTATATCTTACTTATAATATCTTAAACGTAAATCTATAGGTTGAATTTTCAACGTTATCTTGTGTTGGTATACCTCCAGCTAATCAAAGAAGTGCACATAAAATTACAGCTCCAACTTGTCATAATTAAAAACTGAATAATAGGCCTAAGTCTGAACTGCATGCCAAATAGTAATCTCTTTTTTGTAAAACCGCTCTCACATTTATATTTTGAATTTTGCAATGCGTTCATATCGCAACTCATTTTTGTAGCATATATTTGTAAATTGATTGTTTTGTGAATTGTTTTGTGTGTGGAATGAGTTGGGCGTATTTAAATGGCGGTGGCGAAGGTCGGTGACTCGCCTGCCTGGTACGGACAGGTACGGGGTCTACAGGGCCGCGGGGAGGGAGACGAGGTGCTTACATAACCTCTGCGGCGCTGTTGCAACCGGCATCTACGATCAGATGGATTTTGGTTGTGGCCTTGCTCCTTCCAGCACAAGCCTCGTGCGCAACAGCAGATTTACGAACCACCGTGCCTCTGTTTTATATGCGCACACATCAGCTGACTGTAAATTCAGTTGCGTTTAAACTACGTTTAGAGAGGTTACTCTATTGAAATCTCCCTGTTGAGACATGCTCATACGGGAGAGTGGTTAGCACAGTACTCGGAACTCTATTATGTGAATACTAAAATACAATGTTTAATTGTCAGATAATCAGAAAAGAAAAATTAATGTTAAATTAGAAGTAAAAATTTCTTCTTTAAAAAATTTATTATATAAACTAAGATGTTTTGTCTTAAAATGAGGACCTCTTCAGGTAATAAATAGTTAGCAGAACATTAAAACTGAATCATAAATTAATAAATAAACAGAAAACAGTTAATTTGTCACAAAAAATGTAAAATTAATAAACGCAAAAAACTAATGGATTTTATTACAATTTAATTAATAAACAGTCAAAAATCAAATGAAAAATTGTTTTAATTCATCGATATAGTCGCAGGGTCTTTTACATGGATCGCTCAGTAGAAAGAAGATGCACCATAGGCAAAAAAAAATACAACTGACAGATTTTTTTTACATCACCATTTTTCTTACAACCTCCAGCGACAATATACTCTTCGCCTAAGAACGCCAAATATGTCTCTTCCAAAGAGATGACAAATCTTATATCAATTTAGGGGATGACATTTTGGTCATTAAAAGTAGTCTGTCTGTAGAGTTCGTATGAGGTGGTCGTCGTGGCCATTGGGTGGAGTTTAGTGGCCGAAATGTTGGGTCAAAAGAACTGAATAAGTAGAAGTGATAAACATATTGAACGAATTAATATGCACTATTGAACTGTGAAATAAATATAAGTAATAGTTCGAAGCAGAGTTCGGGAGCTGCCAATTTTGCTGTTTGTTGTATTTGAAACATTTAATTGACTGGTGCCCATGGGCGAACTATTTCGTGGTTTGTTCATTATTTTGATCACTGTAACACTGAGCGGTTTCCCTGGTAAAAACATCTTGGGCGTTAGCGATAATGACTGGTGGCTGCGGGTGAAACCTCGTGTGTCCTTAAGCGGAATTCTATTGTCTGGAGCACTCAAAGGATTGAATAGTGTGTTTCTGTGAAAGTGATTGTGCAATCACAATATGGCCTATAATTTCGAAGTTTAAAAAGCTTCCTTAAATAATTAGTGATTTTGCGTTGGGCGAAAATTAGGAATAATCCAAAATGGTATGTTTGGTTTTTATTCCAAATTAATAAGATATTGTAATCTTTGCATATTTGTTGCACAGTCAAATTAATTAAAATGATTCATTCACTAGACTGTTCACATTACATGCATGTACTACACGCGTAGTCGGAAAGTTTTACTATGGAACGGCTAAGATTTTTACTAAATTTTTACTAAATTTTTACTATATTACACTAGAAGGGAACTTGGCGTATCAATCTTTGATTGAAATATGAGAATTTAATTTTGCAGGCGGAATCTATTTCTGACGGGAACCACGTGTTCAATTGGATATTCTATATGTGTGAAAAATTAAAGAAACTTTAAACAAATCTGAAATTGATAAAAAGCATGTACAATTTATTTTTAGCGAACATGACAGGTGCTGTAAGTAAACTTGGCGAATAAGCAGGCAACTACTAATTGATTTGGCTTAAGAGACAGCAAATGTTTAACTGTCACAGCCAACCTAAAATATATTAAATATAGATTCCGAATATTTTGTTCCGTAAGTATTGTATGGAATAGGAAATGGACTTCGAATTTCCACTATTCATAATAAAGATGACAACGTAATAGACAAACATAATGAGGAACACTGCTGTGGAATGGAGGATGTGGGGCGTTTAAAGGCAATGTATTCGAAGCCATTGATCATTATCCGGAAAAGCTTTTTTTTATTCACAGGATACATGAGGGTTATCCGCTTTGATGGCTACTCCCCTTTAATACCATAGTAAGGGATGAAAAGGGGGGATGCGGAAGGTATAGCAAGGCAGCCAAGGGTTTACTAGTTACCCCATTTTAAGGATCCTAGCCACATTCGCCTAAAGATAATTCAGGGCAAACACTAGGGAAACGTGCATCAGGTAGGTTGGGTATTTCGTCCTTGTTCCACGCCCTTCCGATGACGAGAATTTGGTGCTGTGGGATCGCAGCATACCAAACTCCGTGAAGGGCTGCTGGCCGACAGGTACAATAGGATCAGAGAAAAACTCATCGTTTTTCCAACGTCTGTGACCCGGGAACATACATCACTCAAAACCAAAGTGTCACGGCTTATGGGAACCTCATTTTGAGATCCCTGCCAAAAAGCCGGAATGAGGTAATCTCGAAAAAGGATGCAGAGTCCCTTGTAGCGCGATAGTTTTATTATTGGTATATATATATATATATATATATGTATATATATAGATTTTATTTTAATTTTAGATATCAGCAATGGTTGAGAGCTTGGTAAGTTGGAATTTGGCCAGGCGCCGCCGTGACGGTGAGATAATCCCTAAGGTCTGGTCTTAGGCACATAGGATGATGACCCCCGGAGGCTACCTGGACTGTCACACCGTGGGAAACGTCTTTCCAAAAATCCCAGAAATTTAATTAACACGTGACTGCCTGAACCAATCACATTTCTTGGTTCAGGAAAGATCGATCGAAAATTGGTCCAGAACATCGATATTTCACATCCAACGAAGGGGCTGTAAAGTAAGTGTAGAGAGATTCCTGAACGAACTGTCGCCACGGACGGACGTACAGCTCCAAACGTGCATCATCAAGAGGACTCGGAGAGAACGAGGGTGCCACATGATCACGGCCAGAGATCAACTCGAGGTAACTGCCAAGTGTCTCAATCCTTGACGCGCCTGGGGGAATTACCGTAAACCATGGTTTCACTTGGGATTTAAGGGATCCGATTGGTTTGCCCGGCTAGCTGGACACACATAATTTGTATTTATTTTATTTTATTTTTCTCATGTTCATTTAAATTATTATTAAATTCTGTAAAATATCCCTTTACTTCATCATTTAAAAAAACTACCACTACACCCTTTAAGCGTACCAATTTCCCGAACAAGTGTTGAGCGTCTATTATACGATAAAGATTAACTTTAAGTGATAATATGCAGTGAATGAAGGACCATTTGCTGTCTCCCATTTTATTTATTGACATCAACGTATAACATATAGTCTTTTTTTAAAATTATTTTAAATTTAAATTGTATTGCATTTTTAAATTATTTGATTGTAAAATTTTCGGCTGTTTGCTTATTAATAAATAAATTATAGTAAGTTACCCTTATTTGAATGCGTAATGTACTTATATATTAAAGAAAAAATTAATGTAATTCCTATAAGAATATTTTAACTGGAGCGTGGAGCGAAGCACAGAGAGGATCTGGAGCAAATACTTTTATATCGGAGCGACGCAACTAAAAAATTGGCTATAATATGCTCTATGTTGTTGCCTGCTATAGGCCAGTGCCAACTCCGCGTGTTAAATGAAATAAGAACTTAATTTCGTACGAAAGCTCGAAAGGGCGATACGTTTTGCGATCTCAGTTTAAAATAAATCATTACTTTGTTTATGAGCAGAATTATTACTAGAGAAGGACCATAATACACCAAGTTGATATTAGGATTATTTAGGATATAATTTAATTTTTTAATATAAAAAAATATGTACATGTTACATGGGGAGGGGACATTCGGAAACTTGGGTGGGGCATGGTAAAAAATAAGGTTCGGAAACACGGGGTTGAAGCCTAGTCCAGACTGTAAGCTAATGTTTTTGAACAATACTGAACTATGTGTACAAACAGTTGCGAAACATTGTTTCGGAATAATCCGTATATATTGTTTCGTGTCCAGAATTAAAATAATTGTTTCTGTGTTTCTGAAGTCCAGAGTGGCTATTGCAGGAAATTGTGAAGCTAATTTATTTATTTTACTTAATGGCCGAAGGAACTAATACGGAAAGAACTAATAGAAGGCACCACTTACGAGAATAAGGTTTGGCAGACCAAAATTAAAAACTAATATAAATATGACATTTTAAAATAAGATAAAATAGTGTGATAAAGTTTTATTGTTGTCAGCACTACGAGATCCTCTCTGTTCACTTTCTCGAAAAATATACCAAAGCGACTCGTATGCAAACCAATTAACTTCTTCGATGAAGAAAAACGTGCAGTTTTTTGTGTTTCTGTCGAAATTGGGATTTTAGCATGTACAACTGTCTTCAACTTCAGCAAAATTTACTCCAAATAATTGAGCAATGTTTTCAAAATCACGTCATTTTTATTCATATTTTCGTACTTGCCAGATTTGACATCCCACAAACAAGACACACTATGGAATTTTTCTATTAGTTGTATGATTTTCTCTTGTTTCCACAATTTAGCAAAGTAACCAATACGTAGTCGAATCAAAACTAAATGCAAGGACTGTTTAAATGAATCGTGTTTCAAAACATGTTCGCACTTGTTCATTGTTCGCGACGTTTACTATTGTAGCGGGAAACAAGGAACAGGGCTATTTTAAAACAGTTCCGAAACAAATTTGAATTGTTGAGGAACAGCGGGAACACTGTTCATAAACACTGAACATTTGTGGACTGGGCTTAAGAGATACTTATAAGGGTAATCTCAGAAGTAACCGACCTGACAAAAAATGGTGGGATGTTTGTAAAAACAAAATTGGTCTTAAGTACCAACATTATAAAGCTTAAGTTTGAAGACAGTACATTGTTTAGTGTTTGTTCGACAAATTTGTAAATATTCTAAAAAATTGATCATCGTTATGTGATATAATATTTTCGTATGAAAGCTCTCAGCCGAACCAATATCTAACTAAGTTGAGCTACGTCCTACTCTGGGATAATCTGCTCTTTCGTTTACAACAATAAAATTTTGGATGGTAGAGATTAAACGAGGCCGTAACTAACTGCCAAATAGAACATCGCACTGTTGGACAAAATGAATTGAGCTCGCCAGAAATGATACTGGACGACCGTCGACTGAAAGCTGGCAGACAAAAAGCATACTGACTTAAAAATTTGACACGAGAAAGCTGAACGTAAGATGGGTGCCGCGTTTGTTTACAATGGAACAGAAACATCGTAGATAAGATGTTTCAATCGACTGTTTTGTGTAGATTCACAACCCTGGATGAAACATGGGTCCATCACTTCACATTTGAGTGTATATGTATATGAAGGAATGAATATAAGTTAGCACTTCAAGTATGATTACACCATCTAAAGCTGATAGCATCCTAATCAGATCAGTACCAGAGTCTAACATTTACAGTTTGTGCTGAATATACTACCTCTCTTGACAACTGTTCAGCACTTCTTCCAAGAGCAATTAATTATGAATGAGGTAAGCCTCTTTTAATTCCTGTCCTTATATTATAATCAATGTCCACAACATCAAGCCTTTCTATAACCTTATATAACTTCTTTGACTAGTCAAGATAATGTCAGATACTCAAGTGTCTGTAGGAATAATTTATAAAACAGTGAAAGAAATTATTAATTGATAGTAAAATTCTCAGTTCATCTTCAGAGAAAAGTGTTAGAAATTGGAGCTGGGCAGATGATTCCTGAGCATAGAAATAAAGCTATTAATACAGTCTATTGCAGGCACATTCAGTCACTCTCACTTTGAACACATTAAATTTAGTGGCAAGTCCCTAATTTTCTCAGTGACATGTGGAGGTCACAATAGCAAACTCTTGATTGGCTATTTCTCTGAAGCCAGCTCTGATTCTTAATCCCTTTTCCTTAACATGCATTTTTTACCATTCAAACAGTTGAATTCTTTCTTTCAAATCTCTCAAAATTTTATACAACTCACTCATAAACTTGAATTGGACTGTTCTCTTAATTTCCTTGATATCTCTGTATCCATTCACAATACTTCTGTTCTCACCAAACCTACATACTCAGGACGTGTTCTCAATTTCCTTTCTGATTACCTCCATAACCAAAAGAGAGTATGGTACACAATAAAGTAGACCATGCTATATTACTTTTTAACTCCAAGTTCCATCAACACAACATAAATATTGTCTGTAACATCTTAATCTCTTTTGATTACCCTTTAAATTTTATTAATAAACACATAAAACATCAGATTGGACAAAATTCAATATCCATCACTACTTGTCCTCAATCACTTGAAGCCAAATTTGTTCTCATACTCCCATATTACAAATTTCTACAATTCTACAAAATTCGTCCAAATTTCTAAAGAATATCAAATTCCATCATTTACAGATCTACTAATACTCTTGATTAAAAACCACAGGGACAAACTTGAAATCTATGGCAAACATTGAATAATTACAAAATCTCTTCCTCTAATTGTAATTCCAGCTACGTAGCACAAACAAAACATTCCCTTAATACCCTTATCAAGGAACATACATCTAATATCAAACTTCCCAATGATATACAATATGTAGTCTCCAAACATATCAACTCAAAACATTTATTTGATTGGCAAAATGCTAAGGTTTTAGACATTGACACCAGCTACAATTCCACTCATATCAGAGATACTTTACATTTAATCCAACTTCACAGCAATTAATGTACAGACACTATGAATCTCAACAATTGCTACAACCCATTATTGTTACTCTAAACCTTCTGATTTCCCATTGCTTTTGTACCTTTTTGTTACACTAACCCAATTTCTTTCCCATTGTCAGTGTTTTCTTCACTTTTGAGTTTTGGCAATATCAATGTGCAGTTGTGTCACTCTAGGCTGTTTTTTTCTTTTACTTTTCTTACCACCTGAAGAAAGGAACAAGGTTTCCAGTAACATTGAGTGGTATTTATATCATAACTTTTATGTCTGTATTTGACTATTTTTCTTAATAATAGCCTAGATTCATTCATCTATTGAATTCAGGAAGGAAAGATCCTGCATCAATTGTCCCAAGTGTACATATTAGTCTGCCAATTGAACTTATGTGCACTAAGGGACAGGCAGTAAAATGTGTATATTAATTCAAAGTCTTAAATACTATTACTATAATATGGAGTAAGGAAATACGAGGAATATTATTAGAAAATAATTCACTTGTTTTATTTTTAACAACTTTGAGGAACCAATAATTTTCTACATATATTGATCATCTTATAATTGTTCACACAAAATTATTTGATTATATTTTTATAACATATACATATATATATACACACACAAAAGCTTACTTAAAAGTATTTACGTGTATCAGATTTGATTTTACTGACATGAACAAGAATAGTAAAAAATTAATCAAAAATACACCTGACAAGTAAAACAAATTGGCACAATTTCCAACAGTATTGTCAACAAGTCAAGATTGTACCACCACAAATAAATGCATTTTTAAAGTGTAAACATAATCCATTTGCATGACTAATGAAGGTATATTTTACATCAAAACTATTTTTTCATTAAAACTAATGCAATAATTTTAAAATGTGAATCGTTTCACTGATACAAGTGATTGACTACTGAGTCAAAATATCACATTTTTCACTTATAATAAATATTAGAAGAGTTGATAACTCAGTCAATCTTAGTCACATTGCACTTTTTCACTTTCAATGTTTGATCCAAACAACAGCAATTATAAATGGAATACAGGATGAAATGATCAAATTACCATTTCAGAATAGTTAAACAATAAATGTGCACTTTTGTGTTTCATTAAAAATGCATCATTCTTCAGATCCTTGTAAAACTGTGATGACCTACAAAAATCCGTAGCTGTAACAAAAATATAAAAGTCCCTAAAAAATATTCAACCTGTGATATGATATAGTGACGATATACTAAAATACAGATGCAATAAATGGGTTTAACAAGTCTTGATGCACAATATTAGTTGTTCTTATTTATTTTAGAACATATTACAGTAAATGGAAGTTATTTTGTAGTAAACCATTCACAGTAACAATTAAAAGTAAAAAAGGTTTACATAGTACAGTAGCTAATTTTCATTACAAAAAGTATTACTGTAAAATGTATTTTTTAACTAGAAAAATTTATCAATCATGAAACTTATAAAGAAATTTATTTTAAAACTGAATTTAATTTTCAGCTCCAAATTTATAATTTGATATGTTCAACATGACAAATGTATAGTCCACCATTTGCTTCCATTATATTTAAAATAATGTTAGTCATATAATAAATTAACAATACATAAAAAATTGTTTCAGTGAATTTTTAATTTACAAAATAAAAAATTAATAGCTACTGTAGATAGCATTTTTTAAACACAGGAGCCATTAAGCCTCAGCTGAGAAGTATTTATTTTATTTGCTGTTGGTAGGCAATAAATGTAATACATTGTATATCTAAGTTTTCATAATTTTGGATGTGTTGATTTTAGTTCTAAAATTATACAACACATTAATTTACAAAATATACACATCAATAAATTTCTCTTCATTTAACATTTTTACAAACATCATATTCAGCAATATACGATGTTATTCAAATGTTAATTAATGATTTAATAAATACAAAATATACATATATACAGTCAGCATGATCATTTCATTCATCTTGTAAAGGATCGAGCATGACGTCCAGGTGGGTCCCTTCTACCACCTCTCACTGCTTGACCTCCAAATCTCTCTCTGCTACTATCCTTAGCATTCCAACTACTGGGACCACCCCTTCCTACACCTCTACCACCAACACTGCCACTGCTGCTGCTGTTACCACCACTTCCTCCACCTCCTCCAGTAAATCTATTCCCAATGTTTCCAGTAACAGTTCCAAACTTCTCTTCAGATCGGGGTATCATTCGAACATCACGTAACTCAGGGCTGCGAAATGTTCTTGTTGTTTGGGATGTCTGGCTAGTGTTACTTGGAACTTCATTGTTATGGAGAGGCCACACAGGTGAAGCACTACCTCGGCCATTTCCTAGTCGAGGCTGCATTGAGTTGGTTCCCCTTGAAATACCTGAAATTTGAAATTATACTTATGATTCTGTTAAAAATATTGTCTTATAATATGGGAAAATACTCATGTTAGTTTTGTAATTTCTATTGTAAAACACAGATAATTAACTAGTTGCAAGCAAGTCATAAAGATAATTAATTATGTTGTGATGGGAATTCAACATGTGGTAGTGTTCACCTGGTACACAATCAAAAGCAAATCAAAATTTTTATGTTTTCTGATATATACCTAGACTAGCCCTTAGAAAACTTTCCACAAACAATTTTTTTAAACTGACAATGCAGACCCAATGAGCACTTGCTTTTTGGTAGTGTGTCTATTTCATAAATTGTTTTCAATGAAATAGTATTTGTCAATAACCAGAATATTTGGAATCTTCATTTTGAAGTTGTAATAAAGACATATTTTATTGCAATACATTTACTTAATCTCATACAAAGTAGAACACTTGATAATAGTGCACACAGATCTTACAGTGGATGTAATCCATTATGGATCTAATATTTTGGATATAGTTTTACCGTATACATACTCATGCAATCAAGCCTGAAAGCTGTTTGAATCACTAAATGGTTTCCACATTACTTGTGCTAATCTATTGATGTAATATCACCCTATCAAATTGCAACAAATTGAAACCTGGCAGTAACCACAACACTGTCTCACTTATAAACTGAGTTGATTGACGCTTTATCTACAGGCGAGAAATAAGTCTCATATTTCTATGAACTGCATAAGATGTTTTTTCCGGTTTACAATAAGATAGACAGTGACGGAAGAGACTCAAAGAAAAATTAACAATTTTTTTTCAATTAGAAAGCCTATATTATTCATATTTTTATACCTATAACAAATACCTCAGAGCTTATACTAGAGGGAGGTCTTTCCTGGTGTAAATTATGAAAAAAAACATTATCAAGTTTACATATTGATTAAAATATTTATTGAAATCTATAATTGCTATTCACCAACAACAAAGCAGAGCATTGAAATGTTGTGGAATAATAAATGTCTCCCTATGTTAGAAAAACAAAAAATTTTATTCATAACAGGGCTTACCTCGTCCATTTTCTCTCCGATTGTATGGTGTGGTGGAACCAAAAAATCTACCTCTATCAGATGAAAATGCTCGTCCTCTACCCCTTGAACGTGTTGAAATCATTTCCTAAAAGTTTGCAAAATCTTTGAGTTTATACATATATATAAATTTATTTGGTTAGGAAAGAGGGATAGCCATGACATTTAGAACACCTCAAAAGCATCCATCCCAATATCCAGTTTACCATGGAGGTAGGAACTAGAGGATCTCTGCCATTTCTGGACTTTTAGTTACCCGGAGGCCAGATGGGATGCTTGCTCACCAGCGTATACCAGAAACTGACGCATACAGATTTGTATTTGCACGCCAGCAGTTACCACGATCCCACACAAAAGTCCACAGTTCTGAGTACCCTAATACATAGGGCCCGTACCATCTCCGATGAAAAAAGCTTAAGGGGAGAAATTGAATTGCTCAGAACAACATTTCGCGCAAACGGCTACTCGGAGGAACAAATTTGAAGGGCAATAAGAGGCAGGAAGCTAAGGAATACTGAAAGCCGAAAAGTGAGAAGGTGGCTTTCCTCCCCTATGCAGGTAGCACTTCAGGAAAAATAGGCAGGATCCTGGCGAAGCATGACGTCAGAACTGTCGAACACTAGATTGCTAGTCCACGCCAGTAACTTCTGGGACAGTGTTCTACTGAAAGCAGTAGACATAAGAAATAAGAATACGAGACAATCTCCTATACAGGGTACGGTCTCAGCCAGGCCTTTAATGCAAAACATGTATGATGATGTATGAATTCAAATACGCGACATCTAGTTATGACATATGTCAGTATTTTTCAAGTCATATTACACAACATCAATGCCGAGTAGATTCCAAGAGGAAAGAACTCTGAACACAATTACAGGAGGCTGTACCTCCAGTAAGTCGTCGCTGCTGCTGCTAACTCGGCACTTCGCCAGAAGATGATTATTACGCTGCATGTCACCGAAACGTCGCGTGCTATCGACGAGTTTACCACCCAGCTGGAAGCCCGAGAAACTTTTACTAATTTGAACTTGTCATATTTTCCTTACATGCATTATATATAAATGTGAGCAAGAATGTGACATTGTCAAAATAATTAAGATAATTTGTAATCTTAGGAAAGAGATTTATAATCTGTACACAGCTTGCAAGCTATACAAATTACCATATATATACAAATATATTAATAATATTTGTAAGTCGAAAATAATTGTGATATTGGTAGGGAAAGGAAAAAGATATAGCTTGTGGCTTACCTGAAAGTGAAGTACAGTGTAGGCTGAAGTAGGAGGCTGAGAGCCTCCAAAAATTTGAAGAACAACCTTCAGTTCCCTATGGCTACACTGTGCTTCAGTTTCAGGTGAACCACGGGCTGTCTCTCTTTCTTTTCCATACTGGTATCACAGTTGTTTTTGACAATGTCATATATATATATATATATATATATATATATATATATATATATATATATATATATATGTGTGTGTGTGTGTGTGTGTGTGTGTGTGTGTGTGTGTGTGTAGTTTTAACAGTCTTGAAATGAAAATATGTTCATTTTTCAACATGAATCATGTTTATCAACTGCTTGTCATACAATACTTATTTTTCATGCTAGGAGGACTTTTTTCCTTATTTAGTATCAAAGTGAATGTTATTCATAAGAACTGAAAAAAAACTATTGTATTGCCTGAACTTGAATTAAGTATTTTATGGATACACAATACTACTATAACTATTTTAACAATAAGATATGATTATATATGTCCTTCCTGTAATGAAAATTAAACACAAATAAAATAAATGTGATAATTTCATGAATTTTCCTGATTAAAGGTTTATCTTTCTTCAAAGCGGGCCTGAACAAAAATTTTTGAATAAACATTAAAGATTAAACTAATATTTGTCTTTTCAATACTGCAATAATCTAAGTGCATTAGGATCTCAAACGATTGATAGTAAGAAATTTCCATTTCACAGAACAAAACATCTATCTACTTAGCTGCATCCTGTGCAATAATTTGACTGTTCCTGAATAATCTAATAGGCATCAATATATGTATATGTTCCATATACACTTAAACACATGGAGTAACTTAAGCCCAACTCAGTATACAAATGACACAATCTAAGAAAAAAGACTGTAGGGGTTGGAAAGGGGCGACAAAATATGAAAATGACCAAGATTGTGATGAATCTTCAGCAGTTGTGAGGATTTCCTGAGTTAAAGTTAAACGTTGACTTTTTCACTAACGCCGGGGAGTCGGTAAATAATCTCAAATGGCCCACATTGGTGATGAATCCATCATTTTCAGTGTGACTGAGATGAGCAATGACACTTAAAATCGTGGTTAAGTTCAACTTCAGAGCCTTCACCATGTACTAGGTATAGGATGAGATTAATTATAGAGATCAGTGTTAAATTAATTGTGTTCTGGCCTAATAAAAATTAATACTCAGACAACACCACAAAAACAGCTAGTAGTAAATTAAGATCTCAACTAAATTAATAAATTAACAGCAAAAGGAGTTAATTTATAATATTCCACTTGGAAATTAGTTCATATTGCGAGCTACTGAGTATCAACCTTGTTCAAAGATTCCCAATTTGAAATTATTCATGTACAGCACAGTAAAAAAAAATTAAAATACCTAATCATAGGAAAATATTTTCATTCAAAGAACATGAAATATAATGTAAATGTTCAGTGACTCCTGTTTTTGATGCCCCTTATAGTTATCCTTCACATAAGTTGTCTCCATGTCTAAAGTTGGTAGTTTGTTGTTGACAACACAGAAGAACTCAAGAGATTCAAATTGTGTAACATCTTTCTTTAAATCCATTATAAATGCACACCCAAAAATCAGTCTCTCTCTCTCTCTATATATATATATCAAGTTCCTGACCAGGCAAATATAGCGCAATCCTCCTATTTCTCCTATTTATTTCTATCCTTCCTCACTATCCAAGTTTGAATGTGAATTAGTTCCTTAATGGATTCTCCTAATATTGTATTTATTCCTTAATAGAAGCTCCTAATACTTCATTCCCTCTACTCTATCCATTCCTCCACTAAAAACTATTAATTGTCCACAATAAGACTGTCTATATTTGCCTGGTCAGGAACTTGACCCGGTGGCCGAGATGGTTAAGGCGTCTGTGTACTAAGCAGAATACGTGGGTTCAAGTCCCGCCTGGGTCAAATATTTTCAGTCTTTCCTTCTTCTTCCATCCTTCTCTCTGCTTTGAACATATGCTTTTCTATGTGCGTAATTCTTCGCCCAAGCATATGAATTCACATAAAGCGCAATCCTCCTATTTCTCCTATTTATTTCTAACCTTCCTCACTATCCAAGTTTGAATGTGAATTAGTTCCTTAATGGATTCTCCTAATATTGTATCGATATCTATATCTATATATCTATATATATATCTATATATATATATATATATATATATATATATATATATATATATATATATATATATATATATACACACACACATATATACACATATATACACACATATATAAGAATAAGTAATATTCTTACTTTTGCTCGCATCGAAATTTTATTGTAACCTGTTGGCCCTGTTGGTTGTTGTCCAGATATTTCAAGTGCAACAAAATCATCAACATGAAGTGAAGGTGGTCTAGAAGTATTTGGCGGTCGAGACCGAAATAAATCCCCTCGCTGTGGAACAGATCTACCAAATCCACGTCCTCGCATTGGTGCCACTGAAAATTTGTGAGATGAAATGAAAATGATTACATGTTTTGGTTCCTTACTATTTAAATATAAAATTAAGATTAACACTCACCAAAAGGTCTTTTATTTTTATTTTCAGGTGAAAGATACTTATTCATTTCATCACCCCTCTTCTTCATCTGCTCTGTTTCATCTTCAGCAGCCAAATCTTTAATACGATATAATCGTTCAGTTTCCATAGGTAAATGAAAATCTGGCAGATGTAACCGAGCAATTTCCATTAAATCACAGCTAACCTAATGGAGAATGACAGAAGTGAGCAGTAGTTTCATTTTGGCAAATATATACATATTTATATATAATAAATAAGGATATGACATCATCAAAAATAATTGTGATATTGTTATGGATATTGAAAGAGAGATAGCTTTTGGCTTACCTGAAAATGATGTACAGTGTAGCCACAGGGAACCGAAGGAAGTTCTTTAAATTTTCAGAGGCTCTTAGGCTCCTTCTTCAGGGCGGAGTGTAACACCATTCCACACACCAGCCGGCTGCGGACCTCCAAAAATTTGAAGAACTTCCTTAGGTTCCATATGGCTACACCGTACTTCATTTTCAAGTAAGCCACAAGCTATCTCTCTTTCCTATCCATACCAATATCACAATTATATACCTATATATCTATATAGATAGATAGACAGACAGATATTTCAACCAATGCTACACATTGACCTCCTTAAAAGCCTCATCCGATGCTGAACTCAGTCTTTGGGAACTCTCCTTCCAGCATATCTTACAATCTAGCCAAAGTCCTGGACTTGACATCCTCTAATTTTGATATAAATAATTAAATATAGACAATTGAGAAAACTAAAAAATAAATAAACATAGTCAGAAAGAAGAATTTATTAATGTAAAATTAAACAGCATTTCATCACTTATTTGACGACCTCATCAAGGTTCAAGTTTAAAACTACAAAAGGAATAGAACAATTACAATGATCAGAATATCATTTTTAAGAAACATTTGGTAGATAACAAACAAACAAACAAAATAAATTTTGATAGACAGGCAAATCTCTGCTGACTGCAACGGCTGAAATATAGTACATAGTATGCTGTACCACCTCTCATAGTTTGTCCCATGACTGCAGATTCACCCTGTGATTGTGTCTATATATAAACTCATTGCATAGGAAAGAGGGGTGGAGTGCAGCTGACTTATCTTAAATCAACAGTTGATGTTGTCATGCTGGGAAGTAGTAACATATCAAATTTTCAAGTGCCTGATCAGTGGGACTGAACATTTTGCTGGCCAGCCAGCATGATATTGTCATTAGGCCCTGAGGAAAGGGGCTTAGGCCCTCAAAATTCTGACATTATTACTTCCCAGCTTAAAGACATCAACTTTCAATTTAAGGTAAGTGAGCAACTCTCTATCAATCTTTTCTGTCCAAATAATTTAATTAATTTGAAAATGTAACATTATCCTTACTTGCTTTACATATATACACACTAATTAATTAATGACAGAACAGAGAGCAGTTGACTTATCTTAAATTAAGATGTGGTGTCACTACACAACATAGTATGGAGCCTGTCAAACTTTCAAGGGACAAGCAATCTTCCACAAGACAGAACAGGACTGTGCCATGTGTTGGACGACCATACTGAGTGATCAGTCAGCACACAGGGTGATTTTCTCCTGAAAAAGGCTCATTGTTGATAATCAATTCTTACCCATCCAGCAGTTCAGACCTTCCTTCCTGACAAAGGGGGCTCAGCCCCTCGAAAATTTGATAAATGTTAGATTCCTCAGCCTGACTGAACCACTTTTGATTTCTGGTAAGTCAACTTAACTGTCTCTCTTTCCTATCTAAATGTGTTATTTTATTTGACCTCGTCACACTTTTTCCTTAAGTGGCTTACTTTAAATTGAAGCTTGGTCTAGGCACTTGCGGCAGAAGGATGTTCTCCTTCAAATTTTTGGTGGTTCTCAGCCTTCTTATTCAGGAAGGAGTGTTACACCGCCTTGCTGCAGATTGTCACAGAGAAACTTCCTCTGGTTCTATGAGGCTACACAGTGCTTCAATTTCAGGTAAGCCACAAACTCTCTCTTCCTTTCCACACCATCATCACAATTATTTTGATGTCATATCCTTATAAGCCTAATTTTTTTGGTGTGAGTACTACATCTGGTGCTAGTTGACCAGCATGTGGACAGCATGCACATGGTGCAGTACTCACTCCAGTAGAATGAGGCTTAGACATCTGAAAGTTTGATCAGTTTCTTTACTGTCGTGTGTATGTGTGTTTGTATGCATACATTATTTGTCATCAAATTCAATTACCTGATCCATATCTTGATCAGCTTCATCAACAGGTGGTGGTGCCAACCAATATGTAGAACTTAGTCTTTCATCATCTACTTCTCCGACAATATATACAGGTCTAACAGCAAACTGAGATAATAATGATTCAGGGGAAGGAATAATAGGCTCCACATTTTCTAAAAATAAAACATGTACATGAATAAATTAAGAGATGATCTTAAATTTTATATAACTATACACAGAATTATTAATTTAATGGTTTGGAATGTAGATATTAAATGACTGTGTTAATTTTTTCACTTGCTCAATAAAAACCCTTCCCCTTAAACATTTTATTTGTCAAATTCATTAAATATTGTAATCATTTGGCACCATTACAATTGAAAAAGTTATTGATTTAATAACAAGAATAAATTATGCTTTTAAATTTCTTGAGAATAGTGTGCAATCTATTGCTCATATTTATAGGTTTACAATAGCCTATGATAATAGTTATTGATAAAGACTGCTTTGGAAAGAAAGGAAGTTACTAGAAACTTTTCAAATAGTACTAATTAACCCATTAGTACAAGTTAAAGAAAAATGTTATAGGGTTTGGGTGTAGGTCTTGACATTTGTTTCATATCGTGATTGTAGATATGGGCTAAACTAATGCTAGGTGGGAAAACAACTAGCACTTAATGTGTTTTTTCATTTGACATGTATAATCAACTTTCTGTACCTTGTTTCATACAACACTTGAATAATGAATGATTGTTCTGAATTATTGAATTTAAATGACAATATACATTTAATTTATTCAATTCTGTTTAAATTGCTAATATAAGTCTCATAATGCATTATCTTAAAACAGAAATTAAGTGGCTATTGTTTTCATACATTTTTTTTTTTATAAACAGACAACTATAATGAATTCATAAAGCCATTTATAGCTATTCACTTTTATGGAAAATATTCTTAATGCAAAGTTATATCAACTTTATAGTTAAAGTAATAGACACAGAGTAATGAGGAAATATGAAAATATGTAGTATCCCAAATATATTTTAATCATGTTAATTGTGATAAAAAAAAATACCTTTGTTTTCGAGTGATTTGCCTCCTTCTTCTACTAAAAGGCGAATAAGCCCTGAAACACTTGCATGCAAACTCTCCAAGGCTTCTTCTTCACAGCTACATTCCTGTAAATTTCAAATATTATTATTATATAAGAATTACTAATTACCAATAGATAAGATATTTAATGTCACATACCAACAACAATTTCTCAAGGCAGTAGATAGGATGTTTCTTTTGAAAAACACTAGTACTTCCATTATCTTTCTTTTCTGTATCACCCTCAATAACTTTTTCCAAATCTTCAGAATTATTTATTTTGTCTTCATCCTCTGTTTCAGTTTTTTTCCAACCTAGTACTAAAGCTAATTCTTGTACGGACATAACCAAAGTTCTTGGGGGTAATCCTAGTTCACTCTCTTCTTCATCCAGAGAAATACAAACTCTAAGGAATTCAAGACTTGTAGATAATGTAGACAAGCAATCAGAACTGTCTTTGCTGAATCCAGTACAAAATTTGATAAAAAGATTAAATAATGCATCTGGCTTTTTCTCCAAACACCTGAAAATGAAGTTTGCTTTTAAAAACTTTCCCATTTATAAAATTTACACAAATATTAAAAAATACTATGATGGTAATTTAAATATCAATGAATTTGTTTTTACAAAATGTAAATAAAATATGTACTTACACTTTAAGATGTGAAAAACCATAATCATGTTCTGCAAGCATAAGAAATGTTCTTAAAGTTGGTAACAGGGTAGTAAAACTGTGATCTATGTTTTCAATGTGTTCCACTAAAACAGTACACAACGTTATAAGCATGTCCCTGGGTGGAAGGACATTGGCTAGGTATGCTTCTGCAGTTACTCCAGGTCCAGGTGGAGGCAACAAAGACACTTCAGTATCACATAATGATTGTATTACTGAAACTACACATTCTTGAGCTTGAATGTGGGCTGGTGTGTCTGAAGGGGATTGTAAAATAATACAGAGAAATTGAATAAGATCAGGGTATCGTTCATCAGATTTGACATTCCCTCGAGCCAGGAGGAGATTTAGAACTGCAGCTTTTATAGAACCATGTGTGACTAAACAAGCCAGAAAGTTTAACAATCTTGCTGTGTGGCTGGAACATGGCAGTTCAGGTACACTACTATTCACAGAAGTATTGGCTGAAAATGAAAACAAAGATAGAATAAGTTCATACAAAGATAAAAAAGGGTTAAACATTTATATGCATTCTCATATCAAGGAAGTGTAAGAAATATAAAATAAAATAATATACAAAATTTATCAATTTCTAAAAATTTAACTTAGTAGCACTTTAAAGTTACCCGCAGTTTGTGGAGATGGTGAAATTTGTGGCATCAAGAGACTAGTTAGAACTGTGTCTAACACGCCTCGGCTGACAACCAGGGCTGTTGGTGCAGCTAAGTCAGCAAGTTGAACACACACTCTCCGAAGAAGTTGAAGAAGAGGTTGAAAACTACTTCCACTGATTGTTGCAATTAATTCTTGCAAACTTGTTCCCAGGGAATGTAGATGTGCACTCCATAGCTTTCGGATATTTACAGCACGCATTACCTTTGAAGAAAGGTACAGGCAAAGTTTTAATACTTTTAAAAGCATTATCAATTATAATAATCTGGTTTCTTTATAAATGAATGTTAAAAACACAAGCATATTATTTTTATGACTAATAGGCAGGTGATCTTAACACCTTTTAAATCATTACTCAATTTAAATTCTCTTTATTCTGAGGAATTGTAAAAAAAAATGTACATAAAAAATAATTGTGACAAATACAGACTCATCAAAAAATAATATACGTTCAATTAACTTGATCAAACTTATATTCAATTAACCTAAAAGACAAATATAACTTGTAGCAAATATACTTTATAGAATATAGTTTATGGTACCAGAGAATAAAAAAATCACAGCTATTGGTATTTATTTCAAACATAAACAGGAAAAATGTATGATATAAATTAATAAGTATACCAAAACAATTTCATAAATTGGAAATCTAAATTATCAAAACAGCATATATATATATATATATATATATATATATATATATATATATATATATATATATTAATTCAGTTTCTTGATATATTTTTGCAATGTAGAATTTTAAAGTAGTGGATTCCTTTTCACATCATAAATTATCTTGATTTTCTGTTGTAATGTTAATTTCGACATACATGCTCCAAATGTAAATTGGCATTTTCTTGTTTTATTTCCAGC
The DNA here is from genome assembly GCA_037074705.1 of Zhengitettix transpicula. NCBI lineage: Eukaryota > Metazoa > Arthropoda > Insecta > Orthoptera > Tetrigidae > Zhengitettix > Zhengitettix transpicula. Next base: position 26,724,889 of record CM073590.1, on the reverse strand, counting down.
ATTTTTGTATACAAATTGAAAATTCATAATATTCACTCACCCCTGCTAGACTGGACCAACTGTTGACTTCAGGTAAGTCGGCATCACTATCTTTCTTTTCTATCTAAATGTTTTTTTTTTTTTTTGATTTGACACATTTACTTAAGTGGTATGTATAAATTTCTTTCCGATCTAAATGTGTTTTTTAATGTGAAGAGGTCAAATTTTAAAAAAACATTTAGATAGGAAAGAGAGATAGTGAAGTCAACTGCCTTGAAATCAGGTAAGGTTACTTTGCTGTCTGTCTTTTATATCTAAATATGTTGATATATATAATTGCAATATTGGTATGGAAAGGAAAGAGAGATATGTTGTGGCTTACCTGAAAGTGAAGTGCGGTGTCGCCATAAGGAACTGAAGGTTCTCAAAAATTTGAATTATTTTATATATACACGAGGGTAGTCTGAAAAGTTTCTGACAATTATTTTGCAGAGAAAAATGATGAGTACTTGTTGGACGGGTTACAGAGATGGGAGCACCGCAGGGAGAAGTGTGTAGATTTACAAGGAGACTATGTTGAAAAATTAAAAAAAATATATATTCTATCATTGTTGGGTCGGAAACTTTTCAGACTATATGTATATATTATATATATATATATATATATATAATATATATATATATATATAAAATATATATATATAATATATATATATATATATATATATATATAAAATATATATATATAATATATATATATATATATATATATATAGACAGATAGATAATTCAATCAGTTATGAATGAATAAGGAACGTAGGTTTTCCCGGTGTAGTTGCTGGATACTGGGTAGCATAGTTTAGTAAACACAACGTTTCGATGGCTTGCACCGCCATCTTCTTCAGGTGAAGAAACGTGTTTAAAAAAAATCCCGAGAAAACTTCATCCAGTTATGAATCAACCTAACATTATTACTAATTAAATATAATAGAAATAATACTAACCTCTTCATCTGAGAGTGGTGTTCTTGTTTGAACAGGAAGTGGCAATGGAAGAAGTTCAGAAAGTATTAACAATCCAGGCACAAATGTATGTGGGCCAATAGTCACATACTTAACAACTTCTGCCATCATCAACGTCCACAGGCTTTTATTCAAGGCTTCAGCTTCTGATGAGAGATCAGTTGATATTGGTTGAGAATATGCTAGAAGTGTCTCAACTATTTCTCTGCAGACATATTGAGAATCTATAAATGCAAGTGATGACGTAGGTACCGCATGCATAAGAGTGTATGTTTGAAGAAGAGTTGACACTGCTGTTAAATCTTTAAATTCAGTATTTCGACAGTTAATGACATAGGTCAACATTCTCCGTAATAATTGAACTGCAGGGAGAATAAGTGAAACTAATGTTGCACCTTGATGGCCAATAAAATTGGTTGCATGTAGCATAGGCTGTTCATAAAACTCACACAATTTTTGTAAAACTGCCAATATGTTAGAAACACCTTCAAGAGAAAATAGTTGTAGTATAACATACTTATATTTTAATTCCATATATTCTTCTGACTCAAATAATTCAATATTACAATTCAAATATTTCTCTCTTGGAGGAATACCCAAGAACTTAAGAATTCTCAGAGCAGTAATTAACTCTCCAGGCAATAAAGTTGCATTGTCAACATTTTTTTTCACAATTTCACTTAGCTGGGTAATGTTGTCATACAAAAACACTCTTGGAATCCCAGCTGGTTTAAGCCAAGGAATCACTTCAAATAATCGGCAAGAAGGTGATTGCTCCTCTTTCTGCGCTATTTCTAAAATTTCTTTTCCAAATTTTTGTAAAAATGGGACATAATCAGAATACCTCACCGTCATAACAACGAGATCTGCAGCATAGCATTTACCTGGAGATGTCTTCAATTTGTTATTATTTATCTGATAATTTTGTTGATTTTGGAAGTGATCGTCATTAAGGAATTGAAGTAGTGGTGTTATATTATTTCCTCTGCTAATTACATGCACAACTGATTGTTTACCTGAGGGTGAAAGAGCAAGACTAAAGAGCCCATGTAAATTCTCAAGAACATCATTTTGGTCAGGGTCTAGTTGGCTATTGCTGCTATGAACTATTTCCAACAATGCATCAACATATTGTAATGCCTGTAGTCTATATGCCATGAATAATCCTAATTGTTGCATAGGAGCTGCAGAGCCACCTCCTTCCTCCATATTTTCTTCTGGAGGACCAGGAGAAACCGGTGGAGGTTGTGTTAAAAGTACACGCAATATAGCTGTGGAAGTCTCGGGATTAGATGCCAAATATTGCATTCCATCTTGAGAATCTAAAAGGGCTGTAAGAATTTCTTGAACTGGTCCAGTAATTGCAGAGTATCCTGAAGTTGCAGGACATGACAATAAGAGAAGACAACATTCTAGAAGATGATGGCATCTGAAGAAAGCAAACAAAGCAGGATATGGATCTTGTGGGCAAGTAGCTATTTCAAATTGTGCACAAACAGGTAAAAATCTTTTTGGCTGAGATATAGCTAGAGGAGCATCTCTGTAAACTTTTAATATTTCTTCTAGACATGATACAATTATGTCCATCTCCTGTTCTGAAATCTCAAGACCGACAGCTTCAGGTGGACTACCCACTTCTGATATTCTCTGTTCTTCTTTTATTTTAATTAAATCATCATTCATTTCTTCTAAATGAACACACCCATTGGGACCAGATTCCACAATTTGCTTAACACATTCATATAATCTTTCCAACACTTCATAAGTATGTAACTTCCTTAATAAACAACTAATAGCAAATTTAACTCTAGCCAATTGATTTCCTTGAAGCATTCTTATCAACGTCCTATAATGATTCTTGTAAAACTTATCTTTCAACACATCTTTATTTTTAAAACTGTTTTTGGAATCCTTGAATTTAATAATTTTTGATCCATTTCCTAAGAAATGTTCTACTGTTTGTTGACAACAAAGACTAGAATCCAAAGCTCGTAGAATCATTAGTTTAATAGAGAGTGCCATGTAGTCCTTATGGTACAGATCTAAAAGCCGAGTATGTATGTCTTCAGAGAATACAAGCTGAACAACAACTTGTTCCCCACATTGACACATTGCTTCAACAAGTCGTACTGCAGCTTTTATATGTCGAACTTTGTAACCAGGCTGGGGTTGTTTTAAAGCAAGCCCAAAATCTAGGCCAATTCTAACCCACTGAAGTAAAATATCTATAACATCTGAAAAGAAAAATTAACAATTAAATTTATTTGAATAGCTACACATACATCTCCATACATAATCTATAAGTTAGAACAATGAGCATATAATTCTCAACAAACTTACGGTAATAATGGGCATTGGAAGCAGAGAATGCCTTTGAAATTCTAAGCAAACTTAATTTACATATAATCAATTTTGCCTACTATTTATGGAATAATGTGGCAATTCATGGAAATTAATTACACAAATGTACACCTGATGATGTCATAAATTGAGGATAGGAAGTTGTGAATTTAAAGTTTTTTTGTTAATAAATTACATTGTCAAATATGTCTGTATTCATACATTTTTAATTATATATTAAAGTGATCATATGTAAACTAAACACAATTACCCTTGCACAAATTCCCTTGACTCACAGTTTAATAACATGTATATTATAAAGTGCTGTTTAATAGCACTTTATTACTAGAACTAGGAATTATTCCTGAAATTCATATATTTTCGGGAAATTTTGGCTAGCACCTCATATTAATGATTTGCCAATAGTAATACTATTGACATTTCCACATATCTTCAATCCTAATTTACTCATAGGATGGATAATTGAAACTTTTAGCAGACAACAATCAATATGACAATAAAATGGCACTTCTTTTCAGTATGAATGACAAAAGTTATATTCTCGTACATAATCAAAATTAATCTAGATCAAAGAGAGTAATTGGCACCACTTGTGACCACAGTTTACTCTAAGACTGAGCTTTGACACAATTTTAGTGAGTATTATTAATTTAATTCATTATATTCATATATACAGGGTGCAACAAGTAACTACAAATAAATACAAGTGTTTTGAACCAGCCTGCATGCAAAAAAATAAGAAGCTGATACATTTAATGTTAATTGAAGTCAATAGTTACTTTTGTTCCACCCTGTATATATTTATATGCATATAAATTTTGATAGAGGTTAGGACACAACATTTTGAGAGAGAAGTTGCTAATTAAGCTAGTTGGATAGCAGGTTCCAGAAAATTTAAATTACCTTTCTTTTGAACAGAAGTAAGAAGGGGTAAACACCGAGCTAGTAAACTAGGTACTTGCTCTGCTAGGTGAACCCAATCTTCCTGTGCTTGTTGAGCATTACCATTGTTATCCTCTAGAAGTATCAGACATGTTTTTCCTTGTGATAGAACAAGTTCTTCTAAACGAATGACATCTTTTTGTATGGAACGTGTACTGCTTAAAGAATATTGCTTTCCTACTATTTCACAAATAGAAAGACTGGGCTCTGTCATATACTGAAACAAGATAAAAATTAAATGACTTATTAATTAATAACAATAATAGATGATGAAAAAGTGATAGAATGCATAATTGTGGTATTTATAAACAATTATAATTTCAGAGCAATACTTAACACAAAATCAGAATTAAAAATAAATAAATACATACACAAATTAACACTAGAACTAATAGATTCAATTATTAATCAAAGAAGTGTGGAATTATATGTAAATGTCAATGCATTACTTTTAATTTTATTTAAGAAACAATGTGTTTATTAAACACATTTAAGGTACCACTGTGCTAAACATATACCATATTTTTATAAAGTTTTCCACTGGGGTCATCCATGTCAAGTGGTTTAACTAAGAAAGTTCACCACTCAACATCAGGGATTTTGAAGAAATTTTGTATGTAGAATTCTGTGTATCTGAAATGGTCTTTGGTAAAGTAAATCTCCATTACTTATTCTCCAAGTTTTCAAAGGAGCACTGCCTAGAGCAATCAAGCTTTAATCAAGGCTGGATTAAAATAAATCAGAAGACAATGATGAAGTTCTTCAACCATAAAAACATATTTTGCTTTACATTTGATGCCAATTTTCTGACCCAGATTTACATCCATATTGGCCTCTTTATTCTGATATGGCAAAATCCACTTTTGACAATCTACCCTTAATTATGTGTTTGCAATCTAAATGAACTGCAACAATACTTTAGATACATTTCATATTTGTTGAGATACTTTGCTTAATGACAGAGGCAGTTCAAGTCATTGTCTCAAAGCTCAACTTGTGATCACCAAATAATAAGTAATTTACCTACTGCTGACAAGTTGACTTTGTCCCTCTTTGTTTCACAAAAAAATATTCAACTTTATGCTTAATTTGTTAACTAATACGAAAAATTGAGTGCTTGAAGTAACAGATTATAAACAAAAATACAGTGTCATGCCATGTGTCAAATTTGAATTTTATTATATTATTATTGAAGACTATACGTTGCGATGCACTTAGACAGGGGTCTTACCTGGATAACTCACATATGGAATACAAGGAAACTATTTAATTATAAATTAGGTAAATATTATTGGCTAATAGAAACTCAAGTATTTATTAATGACACAAACATAAATAACAAAATTTCAAATCACTAGTAATAGTTCCATTACAATTTAACAGTTTAAATAATACTGAACAAGTGTGAAAAACACAGAAATCAAATACCAAAATAAACTATTATTTATGATTTATGCTGTTCAAACATTAACATTTCACAGTTTGAATAAAATTAAAGATAACAATAATTAATTTTGAGAAAGGAATGTAAACCACAGAAAGATAAAATCAAAATATGAATCTTACCGATAGTGCTTGAAGCTCACATGTAAATGGATTAAATGTTTTGGTCACATCCTCTAGCTCATATGAATATTCATACTCCAGGTCTGGAAACTAGAAACATGGATTGTTATATATTTAGAATTCTATAGTTGACCAAAAACTTGTGTAACAAAAAAAATTATTGATTTCTAATTAAACAGCTTGTTCATGAAGTTAGCAAGCCATTAAAGTGCACTAAATCTATATTAACTAGCAATTAAAATAGAAGTGCCTAATTTAACTGTTTTCAAGGCAACAGACATAAAACTCACATTCAAATTTCAAGAATGAATTTGGAACCTATAAAACATTATTAAATTTATATACATATAACACTAGCATAATCAATAAGCAACACTACTTCACCAGTTGCAGACATTTTATACAATTTTGTATAGGCGATATTTATTACAATTATATATAATTGATATGGAAAGTAAAGATAGATAGTTGGCTTACCTGAAATTGAAGCTCATGTAGTCACTCAGGACAGAATGATGTTCTTCAAATTTTTGGAGGCTCTCAGGCCCCTTCTTCAGGAAGGAGTGTTGTTACTTCCGAGCACTGGCTGGCTGCGGACTGTGGAGTTTTGACTATCACACACCTATCAGTTGCCCATAAGCAATAGGCTACTAACTTTCTCTCTCTCTGTCTCAAGGGAAGGTAGTGGCATAGGTTCAGTTTGCAATTATTCATACATAGCTTTTCAAACCAACATAAATGTATACATACAAATATGCACATTTATACACATACATACTCAAGTGCACTCTTGCAAGTAGGGGTGGCAGATAGGAATGGAACTATTTAAAGGGTGGAGTTCAACCTCTGATGAATCGGATGAGTAGGGCTTAAGGATGGTGAGTGTAAAGCATTGGTTGAAATTGTTTGGTTGTGGCTTTTGGTATAAGCAGGTTCTGGGAATTTCATTTTGGAAAGTTTGACAGTGCTGCGGTGATTGGCTCTTTGTTCAGGGAGAGGTCTATCATTTGGTCTGTATAAAAAGCAGGGCAGAGTCTAGAGTTAAATTAAAAAAATTATGTGGGAGGAGATGCAAGTAACATTTTCTTTGATTTTTTATGCCTTAGTGATTCTGGAAGTTTATGGGCAACAAACTTCACAATCCACAGCTGGCTGGTGCATGGAATGCACTACTCCTTCCCGAAGAAGGAGGCTGAGAGTCCCTGAAAATTTGAAGAACATCCTTCTGTTCCAATTGGCTACACCAAGCTTCAATTTCAGGTAAGCCACCAATTCCTTTCCATACCAATGGTCTCAATTATTTTGACTAAGTCACACACACAGATATATATTATATAGTGACGAGGGATAGAAATAAATAGAGGATTAAATATGTTCAGGTGTTGAATCACGCAAATGGAAAAGCATATGTCCAAAGCAGGAAGAAGGAGGAAAGACTGCAAATACGACCCAGGCAGGACTTGCATGATCTGCTCAGTACACAGACGCCTTACCATCTCGGCCACTGGGTCAAATTCCTGACCAGGCAAATATAGACAGTCTTATTATGGATAAATAGTTAATTTTTAAATGAGTAATGGATAGAGTAATTGCTCACAGCTGATGGGTACGAAATAAATAAAAGTGCAGAACTAACAAAGTATTAACAGTACATGGCTATTGACCTCTGACCAGGATTAAAGCCCCCCTAGTGACAATAAAGAATCCTCCTCCTAAATCACTCTGGAATCACTGAACTCTACACTCCTCTACATTATAGCCAAAAAAATATTCTACATTCCTTATTGCTTTCATCAGATGATTCAAGAAACACAATAATCTTAAGAACAACACACTGCACAAACCAGGTGACGATCTTAAAAGCAAAGTTGAAACAAAGTTAAATACAAAAACAGTGTAAAAAGCAAAGGCAGAAGAATAAGGGATCAGATCCATTGTTGAATTTCATAGTATCAGTTTGTGTGTTAATTATAGTGATGTTAGATTTAATGCGAGGCATTTCTGATATAATTCTGGAATAGTAACTGGTGGCAATATCTAAAATATTATCATTTTGTCAATAAAATGAAGGATTCGAATTGATGAAATGTTTGGAAACTATAGATGGTTTGTTTAACAATGGTAAGTTTGATATTGGGCATATGTTCCTTGATATAGGTATTATGGAATCGTTTAGTTTGTCCTATGTAGAATGACTTCAATTAGAGAAAAACATTTTGTAAATTACTCTTATGTTTGCTATAGGCATCAAATGGACCCTTGTGGAGGTCAGCTTGGGTTTAGGAAAGGTTAGAGGAACCATGAATGCTAAGTATTATTATAGATGATAGAATTTGAGCAGTCAAAGATAAAGAGTGTCTTCGTTTTATTGACTGGAGAAACAAAGAGGTGTGCGACATGGTGTCACGATAATGTTCAACCTCTATGGTGACATGGCATTGTAGGTGAAGAAGAAAGAAACTGAACGACATGTAGGACTACTGGTAACAGGAATGAAGTATAGAATGCACATAAATACAGAAAAGTCCCAAGAGATGTAAGTATCAAAGAAACTGGAGTCCTTACAGTTAGAAACAAACTATTACAAAATGTCGATCAGTTCAGGTACTTTTTGATAAACGATTGCTAAAGCATAAAAAAATAAGGTCAAGTATCGTAATGGCTAAGGCAGTATTCACACTACTAAGCAAATCAAATCTAGATTTTCAGATAAACTAGGTAAAAGCTTTGTACAGATCAGAAACATGGACATTAAGGAATAGGGAGAAGCAATACCGGGAAAGATTTAAATGTGGTGTTGGAGAAAATTTTTGAATAAATTAAATGGATGGATATGGCAAAAAATGAGGAGATTATAAAAGTTTTTAATTCAAACATCAGTGGGCCAGCTGTTATAAAAAGCAACAATTGACACCCTACAAAGCTACAAACTCTTATCAATGATAAAAAATGACCCCTCAGTCCTAAAAGTTTTTGTTGCTCATATATATAAAATCTGTAAGTTTCAGCCTCCCCTCCCTAGGACACAGTCATCAATAACTATAAGTTAGAAAACCTAAACGGACATACTGTATTGACAGAGTGTAAACAAAACCAAAAAATGTTTAACTTATATATAGGTGCAGACTAGAAAATTTGACATCAAACTTACAATGGCGAAGCCAACTTTCAATTTAAGATAAGTCACACACTTTCTGTCTATCTCCTGTCCATATACATATACATATACATTTGCAGGATTAACAAATTGGAATGGAATGAGCAAATGGAATTGACAATATAAGCTTACTTCATAGATGGATAAATATGAGCAAGTAAATTTACTTATACAGAATATTACTAAGCTGCTTTCAATACTCTTTCAGCAGTCTAAAGCTACATAGAAAGTTAATAGAATGGCAATTCTGAAATTCAGTATAATAGTAAGCACTGTCAAGTTTTTCCACTAAAGATAAAATATATTACTATTGAATTAAAATAATATAAATTACTACTCTGTCATTTTTATAAAGTTGAGAAGGATTATTAGCAGCAAGAAGTTAAGATAGTATCAGAGTGATCATAATTGTGACTTATGGCAGGAATAAAAAGAAATTTTTCCACTTTGTATATATAATTAATAGAAGCACCATAAGAATTTATTTAAAATAGAAAGATAATTGTTTTCAAACTTCTGACAATCATCAAAGTATTTTACAAAAAAAAGTTCTTAACTCTTTATCCACAGCATATGGATTTTCTGTAAGAACTGCAAAGTAACACTACAAAGCTCATAATCATTCCCAATTCAAAGAAAATTTCTTCTAATGATAAAGTTTTCTACCAGTAAAAAACTGGAATCAAATCAATTTTCTTTAAAGCAAATAATTTTTAACTTGCTTTGGACATTCACTATTTTTTACTCAGGATATTATAAGTTCTCATGCTACCCTTCCAGGATAAACAATAGGTACATATGCCAAGATCTTTCACAGTGATTGAATTAAACTTGTTCTGAAACTGTCATTTTTATCCTCTGTTTTGGTGTGTAATTTTGATTACAAGAACCTTCAACAGTAATTTATGCACAAAATCAGATGATATGATATTTACAGTTTTTCAAACACCCAAACTAGTGGTAGCTGGAGCAATGTGCTCATGTGCTTCAGCACATAAATTAATATAGATTAATTTTAAGAACATTAATTATAATCGTGTTTTAACAGTGTGAATTTCTGCTTCAATATCAGACTAGACTGCCTGCCTTGTGGTGCACTTGCTCCTGCTAATGCACACCCAGCTGGGCATTTCTCTGCTACTCATGGCTGTAGCCCACAATTTCTGTCTATAATAAGAAATGTGCATGGACAGTATTCTATTTCACACCCCAGCACCACCCATAAATCTCAACTGCTACTGGGCAGACAACACACACAGGAACATATCATGCTATAATGCAGAGAGGTGGTGGCATAAGCAACTAAATCAAAATAAATTTGAAACATTCTGTAATTAAAAATATTATTTGAGTAGTTTACGTTTCCAAACAAAAATAATATTCATACATTTTGGGTAGTATTTAAAAAAAAACACAAACAAAAGTTATTTAAAAGAAAAAAACATTAAAGGGACACCATAGTACAAGAATCTATCACACAACCCTGCATAAAATACTTTTATCATGTGGCCAAATTTTACTTTATTTACAATATGTACAAAGGGAAAATACTGTAGTTGAAATGAGAATATAATATGTCTATAAAATATAATAATTAGATGAAATAGCAATTTACAGCCAAAATTAAGTGATGATATAAATACCCCACGTTTCTGGGATCCTTGTTCCTTTTGTCAGGTGATTGGAAAATACACAAGACCCAAGAGTGATACAACCACACAATTACAATAGCTTCCGAGTTTGTCAACTGTAATAGTGCGGTTTTGTCGGTCCTGGCTTTCACGATATTTTCCAATCACGTGGCAAAAGGGACAAGTATCTGAGAAACATTGTGTGAAAAATACTTTAGTGTTATAAATGCATATCAATTTGATGCTAAATTATTCCACTTTTAAAAATTAGACACTATTGGAAACTATGTAGATAAAATAAGAAATTTAGCATATTACAGATCAGGCCAGAGTATTAGTAACACTGTCACTGCTGTATTATTATTATAAAGTTATCCTCATGAAAATGGTTACTTGTGGTGATGAGCTGCCACTGACCTACACTCTCAGGAATTAAACACACTTTAGTGTGGAAGGAGTTCAGTTTTATAATTGGTAATGGTTTTTGATACTGCTGCATTCATTGGGACATCCTTTCATGGTAAACCTAAAAGACTCATAGAACCTACTTTACATTCTTAAGATTTTTAGGACAGTTTCACATTAATCTCAAAAGTTTTTGGCTTTAGCCATGATTATCAAGTTTACTAAATATAATTGATTTTGCTTGGCCTAACCATTTATATTTGCAAATTATGTTAATTAGTTTGTTTTACATAGTTGTCTGATGTAGAAGCTCATAAGAGTCCATTTGCTTTCAATAATTCACAAATTATATGTGAATTTAAATTAAAATGTCACATAATAGAGTACAATGATTTTATAAAATTCTTTGTTAAAAAAAAGTTTGACACACATCATATAAGCTATTTGTAGTCCCAGAAAATGTTTATTAACAGTAAATAATGTTGGTAATAATCGAGAACAAAGAGCTCTAATGCAAGAACTCTTTGTCAACTATATACACAAGAAAAGCTTTTGTTTGATTAAGAACAAAATGGGTTCACTTCAGATCAAAATTGGTTTTGATGCAATGAACGAAGTAAAATAGCTCTGTATGAAGCAAGATTACCATGAAATAATACTGCAAAAATATGTAATCAGAAGTTGACCAGAATATGTATACTGTAGTACTAAGCATATTTTTCTGTAAAATAAAGGTTTACAAAGGTAATGGTCTCATCATTTGATGAAAATCTTGTCCCTTGGAGCACAGGGGAATAAAACAAGTCACTTAGGATTTCATCTGGTGAGTTTGGAGGGTGGTCAAGCAGTTCAAATCATAATTCATGAATTTTTGTTTCTGGGGTATAATGGTGTATCCAAGTTTCATCTACAGTAATTAATCAGCCCCAAAACTCGAACATATTGTGCCTAAACTGCACCAACAAAGCATGGGAAATGATCATTTGAACATTTCTTTTTTCAAACACGGCACCCAATACGTGCACAGCTTTCTCATGCTTAAATTTGGTTCAATATGAAACAAACATGTTCTTTGGACATATTCATGGCCTCTGCTATCTCTCTCGTTTTAATGTGACAGTTGTCTAACACCATTTGGTGAACCTGAGCAATGTTATCATCAGTGGTAGCAGATTTGTACATCCCAAATGTTCGTCTCCAAAGCTGGTATGGCCACGTTATATTCAGCTGCCCAAAATTTAATGGTGGTAAATGATGCTGTAGAGTCCTCATACACAGCGTCAAACTTGTGTTTGACTTGATTAGATATATTGCCTTTCAAAAACAAAATATTTAACGACAGCTCTCGATACTTTCGATTATCACAAAAACAGTCACATTGACTCAATCAAAAGGTTGTCCAACAACTGCGCATCCAAAATGACTGAAATTTTGTTGAGTACTTTTGAAGACATATGCAAACACATACCCCAGCTTTCATTGATGAATGCTGCCATCTTCATCTTGAGGTTGGAAACTTTTAAAACTACCATCATATCTGTATATAAGTTTTAAGATTACAATGCTTTCCTAAGTTTTAGATAAAGGGTTTAGAAAGGGAAACAAGAGTATGTGGCATTCCTGACAATAATTTAAAATCATGTCAGGTAAACGACACAGATGTTCCTTTTTTAAAAAAGTGTGTTTTCTATATTTCTAAATCTCAGAGAGATTAGTTTTTCACCCAATGCATTGAGGGTATCATAAAAAAATTCAGCCAAATCAAGGCAATGGTCAGTCATAATACTAGAAATTGTAAAAATAAATGGAAAATTTCTGTTTTAAATGAAAGTACTTTAAAGATGGGTAGCTTTTTGTACTTTGACAAAAGTGTTTAAAATGTTATAAATTAATCAATGTTTTTTTAAAACTATAAGTTTTGCCCTTAAAATTTCACACAGTCAAGTTTACAATGTGTTGCTTGAAAGAAAAATTAAGGGATATGTATATTCACTTACAGCTGACTTTATGTCTAGTGGAAAAAAATAAAGTAGAATAATAAATTCACATAACTGAAAGACATGTATTGATTTCTAAATGAAATTAAATATATTAGTTCAGCATTATTAAAAGAAATAGAAATAACTATTTGAAGTATTTAATTAATAATTTCTATTTGGCAAAAATTTGAACCATACGTATGTAATCTGACAAAGTTGGTTGCTTGTGATGGAGGACTTGAATTAATAAGTTTCTTATTAGAACCTGGTAAATATCCACACAGGTGCACAAATGTTAGTTATAGATTACTGTTCAAAAGATGAAGCAGTCATGTTAGTTACCAACCAATTACGATAATAATAAACACAACATCATTAATTACAAAATTGTTGCCCTGGAATAATATAAATGTTTCTGATGTTGAGGACATTACTGTTTCTAAAGGATCATTTGCTTAGGAAACCACTTTATCCCTTCAGCATCTCCAAATAATAGGCGGCACCTCACAATACCTGGTAATGATTATTTACTCTCCCATATATCTTGCATATTACATCTGAATTTTCTTACTTCAGTAATGGTTATGTGCAATACAACAACTGATAGCTGACTTGTCATTTGCTCATGAAATAAACACTACTGGTTATAGAACATTTATTTCGCTATTTTTAAAATTATAATTAATTAAATAATTCTTCACAAAACCATCATGTCATTTACTATAACCAGTTGTCATATGAATGAGAAATAAAAATTATTTGTACAACAGTTTCATCCACAAGCAAGTTACTTTCACCACTATGAATAACACATATTTCAATATAAATGGACTAACCATACCTAAGTTCACTGCTACAAATTGATGTTCAGAAATAAGACATTACAAAAGACAGTAAATAACACTATAATTAATTTCAGCTATATTGTAAACTGCAGCTTAATGTAAAGTATATAATAAGTTAAAACAATAAATTAAATATATCAATTGAAGAAATTATAATATCCCAGAATTCATACCATACAAAATAATGATTGAAATATTTTTTTTAAAATAAATGTGTTCCTTAAAATCAGTTACTACTCTTAAATAATATTAAATATTACTAACCTGCGTATCAGCTTCATCCACAATTTCTTCATCACTGAGAATGGGCTCAAATGGTTCCACATCCATAGTAGGCTCATCTTGAGGTACAGGTGAGTCTGCTAGAGTTTCTGCATTTATTGGCAGAGTAAGAGAAGGAGGTGTTGAAGGAAGAATTAATGGACTAGGCTCCACTTTTACTGGTGATGCAGTAGTAACTGCTAGAATGGGAGTGACTGGAGGAGTAGGAGGTTGAGTCTTCTGATCACCAGATTCTTTATCAGGAACCACAGATGTGTCTGGTGTATCATCCATAGTACACTCAGCAAACTCTGAAATATTGCCGTCGGATTGAGACTGTTCCAATTTAGGTACAACCACTGGCGTTTCTGTCTCCAAATCTGCTTCAGTTTCTGGAATCTCTCCTTCAGATATAGATTCCACATCTCCAGGAGAAAGAGAATCAAACTTCTGTTGAGCTCCAGAAGACAGGGTCGGTGAACTCACTTCTGTAATAGGATCAGTGTAACCTATTGGCCTATCCACACATTCCGAAACTGAGCACTTAAATATATTAACCCTCACCAGGATCAAACCTAGCACTTACTGTACAATACTTTATTTTCTCAATAATTCACATAATATATAGTAGTGTGCATTCTGAACAAATTTACACTAAAATACCAAGCAGGTGCTCTTTTGAGTACCTAATCACTGTTGGCTATTAAGAGTAACTATATCATATCTTTACAATTACGAGGCCCTTTTGAGCACTTCTGTAATCACAACAATTGCCTTTTTAACCAATTCTTTAATTGGCTTAGGGTGTGTACTTTCACAAGGTAACTTGAAATCACTAATGGATGTTAAGTTACAACTTTATATAAAATATAAAGAAACTCGCATACGCTTTTTAAATACAAGCAGCACTCTCCAGGCAATGCACAGCACATTTGTTGCACCACACAATAACACTGAACTTAGTAGTTCAGCCACAAGCTATAAAAACACTAAATTGATGCACATAATGAAATATTAAATTCACTTGTGTCACAAAGAATTCTAAAATCAGTTTAGCATTGTCTTATGAGTAACTAAATGTAATAGTTTCCAAAGAAAAAGAATTGTCATTCTTATGAATGATTTGAAATCAAACTTTTCATTTGCAAATTCTAAACTTCACTAGTTTAGACCATACTGAAAATGAAAAGATGGCATTAAGAGGAATGAAAGCACAAATTTATGGCAAAATTATATATTGTGCTTTAATTCTCCTTCTAATCTTAAAATTAAAAGTGAGATTCAAGTAATCATTCTAATCTAACTAAAAAAAACAGACATTAGAGAGGCAGGACATTAATTTAATGTTAAATGTTGAAGTTATATTGCTTCCAACTAATCACCAACATTTGTGCTTCTTTAATTGCACGGGAAGCATTTCATTTATATGATCAACTTTTTACAAGAAAAAGATACCTGCATTGAAGCCAAACCCTGATTGTCTCTGTGTCTCTGAGTCTGTGTTTTATCCAATCAGCCGCTGTCAATCTGAGGACCCGGAAACTCTCTGAGCTCCCGTAACCCAAGATGAAGCAACATAGTGATGACTTTGTCTGTGTTAAGAACACTGATGGTCAAGTCAACAACAAAGAAAGTACCTTTCTTCACTTCATTGGTGATCTCACTTCTGCCAGGAGATGGAGGAGGCCATCTTTGAGGAGGTGTCCTGTCTTCGGGAATCTGCGAGGGTGGCGGCGGTGTGTGTGGTCTCTTTGGGGAGCGAAGAACTGCAACTGCAGCAGATTGTGAAGGAGGTGACCGTGGTCGCTTTCTAGTTTCTGCCTCCTGTTGGGTTGGTGAAGTATTCCAGGGCTGCTGTTGCTGCGGCCGTCTTCTCACCTCATTATGAAGTGGTGGTGCCAGGTAGGGATGGTGTATATCCATGGGAGGATCCACAGTGGATCCCACCCACTGTTGTGTAGGTATCCTTTCCACAGACAAAGAGGACCTTTCCCTCCTTCCCCATGTTGAAGTGCTAGTCCCCCAATCTCGTTCTCTGGAAACTTCACGATATTCTCTTGTACTGCCACTACTACTTCTCTCCCTATCACGCTCATCCCTACTTCTTCCTCTCTCTTCCCAATCAGTTTCCCTATCACGAAAATCTCTGTCACGATCTCTACTCCGATCTCTATCTCTGTCTCTATCCCTATCTCTCTCCCTTTCTCGATCCCTATCTCTATGTCGGTCTCTGTCACGATCCCGTTCTCTCTCTCTATCACGCTCCCTATCCCTTTCTCTGTCTCTATCCCTGTCTCTATCCCTATCCCTGTCTCTATCTCTTTCCCTGTCTCTGTCTCTTTCTCTATCCCTCTCTCTTTCTCTGTCTCTATCTCTCTCTCTGTCTCTATCCCTATCTCTGTCCCTGTCTTTATTTCTAGATTGTTCCCAAGGAAGTTTTTCTTCAACAGTTCCACTGTCCCAATGCAGTGCTTCACTTTCATATGGGGGTAAAGGTCTTGGGTCCTTAGGCTGCTCGTATGGCTCAGTTGGACCATGTTGGGGTTGATGAATCACAGGCTACAAAGTTAAAAAAAAAATTTCAAATATTTAATTTTACCTATAATCATAAAAATTAAATTTAAAAAATCAAATTTGTTAATCCTAAGCAATATTCTATTACTTATGTTTACGATATTAGCAATATACCAGGTGTATAAGCTTAAATGATGTTTGCTCATAAATAGCATTAGGAATCATATTAAGTTACTATGCACATGGCATTCTTATTTTGTGAAATCTGTCGGAAATAGTCAGTGCACATAATAGCAATTTCATATGACAACATACATTTTTCCTTTTGTAATCAAAACCTGTTTTTTTTGCCAAAAAAAGAGCATATGTGGAAAAGCTCTGCTTTTCTGCTTCAAATGGAATAAATCTGCTGCTGAATTGCATCAAATGTTTATGGAGGCCTAAGGCGACACTTCTTTATCAGACAAATGTGCAGAAATTGGTTTCGTCAGTTCAAAGACTGCAATTTTGATCTGAGCGACAAGAAGTGTGAAAATTGACCTAGGAAGGTTGAGGAACATCAATTGCCGGTACTTTTCGACAAGGATG
Source organism: Zhengitettix transpicula (assembly GCA_037074705.1). Taxonomy (NCBI): domain Eukaryota; kingdom Metazoa; phylum Arthropoda; class Insecta; order Orthoptera; family Tetrigidae; genus Zhengitettix; species Zhengitettix transpicula. The sequence continues at coordinate 26,707,639 of CM073590.1, read as the reverse complement.
ATACCCAATCGCAAAAAAAAGAAGGCTTGCCAAGCAATTGGGTGTTACCCAACTAGCCATTTCCGTACACCTACGAACCATGGGAAACATTCAAAAGATCAGAAAATGGATGTCACATGAATTGAACGATGAATTGATGAGTGGTTTGCCTCAAATGTGAAGGAAATTTTTTGACATGGTATCCACAAATAGCCACCCAAGAGATGGTAAAAAATGTGTAGCTGGTGAGAACCGGTACTTTGAATAAATTGTTTTTTTCTGCTATGAAAAAAATGTATTTTTGACTAAAAAACAGCAGATTTGAGCTAATACACCTTTCATAACAGTAATAAATATAATTCCAATATAGTTACATTTACTGTCCTGATACTAATTATTAGGTGGAAACATTTGGTATCCAATATGCACTAAACTGCTTTTCCCACTATTGAATTAATTACTTATGTCACATAAATGTCGTAAACAGGACTTGCTTTCAAACCGGAAAATTTTTCAAATAATTTGTATTTAGTTGATTAATTAGTAGCTGCAATTTACTTTTAAAAGCATTTATATTTATGGCTTTACTGATGTTGGAAAGGGATTTTTTTATCTTTTCCTTGAAGCTCCGAAATAATGCTATTTCATGTCACATCTGTTAAGAAAGCTAAATCACAGAGCCATTTTTTTTTCTTTTTAAAGCATTTCAACTTCATTTTTTAATTTCTTGGGAAAATATGGAAATATTGCCATAATTGACCTTTAGAGCCCTCACAATCAACCGTTTGAGCACTCCTGACGTATACTATATGTTAAATTAGTCATATGAAAATGACATATTTTAAGTACACATCAAACCTGTCAGGTGAGATCAAAGTGAGGAATGAAGACCTCTGGTACAGCCAGGTTACATGTCTCATGTTGCTATAAAGTTAAACCAAATTGACTGCACATTATTTAACTGGCATGAAGTCCTAGAGCCTCAAAAAATTTGAAATGTTTCTTGTCCAACACGCTGTCATCCTCAATCTCAGGAAAGTCTCATATCATTTTATTTTATTAGATATAAAAGAGGGACGGAGAGAGGCTAGTATTAAGAGAAATGAAAGCACAAATGTATTTCAAAAGTATATATTATATATACCTTAAATATAAAGTTAGAGTTGCTAGGGAGGGAACCGGTAGCATGAATTTTCAAGGGTCTAAATCCCATTCTTCAAGAGAGTACATGCGAACATCATGCCTTATCCAGCACAGTATCACCCTGTGTATCAACTGGTGGGATACACAGACCTACTGTCCTGAATAGGGCTGAGGCCCTTGAAAATTTGTCATGCTACTGGATCTCCGCCTAGAGACTTTCAATTTAAGGTAAGTCAGCCTCTCCTCTGTCAATCTTTCCTATCCAATTTAATTATTTCGACAATTTCACATTACCTTTACTTAATTTATAGTTTATATAAATAATATTAGTAAGAATATGGCATAGTCAAAAATAATTATATATATATATATATATATATACACACACACATACAATATTAGGAGAATCCATTAAGGAATTGGAACGAATTTGGTGACAAAGTCACATTCAAACTTGGATAGTGAGGAAGGATAGAAATGAATAGGAGAAATAGGAGGATTGCACTTTATGTGAATACATATGCTCGGGCGAAGAATTACGCACATAGAAAAGCAGAGAGAAGGATGGAAGAAGAAGGAAAGACTGAAAATATTCCCAGGTGGGAAAATATCCCCAGGTGGGACTTGAACCCACGTATTCTGCTTAGTACACAGACGCCTTAACCATCTCGGCCACCGGGTCAAGTTCCTGACCAGGCAAATATAGACAGTCTTATTGTGGACAATTATTAGTTTTTAGTGGAGGAATGGATAGAGTAGAGTGAATGAAGTATTAGGAGCTTCCATTAAGGAATAAATACAATATTAGGAGAATCCATTAAGGAATTGGAACGAATTTGGTGACAAAGTCACATTCAAACTTGGATAGTGAGGAAGGATAGAAATAAATAGGAGAAATAGGAGGATTGCGCTTTATGTGAATTCATATGCTCGGGCGAAGAATTACGCACATAGAAAAGCATATGTTCAAAGCAGAGAGAAGGATGGAAGAAGAAGGAAAGACTGAAAATATTCCCAGGTGGGAAAATATCCCCAGGTGGGACTTGAACCCACGTATTCTGCTTAGTACACAGACGCCTTAACCATCTCGGCCACCGGGTCAAGTTCCTGACCAGGCAAATATAGACAGTCTTATTGTGGACAATTATTAGTTTTTAGTGGAGGAATGGATAGAGTAGAGTGAATGAAGTATTAGGAGCTTCCATTAAGGAATAAATACAATATTAGGAGAATCCATTAAGGAATTGGAACTAATTTGGTGACAAAGTCACATTCAAACTTGGATAGTGAGGAAGGATAGAAATAAATAGGAGAAATAGGAGGATTGTGCTTTATGTGAATATATATATGGTGTAATACTCCTTCCTGAAGAAGAAGGCTGAGAGCCTCTGAAAATGTGAAGAACAACCTTCGGTTCCCTATGGCTACACCACACTTCACTACAAATATCACAATTATATATATATATATATATATATATATATATATATATATATATATATATATATATGGAAAGGAAAGAGAGATAGCTTGTGGCTTATCTGAAAATGAAGTATGGTATAGTGAAATGGAACTGAAGGAAGTTCTTCAAATTTTCGGAGGCTCTTCCTACGGTTCTTGGTCTGGGAAAGAAAAAGAGATAGTTTGTGGTCTACCTGAAATTGAAGCATGGTGTAACCACACAGGACCAGAGGAGGAGGAGGAGGCTGACAACTTCCAAAAATTTATATAATATATATATATATATATATATATATATATATATATATAACACAAAACATTCAAAGAAAATTTGGCATTGATACATGAGTCAATATGATCTTATAATATTGGGAAACTCAAGTAAATTATAAAACATATAAGTGAATAGTAACTAGGCAAATGTGGAAACAATATTACATATTCTGAAGAAGGACAATACCTCAAAAAATTTTAAGTAAGTCCATTCTTGGTCAAACCATGTGAATCTAAACTATCTCTATCCAATTATTAACTTATATGTTTCATACCCGAGGTTGTTGAGGCCATTCTTCTCTATATGTATGGGTGGCATATTCCGGTGGTCCATGGAACTGGTCGCCTGCATAATTGTTTACATATGGATCTGGCGGAGGAATATTTGTATAACCTCTATCAACCGGGGGTGTTAATTCTACAACCTAAAAAATACACGTTTGATCATAAATACACAATCATAAAGGTAACTATAAAAATGTATGTCTGTGTGCATATGGCGGCACAGACACTTGAAAATTTGATTATTATTTCTGCACAACCTGAGTGGACCAAGTGTTGATTGAAGGTACACTGTACCTTTTTCCTGTCCAAATATATATAGTTGGTCCAGTCGGGCTGTGCAGAAATAGAAATCATATTATCAAGAACCTGAGCCCACTTTATAAGTGTCTGAAAAGTGACAGCACGTACAAATTCAGTATCACTACATATACATATAGCTGGCAGGTGCACGGAAGGGTGTAACACTCCTTCCTGAAGATAGAGGCTGAGAGCCTCCGAAAATTTGAAGAACAACCTTCAGTTCCTTATGGCTACACCACACTTCACTTTCAGGTAATCCACAAGTAAGGATACGACATTGTCAAAAATAATAGCGATATTAGTATGGAAAGTAAAGAGAGACAGCTTGTGGCTAACCTGAAAGTGAAGTATGATGTAGCCATAGGGATATATACAATGTTAGGAACTAATTTGGTAATTTGGAGTCACGTTCAATTATTGAATAGTGAGGAAGGATAGAAATAAAAAGGACAAAGGTACTAATACAAAAGGAAAGAGAGATGATTGGTAGCTTAGTTTACCTGAAATTGAAGCTCAATGTAACTATTCAGGACAGAATGGTGTACTTCAAATTTTTGGAGCACTTCCGCCCCTTCTTCAGAAAAGAGAGTCCACAGCCGGCCGGCACACAGAATGTGACTCTCTTTCAGAAAAAGGGGGCTGAGAGCCTCTGAAATTTTGAAGAACAACCTCCTGTCCAGAGTGGCTATGCCAAGCTTCAATTTCATTTAAGCCACCACCTTTCTTTCTTTCTTTCCTTTCCATACCAATTGTTTTAATTATTCTGACAATGTCACATGTTTACTATATCATTGATATGGACTGGTTTACCTGAAATTGAGGGCTGGGGTCAAACAATTCATATTTTTGGTGGCACAAGCTGTCTCCTACAGATGAGTGTATTGGACTTTGTGTCAGTCAACTGCTCGTGCCTCCAAAATTTGAAATATTTCATATTGTCTAAAATGGTGATATTAGCACTCAAGTTCCGGTTAGCCAATCTCTCTTTCCTGTCCATAACGATTATTCAGACATCACAATATCCTTAGTCACTTACATATATAAGAATTTTAACCAGTCAACAAAATTTACATTAGCAGGACAGAGAAATAATACTGGTGTACATTACTTAATGAAACACATCCATCATATTACAAAATACAAAATTATATTTTCAGTGTTGTGCAACTCTGTACAGTGACTTTATACAAGGAGAATATTATTAATCCACTGAAAGAGAATAAGAACTCAGAAAATAAGAATCTGTATTCTGAACGACATGGTGTGCATTTTTCACAATAAAGTAAGATATGCAAAACCTTTTCTCAAAACACATGTGAAGAATTAAAAATAAAAATATTTAATAGTATTTGACATAATTTTCCAAATGTATGTTGTAAATCAAATGGTAAAACTATGTTAAGTCCCACATGCAGCATAGTGCAATGAAAATTAAGTTTACATATGTTGAAAGAAATTACCTGTGCATGTTGTTGTACCCATTCTGCTGTGGCAGCATTTGGAACTATGCTTTCAGTTGGGACTCTAGGGTCAGGACATGGACCTGGTGGTGGCACAGTAACAGGTCCAATGACTGTCGGTGGTGGTGGAGGAACTTGTTCTTGTACAGATTTTGTAAGAACTCCATATACAGCTAAAGTAATTGTAGTATACCATCCTCGAAGAACTAAGCCATCAGTTGGTATCTGAAATAAATTCTGTTCACATACTTTCATATTTTTATGAGACAAATATGTTAAATACTAAATAAATCACTTACTCTACGTTCACACTCCAGCTGAATATTGACATTTTGTTTATACTCCAAACCTCCCAGACTTTCAAATGTTGACGCTCCAGGCTTGTGCAGATCATTCACAAAAAATTCTATTTCAAATTGAGATGGATTGGTAGCTCTGTAATCAAGTCAAATTTTAATTACCTTAACATAGCATATTTAGAATATGTATAAAATAACGTTTTATTAAAAGAGATTTAAATATGATTACACTTATACAATTTTAGTCTACTAGTTTTTTTGGTGGTGGGAAAAGTTTTCTCTCTTTGATGTAATACCAATTATAATAGTATAATGAAAAGGTACATAATAAACTGCATCCATTGAAAGTAATCAAATACATTATATTGACTGAACACTTAGACTTCTGAAAAAAAAAGTCAGTAAACAAGCATTAATAAAGATTTTAATAGACCACACAGGATTGCCATGGTTACTTCTCCAAAACATCATTTTAAATTAATGTATGTAATACTAGGAGAATAAACTAAAATCTTGGCTCACCCCAATCTCACACCCCCAGGAAAATCAGCTTGTACTCGGGCTCCAAGTGGTATTATTCTAACTTCACTAATAAATACAGGTTTCGGAAATTGCACCAAATCCAGATTTAATTCCTAAAAGATAAAAATAATTTTCAATATTAATATAAAATAATAGTGCAAAATTTATTAAAACTATATCATTCCTTTGAAAGAAATAATATAGTAAAACACTGATAAGATTTTATATTAAAGTATAACAGCAGAATTCTTCTTCTTCTAATGACTTATGCCATCAAGCATCAGGGTATCCTCACTGTCCTTATCCACCACTCCAACCAGTTTTCGCAGTCTCCTCATTTCAACCATTGCTTTTACCAATTCTCTCAATCCTGTCATCCCATGTAATTATCTTCCTTCCACTTGCATTTCAGGAACTTGCTTCACTTTCCTGATCAACTCCATCTAACATGCTCATACCACATCAACTGTCATCCCTCTAACACCACACTTTTTTATATATATATATATATATATATATATATATATATATATATATATATATATATATATATATATCTGTGTTCCCTATGCCCTCCTAAACCATCCGTTTGCGATGAAACTTTGGTGAGTTGTTGTGTGCACCCCTGCAAAGGTTTCTGTCAGGCTTTCAAAGTGTTAGGCAACTCTCAAGGGGTGAAATTTAAAAACATGCTTTAACAGCCAATATTATCATTGATAAGCTACTTTTTGAGGTCTATGTCATGAATACTTTCTATTCAGATGTATTTAGTATATAATTTCAACCTCTGAAAGCACCAATAATGGGGGAGGGGCATTACATAAAAAAACAGGAATCAACTGAGATTGGTGTCAAATCCATGGTTATAGAAGTCAATGAGTTGAATTCTGACATTAACTATGCCATTTTAATTGTAGTTCAGCCCCTAGGTGTGGGGTAGGACGAGGGTGAACTGCCATTATATAAAATAATGAGTTTAAAACTGAGACTGGTGTTGAATTTAGGGTTATGTAAGTCGCCAAGTTAAATTTGGACATTTATCATACTGGTTAATGTGTAGTTTGGCCGCTAGAAGTGGGGGGTGGAAGGGGGGGTGAAAGAAATTTACGTTTACAATTTTAAATGTGTAGAAAAATTTCTACCAAACTTTATACACATGTTACTTACTGTCCAGGAACAAACACTGAGGGCTCAAGACACACCTACCACCTCTAGAGGTGGGGTGGAATTTAAAAAATTCCCTAAAGACTATTTATAGTGTCAAATAAAATGTTGTCAGTCGCTTAATTTGATAGTGTTATTCTAGAATTTCTAAGTGTCTAATTCCAACTTCAAAAGGCAAGTGAGAGAAGCACACTTACCATATGAGTTGCGGTGGAAGAGGTTCAAATAAAAAGTAATGAAAAAAAGACCGATATTAGTGTTGATTCCGGGGTTATAGGAATCCCCGATTTTAATTCTTGCAATAACCATGGTGATTAATGAAAATTTATGCAGTTCATGGTTGGACTCCATAGAACTGTTTGTTAATCACATACACCGGGAAAGCCTTCGTTCGATAATATTATGTTGGTTTTTCATTAAACAAATTGAGAGGAACAGTCAGATTGCAGCAATGAAAACTCAAAAGATTATTATTAAAATAGAATGAATAATACATTGTCTTAAAATGAATGTCGGTGAAAATGGTATTTTACTGATTATTTAATAGTTGTGAGTATTTCTCTTTGGAGAGTGCTATAGAGTATCTCGTACACAATATATTATTTTGTTCCTGCTCAGTTGTTTTTGATGTTAACGTGCTTCCTGTACATGTTGTTAAGTTTTGAGAATACATCTTAAATACATTGTGTGTGCTGTATATTTATTAAATACACCCAACAGGTTGGCCCAGCTACACATTGAAGTTGTGTGTAAAAGGGTATATTATAAAAAGCATAAAAAGGTATTTCAAGAAATTTCCACATAGTTCATTTCGAGATTATCCCGCCACATGGCTCAGTCAAGTGATGGATTTAACTAGGCTAATCAATGTTGGACTTCTGGAAGGAAAATGAAACTGAAGCACACGGAAATACAAAATAATTATTTATCTACAATGAATCCCTGGAGCACTCGAAGTAATTGAAGGCAGGTAATTAAAACCTTCTGCATTTATGGGAAGTGAAACCACCGATGAAATTGCAGTGCATAAAATCGCGTTAGAAACGTATAATAAGGCAGATAGCGTTGTTTTACTCATAAAAATTACAGAAAATTTTGCGTCCCAACATGTGCCGAGAAGTTTGGTTAGAGTTACATAAATAATTCAATGACGTCTCTGAAGATAAAGTATATAATCCGTACATGAATTTTTTAGTTTGAGAAAGAAACCTGATGATTCCAAACTGAAAAATTTATGGAGTGAGCTGAGACGAGAAATGGCCATGGAGCCGAAATTGCATACATGTATTTTTAATTTACAAAATTATTGAAACTATGCCAGAAGAATATTTTTCTTTAAATTCCAGCTGGATGCTGATGTCAACAAGTGACAGAACAGTTGATAATTTGATGAATCAACTGTGTGCTTATGAAAGTACTTTGAGCATGTGGATTAAGTGAACAGGAAGCTCTTGTCTTACATTCAAGTAAAATGTCACTTCAACAAGAAATTATAAGCCATGCAAAGGTAAAGAAAAGGATAATCTGAACACCAGAACAAATGTCATATGAAGTCTCTGCTGAGCAGGGAGATGAATATAAATTTAGAAATGGGCAATGAGATCTGTGAAGGTTCCATTTATGGCAAAACTCGCCGTTTACCTTAGGAAGGAGGTCAAGAGCATCCAAACCGGGAGAGTGAATTCACAGACACATGAGGAAAACTCTTCAAAAAGGAGTTTCTCAACGACTCACAATGCCATATACTCCAGAGCAAAATGGATCCACTGAGAGAAAATTGCACGTTAGTGGAAACTGCAAAAGAAATAATACATGCTCATGGTAATATTCCACAACTACTTTGGGCTGAGAACTACTAGCTACATACTGAACCGGACAGGACCTTCAAATGCGGTATGAGTCTCCCCATATGAACTGTGGTAAGGGATGAAACCAGGAATGAAACATCTGTATATTATAGGGTCAACTTGTTATGCCCATGTTCTGAAGCAGAAGAGGAAGAAAATGGATTAAAAGGCAACTAAATATCTTCCCATTGGCTATGACCATGATGACGGATACAGAATTTACTGTGAGGAAGACCATAAACTCATCAAATCAAAGGATGTCACATTCGAGGAAAAATTGTTACCTAAAAGGAGAGACACTACTATCCCAGTGACTGTTGAAAACTCTAATCAACATCAAGAGATGTTTGATATAAATGAAGAGGATTCTGATTTCTCAGATGTAAAAGTAACTGTGGATCGTGAAGAAAGTACAGAAGAAGTTACAGAAATTCCAGGCGCCAGTGTTGAGGAGCATGTTAGCAGAGGTCTCTCCATAACTGGGCAATTCTCAGAGATCCATCAAGATTCTGTCATGAACACTTTGACAAATCCTGAAGAACCGGAAACCTACAAAGATGCATGATGTAAAAACAAAAACATTATTGGAAGGAAGCCATGGTTCATGAAATGGAGCCACACCAGAAAATAAAACTTGAGAATTAGTTTATTTACCTACAACAAAAAGGAAATACAGATGGGTCTACAAAGATAAGACCAAAGCTGATGGCTCAATAGACAATTTCAAGGTCAGACTGGCAACAAAAGGATGTTCACAGCAAAAGGGAGTTGACTATGAACAAACCTTTGGTCCAGTAGCTAGAACATCAATATTCTGTATTCTATTAAGTGTAGCTGCAAGAGAGCAAATGCAGTTAGCACAAATTGACATACCTACAGCATTTCTTTGTGGAAAAGAAATTATATATATATATATATATATATATATATATATATATATATATATATATATATATATATATATATATATGCAGCAACCCACAGGGCACGGTGTATGTTGTGAATGTTTTTTCTTTGGAGAGTGCTATAGAGCATCTCTTACACAATATATTATTTTGTTCCTGCTCAGTTGTTGTTGACGTGCTTCCTGTACATGTTAAGTTTGGAGAATACATCTTAAATATATAGTGTGCGCTGTCTTGTTATTAAATAACCCAAAAATGTATATATTAAAGTATCAGAATAATTTAATTACGTGGGCTATATGGCTGAGCTTTGATCGAAGCTTATTCCAGTCTGGCAGAATTTCTATTTTATTGAACAAACAATTCAACTGGGTTGTAAAGGAAAGGGCATAAAGATTACAATCACACACATTTTATAGTATTTTTCCAAGCACATTAAAAAAACTATAATGTCAAAAAGGATACAATACTTTAAATTATGAATTTGTGCAATGGATAAAATTAATAATAACTTCTCATAAAGACATCACAGTGTGTACTACTTAAGCATATTACAGTGTTCATAGTAAACACAAAGCACCGTACAATGTTGTCTGTCTGAAGAGAACGGTTGAGTCCATATCAACACACCCATTCAGTTTTGTTGAATTTTACATATGTTAAAATTCAGAACAAAGTAAGGAACCCATATTTTTTGTTTTGTCCAAATAAATTCATATTTCAAGATGCAGGCCCCCGAAGGTAGCACCTTAGGCACATTTTATCAAGTGCTAATTTCAGTGAAATATAATTAAATGGCTACATCTCTTTTTGATTTATACAAAAGATAATACATTACCAACAAAACCAATATCTTCCATTTATAAATGTGATCAATTTATTGTGCTATAACCTTTAAAATTATTTTTTTAAATATAAAAAATTTTGAAATAATTTAAATTTCTTTTGAAAAATTCTAATCCCAAAAATGTTGCATTTTTTTCTTGCTGAACAGTATTTTACAGCACCACAATCACTGAAAATGATAACTTTCACTTTTCAGAAACTTGTAAATTTTGCATAGTTATCCATTTTTGTTAAAAATCAAAAGTTTTCGTATATAGTTGTAGAAAAATTCTTGTTTCCACATGGGTACATATTGATTAAAACACTATGTTTCGACAACACACAGCTCTGTTGTCATCTTCTAGGTGTGTTAAATTATCACATACTGGAAATGAAAACCTTGGCCTATTTCGACTTGGCATTTTAATTCTGCATTAAAGATAAGTAACAGGCAAAGCTTTCAAACATATTACATCTTACAATGTGCAAGTTCCAAAGGATACAATTTCTATATACTTTTCTTTGAACTGAATTAGCAATTCAATGTACTGAACATGCGAACAAACAGGTCTCTCGTCGTACATTACAGACTACTAATGCCGTCACACGTCCAACCAAGGTGTCATGTTACACCTTAAACTAAATTCAGTTACCATGGACAGTTCAAAATTGGCACAATACACACACAAACTGACATCTATATGTGGGTGTGGAATTATCCATGTAGGTTGTAGTGTATAAAATTTTGATCTTCCAATGTGCTGAACAAGAACATTGCTTGGGTGATGAATTTTAATCTGGAGAAGAATTACATTCTCTGAATTAGTCTGCAATTGAGGTCAGTTAAGTTGTAAACTGTATGCATCAAGAACGTAACAAGAAATTACAGAAGCTTTGGGTGATTACACCAAATCAAAACTGACTAAACTCTTCAAAGTAAAAATAACATCTTCAGAAAAAATAAATGTAACTTTCTGAGCATTTATATCAAACACCAATTGAGCTGTTGAATCTTGCAAAGCCTACAATGAAAAAAATGCAATTTCTAGCAAGTAACCCAGTGTCCATTTCCAAGGTTAAAATTTTGCACCATTTTCCATTCACAAGAAAATACATGGTGGACAAAACAAGAAATGTGAAGTCTATCAAAGAAGTATTTGGAAAACCAGTCACTCTATGAATGAAGGTATTGTTCATTTAGCACAGTCATTATATCTGAAAGATAAATGGGATTGTTCTCATCAAGGTGCCAACAAAAAATACATCATCATCATCATCAATAGCACGACAGCCCTTTGTGGGTCTTGGCCTGCTGAAGAAGTTTTCGCCATTCCCCTTTATTTAGCGCTGCATCTCTCCAATTTTTGATTCCAATTATCCTTACATCCTCTTTCACGCAGTCTTCCCACCATCTCAGTCTTGGTCTTCCAGCTTTCCTTATTTCTTCTGGGAATGTCTTCAATATCCTGACTATCATTTGCCTGTAGCACATGTCCTGCCCATTCTAGCCTTCTAATCTTGATAAACTTCACGATGTCTGGTTCGTTACACAGATCGTATAGTTCATTATAATATCTTCATCTCCATTCACTTTTCACTTCTACCGTGCCAAAAATTTTCCTCAGAATATTTCTTTCAAATATAGTGAGTTGCCTCTCATCGGATTTATAAAGTGTCCATGTCTCAGCACCATATGTTAATACTGGTCTTATTAAGACTTTATACGTTAGGACTTTAGTTTTCCTGAACAGCAGCTTAGACTATATGTTTTCTGAGGCCAGTTGGCAGAGAGTATCCGCTTTTGAGTCTCCGAACTGACACTATTCTTATTATTAACTTCTGATCCCAGTTAGGTGAAGCCACGTACAGCTTCTAGCTTGTATGGTCCAATTTCTATGGATGTGTGTTCTCTTGGGATGTCTTTCTTGGTTACAGGCATGTACTTGGTTTTCCCCTCGTTAATCTGTAAGTTCTTTTTTTCTTTTTTCTTTTACCAGACTTGTGAAAGCTTCTCTCATTGCTCCTGATGTTCTTGCAATGACATCTATGTCATCGGCGTAAGCGAGGATTTGCACTGATTTATATAAAATGGTCCCCCTTGTGTTCATCCACGCATCTCTTATCACTTTCTCCAGAGCTTTGTTAAATAAAAGGCAGGATAGGAAGTCCCCTTGTCTAACTCCCTTCTTGATAGTTATGGCTCTTGATAGCTTGTTCTGCACCTTAATTTTGCTCCAAGTATTCTCCATAGTCATCCTTACCAGAGTAATCAGTTTCTTAGGGATCTCAAACTCCTCTGTGGCTACATACAGGTTACTTCTGTTAATACTGTCTCACTCTGATTGGAAATCAATGAAGAAGCAATATGTATCAATTCCATACTCTTTACACTTTTCAAGAACTTGCCATATCATGAAGATCTGGTCAATATTTGATCTTCCGTGGCGAAATCCACACTGGTATTCTCCAATAGCATTTTCAACGCACGATGCAAGTCTACTAATGAGGATGTTGGAAAACATTTTATATGCACTGGATAGCAAACAGATTCCTCTATAATTTGAGCACTCCATAACATTGCCTTTCATGTGTATTGGACAGATAATGCCAATGTTCAATTTGTCAGCCCATGTCTTAGTTACGAGTTTGTGGAATTGCTTGGCATATTCTTTACCTGCTTTTAAAACTAATTCTGATTGTATAAGGTCTGTTCCAGGGCCCTTGTTATTCTTCAGCCTCTTAATAGCCAATTCAACTTCATCGATATCTGGTACCAGCACTTCCCTTTCCATTTCCCGTCTACCAGTGTTTATCGAGGGGAAATTACATAGGTTATCTACTAGATCTTCATTCAGTAATTTATCAAAATGTTCATTCCATCTTTGGAGTTTGTTTCTTCGCTACTAATTATTATACCATCCTTGTTCCTACACATATTCACTCTAGGTTGGAAATCTTTGTGGCTTTTGTTTATCTTTTGATAAAAAGATCTTATTTCGTTTGCCCCTTTCAAACGTTCCATCTCTTCCAATTCTTTCCTCTCGTGGTCTCATTTTTTTCCTCTCTTCTAATTGTTCTATACTCGTCTATACCTTTTCTGGTGTGGTTCCTCTGTTGCTTTATTTTTTAGGGCTGTTGCTTTTACACAATCTTCGTCAAACCTACATTTATATGTTACTTTATCAGCTCTTCCCAGAATATCATCAACAGATTTAATGAGTGTCTTTAAGGTTCTTCCAAATTTCATTAACGCTCTCAGGACCTCATTGATGTGATTAGTGTATTTCATAGCAGTATCAGATTCTTTCAGCTGTTCACAGTTAAATTTCCTCGACTGTGACCAGTGTGTGTCTTTCTTGCATTGAATATTTGACTTCTAAAAGTTGCCCTTACCAGGTAGTGGTCAGAGTCAATATTAGCCCCCCTGTAACTTTTGACATCCATCAAGTTGGATAGGTATCTTGAGTCTATTAAAACATGGTCAATTTGATTATAAGTATTGCCATCTGGCGATCTCCATGTCATTATGTGTATATTCTTGCGATTGAAAAGGGTACTTTCCACTACCATATTTCTTGAGGCTGCAAAGTGTATTAGTCTTACCCCGTTGTCATTAGATTCCTCATGTAGGCTGTACTTTCCGATACTGAGTTTGTATTCAACTTCCTTTCCAATCTTGGCATCATGTCCCCCAAAATTATCTTACAGTCATTATATATATTGTCCAGCTCATCATAAAAGCTGTTCTTTTCTTCATCGCTCTTCTCCTCAGTTGGGGCATGCGCACTAATGAAGCTGTAATTAAAAACAAAGTCCCTCTGATTCTAATTCTGCATAATCTATGTGATTTGGCTTGGAAATCCATAATAAGGTGTTTTATCCATCTATTAATAATGAATCCAGTGCCAAACATGTGGTTCTTCTTTTGACAGCCGTAGAATACTGTGTGGTTTTTCTTTTCAATTATCCCGTCCCATATCCATCTCATTCTTGGAACGCGGTTACATCAAATTGGTACATGTCCACTTGATCTAGCAGCTTTTTCAGAGTTCCTGCCTGGTGTAGGGTATATGATCCAATTCTCAGGTCCATTGCACGTTTACCGTGTCATCATTGTATATAGGTCAGTACGGCTTTTCCTTCTTCAGATTTCGTAACAGGGTGTTTTTACTGATCGGGTTATCAGCCCTATGCCAACTCCTAGCAAATCTGGGGGACCAATGTTTTTCTTTTGGGGTTGTCTCCCTTAGGTGATAGATCCCCATTTTAAAGTGTCAGGAACAAAAAATACACAATCACTATTACAGTTACAGGGGGAAAAGTGAAAAGTTCCCAACACGCAGCCACATAGGGAAGATTGTGTCATTGACGATATTTTGTCAAAGCATTTTTAAAACAGAGTTATAACTCGAAACATCTTCATTTTGAAACAGTGTCTTGAAATGCACACACTTATTTCCAATGTGAAAAACTGTTGTTTTGCTAGTTTTATATATCCCTACTTTAATAGATATGCAAATAGTCTGCACATATAACTCTCCTGTGACCCCAGTCAAAGCCATTTCAAACTTGGTTCTTCCCACAAAACACCATACACACAATAAATAAATGGAATCTCCCAAAAAAGGTTGAAACAAATTTAATGAACTGCTCTCTCTTTTTGTCTAATTTCAATTGAGCTATTTATTCATGTGTCTTCCACTTTATATGTTAACCAAACACAGAATTATCTGGCTATCTCTAGAAGGTTCTGTACATTATTGAATAAGCTTGAAGGTTTCAGATTGTTCTTCTTTAATGCAGAATTAAAATGCTATGTCAAATAGGGCAAGATTTTTATTTCCAGTATGTGATAATGTGGTAACACAAAGTGGATAATGTGAATACCATCTTTGGAGGCCAGGATAGGAATTTTTTTTAGACAAAGTAAAAAATATGAGTTTCTTACTTTGTACTGAAGTTTAACATACTTCAAATTCAACATCTGAGACTGTCAAGGTAAAACTTTTTCTCCAACTGCCTGAATTGATATGGACTCTACCAGATATGTTTAACACAGCAATAATTGGTGATTTCACCAGTTGAACAATTCAAAGAAAACATAGCTCAATTATACACAAAAACTGAATAACTAAGACAAAAGTCAAAAGTTTAGTTATTTGATAAAAAAGGTAACTATAATACTAATACCTCAGAAAATTATGAACAAAAGTTTGGCAATAGAATCATCAGTGTGTTCAACTAATTTATCTTATCTTTGTTTTTAATACAGCTTTCCAATAAACCTAACAGTGCTGACCATTTCAATTTCCTTTTGTTGGAACAAAATCTTTCAATAATGCTAGTTTCAGTAAAATTCATGTAGACGTTTAGCAGTAATCTAGAATTATTCACAATAATTAACATCCTCAGAAACCAAGAGGGTTTAAAATTCACCAATTATGTGGACTGAAGTATATAAATACTGCTATATCAATAATGATTGCTTTTAACTTTTATTTTAATTATGCTTCTGAAGAGCTTTCTAGATGTCGATATTACATAAAACATTCCGAAGTAACAAATAAAAGACAATAGCCAAGATTCTCGATGTTCAAGCCACTTGCTTCAACATCTTCAGGAGAATGTTTTATGCGATAAAAATTTTTATTCACATTGCACTTCTCAAATTGTATAAGGTTTAAATTCCAGCCAATGAGAATGATGAAAATTAAAATATTGTTTATCTTTATATAGTCAATACAAAGCAGTGATAAAGTACAACTCATAAATTCAATGAGTAACCTTACTATACAAATGTTTCAGAAACTTGAAACAAATTCTTCGTTGCTTAACTTAAAACACTATTTTATGTCTGATTGTTAAACGAAACACAAATAAGCAAAACACTAATAACTTATATTGAACAAAAATAAGTTTTTTAGCAAACTAATTACCAATGAATTTCCAATGCTTCTTCACTGTGAAGGACGATAATAATACGTCTATTATTAAATAACCCATGTAATATGTTGGTTTGTTATAATCCTGTTGCAACCCAAGAATTAATTTTAAATTCTTAAACATGCAATACATGTCTTGATACTCAAACGTTAAAAACAAGAATTATACAACTAATGATTTAATTAAAAATGTTTTATGCATAAATTAAAAACACCATGATGAGTTTATTTCTTTTGTATTGTTTAATTCTATCAATGAGAAGAACTATTCACTAAAATGTTCTTTACCCTGAAAATGTTTTGAATCAATAGAACACGTGTTCAGGTTGCACATTAAAATATTAAATGTTCAGCGGTAAAAGCCTAGAACAGCAGCATCATCTCTCCTAATGCCAAGTGTTTCACTCATGGTTACTTCTTCCTTCTTTGTTTGTTATTCCAAACATTAAAATATTCATAATCCATTTCCAATTTCATTTCTTTGTTTACCTGCAATTTCACATTTCACTTGTACCTCTCAAACAGAAAACCTGCTATAATAAAGTACCATTTTGCTCCCAAAATCTTTTGAAAATTAGAAGAATTGTGTGTACTTGTAAACATCATGATATTGATTGAAATGCATAGAATGAACCCATATCAAATCACAATTTTTCTCTATTTAAACTACTAATATTGTACAGGACATGCATGCATACTTAATCCAAAACATAAGAGCTGTTTAAATGGTACATAAAGTATGGTTAGAATTGACTACTGTGGTTTGGTACTCTTCACAGAGTCTAAATTAGGAAATGAAAAATACCATATAGCAGCACTATTACAAAGAAAATGCAATTTTTACAACCAGCACAAAGTTAATGCTAATTTTATGTCTGATGGTTAAATGAAACACAAATAAGTAAAGATCATTCTTCACAAAAAAAATATAATTTATCATATTTTAATCTGTAAAACATGAACTTCAATGTTTATTACTTTTAAAATGAGAATATAAGTCTGTATAATATATAATAATTAGATTAAATTGTAAATTACAGCCAAATTAAGTGATGATATGAATACAAGATGATTGGAACAGTTGACAAACTGCATGTTAACTGCAATATTAGAAGTTTAATATAGGAAAAAAATTGTGATTGTAAAGTGTGGTTATGTCACTCCTGACTCTCATGTTTTTTCCTATCACCTGATGAAAGTTACAAGGATCCCAGAAACATTGTGTGGTATTTATAACACCACTTGATTTTGTCTGTAATTTTTCATCTAATTATTACATTTTTACTTTTAATACCTCCTTCTTAAAAGGTGTAGTTAAGAGAAAGGTAAGTTGACTAGTTAATGAATACATCAAATCTTAGTGATGTAAAAATTAATAACATTGCACAGTAAATAGACATAAACATACAACAAAGAATTGTCTGATACGACTTCAATCATAATTTTGAAAATTACAACATTTAGAGATTAAAATGTAGATGACCATGTTCAGAAAATTAAATGTTATATACAGATTAGTGTATATGCTAATTAAAAAAAACTGAAAAATTACAAGGTCAATAAAATAAATAAAATAACTAGTAACATCATTTTAATGGAGACTTTGATCACTTAGTCAACAGGAAATGCAATGCAACAATGGATGAATGACTGAGAAAAAAAGAGGAGAAACTAATACATGCAACAAATTTTACTACCATGTGCAATATAAGAATTGATTGAATGTTTAAAATTGAAATTATAATCAATGCATGTACAAGTGTTTGCACTTTCATAATGATTAATTGGTTTAACCCTGAAGATATGGGTTCAATCTTTACTTTATCCCCTTTGAAACTGTCTTCTGTAATGGACACTGCAAAACACAAACAAATTTTACCAATTAACACTTTAAGGTCCTATCTCCTGCTTGACAGGACAGCAAACCACAAGAATCAGAAAGTTAGAGGACAAGAAAGAGTTAATACATTTATTTTGACTTTTATGGATATAGTTTATTATGAATTCAAATAAATAAAATATAGCAATAATTCTGTAGAAGTTTTCCTAGAGACACACCAGGTTAATACATTACTCAAAACAACAAAGAACTACAAATTTTAAGTGATACAATAAATACCTTGTTGCTTTTGCCAGGCGTTGAATATCGTAAGGGCGATATGCAACAAAGTGATGCATTTCAATCTTAAGGCTCTTACAATTATTAAACGCATAAAAAAACAATAAAGTATGCAGAAACAGTATGGTTTGTACTTTGTCATTAAATTTTGCTGGCTTACTTGCAACTTTATTTTCCCTTTGTTAACTTTCATCTTATACAAACTAAAACATTTTCAAGCAAATACATAAATACGTTATGTAGTAAGCAGGAAAAATATGATAAAGTGATTTCAGTAAAAGCTAAAACAATAAGAACAAAAAAAGAAAATTTATTTTTGAACAGTAAAATTAAATGAAAAAACTACTTATCACTTTATTGATTACCTTCAAATCCTAGATAAGCTATTTTACCTAATTAATGTAATATATAACAGAATATTCTTAAAAATCTGAAAAACTGGCACATTCAGAAAATTAGATTCACACACCCAAATAATAAATTATTGCAAACAAGGTTAACATTAGGTATATTAAATTGACCACAGCCTGAAATACGTAGATAATTATTTGTCTGCATATTGAAAATATGAAATGAAATCACAATTATTAATATTAACCTCGTATATAAGTTTAGGGGTGGAAAAGAAATAGGCCTCAAGACACGAGAGGAATCAGGACCCAATCCCCCTTTTCTCAAGCAGTACAACTGAATGTTGTGCTGGCCAGACAGCACAACATTCAGTCCAATTGGGGAAGAGAGCTTGGATTTTTGAAAACTTGATGCATTATTGCCTCTCAGTCTCGAAATGTGATTTAAGTTAAAGCAGTCACTCTCTATCCCACTTTCCTGACTAAATGAGTTATATATAAATACACAAAATGTAAGGAAATATATATATATATATATATACACACATTCAAACTTGGATAATGAGGAAGGATAGAAATAAATAGGAGAAATAGGAGGATTGCGCTTTATTTGAATTCATATGCTCGGGCGAAGAATTACACACATAGAAAAGCATATGTTCAATGCAGAGAGAAGGATGGAAGAAGAAGGAAAGACTGAAAATATTTGACCCAGGCGGGACTTGAACCCACGTATTCTGCTTAGTACACAGACGCCTTAACCATCTCGGCCACCGGGTCAAGTTCCTGACCAGGCAAATATAGACAGTCTTATTGTGGACAATTAATAGTTTTTAGTGGAGGAATGGATAGAGTAGAGGGAATGAAGTATTAGGAGCTTCCATTAAGGAATAAATACAATATTAGGAGAATCCATTAAGGAACTAATTCACATTCAAATTTGGATAGTGAGGAAGGATAGAAATAAATAGGAGAAATAGGAGGATTGCGCTTTATGTGAATTCATATGCTCGGGCGAAGAATTACGCACATAGAAAAGTATATGTTCAAAGCAGATATGTATATATATATATACATATAATTAAAACAATTGGTATGGAAAGAAGAGAGAAAAAGTTGGCATCTTGCCTGAAATTGAAGCACAATGCTGTTATTCAGAAAAGGGAGAAAGTCTTAGCTCTTCAAATTTTTGGAGCTGTTGGCAGTCATTCTATTTACCCGTCCCTAAAAAAATGTGAAGAACTTCCACTTGAACTGCAGGTGACACCAAACATCAATTTCAAATAATCGACCCACTTTCTTTCCATTCCATACCAGTTATATGTATGAATGAATATGAAAAAAGTTATGATACATTTACAGTTAAAGCATTTGAACTAATTCTTAAATGTGTAGATCCCCATACATAAGTAACAGATGTACAGATCATATCAAATTCAAGAAGATATTCAATATGAACAAATTTTATGGTTAATTGTGAATCAATATTCAAAAATATTTGCACGTCTAATTAAGTTTATTCATATTTTGTTTCCAATCTATCAACACACAAAATAAAGTGAACATAGTTTAATTAGCTTCAAATGTCTGTTATTATATGGGCTACATGAACTATAATATTAATACACTACAATCTAATTGATCATGAATATAAAAACAATGAAATGTTATTAACAAAGGGATCAATAATTTACAAGCAGAAATAAGTGGCCAAGCAAATCTCCTCTCTCCTAAATAAAATAATGCATTACTGCATTTATAGCAGTTATCTAAGCAAGGCTAACTCGAAAGTGGAATCTGTATAATGTCTATCACAGCCAAGTTGCTTTCGTAACAATCTTCAATAGTGGTCCACATGAGAAAAAACTAGTTCTTGTTATAAAAGCAATTTAAATTACATAGTATTCAATTATTAGTGCTCCCAAAAGTTCAAAAATCGTTAATCTAAGAATATTAAAAGGACACAGTGCAAGTCAATCATTCAAAAAACAAATATTAGAGGTTTGTCTTGAATAAAAACCAATGTATTATCTTTTAACGGAAATTATACATTATTTAAAACAGTATAACAACAATTCCTCAGATCTGCAGTATTGTGTAAACAATCTGTATTTACATATTAGTAAATATGAATTAAGTAATCGGTTCAAAATTATCAAATATTAATTCAATCTATGAAATGATACATCCTTAGGTTATGTGGTTTATGCCTATTTTTATGCACATATCGCACCAATAAATCTTGATATCCTTTAACATTTTAAAATGACTAGTTACACTGGACAAGTTGTCACTACCACTGTCACACACAACACTGTAACTTGCGCTCACTCACTTTTATAACAAAGCACATTTCCCAACTTTCCTAAAACTTGTATGGCCTGGTTAATAATCACAAATGGTAAAATTCTCCACATAATCCTCTGATGACTCTTGTAAACATCCATATCAACTGTTGCCAATGATGACAAACTGCCTGAAATTTAATAATACTATGTTGTTTATGAAGGTGACAGTGCTCCACAATGACGTCACATGCACCTGGTCGCCAATCGAGAAATGAAGATTGTAGGCCAGGTTCCTGTAAATTTATATTCAATGACAAAAATGCAAATCACAAAATATATAAATTTTCCTCTCAAGATTTTGTTTCTGCGACAAGTTTTCACAACACACATTTAATTCACTAGGCAGTATTTGTATTGTTCTGGTTCAATGTAAAAAGAAATTATAAATGTGATATAATCCTGCTGTAGATGGGTACAGAAAATATTGTTGCCGTCATTAACTGAATACAAAATTAATAATATAATCAATGTTTTTAGTTCCAGAGTAAAATAACGAGGAACATTTATAAACGGTATGTAGGAAAATTATATTACATTATATTTAAAAAGTTCATATAACACAAGCGACATTAATTGTTCCCATTACCAATCACCTTTCTCAATCAAGAGATAACATCAATATAATTAATGGATAATTTTGATATATACAAGAAAAGTCTGAATAGCCAAGTTAACGAACAAACTGTATAATGTAAAACTCTACTTTAGTGCTGTACAAGATTTTTAGAGTACAATCAAGAGCCAATAAACTACTTAACTACATTTATATACAGATACACATTTATTCCTATACTTTTCTTTTTTTGCTGCTTTTCCCATTGTAAATATTTTGTTTCACATTTGCACCAGTCATCCAAAAGGTAACATCAAAGTAGCTTATAATAGACTAAAGCAAAGTTAACCTCGAAAAATTAATAGTTAATAATAAACACCTGGCTTGCATTCCAAGGTTATGAAAGACAAATACGTATAACTTAATAATACACACACCATGAAAATGAAAATTACTCGAGATTGTCCGTAATTATTAATAATTCCAATAGAGAATGACCATAATTAAATGAATGCACCCCGGTAAAATCAATGGGTATTCATTCTACATAATTGAGACTTCGTAATTTAATTTTTATACTTAAAATCTCTTCCATAATCAAATTTTCATAAATTTACATAATACACAGATACTTGCCTCCGAACTTTCATGGGAAAATGTATCGAAAAATAAGAGTTCTGTACTGTCAGCCATGACAAAATTCCCATTTCGGCTTCATCCGATCACTGGTACCAACATGAGAACTTAGTGAGCAATGCCTACTATGTTTTTTCGTAACATCTACGAACCTAATGAGAATAATGATTTTTTTCCATTTTATTCCATAAAACAGACAATTGGTAAATTCCGCTTAAATTAATAATTTATTTATAATTTTACAAATCTTATAAAAATAGGCCATAATTTAAATATAATGCACAAGAGTCCATTAAGCTGTATGTAATAAAAATGTTTCATATAAATCACCTCAGGAAAAATATTTTTTTAATATAATAAACAATTTATATAGGATAGCCTCTGGTATAAAACTGCAGCCTGGAGGTACATATAATTATATCTTAAACAGGTAAATAAAAACTACATAATTTGTAAGACTTTCGTTAATAATTTCATAGACATTAAATTTTGAAATATTTCAAAATTAAAAATTCACTATTATTTTTTAAAAAATTAACAAACTCCAGACGTGGTACACTTTTATTTTAACTTGTGAGAGCATTAAATTATTAATAAACATCTAATGCAGTTTTACGAACTTCATAACAAACATTGAATTTCTCGACGATATCACAGAAATATAAATCTGGTTCCGTTGATCTTGTCATTTAACGCAAAAGTATCATATTATTAATAAAATAAAAGTGTTTTCTCGTCACCAGAAAAATAATCAATGTATGTGATAAGTTGCCTTCTACTTACTATAATGAGTTCGAAGTATTATAATATTAATAAAAAAAATAATCATTCTTATCATTAAAATTAAAATATAAGACAATAACATAAAATAAAAAAATTGTAAAAAATATAATACAAAATTATATCAATTTTAAACGCTCACAGATGTAATGTATTTGGCGAAATTGTAATTCAAATCAAAATAACCAAACGGCGACTTATGAAAAAAAAAGGTCTTTCGGAAATTTACAAAAAAATAAAAGAAATGAATGGAGTAAGGTAAATTATGTAATATTTTATTTTTTATGATTATCATTGATGATTTAAATACTAATTTGTGAAACAAGTTTCACTTCAAGCATGTGTGGTCCACAAAACCCACTAATTTCTCTTCTTTTATAAAATAATGGTCAAATGCCCTTAGGTAATAAATATATTTTAAATATATTAAAATAATATATACATATATATATATATATAGTGAAATATGTCAGTGAATTGTCATTTTACTTATATTTTAGTTTAATTAATGATAAGTGCTGCTTTCAGCGGTCAATTGCCGAACCTCGAAACGATGTATAAATGTTTTAATAAAAGATATTATTGCTGTTAATAAATGCTTAAGTTAACATGTTAGTTTACTCTAGTCTCTAGTGGACGTCACACGTTTGTCATAGACTACGTTTTCTTTTCAAACAAACGTATATTTATTTACATCACGACAGTAAGTATACACAAACGAAATGTTTGTAGTTTCATCTTAAATATTAAGTTCTACTTTGCTTTATTTTTTCTATATTTGAAATTTTTTAAATTGACTTATAATCAATAAGGATATAATTTTTTAAATATTTGACTGCAAGAAAATTAATTCGTAGTCATGCAGAAAGAAATGCGTGAGACGTGAAAGCTAAGCCAGTCTTTGGGACTTTGCACACAAACTAGAGTTTTCTGTCAGAGCTATGTCAACTAGAACTTGCCAGAGACGTGTAAACGCATGAAGGAGTTGCTTCCAGTGAGATACAGATTGCTCTGCTGTGCTCTGGCGACAGAGTTTGCTGTAACGTTTAAATACCATCAAAGCGACTTATTCTTAGTTGATCATTTCTCTGTCACTACTCTGTCGCATGTATTGCCAAAGTTTTCTCTCTAGCATCCTTTGTGTTGCCGACAATTATTAGAAATTTGTTGTTCTTTGATTACTTATAGAGTTTATTATATTAATTTGTTGTTGGTTGATATTTTATCGAGTTTATCATATTATACAAAACTTTCGGAAAGAAGAAAACAGTACTATTAAACAGAAACTAATAAATTGCAGAATATTGTTTGGCCCGTGGAATATAGTTGATACAACAAAGTTCATAACGTTCTTTGAAGAAAATCCTATTTAATGGACATTACTTTTCATGACTAAAGAGACATCTGTAAAAATAATACAATAGAAGAAATTGATACGGAATTTGCAAAAGATCTGAAAGATATCTAAACAAAGTGGAATAATTTAAAAATGAAATGAAATTTATTTATTGCAACAGTACATGAGAACATCAATTTAAAAAAACTCAGATTTGTATAAATAGTTCCTTGTAAGTTCTTATTCCTGTACTTAAATGTTACTAAACGGTTAGTTAAGGTGCAGGAGACAATTATGATAGCCTTTGGTAATACTTTTCGATCATGTATTTCGTAGCGAAGGGGATAAAAATAAATTTAAAAAATCAAAATTCTGAAGTTCTAACGTGCATTATTTATATTGACAAATTAGATACAATAATAATATATTATTATTACATAATACTATGTTATTAATTATTATAAATGATTACAAAACTAGTGACCTATCTCCTTCATCGAGCTATAATATTCTTAAGCTATTATCATCTCTAACTTTGAATATTAACATTACTTGAAATATAACAGACGATAACAGAAATGAGAGATCGAAGTCTTTCACGGTGAACAGAATTAATAAAGACTTTTCGAGTTCACTTAAATGTTCATTTTTGAGTTCCATCTAACTTCGAGACCACTAGCTAAAGAATCTACGCCAACACCTGGAGGAGGTTGTTGTATTGAAAATATTGTCACTTCCTATCAAAAACTGCTAAATTCCAAAGTCCTTGGTACTGTTGTGTCAGATTACTCAGCAATACTAATAAGGTATTAAATTCTCGGTCTTAGCAAACCTCTTCATACAGCCAAAAATGTTGGAGATTTCAATGACTAAAATCGGACACATTTTGGCTGATATAGTTGTCCAGTGTAATTTGGTAGCAAACTCTTCTCCCGCTAACGGAAAGGCGTGGGATAAGTACCCAATGCCCGACCTACCTGATGAAGTTTTTCTAGGGTTTTCCCTGCATTACTTTTAGGCGAATGCCGGGTAGTATCCTTAAACTATAGCCCGGGGGCCCTAGGTAACCCGTGGCTACCTTCCTCTACCCTTCCGCATCCCCCCTTTCAAATCCCTTCCTATGCTATAAAAGGGGAGTTTCCACCATGTGGATTACCCTCATGTAGCCTATTACCTAAAAATATTAAAAAAAATAGTAAAGAAATAATTATGGCTTAGGGAGTTGTGCCATATGATGTACAACCTACATGAGTACAGACTCTGGATAATTGACATCTCTGCATCTCAAAACAATGGCAAAATAATCAACAATACATCAAATATAGCAATGGCTATATGACATCTGGTCAGAAAATCGTTGGCTATGTCCCTAATAATGAACTCTCTCTCACGACTAATAGATTCTACATAGACAATTTTAATGAGGTCCAACATGACATCACTTCCAACCTAAAACAACTTGACTTCCTACACTATTTGTACATCTAGGTATAAGTTCGCACACACTTTAATTATGTTTATAGAACAGGTAACATAGTTATATTATAATTTGTGTAAACTATGTATTGATGATACAATGCATTCAAGAAAGAAAGATTAAAATCATCAAACAGTATTTGACTTTTTTTACATCAGTTATTTATGGCGGTTCAATGCACACCTACTTTGATTATAATCAATATTATCATTTAAACTTAAAAAATTATCATTAAAACACTTTTAGTTTGCTATTTTTAAATTTCTATTCTAAAGCACAGTGTTGATCTTGCCGTCAAGTTGAATTCGCTCCTCTCACTTTTAATAAGTAGCCAATGAGGTCTCAGTATTTATCTCCCATAAGAAAGTCTGTTACGTTTCGAATTTCATCAACAGAATAGAATCTACCACTACTTTCATATTGCTTGGACTGAGACTTTCAATTAACGTTGAGCATTTAATTATGTTTATAATTGTCTGAGAGAGTTGAGTATTGACGGCTGTCCATCAAACGCTAAACAATGTAGCATTTTGACTCTTAAAACTTAAGCTTTTTATGGTTGGTACTTTTTATTTATCATGCAAACTGCCATCAGTACGTCAGGTCGGGTACTTCTGGGACTACCCTCGTAGTAATGGACCTCAGCTGTATCCTTTGCAAGGAGAAGAGCTGATGCTCTCTAGGCAAAACCGTTGTTTAGTTATTGGATCGGACAAACTCGCTTTTCAATTACTCACTGCTCCTTAGATGTGCATAGTTCAATTTCAGTCTCGATTCACTGAAATGAATCTTACCTTCTTAAATGAATTTTCACTTGTTTTACCAGCGTTCACACGGCGATTCACATCGCCGTACGTCTACAATTCACGAAGGCAATCTCTCGGGACCTTCCGCCGCCTCGATTCTTGAAGAATGACGAACCAATTACAACAATGGGCACGTTCACACTGTATTCTGTGTATCCGATTCTCTCTCCCGCTTCAGGCTCTCATTGTGGATCCTCGTGTTTGTTGTTCATTCATGTTCTATTGTTCTATATTTTTTTTAATTTTTTGTTATAAATTTATATAAAAAATTATATGAACATTTCCGATAAAAAAAAGATGTTGACAATTGTCGAACTCGATGATCTAGTTTTTAACACGTTATATCATTGAAATGATTACATGATTTAAAATATAATAATTTAGATAAAATTAGTTCTATTACATTATGAGTCTAGTACAAAATCACGACACACACTTGCCCTATGGACGTTTTCCCGACAATATCCAGATTGACGTTGCCCGAGAGGACAAAATCACAATTGACTTTTTTCCGATAGGACAAAATCACGATTACCATTTGCCCGACAGTACATTATCCCGATTGACGTTTTCCCGATGGGTAATTTTTCCGAAAGATGAGTTTTTCCGAAATAAAGTATAATATTAATATTGTAGAACTATTTGAAAATTAAGTTATTCATTAATGCGTGGAATAACCAACCAAACTTGGTACACGTACCATTTAAGATTTAGCAACCAACCCCGTGGATTTAAAATAACTGTAACACCCCTATGAAGGGGGTGGCATTTTCAAAACACAGAATATGCAATAACTGCCTATATATAAAATTAGTTGAAGAAAATCTAATCTTAAAATTAATCAAAAGCAATTAACTGTTCAATTGAATTGCTAAAAATATTAAAAGTCTGCAATTCTTAAAGGGTTCTTTGAAACAAATTCTTAAATTCAAGTTACTTAAAAAATATATTTTTCTTGAAATTAATCAAAAATTCTCTAAAGTATTTAGCAAAGTTATTAATTCTTTCAATTATTACACACTATTCATTGGCAAAATAATTAATTTCTAAAATTAATTCAATTGTGAAATTTATACAAATCCAAAAAGTCAAGTTAAAATGGACGTGGTAGGGGCTGGGTGGAGGATGAGGGAGTACTAATTTTAAAACAATTTTACCGGGCGGTTTTTGCATCGAATAAATACCTTTTGTTTAAATTCCAGTAGCGGGAGTGGAAATTTTCGAACATGTTAAAACGGCCGATATGTTCGACGAATGAACCCTTTTCTGGGTCAATGAGTTCATCCCCTTAAGTCAAGGGAGGTGAGCAAATTTAGGGATAGGGGTCGAGGTGCGTTACATAAAAATAACCCAAAAGCAACCGAGATTGGAGTCCAATCGGGGGTTAACCCGGGCAACGCCAGCAACCCAGATAGAAATATTATAAAATAAAATATCTACATCTTTCCTTTCACTTATACCGAAATACAAAAGATTAACAATGAAATCACTTAAACAAAATGTATAAAACATTTGATAATTATTATGTACATTCAAATGCCAATTAAAGTTAATAAAACAAAAAAATTTATATAAGATAAATGTGGCAACAGTTCGTAACGCCACAAGATATTAAGCTAACCAAAAGTATTTTCTTGTACAGGAAATTATACAATTAAAAATTATGAACAAAATTCATTGAACATGCAATGTATAATAATTATCATTGTTATTCTGAATGATCATAATTAACAAATTATCTGTTATTGTCCATGGCTTCAACTGAGCTTGGTGGACTATTATTTTCTATTTACTGTTTTATGACCACACATTTATTTAAATACATAAAAGTTATTTCACTTGTTAAGTTTTATTTCATTCATATCTTAGCAGATGCTATTTTTATGGAGGGCCTTGCTTATTATGGTAACTATGCCAATTTCTGGAGGTGAAAATACTGTAGATTGGCAACGTATGGAAGTTGCTCTAAACAGTGGTGATGTCAGTGAAGTGCATAGCTTACAGAAAGCAGATATTCTCTTTTTTCTTGAAAAGATTGCCTCAATGTCACTCAGCAGAGATGTTAAAAAGGCAGTGTGGGATGTGATCAAGAGCCCGACCAATGAACCATCCAGGTAAACAGGTTACCTCTTCTGTGTCACAGTTCTGTGAACTTTTTTCAATTGTTATTCACTGTTGTCCAAATAATTTAAACAATAATTAATATTTTCAAATTGTTAAAACAATAAATAATATATATTACATCATAGGTAACAATAGTTACTGAGACTTAGTTAACATTCATGTAATGCTGAATTAAATTTTGTACCCTTTGCAGCAGACTAGTTTATGCAGAATGTTACATAAAATGCACAAAGGAAAGTCAACTATCCTTTCTGCCTTTCCAAAATTATCTACTGTCATAAATATCTGTATAAAAAGCTATCAAGAACAGAAAATAGTTTGTACAAAACAAAAATGATAAAACTATATGGTACTTTCCCAATTTACATCATTGCATATGCATAGTCTACTATTCCCAAATATAAATAACTTTATTAATTACACTGATTCTGAAGCCAGGAAGCCAATAATAGTCCTCAGTTTTATCCTCATAATACGAAAACTCCAAAGTTTACTTGACTAAAACTGTGCTATAGTTAGTTATAGCTGATTACAGTAACAAATTACAATCCTCAGTGTATTGTCCAACTATCAAGCAGATTTTTTTAAAAATTCATTACCCTAAATTTAATCGATAGTTCTTATCAAAAATTCGCTCTGCAAATTGTTAAATCTATTACTTTTACACACACACATACAAATACTTAACCAATAATTAGGTGGTTATGCATAGTAATTATATTTTAGGGAATTAAGAGGTAAATAGCTAAGATCAAATTGATTTGTAACATTCTGAATACAGCTTCCAATAATGGCGGCAAGTGCGTATGTGCTACAGCACGTAATTAAATTTAAGAACCTCTATAACACTTGTATATTTAACTGATAGAATTTCTGCTTCGATTTTGAAGACTTTAAACTTCCTTCCTTGTTTGTAGTCGTTGCTACCAATGCTATCTGTGCACAGGATTGCGCTCTGTAACGAGGAATGCGCATGCGCAGTACCCCTCTGCAGCAACCGAAAAACTCGATATTGCCACCCCGCCGGGCTCATTTCAGCTGGGCACAGGTCAGTGCCGTTCTATACAGAACAGTAAGAGGATGGCATAAGAAACGAAATAAAATAAAATTTGAACCATTCAGTACTTAAAAATCTTATTTTAAAATAGTTTATATTTTCAAAACGTAAATAGTATTCGGAAATTTTGCGTAATATTTTTGGAAAAATCACAATCAAAATTTATTTTATAGAAAAAACACTTCAGGGGCAGCATTTTGAATTATTTCGTCATAATGAGCAAATCTACCGCATGGTCCTATATACTACCATCCAAAATTGACTTTATTTAAATATATACGAAGGCAAATTGTTTCGTGTTATAAACGTATGTCATTAAGGTGCTAAATTAAATACAGGACACTATGTAGACGAAATTAGAAATATAGCTTATTACGGGTCGGGTCATTTGCCACAAAGTACTGGTAACACTGTTGTATTATTATTATTTAAATTGCTACCGTCGTAAAAATTATTTGGGATGATGTTGCACATAACTTAAAAAAATTCACGAGCCTCTACTAGCTTCCAGCAAATCTAATACTTTACTGGTTGAGAATAAGCTTGCTGAAAACATTAGAGATTTGTATAAATACTAGTTCTTTAATTTTTTAGGAGGAAATAATTACTCATATTGCCAAAGGAAAATCGGTACCTATTGTACCTGCAATGCTATTTTTATTTACATTTTCAAGTTTCGTAAAAATACGTATTTTTTGAATTATCACTTATTAAACTGAGATAGTTCTTAACATTTTACCTACACACAATAAGCTTAAAATCACAAGTAACGGAATATGTGACACCGAGATTTGTTAAAATATTATTTCCTATTGTGTACATTGTAACATATTTGAAAATTAAAAAGTTTGGTCAATCACCACGTAAAAAACGGGGTTAAAGGATTTAACCAGTCGACCTGATGAAAAAACAAAAGTGGCCTACAGTACTTTAATGAGTAATTGTTAATTCAATATCATAGCTTGCTTTTCCTTTCGTCTTAAAATTTGATTGTTTATAGTTTGCGTGGCTAAGGATGATGGCAGATGTTGGCCATAAATTATGAGTGACGTTCATTAGTTTTCGAGGATCGGAACCGAAAGAAAACACGAGAGTTGACAGTAACACGTAGTTTGTATCTAAAATATTTGGTTAATCTCGTATTACACATTGCATTTTGAAACACATTTACTTCGTCCCCAGAATTTCGTTCCAACTGATCAGACACATTCCCCACTCATTTTTCCCGGAACTGTTCTCTATCACTCACGAACTCCAATTTATCATTTATTTTATTTACTTTACTATCCATAACTTTCACTTTTTCCTCCATAACAACGTTCATTTTCTCACATCTCGTCTGAATGTTTACATTTAAAGGTTCATACTTTTACATCACTAACATTGCTGTAGTACTTAGTATAACATTTTTCACTCAAACTGTTACACATTTAATCATATTCATTACTTTGCATCTCTAGTTTGTTCAATATGTCTTTTTCAGACTTCAGTTTCAATCTCATCTCATCGAACTTTCCACTCTGTACATCTATTTGAATATTTGACGTAACTTTCCTCCTACTTATAATTTAGATATTAATTCCTTGTCCCTGATATTTTTACTTTCAGTAATTAATATACCCTTAACCAACATAACACTAACATACTCTCACCAATATTATTTCTTAAAACTTTTTTAAAAAAATTATGGCCTTTGTTAACCGTATTTTCACGTTTTAGACGAATACTTGCACACACGTTTTAACACTTTTTTCTACACTTATTCTCTGCTTTCATTTTCACTTTCTGCCGACTTACTCGTACGAAGCTCGGTCCTGATGCAGATTCCTCTCAGCCTCCTCCGCGCCGATTCCGTCGGTCGACCACGTTCGCTCGCCAAATGTAGACAGTCTACCTACGTCCTTTCCTCTGCGACGCCGTAAATATGGAAAAGTCTCGGTTTCATCTTCTCGTTCAAAACCATGCGTTTACCGCTCTAGTTTCTCCGATCACGTGTTTGCCGCGATATACAGTAGAAAATTACTCGCACAAAGGTTCGTTTTGGTCATTCACCACGCTGCGGCGATAAGATGTAGAAAATTCGCTCTGATATTTGTATTGAAGTAGCTCAGTCTTCGTAATTCTGTGTATGAATTGGGCGTGTTCTCTGTATCGATGTGAATTCATGGGTTCCTGTCATAGTTCAGCCAACCTCCTACGGGATCAGCTGAATGCATAGTGTTGACTATAATTGCTTATATCTCAGTAATTACGAAAAGGCACCGAAAAAATTCTTTCAAAAGAGGTATGAGATTCATCAACATAATATGAAAATGACAAAAAAATAAAACATTTTACATCATGAGCATACAAGCCGATCCACAGATAATTGGACGCCAGGTAATTTGTTACAAAACCAATATACTTTTCATAAACTTTAATATCAAGTATTCAGACATACTATTCTGAAGGAGGGGTCTCAGGTCTTCGAAACTTTGAAATACTATTTCTTCTACTAGGTCTTCTACATTGGTACCATCAGTGGCACCAATAATAATGTTTTGAATAATTTTCTTGTATTTTACTGAATGTTCATAGTTATAATTGTTTTATATGCTCTCTTCTATTCTCAGTGGCATTCTGAGTGCACATGCATTTTATTATTAAAAGCATAAGAGCGGAATATTTTATTAACAGATTGCATTTGGTTTCCTCAAAGAAAAATTGGGAATTTTTTTCCCCCAGTCAACTATGCTATACTGTAAACTATTTTTAGGAGAATGTCAGGCCTCCTAGTATGCAAGTTTATTTTATAAGGATTTTCGTATTCCTTATATCAAATCCCATGTTAATCAGATATCATTTTTGGCAGTGTGACAGCTGATACTCTGCTGCGGATGGGAAACTTGCTGTCTTACATACCTGACCTGGACCTATATGCACTAAACGTGAGCAGCTGGGACGTAGTTGAGGCTTTGGGCACTGCGCTAGATAACCGCCGACGACTAGGTATAGTGGCCTATGCAACTCTTAATGTGTGGGGACCGCAAGTCGTGCTCGACGTCGAGGCGCTGCACCGCTTTAGGGGCATCATCTGCGGTCTACCCCCGCACATTCTTCGTAAGATTCGTCCATCGGTACTCGTCAGTATCAGTCGTGACGTCATCAAGTACCTTCGAGGATGCGGACCGCATCAGTACGAGGTGAGGCGAATCGAAACTCCAACCGTCAAGACTATAGTACTTTAGCGGTTGTTTCCCGGAGTTGGTGCTCGTAGGTGATCCTGAAGCTACTGATGGAACCTTCTGGCTTCGGACCGCCGGGTTCCTGGAATGCTGCCGACGTGGAGGCCATGAGCATCGCACTAAGCAAGCTTCCAGTGAAACTGTTACGGCGGGTGCGTCCCGAAGCAATGGCCGGCCTCATTCCGAATGTATTACAAACGTTCCCGCTGAGGAGCCTCATGTCACTAAGCACAAAACAACTTCGCCATATGAGACGCGACACAATTTCGATCTTCTACCGCATCACCGGCTACTCGGGTTACCGGGCACATGGTTGCAAGATGGTACAGGATGCATCGAAGCTATTTCCTATTATTTTTGTCACCACATTCCTGGCTTAGTGTAATCCTAGGAGATACATTTGTAATAACAATAATTGATGAGATTGAAAATCATAAATCCCATTATGTATATATATAGTAAAATAACCAATTACATATATATTCAATAATCACTCAGTGGAACGAAAGTAAGTGGCTTTGAATCATCTGCTATAAATGTGCACTCATTTGCTTTTAATAATTATTGTTTTTCATCTTCAGAGGCTTTTGTTATTTAATATAATTACACATACTTATATAAATGTCTTAATAGCCATATTATAATTCTTAAAGCATTCACTTTGACGAGTCTACAGGAAATTACAGAATTGAACATTTTAAACATGCTTTTCCACAGAATAATGGGACCAGTGAAAGGATTAGGTCAAAAGATGTGGTGAATGAAAATAAATGTCATTTTTTTGAGTGCTGAGTGGCTTTCCTGGAAATTCATATTCG
This sequence comes from Zhengitettix transpicula, assembly GCA_037074705.1. Lineage (NCBI taxonomy): Eukaryota > Metazoa > Arthropoda > Insecta > Orthoptera > Tetrigidae > Zhengitettix > Zhengitettix transpicula. The sequence goes on along the minus strand of CM073590.1, from coordinate 26,673,606 downwards.
TCTTTTGGATTAAATGTTTCATATTTGGGTTTCAACTAAATTCTCTAATAAAATTATATATTACAGTTGATCTCTAGCATAATCATTCTGTAAAAAAAGATTATCTATTTGTATTTGTCATTAACAAAATTTTGTGTATTCCTCATCCATATTCCATTATTGCTTTAAATTAGTATTTTGTGTGTTAATAACCATGAAGTACCACGAAGCATGAGTATTAAACTATATTCCTCTTCAAATATGTGCAAACATAACTGTTATAATCACCAGAATATTGAGTAAATAAGTAAAATTAAGTGTTCTGAAGATTATGGTTTTGGTTTTGTGTTAATTTTTGCATTTGCTGGGACCAGAAACTGTAGAGATTCAGTCACTGACGAGCGGCATCCCTTCAACCATCATAAGTAGCACCAAAACGGAAGTAATTACTAAGTTGTGTTCACTCTAAGGGACAACCAGCCACATCTGAGGTCATTCACAAAAATCCGTTCCTAAGTATTTGACAATCATGTGAGTTTTCATAGGAATTTTGGCACCAGATAAACATGACTTGCCAGGAGATTGGAAAAAGTCAAGTAAACCCCATAGTGTGAGTGGACTATGACCATGTGAAGACTTGTGGATGCACAGTGATAATGTGATGGGTATGATCAGAGGAAATCTGTTTGGTGGGACATTTTCCCACTGGGGGTCCACAGAGAATGCAGAAAGACAGTTGACTAGTCATGTAAGGCTTATTGTGAAAGGGAATTTAGTTGAGTAATGAGAAAATACTTTTAGTGAAGAAGAGTGAGACTTACTTGGTAGTAAGCAGTAGAGAGAGAGAGAGAGAGAGAGAAGTAAAGTAATTTGATGTTGGTTAAGCAATTAGGTCAACTCAGGGGTAAGCTGCACAAGCAACTGTGATTCTATGTTATGAGTAGGAGTGGAAAGAAGACTGGTTTGCTGTGCGGTCCTCTCCATGAGTATGCAATAGCAGTTCAGTAATGTATTGTGGCAATATTTTCTATCACAGATGGTATTCCAGAGTGTAATAAGTCACCCTCATTTATGAATAAATATAACTGACCAAAATAGTCTTTGAACCTGCTAAATTTCCATGAGAGAAACTGAGACATTTTTTCATTTTATTCACTACCATTAAATCTTTGTACAAAGTTGTTTACCATTGTCAAATATAAATTTCATAATTACTATAATTACAAATCATGCAGCTAAAATTAATTACTTATTTACTAAGTTTGCATGAGGTTGGAAGTACTTAGGTAAAAGATTTTCTGGCATTAAATGTAATATATTAATATACATTTGGAAGTATATATTTTTAAAAAATTCAAAACCCTATAGGACTTAGTATATGTCATTTAAAGAATATTGGCATTATTTATTAATTTTTTTACAGTATTTATTAAAATCTGTCCCATTTAAAACTTTAATTTTGCTAGGTAGCTTGTTACACCATATTGCTCCACTGATATGAGCTTTTACTAGCAAAACTTTGGTTCACCCTATTTTTACAGAAGATGAATTTTATGATGAAATTTAAGCAGTCTGTCTGCATTCAAGGAGGAGAGTGATCGCCTTTAGGCGAGTTGGGTGAAATTGGGCCCTATAGTGTTGAAAAAGTAAAGGAGTTTTGGAAATTGTAAAATTAAAACTCTACTGAAAAAGTTTGAGAGAAAAGGTCAGTGGGCAGAGAGGCCATAATACAGTTTGCTGGTAAAGTTGGTCAGAGAAGGTCAGTGGGCAGAGAGGCCATAATAGAGTTTGCTGGTAAAGTTGGTCAGAGGAGTTTATCGTGCTCGTTCAGATGATTTGAGGATGTGTCAGGCTTAGAGTCTATAAATTGTTATTATAAGCCATAGTGCTGACTGAAATGTTGTGTGCAACTTTGTGCACATTAAGGCACTTTTTTAAAAAAACATAAGGTTATTTCACATATTTAGATGGTTGCACAAAAGGAGAAAGTTTTAATCGTGTAAATAAATGGAAAAACAAATTTACAAAAAAAAACTTGCAGGTAACAATTTTTGTGCCCCAGAACATTTCTATACAATAAATGTTTTTATCTATCCCTGGCTCAGGTTGTGGAGGAATTGAAAGCTCATTAAAACTATACACGGAAATATCAAATTTTAGCTCCATATTTATTTCACATTGCTGAAATCTGTCACAACAAATGCTTAATTTGTATTTCATTAAATTAAAATGAAATTAATAAGGAACGTAGGTTTTCCCGGTATAGTTGCTGGATGAAATTTTCTCGGGATTCCAACCGGGTAGCGTCGTTTAATATCCACAACGTTTCGATGGCTTGCACCACTATCTTCTTCAGGTGAAGTGCCTATCGAAGGAAGTAGGGCTGTTTATATAGCCCCGATCGTGGTAGCAGGGCACGGGATGTTTCTATTGGCTCTGGTACATAGGTGGTAGGGGTGGGCAAGTCGTTCTATCCACCTCCTCGTTGCCTCTTCGGTTCATTGCAACCGCCTCCGGCGACCTCGACTCGCCCGCTGCCGCATTGGCGGCTGTACTCCCCGGAATACCCAGCCCGTTCCTTGGTGTACGGGACCTCCGTAGCATGGCAACTGCCGTGGCCCAGGCCTTGCTCAGCTGGTAGCCTGTGTCTCTATTTATTAGCTCACTGTGGGTGGTTCGAATAGCCACAGCCTCCATAAGAATACTGTCCCAGACATTTCTAACTGGGTCCAGTATCTTGGTGTTTTGAAATTCTATTATGTGGCCCGTCAAGAGTACATGTTCCGCCACGGCTGATTTAGATGGTTGCTTTAACCGTAAGTACCGCTGGTGTTCTTTCCTCAACGGTACGTAGGGTTTGGCTAATGTATTACAAACCGCAAGAACACGGGATTTGGTAGACCCCTGGTTTTCTGAGGCCGATTTGGTCTTAACCGGGCCTAACATATTTTCAACCTTTGTCTGTGGGCGGAAGATCGTCCTGATATGCTTCCGCATGAGTCTACTGATCTGTCCTTTGGCTTACCCGGAGAAACGGCGTATCCGATCTGCTGATTGGTGTATCCGTTGGCGCGCAGACATCTCTTCAAGTGCTCAATTTCAGACGGTAAACTCTCAGGAAAAAATATTGTAAATATTTGTTTATTGGCATAACTTCACAGTGATTTGATTGTTTAGAAAGAAAAATAAATAACTTTAAAGACACTGAAAGAGAGAGAGTAAAAATATTTTTGATTGTACGTGGTAAATTTTGTTAAAATTCAATTAATAATTAATTTTGTAACTTGAAATCTTTGTACATCGAATAAATGAATGTGTTTGTTTAGTTAACTAAAGTTTTATTCATTAACATCCTTTCATTTAAAAGATTCAAGTAGTTAAATTGATGCATTAACGTGGGCTAACTATTATTTAACTTATTTGAAAGTGGTATATTACACATTGGCTTCACCAACGTGGGTTGTTGTGTTTATTTAATTAATATTAATTTTGTATATACCACAAAATTGGTGTCTTCAACTTTAAAAATGTGTGGAATGTATTTAGAAATAGAACATTTTGACTATCTATAAAAATGTTTGAAACTGCTGAATCAATCAACAGTTAGAAAATATCACAATGTAAATTCAATTTTCATCATTTGTGGTAATGCTTGACTTAAAACAGAGTCTTCTTTTTTTTATATATTTTTCCAAACTATAGACAACAATTCCACAAATGGAGATACAGAGAGCCTTAAATGATTTTTGTTAGTCTGTTCACCTACACATGTCATTAATATATTTAATCTGAAGAATGGAAGTGGAATTACCTAAATGGGCTTTTCTCCTCCTTTGAGCCTTTCCTCTCCTTGGTTCCAAACCAATGAATTTAAATCAAGCTGTGACAAAGTTAGTCTGGCTTTGATGGGTGTAAGTAGCAGATGTTGGTAAAAATTGATTGTTATTTTCATTGGAACAGTTGACCAGCTGCCCACCAATTATTGGTAAGTTGTGGGATGTCAAGAGCTTCTGGCGGAGCAAGAAATGATCGATTCCTCGACAGCGTCGACGACACCTGGCAACACCGGACCGAGAGCCGACAATAAGAAAGAATGCGAAACAATTATTGCGGGACAGTTGAAGTGTAGAGACGCCAGAGGAACCTCATCAATTTTATAACCGTGCGTGGTTTATGTTTCCATGGGTCCACTGGAGTAATCGATTTACGAAGGTACAAATCCGGCTTACTCCCAATGCTAACATCGACCACGTGTTTCATTCACGAAACCGCTGCCTTCAAGCTCAACCTACCAGATGCTGGTTTCTCTATGGTTTTCCCCGAATCACATTTAGGTGAATTCTGGTTAGTATCCCTAAACTTGCACAGTTTCACCCCTACACATAAAGCTTTTCAAACATGACTCTTAATAGTGTTGGGGGGCCAGTCAACACATACATCAGTTTTACCATGCTTGGTTTGTTCCTAAAATTACCTTTATTTAAAACATGTATGAAGGAAAAATAATTTGTTAGAAATGTGTCAGGTTGGTACTCTGCTTTTAAAAATTATACACTATGTAGATGGAGTTTAAAATGTAACATGTGTCAGCTCATCTGACGCAGATTATTGGTAACCAGTGGCAATTGGTGTATAAGTGATCATGTTCTACAACACATAAATTTATTTAGGAAAGATTACTTTATCTTAATTTTAAGATCCTTCAAAATAATTGTAAAGTTCGATAAACTGCCACTTCATGGTGTTATCGAAAAACAACACGTAGAAACTGTCGCCGTGCTATGACAGAGAAGCGGCCGCATCAGGCGGCATAAGCAACGAAATCCAAATTAATTTGAACCATTCAGTATTTCAAAATCTTCCTTAAAATAATCACAATCAAAGATTATTTTAAAGAAAAAGAAGGGTAATAAAAGTGAGAGAATCTGTTATACGACCATGCGTACAATACTACTTGTTCCAAAAATTAACTTTATTTAAAATGTGTGCGCAGGGAAAAATACTTTCGAGTTAGAAATGCGGGTCAATTTAGTGCTCAATTATTCAGCTTTTAATTATTAGATACAATTGAATATTACATGTGTCAGAGTTTTCGTAACACTGCCCTTGTATTTTATTATTATTTTACATAGTTATCTTAGTAAAAAAATTATAGTGGAAATGTAGCACATAACTTGAAAAATTCACGAGCCGCCAATGTTGGTTACACTGACATTCAAACACAATACGTCTTTGTTAAAAGTAAACTAACTAGATAAAAAATAGTCAAATAACAGACATTAGTTCATTGATAACGCTATTGCTATTGTCGTATTATTAATATTTTACATATTTATTCTCGTGAAAGTTGGTGCTACAAACCAAGTGAGAAATGTCATGAGATTGTGCGCAATATAACTCTTTGTTTCTTGTTGGCTAGTTTAAGGTAAACAAGAAAGATATATATAAAGAGTTCTCGGGTTTCCGGTCGGAAACCCTAGAACTCTATACAGAATATACGCCGGGAAAACTTAAGCTATTTACTAAGAAAAGTATGGTTAAAGGATTTTTTAAAGCGAAGGATAAATGCTTGGGTGTAAAAAATAGTTCAAGTGACTGATACCTCATTAAAAGTATCTTCCCAAATTTTATGAAAATAATTTTTTAGTCAGAAACAGATGTGGCAACACTGGTAGAGTGAAAAGCGCAAACTACCTTTATCCATGATATATCTTTGTAAAATTCCTAAATTCCGTTGCCATGGTATCAATCCCTCTTAAATGTAAATAAATAAATAACCTTGCCAGTGAACCAACATTGAGCGGTTATTCTCAGTACTGATTGATGGTATTTATGTGGAAGGATTGATAATCTATTCACATTTTTAATTATTTAATGCACCTTTTTCCTCGCTAATAGATAAGATTATCTGGGTGTGCTTTTTCGTGACAACAATAAATTAATTAATTCTTAAAATAATGTTAAATGATCGTATTCACATTAATGTATCCAGTATTAATCTATAATTGCACATTCTTTATTATGCTGTTTTATAATACCTAACTGTTTATGTATTATTACATCATTTATTTGGTTTGTTGAGGAAAACATTTTGAACTGATTGATAAATGCACCTGGCAAAGTATATTTGATTCTTAAAAATACCTCGTATGCGTTAATTAAACCATCACATTACAAAGAGACCTGTATAATATTATTATAAATAATTAAATCGGCTATAATTCATAATTGAATTTATAGAACAATTGATTAAAACAATTTCACATTTTGTTCTTAATTTAGGACTTAACCAGGACTACATTGTATACATGTATAGTAGAGTACCAGTTTTTATTTTTTGTTTTAATTATAAAGTTTTGTATTTATAAATAAAGTAATTATCAGCATTCAGAACTAGATCTTCTTTTCATTCAGTACTGCAGTAAAATAATGTATTTTTAAAATAACCCAGTATCTTCATACTAATGACCATGTAGGACACTTTCTTTAATTTTATTGTAATGCATAATGATGATGACTGGGCATTAAAATCTTGTTGTTTATTTATTATTATTTTCCTTTTTCCCTATCATTATATAGTAGTGAATAATAGTACTAGAGTTCATTATTAATGTTGAGTAATAAGTGATTTTTATGATGGAGACATGCATGAAAACATTTTTGATTCTACTACTTCTCTAAATAATTTACATTAGCATTAAAATATTTTCTGCTAACGGAATGAACAGATTGTTATTTTTTAGACTAATTAAATTTTTGAGATCCCAATAAACAAAACTTGTTGATTGAATTGTTTGTGGAAATCAATCCTTTGGAAATCTTGGTTAATTTTATTTTCTGGTTCAACCTGTGTCCCCAGGTGTTTAACATTATTATTCTACTTCTTTCTTTTCACAATTTAATATCAAGTTTTAGAGTAGTGTCTTGTACATGATTTTTATCAGGGTCAAAAGTTGATTTAAAATATGTGTTTTGAATAGTTCTCATTAGATACACATATATAGGTAAATGAAATGAAATAGGAAAATTATGTGCAAATATAGCTTAAATCTCCAAAAATGCATCCAAAATTTCAAAATGCTGATTCGTTCACCTATTATAAATATGAATGGCAGTAATGAGAGGCATGGCTGATAACGGATAATGATTAAGTTGGTTTTCATGTTGGAAAGAGAAATTGAATTGCCTGCTTTTCATAAAAGCAGAATGGAATAGAATGCCTACTCCATCAGACTGCCAAAATTTGCAAGATTTAATACTGTGGCAAGGGATGTACTGTAACCACAACCCTTAATACAAGTCCAACAACTGGGTAGGGCTTCATGGGGAGAAAGAATATAGCAATTAAAATGAAATTGCATGAATGCAAATGTATTCACAGATATTTGAGATTAACACCATGTGGTTGGGAAATCCATACACATATTTTAATTGGTTGGTAGAGGGAAAGGGATCCTAACAAAGGGGTCTCAGGCCCTTGAAAATTTGAAATATTTTCACTCCTCAGTCCGACTGGACCAACTATATAAATGTGTTATAGAAATGAGAATATAATTCATCTGTATAAAATATAATAATTAGATGAAATAGCCAAATACAGACAAAATTAAGTGATGATATCGATACCAGACAATGTTTCTGGGATCATGTCACTTTTGTCAGGCGATTTGAAAAAACAAAAAAGCCAGGAGCAAGAATTGCACAATTACAGTTGATAAATTCAAAAGATTTAATTATTCATCTATGAACCATCAAAGTAACAAAACAGGTATTCAGAGTAAATAATATGTTATGAGAATGATGCGATTGAATTTTACAAATATAGAGTATAAGGTTTTTGCTACACTGAATAATAATAATAAATATGGTTACCTTGTTGGATTTCTCAAATTTTCTGAGTTATAACATCAGTAGAATGGAATAGAATGTCCTCTTATCAGAATGCTGACTGGAAGATAAAGTAATAGTAATGTTGTGTTAAAAAATCCTGAATATATAAGCAGGAACAAGAAATTCAACACTTTGAGGAATGTTGGATTTAATTACAGAAGCCTCACATATTTTTTTCAAAGATTTAAGTAGCTTATTGCAGGAGTTGTATAACAGCACATTTCAATATCACAACCATTGTAGTTGTACTTGTGGAGCATGTAATCGCATTAATGAAACATTGGTTGATGGGCAGACAAAAACTGGATATAGAGGTTTTTTAAAGTCATATCCACTTCAGCAGCAATGATGGTGGAAACAACACACATTTTTTGAAAACTACTATTAGTACAATTCTAAGAAATGAAAATCCTATACTAGAGATAATATGGATTGCTAAAATCTTGTAATGGGAGTCAAATACATGAGCTATATTACGGATTAACAGTTGAATGTAACTTAGATTAGAAAATTAATAAAGTACAAATGATAAACCATTCCAAATATTTGTAATTGACATGGTGGTAGATTGAACCCAGAAAATTCTCTTGGTGAGATGCTAATTAATGAAAGCAATTCAGTTCAATGAGTGGTTGATCAAATGTTGAGGCCATTAAAATTTAATAAATATATTCTGTGCATGACTAAACTAGTGACAAATGTTATAGTTGAACAGAGTCTTACAAATTTCATATTGCCCAATTGCCAAGATTCAGATAAAGTACCAACAAGTGATCTATATATATAATTGAGATCATTGGTATGGAAAGGAAAGGGAGATAGGGATACCTAAATCCTGAGAAGAAAGATTTTCCTATGAAACCACATACCCCCTCGACTCCTACTATAACGTGTGTTGGGCTGGGACGTGGTAAACCAAAACCCAGATGTACCCTGAGGTACCAAATTGCCCAAAGGACAGCTTTGGTCGGCCACGCACATAGCTCCATTAGCACGAGAGCAAAGGGTTTCACTTGCCAGAAGGCCATTAAACTTCTTGGCACACACTAGTTTCCCAGAGTGGCTCCCACATTAGGTTATCTGCCTCACATAACAACAGGCATTGTTACAAGCAGAATTATGGCCAGGTGGTTTCGTCATCAGATAACTGAGAGGTGGAGACGATTCCCCACCATTAGACAACTTAGCCTTATGGAGTGCAGTTGATGCTAGGGTCACCAACACCTTCTACACCCCAGAAGACTGAACAACTATCTTAAGTCAGTCTCCACCACCTCCTGGCTGGACAGGAAGGTAGCTTCTCAGAAAGACCCCCAAGAGAATCACATGCCCACCATTCCTCCTCAACTTTTCATGTTCCACAACTGTGGAAATGCCTCTCTACCAGAGTTTGCTTTTCAGGAGGATTCCTCCCACTACCAAGAATAGTCACGGTTTGAGGGTGATTTTGCTGCCTGTCCCACTCATGAAATCTGAAAGCACTGAGACTATTACCCATGTACATGGGATTGGAAGCAATGAAGACAGTTTATCCCACAATTCTCCCATGCCTCTCTTCATGCTGCACCATCAGAGAGTCCTCTGTAGAGTGCTAGTGTTAGGGGTACTTCTCCACCAACTGAGACTAGTAATAGTTTGACATTGCTTTTGCATACATCTACCACACCTGACTTCAGGAAGCAGTGAGACTGTTACCCACATGTGTGGGATTAGAATTTCCAGGACCAGATTTATGAGTAAATGCCATGTGGTCTGCACCTGGGCTTGATTTGAATACTATCCAGGGAGCAGCATTCTGGACGACACCTCCAATTTCTGTTATCCAGCCTTTTACCCATTTACCAGTCACTCAGGACAGGAGGATGTTCTTCAAATTTTTGGATGTTCTCGGCCTCCTCCTTCAGGAAGGAGGGTTACATCCCATGCACCAGCCAGCTGTGGCCGACTGAAGAACATCCTTTTGTCCCAAGTGATTACACCAAGCTTCAATTTCAGGTAAGCCACAGACTATCTTTTCTTTCCGTATGAATGATATAAATTATTTTGACATATAACCTGGATGTTGATTATTGCTGTATAAGGGTCCTTCTTAATTTGACTTTGTCAATTCATGCCCGGCCAGCATGCATTTCACACACACAAATATATAAAGCACTTAAGGAAAATGTGACATCAAATTAAAAAAAACACATTTGTATTTGTAAGAGAGAATGCATAGCTGAAATATCTGAAATCAACCATTGGTCCAGTTGGTTTGTGCAGGAAATAAAATTTCAAATTTTCAACTCTTGTTCATCGGGAAAGAGGTTTTGAAATACATGCCGCCAGGCACAAATGAACGAATTCTAACTGTGGTGCACCAGCCATTACACATCAACAATTGACACCCAAAAAACCCAACAACTCATACTGAAGGGTAGGTATATATATATTTCCAGACAATCTTTGGATTCTGAGCATAAGCTAAATATTTTCAGTTTATCCTTCTTCTTCATTTCCTCTCTATTCCTTGTTCATATGCTTTTCTTTAGGTGTATTATTATGCCTGAACATATGCTTTCTGTAGAGTGTATTCCCAGTTTTCTCAGATATTTATTTCCTTACTGTCCAATTATCCAAGGTGATTGTGTTTACTTAATAATAATATATATGAACCACTCAAGAATAATGTGACAAAGTCAAATTAATTGATTAATTCATTGTCAAAATAATTTGTATGAAAAGGAAAGAGAGAAAGGTGGATGGCTTACATGAAATGCAGTTCAGTGTTGCCACACAACATAATTTCTTCAATTTTACGGAGGGATCAGCCTCCTTCAGCTTCTTTCTCCTGAAGAAAACAATTTTTTTCCTCAAATTTATATGCTAAGTAATGTATATATAAATAAATTATTGGTATTTTAATTAATTTTGTTATGAAAATTTTGATTCAATGAACTTTAGCTTCCACATGGTGTATTTAATGCAAATATTTGTTTTTACTTGAATTTTTGGAGTCAAAGGACCTGCATTTTATTATAAATGATGGAAGGAACTATATAATGTATATAAAATATATAACAGCTGTGTTAAAAGTATACTAATTAGATAAATAAGTAACCAAATAACAGACAAAATTAAGTGTTAAAATCAGTACTACACTATGTTTCTGCAGTCCTTTGAAGCACCTGATGAAAGCAACAAGGATTGCAGAAACATTGTGTGGTATTTATTTTATCACTTAATTTTGTCTGCTTTTGGTTTCTTATTTATCTGATTATATCATGTTTAATTAAGCATCAGGTATATGGTTACTTTACAGTGTATGCTACATGCCATATATATTGTGCTGAGTTAACTAGTGACAGTACATAAGATTTTGACTGCCCAAGGATTTTAATTTGAAATCCAGAATGCAGACATTTAGGTTATGTCTAAAATTGCAAGTTGGTACAAGAGGATGAAGCTACTAGATCCCTAAAGTTATTTAATAATGATACAATCTACTTTAATGGAGTTATTAATTTGCTTTGTGCCATTAATTCATGAGTAACTATAGTGTGCATCAAATATCTTGGTGGCACAGTTTAGTGTTTTTCTGTGCAGGTGCTACCCATTTCATGTGCACAGCCAATCAGCTTCAGTAAGCACATAGAGTTTGACCAAGTTAGACCATGTTGTATGCGTGTTTATTCTATGCTGCCTCTTCTCCCTCAATTTGCGCCACCTGTCTTCATTCATGAATATTGGTATAATTACAAATTTGATTTCTCAAGGGTTATATGACAGTATTGTTTTTTCTAGCTTAGAATAATCACCAGACTTACGAATATGTCAGACTAACAGATTAATACACACAACATGCTCCTTTTTATATAATTAATGAGTGGGTATTTCTCATTGTGAATTAATTTAGTCCTTAATTTTGATTTGGATACTTAGCTAGATGTAAATAAGGGTTCCACAGCATCACCTATTTTAATTTTATGTTAAATTTAGTGAAAATTATAATAAAATTTACACAACCCACTTTATATATTTATAGATAAATATTGCTCTTATGTATTAATAATATGTGCCTATTTTTAACATTTATTTATATACTATAAACTATTTTCAACTATTCATTTTATTTTTTCAGGTATCACCTTAAGGAATGCTTAAATATATGAAAAAATGCAACTAAAACATTTGAAAACAGTTGTACAAGCGGAGGTAATTTGAAATATTAAGTATTCACATTATTAAAGTAACTATGGATAATGCCATATTGATAAAATAATTAACTCATTTGGGCAGAAAGGTAGGCTGACATCCTTCAACTGACAATAAGCCACAACCTATCTCTCTTTTCTTTTCCATACCAATATTGCAATTATAAATATATATACAGTCCAGGCAAAGTTCTGGACTCAACATCCTTTAAATCGTGCCCTTCTTACATGCCACCCCTACTTGCATTAGTCCATGTGAGTATGCTTGAGCATGCTTATGCATGTATATATATATGTATGCATACATATGTGTGTGCATGCATGTGTGTATGTAAGTGCATGTTTGTATGTGTATGTATGTATATATGAAATACTATGTATGAATGAACATATGCCATAACCTTCCCTAGAGAGAGAAAGTTGGTGGCCTGGTGGGGTGTTTATTGTTTATGCGCTACTAGCTGTCCGGCAGTCAAAACTCCGCAGTCTGCAGCTGGCTGGTGCATGGAATGGTGTTAACACTCCATCCTGAAGGAGGCTGAGAGCTTAAAAAAATATGAAGTACTTCCTTCAGTACTGTTCGGTATATTTAGTAAAAAGACAGCACGTACCATGTATTTAAGATGTATTCTCAAAAACTTAACATGCACAGGTTGTTAACAACAACAACTGAGCAGGAACAAAAGAATATATTGTGTAAGAGATACTCTATAGCACTTTCCAAAGAGAAAACACTCACAACAATTAAATAATCTGTAAAATACCATTTTCACTGACACTCTCCCTTATTTAATAGCTTACATTCTCCCATTTGGTATCATAAATCTCCAAAATGAATTGAAAACAATTATTTCATTAGTATGTTCGTAAGTTGTTTCTCTGAATCAATTTTTGTTATGCTAATTTCCTTAGAAGAGATTAATTCACAAATAGAAAAATGTCTAATACAAATGTGCTTAGTTCTATGGAATTTGGGGTTCCAAGTGAGTCTAGTGGCACCCTCGTTGTCAACTTGTTTCCAACTTGTTCAACTTAGTTAGCAGTCTCTTGAGCCAGATGATTTCTCGAGCAGCCTCACTGGCAGCTATAGTCTCAGCCTCAGTCATAGACATGGTAATAGATGGTTTTCTTTGACTCATCCAAGAGATGCGCACTCCAGAATAGATGCATAGAACCCCTGAGAACGATCGTCCCGTGCCGAGGTCACCACCGTGGTCTGCATCACTGAAACAAATAAAATTACCACCATGGTTCTTGTATAGAAGACCATGGTCCATTGTACCCTTCAAGTACCAATGAATCCTCTTAACCCTGAGTACATAATTATCTGTTGGCATCTCAAGATTTCTAGATGCAACACTGACAGCATATGCAATGTCAGGCCGAGTACCACACATGAGGTACATCAGTGCTCCAACAGCCTCCTGTATGGAAACACTGAGTTACTTTGGCTTTCTTCCACATCACCGCCTTTGACGATGAGGGTAGATACTGATTTGAACCCACTCATGTTGAATTGTTCCAGACTGACTGTGTAGTGAATCTGGCTGACAGGGATAGAGCCATCCTTGCTAAATTCAATTTCCAGTCCAAAAAGTGTGATGCTAGCTGAGAAGTAACTTAGAATTTTCCTTTCAAACTATTGATAAACTGTTGTAATTAATTTTCGACATCAGCGGCTACCTGTCATGTTATGTAGACCAAACCCTTAAACTTGCCCCCAATGAAAAAATCCAGGGGCATTAAACTGGATGAACACAGTGGCCACATAAAAGGTTCTCCTCATTCAATCCACCGGTCCACATAATAGTTGGTCAGTTGTGCTCTTACCAGAGATTTCTATGCACAGCAAGTGGTACACTGTCCAGCAGGTCCAAAAGTGTCATCTGCAGGTACTGTAGATAAACTGTCTCAGTTAACCTTCCTGGAAGAATTATATGTACCAGCAAGTTAGGCCCAAAAATTCCAACCAAAATTTTGATGGTAATCCTGTTCTGGTGATTGCGAACACCAATTTCATGCAGGTTCATGTCATTACAGATGTGACTATTCCTACTATTGTAGTATCCATCACACATAAAATAGGTCTCACCTGATAATTACTGTATGGGGAAGGCAGCATCATCAACAGGATGTAGAAACCATTGTAAAATTCATATGAGGTACAAAATCTTGTGGTCCTATTGTCTGTACCTAGTGATGAGGGTACACATGTAGGTTGTACTCCCTTAATACGCTCAAAATGGAAAGGTGACTTACACTCACAGCATGAACCACAGCAAGTAGGCTGATTGAAGTTTAATTAGTAACTTGCTCAACCACATTGTCCTCACATAACACTTTCCCTCACCAACAGCCTCAGGATGAAGATTCCCTGTTTCTCCAAGGCATCGACAGATTGCTGAAAAGGTAGTATGGTGTGGATGTCTTATGTTAGGATGTGAAGAGCCTGTCTTCCATTTCCTCTCACCTCACTGTAACATACTCCATGTTGATTAACATCTCAGAACAACAAAACCTACAACAAACCAAGCCTACAGATACATATTGCTGCGACAAAGTGAGGGCTGACGGATGAACAACATACGGATTGGATGTGGTGTGTGGTGAGTAACTTGATATGCACCAATTGTCATAAACATTCCTTCACAAAAAATGTTCCTCTCTACAGAGCCTATTATCCCTATCAGTTTGTCGGTGAGTTCACGTAACACTCAGTATATAGGAAATAAATATATTCCAATATAATAATTATAACTGCAATGATTTTATTTTTATGAAAACTATAACTGTTAAATTTATTGTTCAGTATTTGCAATGATTGTGAGCATAACACAATTATAATTTATGTTTTCCAGGACTGTGCATCAAAAATAACAGCTATAGCATGGTCTCCAAACAATACTAAATTAGCAGTTTGCACTTCTGATCGTGTTGTCCACTTGTTTGATGAATATGGAGAAAAGCGAGATAAATTTTCAACAAAACCTGTTGATCCAAAGGTTGTTTACTGACTTAAATATATAATAGCTTCTTGGAAAAGTAGAATAAATATAATTTTAATTAGAATTTATTTTTCAGTTTGGAAGGAAGAGTTATGTTGTGAAAGGGCTGGCATTTTCTCCAGATTCAACAAAAGTAGCTGTAGGCCAAACTGATAACATCATATTTGTTTATAAAATTGGCGAAGAATGGTAAATTACACAGTTGACAGCACCATTTAGTTTTATCTTCTTTCATTAACCATAAGATTTCACATACTTATGTAAGAGAAAATATCAAATGTGATGATGTTAATATACTCAAATGTATAAGTCGTGATACATAGAAAGTCATATCACATGTGCAGCAGAAGAAGGTGGAGGGAAGCATTGTCATCAGTTGGAAACTCCCCCTTGTGGAAAAACTGCAACTCCACCACTACCATTCTTAAAGACATTAATTATATAGCAGCAAGGTATTTTTATCACACCCTACACATAAATCATCTCTTAACTTTTAAGAATGAGATTTTTGGTGTACAACATATCTTGATCTGAACACAATATATTTACGTGTGTAAATGTTTTCAGTATAGTTTTTACACTACCAAATTGCTGTAACAAAGGTTCATGCTAAATTAAGTACTGGTCAATCCCCATTACAATTCCAGGGCAGTGGGCTACTGCACATCATGTCTTGACATGATTTGCTATTTAATGTGACCTATACATATGTTAAGGGATCATCAAGATCAGTGAGAAAATATTGGGTAATAGATATAATGTGTGCACTAAACGGTGCTCTGGGAACTTTCTGACATACTTCAAATCAATAGTTGGTCCAGTCGGGCTGAGGTGACAGATAATAATAATTTAATAGATAATGGAGTTCAACATCTGATCGGTAAGGATCTAAGGAGGATCAATGTGAAGCATTGGTTGAAATACCAACAATTTCTACCAATGCTTCACACTGAACCTCCTCAAAGTATTACTCTCTCATCAGATGCTGAACTCCATTTTATTAATAATGGTACATGATAAATGTTAATCTGAATAGAAAAGAATTTTGACTTAAGATTAAGTGATTATTTGGATATTTAAAAATTGTTTCACTATGTTATGTTTGTTTTTCTTTTTATTTAGGGGGGAAAAGAAAGTGATTTGCAATAAATTTACACAACAATCAGCAGTAACGTGTCTCATATGGCTGATGCAGGGATCTATCATTTTTGGTCAAGCTGATGGCAAAGTGCGTGCAGCTCACCAGAAGAATAATAAGTCTCAAACATTATATGCAACTGATTCTTATGTTGTGGCTTTAGCACCAAAGTAAGCATGCATTACTAATTATAATACTTTTTTCTGTTATTCTATGAATATTATAATATTAACAATAATTAGAGATTGTATTATGAAGAGGCAATTGAAGTGATTTTGTTCTAGCCCACGTGGAACAGGATTTTTATCAGGCCATGCTGATGGAACTATTGTTCGTTATTATGTGACTGAAGATATTGCTATGGAGAAACTGGTTAGATTTATAAAATTTTTGTTTATGAAACCAAGAAGTAATTTAAGTTATTTTTAAATATAATTTAATTTGCTATACAAGTGGCCATACAATTCTTATTATAATATTTTCCTGGATCTTTTCTTTAAATTCTCTTTCAAATGTATTTGTTACTTATTTATTAGTTTCTCTAGTTCCTCCTTCACAAATGAACCATAACTACAAATTGTGACAAATATGTGCTAATAAAATGAGGGTGAGTATGTGCTTGAATACTGAGAAAGTTAAATACTTCAATAATTTTGCATTAAAATGGCACAGATCTACATTTATTTGCTATGAAACACATAGTTCACTATGATTCTAATATAAATTAGCCCAGTAAACTTCCAAAAGAGCTATGTAAAGATCAAAATTTCTGTCTTGTAAGCAAACATGTTTGTATTTGAAATTATTATTTTTCCTGCCATTAGAAATATTCAAATTATTAATCTGTATTTTACTATGCAATACATAAGATAAACTCATAACTGTCAACTTAGATAAATATTTTTCATTAAACTTATTAATAGTTTTCAACCATTACTTTTATTTTGTTAAAATTTTGGTTTTTGAATTCAAGATGTGGTCTGTGAGCTAAATCTATAATATCTTTTGATAATAACTTTTTGCTAATAAAGGACACTCTTTGATAGATGCTTTAATGGAATATAATTACAGATATTTTATGTTGTTAGTTTATACTGTCGCACAATATAATACCTGAATACAGTATTGTGAAGATATGATGCCACTTTGCACCACCATATCTACTCTTCTCTTTTCTAATCTTTTGTGCTGTTGCTTAAGAGTCACAAAACGCTTGACATCACATTTGATTTTAGTGATTCTCATTTACAATCACTCTTCATCTGATCTCTTTCTTTTCATCTTATGAAGGAGTTGATTGCTAGTCTTCCAATTAGAAATTTGGATTTAATCCTTTTCTTTCTCTCATAGTTAACAAAATTGATAACCATATGTTTGTTAAATTACTGTATACTTTATCTTGTGGCATTGCAGGTATAACATATTTGTAAAAATTATTCTGGAACACTTTTTAAAAACATTTTGGTTCCAGAATTTTAAATACTTATTTATGCATATAATTTAAATTACAATTAGTCTAAAAAATTTTAAAGGTTCAAGATTCTGGGCATATTTAAGAGCTTTTCACCAGTTAAACGTTTAGTTCAGTCTCAAATTAATTTACAATGCATTATTTTAGCTTTTCAGACAGATATAAAATAGAATTGATACTGATTTCAGAATTATTATTATTATGTTTGTCTATATTCAAACCTTGATATATTTCACAGTTGTGAGAATATGAATTTTGCTTTTAGTTTGGTTTATTATGGATTAAAGGCTTCCTTGGTGCATATAATTAAGAAAGGTTTATTGGGTTTTGATGAGGTTCATCTATGTACTCAGTGGCATTACGATGGCTAGCAGTACTACCTCTTTCCAGGATGGAACTAGAAACCTTTCTTAATTACTTACTTCTGTTTTGTCCAAAATAAAAGTGTATTATATATATATATTATATTAGGAGAATCCATTAAGGAATTGGAACTAATTTGGTGACAAAGTCACATTCAAACTTGGATAGTGAGGAAGGATAGAAATAAATAGAAGAATAGGAGGATTACGCTTTATGTGAATTGATATGCTCGGGCAAAGAATTACACACATAGGAAAGCATATGTTCAAAGCAGAGAAATTATATTTTCTGCTCAGCTCAACTGGACCCACTGTTGATTTCAGGTAAGTCAGCCACACTGCCTCTATTTCCTATATAGGAAATGGAGGCAGTGTGGCTGACTTACACAGTATGTATGCACAGAAAATATAATTTCATGAATTAGTGCCCAGCTGGCTTGCAGTTTAGATCTTTTTTCCTGACAAAAGGGTCCTCAAAAATTTTTAATTATATTTTCTGCACAGCCCAACTTGAACTATTGTTGATTTCAGGTAAGTTTGCTATGCTCTCTCTCTTTCTCATCTAAATGTGTTAATTAATTTGACCTTGTCACATTTTCCTTAAGTGTATATATATATATATATATATATATATATATATATATATATATATATATATATAAAATACACTTCTATATTATTCTGAAACACTTTTTAAAAACATTTTGGTTCCAGACTGTTAAGTAGTTATTTATGCATATAATTTAAATTACAGTTAGTCAAAAAAATTTAATATATATATATAGTAAAACCACTTCACATGAACTCACTTAAGGTGAACACTTGGTTAACATGAACAAAATTTCAGTCCAATGTACACATGATTTTATGGGAAGTTCTATCAGTTAACATGAATTTCAGTTAGCATTAATTATGCTTTTGTTTCCTGATAGAACTGTATGAGTAACATTGCTTGAGAATCCTGTTTGGCATTGACAACAATCACAATGCCAACAGTGCCAATAAGATGTTTAAATAATCATAAGTCAATGCTGTGTTCAGTTACAAAGTGAGTAAGTACAAGTATAATTAAGTATCAAGCAGTAACAGAGAAGTCATGGCAAGCATAGATCAACAAACGAAGCAGGAAGTAGACCATGCTGTAAGAAAAGCACAATTGCTGAAAAGTATGGACTTGCAAAATCTGCATTGTCCACAATACTTAAATATAATGAAAATTGTCTGAATTATGCAGCTCTGATTTCCAGACTCAAATCTGAGTGACTTTGTAGTACTAGTTACAAAGTGTTGAAGCTAAACTTCTAAAATGGTTAAATCATATGCACCTTTAAGTGGACCCATATGTCAGTTAAAAGCAAAGGAGATGGAAAAGTATTTGACATTCAAGGTTTCATCTGCTCTGTTGGTTGGTTATACCAGTTTCAAAAGAGATACTCAATTTCATTATTAGTGATTTGTGATGAAGCAAATAAAGTTGATGAAGGAGGAGTAAACAACTGGTTGCATTAATTTGACCAAGTGAGAGATATTATGTCTCTTTTAATGTTTACAATATTTATGAAACTGGACTTTGTTTTACAATCATTTCCCAAGTCATCTCTTTGGAATAAAAGGAGACAAGTGCCATGGTGGAGCACATAGTAAACAACGTTTAACTGTTGTCCTTGTATGTAATTCAGACAGCAGTGATCTTTGGGTGATCGGTAAGTCCGAGAAACCACATTGTTTTAAAAACATAATCATTAATCTCTTGCATGTACTCTAATCATAAAAAAGCTTGGATTGATAGCTCATCATTTTGCAATTGGTTTCTTCATTTTAACAGTCAAATGGTGGCTGAGAATAGGCATGTTCTTGTGGCATTGGACAGGTGTACAGCCCATAACATGCACAATCTTAACTTAACCAATGTATAGGTTTGCTTTTTTACCCCAAATGCTTCATGTTGTCTTCAGCCTTTGGATCAAGGGATTATTTCTTTTATGAAGAGGTCTTATTGCAAGTGACTTGTGAGAACAGCAATTTGCATTGCTGAAAAAGAGATGGAAGTGCCAATTTTGGGTGTGTTTGATGCAGTAAAAGCTATTGTGTCATAACAACATATACATAACTGTTTTAGAATACCATGGAGGCATAAAGACACTAATTATTTGATGAGTGAAATAGTGACAACAATATCACTTAATCTGACAAATGGATTATTCTGCAAGATGCACCGAACCCTTGGGTTAGTTTTTAGGAGTTTGTTATTGCACATGACACTGTTACAGTGTTCACTCCAGTGAAATCTGATGTAAAACGAGTTCAGAAAATATTTAGTTTGAGATCTTCAGCTGTCTTAACAATCAATACCAACTTTTCTGTAAATAGTAATTTTTCAATTGAAAACTTCAATCTTCTGTACTTAAATACTACTTTAAATAAGATAAAGTAATAAATGATAATCTAGGTATATGTTTCATAATTTAAGTAACATTAAGAAAAAATGAATTTGTACATCACTCATCATGGAAATTAATTTTGAAAGTTTCACCTTTGATAGGGTAGAGTTGTTACTCATCCTGTACCACCATATGCTCTAGCATGGCCTATTGGTTACATATTTGCTGGAGGTCCAGATAAGAGAATTGCTGTTTATAACAAGGATGGACAATGGTCAGCTCAGTTTGACTATCTACGTGATGATAATGAAAAAGAATTCACTGTAGCTTGTTGCAGTCCAAGTGGTCAAGCAGTTGCATTTGGTAGTTATGACAGGTAATTGAATTTTAACTTCCATTTAATTAATTAATTATGTATTGAGCAAAGATTTCCTTTTTAATAAATGAATATGTAACCACTTATTTTTGTGGTACAATTTTGTAGGGAAGAGTCTGCAGTTAATTTGGTAGATGGTGTGGGAGGAGAGGCAGGTGATATTTTCTTTGATTTTGAATGTTTTTGTGTGATTCTGAAAGGTTGTGGTGGGCTGTAAGATAGGGCAGCCATGGCATCTGTTCCTACCACAAGGTTTGCAACCCGGCAAGGGTGGGAGGGTCAGGGTGTGGGTTTTGCACGGGTGGACAAGTAAATTTTGGAGGTTGGGTGGGCGTCTGAAGACAATCCTTGGGCAGGTGGGGTGTATAGAGGGGAGGATGGTTTTTTGTTCAGAGTTGGATTACAGTCCAGTGTACGCTAGGCGGAGAATGGAATTGATTTTTTGTAGTCTAAGGATCCTTAACGCCTTCATCAATAGAAACTATCCTAGCAACCTCCTCCAAAAACAGATAACCTGGGCCCTATCAAACCTCCAAACAACCACACCCACTCTTGTCCAAAACAAAAAAAGTAGTCCACGCCTCACGACAACCTACTTCCCTGGACTACAAAAAATCAATTCCATTCTCCGCCTAGCTTACACTGGACTGCAATCCAACCCTGAATTGAAAACCATCCTCCCCACTATACTCCCCACCTGCCCAAGGGTTGCCTTCAGACGCCCACCCAACCTCCGAAATTTACTTGTACACCCTTGCAAAACCCACACCACCACCCGCCCACCCCTGCCGGGTTGCAAACCTTGTGGTAGGAGCAGATGCCACGTTTGCCCTATCTTACAGCCCACCACAACCTTTCATAATCACACAAAAACCTTCAAAATCAAAGAAAATATCACCTGCCTCTCCTCCCACACCATCTACCAAATTAACTGCAGACTCTGCCCTGCCTTCTATATAGGCCAAACCAAAAGACCCCTCCCTGAACGTATAGCCAACCACCGCAGCACTGTCAAACTATCTAAAATCCAATTCCCAGTAGCTGCTCACGCCCAAAACCACAACACAAACAATTTCGACCAATGCTTCACACTCACCATCCTTAAAGCTCTACCCCCCGATTCATCAGAAGCAGAACTCCATCTATGGGAACTATCTTTCCAACATGTCTTGCAGTCCAGGCAAAGCCCTGAGAGAGGAAGTTAGTGGCTTGGTGGGGGTGTTGATTTTTTATGGGCTACTGGCCGTGCGGCGGTCAAATCTCTGCAGTCCGCAGCCGGCCGGTGCACGGAATGGTGTAACACTCCTTCCTGAAGAAGGAGGCTGAGAGCCTCCGAAAATTTGAAGAACAATATTTTTGACAATGTCACATTCTTACTATTACAATTAATATATATATATATATATATATATATAGATATATATATAAACACAATATTAGGAGCATCCGTTAAGGAATAGGAATAGGAAAGAAAGACAGTGATGCTGACTTTCCTGAAATTCATAGTTGGCCCAGTCCAGCAGAGTTGGAACTTCAAATTTTCGAAGGCCTGAGCTATATTCTTTAGGAAGCCAGATCTAAACTGGATGCTGGCTGTGTACAAATTGAAGTGCACCAGCTGTTAGACAGCAACAATTGACACCCAACAAAAAGTTAACAACACCTTGTCTCTCTCTCAAGGAAAGGTAACACCATTGAAAAAGGAAATAATGTTTTTTTTTTTTTTTGGGGGGGGGGGGGGGCAATGGAAAAATACATACACACATAATTACATATATTCCCACATACTATTAAAGGAATGAAGTTAAAAAGTAAAATGGAAGAGAATGATAATAGGGAAAGGATAGGCCATTATAGTAATCATTATAACAATTATCAATATTATGCTGAAACAAGATTTCAACACAACATCACAACCACTGCCATAATGACCACTATAATGAAATTAGAGGATGTTGAGTCCAGGACTTTGCCTAGATTGTAAGATATGCTGGAAGGAGAGTTCTCAAAGATGGAGTTCAGCATCTGACAGGTGGGGGTTGTGGCTTTAAGGAGGATCAGTGTGTAGCATTGGTCATAATTGTTGGAGTTGTGACTTTGGGTGTGGGCAGCTATAGGAAATTGGGTTTTGGATATTTTGACAATGCTGCAGTGATTTGCAATGCGTTCAGGGAGCGGTCATTTGGTTTGATCAACACAGAAAGCAGGACAGAGTTTCCAATTAATTAGATAGATAATGTGGGAGGTGAGACAGGTAAGGTTTTCTTTGATTTTATAAAATGTTGACTGCTGGGTGTCAATTGTTGCTGTCTGGTGCTCTTTTATTTGAATTAATCAATTCTTGCCTGGCCAGCATGCAGTTCATATTTTCCTTTTTGAAGAAGGTGGCTCATGCCCTCAAGAATTTGAAGTTCCACCTATGCCAGACTGTACCAACTACTGTTTTCAGGTAACTTGGCATCACTGTCTCTCTTTCCTATCCTAATGTGTTATTTAATTTGACTTCCTCACAATAGCCAATAGAGAGACACACACACACATACACACTCACCCAAATACACATACGGAGAGAGAGAGAGAGACACACACACACTCACATGGAGACACACCGACACGGACACGGAGACACACTCACACAGGCACACACGGACGGACGGACACACACACACACACACACACATACACAAGCACATACACACTGACGCAAGCACACACACAGAGCCACACACACACACCCACACAAACAGCCACACATGGAGCCACACACACAGACACAATTACAGACACACAGACAGACACACACAGACAGACAGACTGACACACACACACGTAGACAAACAGACGGACACACACAGACACACACACACAGACATACATACAATATATCAATGGGTATGCCTGTTTATGGATGTGTAATTTTGATATGTTTTTTAGTATTTTGTATATTAGTAAGCTTTCTTTTGGCAGCTAGACTTGCAACAAATGTGACTGGTACATGATTAGTAGGGTTGGTGTTTGTAAACGAGTCCGCATTTTGGCTCTGCAGCGAGACAGTAGCTATCATAACAAGCGCTTGCTTAAGTATGGAGAGCGTAAAAAGAGTTGGCCAGAAATGGTATTTTAAAGTCATATGTCATATAGATAAAAAAAAACATGCTCACTATGTTTACAGAGCTGGCACATATGACAAGTCCTCACGTATTCCTTTAAATCCATATTTATACCTTTCCAAGACACAGCATTCCTCAACATTTTTATAAATTGACTACATCCAGGGTGTCTCTAATGATCATGAAAGTACTCCTATAAACCCTTTTTACAACTTTCTGGCACTTCTAACACCCACCCTTTTCTTGCCCTTTCATTATTTTTAAATATTAATCCATTTTTTATTTTATACACATTGCTACCATTTCCTTCCCTATTCCTATTCTGTTCCTGATTCTCTATCCTTTTCCTCAACTCCTTCATTCTACTATCTTCTTTTGTCATGGTAATTAAATGTTTCCTGATATTTTTTTCCATCACTCCCATCATTGCTATGACTGCCGATCCCCCAAATTCATCTTTCCCTTCATATAAATCACTATTCTGACTTAAATAGTTTGAATGCTTACAATCCCTTATGTACATTAAAGCTTGATGATCTGAATATAAATACACTGTCTGACCTAGAATATATTGTCTAAATTTTTCCACAGCAAACACTATTGATAACAACTCAATTTCTGAAGTACAGGAATTTTTCTCATGCAACCTCAACCCCCTACTGGCCAAACATATTACTGCCTCATTGCCTTCATTATCCCATTGTCCTAATATAGCTCCTATCCCTTGTCCATTTGCATCACATCAGATTATAAACGGTTTATTAAAATCTGGGTGTTCTAACATCACATGTCTATTGAAAGCCTCCTTAATTTTTTTTCAGTGCCACATCCTGTTACTCCCCCCATATAAATTTGATCCCCTTTTTTAACAACTCAAATAAAGGTGCAATAATTATTGCATAGTTATAAATAATTTTTTTATAGAAATTTAAGATTCCTA
The DNA here is from genome assembly GCA_037074705.1 of Zhengitettix transpicula. Lineage (NCBI taxonomy): Eukaryota > Metazoa > Arthropoda > Insecta > Orthoptera > Tetrigidae > Zhengitettix > Zhengitettix transpicula. Next base: position 26,648,761 of record CM073590.1, on the reverse strand, counting down.
AAGTTTCTCTTAATTGATTAATGTTTTTAGTTATTTTGATATTGTTTATTTTCTCTTGTTTTCTTTGCATGGATGTATACCCCTTTCTGATATGATATGGCCTAAGAATTGTGTTTTCATGGGGTTAATAGTCAATCCTTCTTTCTTTAATCTTGAAAATAATGCATGTAAATGTTGTATATGCTCCTCAAAGGTTTCACTTGCTATCACTAAATCATCTATGTAATTGGTTAAATATTCTTTCATTTCTGGTGTAAATGCCCTGTCCAAATTTTGAATGAAAGCCTGAAAACTAATTTTTAACCCAAATGACATTCTTATGCATCCATTAGAAATGCACTTAACTTTCTGGATTCCTTGTCTAGTTTTATTTGATAAAACCCTTTACTTATATCCACAGAACTCACCCATCTTTTGTTTCTAAATCTTCTTAATGCTTCATCCACTGTTATTGGCTTTTCACACACATTCCTTATAATCTGATTTACCTTCCTTGCATCTAAACATAACCTGACTGAACCATCCTTCTTTTTAACAACACACAACAGGTTCACATATGGACTTTCACATCTTTCTATTATATTCCCATTTATTAGTTTATCTATTGCAATTTGTACTTGCTCTTTCAATGCATATGGTATAGGATAGGTATGCCCTTTAAACGGTTCATGAGGATCAATGTGATATTCACATTCTTTCAATATCCCAGGTTCCTTGTTAAAAATTCAATCATTTCTCCCTACTACTTCCATCAATTTATCTTTCATATCCTCATCAATTCCCTTTATTTCCTGTACCACGTTTTCTAACTCAATTAATCTTTCCATTCTTTCTACTTGTTCCGTATCTTTGAGGTTAATTCTATCCAACCAAGCTATATATCCTAATTTGTCACTTTCATTTACTTCCAACAAATTCCATTTAATAATAATTTCTTTTCCTTCTACGTTTCTGGCTGTTCTCTCTAAGGTTTCATCCTCATAATTCAACTTTGCTTTCACTTTCCTTAGAAAATTTGTCCCTAAAATTAACTCAGTAAAAAAACTTTTTAAAACTAAACAATTTATTAATAACTTCTCCTCTTCATGATTAATTTCTAATAATGCCTTTTCTCCCCTATGTCCTAATGCACCATATAATTTTAAATTAGTTACAGGAAGTGATTCCTTAATATAACCCTTTTCTTTTAAAGTCTGATAAACATTCTCTTTCATCACTGAATACATAGCTCCTGTATCCACCCATGTTGATATTTCAAATTTTCCAACCTCTAATTTAATCTTTGCTTGGCAATTATTCATCTGTTTACTTCTATCTACCATATCCTCTTCCTCTAATAAATCATCCTGGTTTGCTAAGATTTCCTCTACTACTAATGCCCCAATATTTATCCTATCATTCTCTCGTTACATGTGCAGGAGCTTTACATGCAACATTACTTAGTTTAAATCCTTTGAGGTACTTGCTACAGCCTGATCTTGCTGAGGTCCCTTTCCATGATCTCGATTTTCATATCTATTACCTGATCCTCTCCCATTTTGAATTTGATCTTCATATCTATTACCAAATGCTCTCCCATTTTGATCTCTAGGTTTTCCATAATGATTTTGGTAATCCCCAAAATGCTTTTGTTCATATCTACCCCTATTTTCTCCTCCAATTTTCATTTCCTCTTTGCACATTTCTATTGTCTCTATTCTCTACTGGCTGGTGTTCTCTATCATTTCTCCATGCCCCCCATATTTCTTTGAGCATGTACTTCTATTCCTTCACATCCCTCCAAAAATTCCAATGCTTTCTTACAGTGTCTATAGCTGCTCCTATAAATATTCTGTCAATATCAGCCCCAAAATGATTTCCCATGATTTTTACCAAGATCTTCTCAGATAATGGAGTATCTAAATAACTACTCTGCTTGGCATATTCTGAAATATATTGTGCCATTGTATTTCCATTCCCTTGTCTGTATCTTTAACTTTCAAGGTACTTTCTATCCATTGTATTGTGGACACCTCTACTGTCTGCATAAGTACAGTTAGTTTCAAAGAATTAGGCAATCCTTTTATTTCAAAATAATTATCTAAATAATTAATAAATCATTAGGATTAATTAATCCATGTTCCTTAAATTTTGGCAATGGTATATCCAAATTTATTAGTGGGTTGCCTGTGACCGACATCTGGATGACAGAATCCTAATGGCATAAATGACAGAAGGTTGTTGGACGATGCAATTAGATTAAACGGAAATAATTTAATTTAATTGATTGAGTGGCTCTCGGAGCGGAAGAAAGTTAACAGCTGGGGTTTGGGTGGCGAATGTGGAAATGCAAAAAACTATGAAAAACAAGGGAATATTCTGGAGCCCAGATATAAATAAGAGGGCAGTTGCAGAGTTGGGAAGTCATTATCATTTCGTGTGGAAAGGAGACGGACGTGTCAGCGGGGAGAGATCGTTGGTGCAGGTCCGCAGGGCCGAGGTAAAGTGGCCGAAACAATGTTATGAACAGTTGGGAGTTTGCATTAAGGAGAGATCATCAGATGGTAGGCCAAGCTAAGGGGCCAAGAGTAATCAGCTGGACATCAGTCGTCAACAGTCGGTGGGAGTTTCATCGTGGGGGTCTGTCTGCCATCAGAGTTGGTTGAATTCGCTGTGAGGGTGACATCGTCAAGAGGAGGTGGAGAGTGTGAGCGCAGCCTGGTGACTTTTAAGCCTGTATGAAGTGAGTGTGTGGACCAGAGAGCTTGTAAGTTTATTTTTCTGAATTCATAATTGTAAATTGTTAAAAAAGGGAAAAAATGTCAGATTTCGTTTCATTTGTTTCAATCAGTTCAATCATTTCATTTTTAATTTATTTTAACTGTATTGTTTAATTGTAAAAATTGTGTTCCGTTTCCTTATCAACCCAGTAAAGACCCTGGGGTACAGAGTCTAATTTATCAAATGTGTTCAAGTTAAATAAAATTATTTTGATTTTATAAAATTTCATTAGATTTGTGTAATATGTAGATTGTGTCTTAATAAAGAATAGTTTGTTTGTTTAAATTGGTAGTTTTATGTTATTTGACGTATTACAATATATATATATATATATATATATATATATATATATATATATATATATATATTGTAGTAATTATTAAAAGAACAATAATTAATTTGATTTAGCCACACATTGATGAAGCCAAAATGTAATGCTTACTATTGAAATCAATTAATTAAATGATTATCCACACATTGGTAAAGCCAAAATGTAGAAAATAGAATGAAAAAAATTTAAAATGAAATTATATTAAAGTTTTCCCGCATTGAAATACTTTATTTCAACTTTACATGAAAGGATATTGATGAATAAAAATTTTATTCAATTAAACAAACTCATTAATTTATTATATTTAAAATAAATTCAAATTTACAAATAATTACTTGACCTTTTACAACAAATGTTTATACAAACAAACAAATTTTTACTCTTGTTCTCAGGGTTCTTTTCTGGGACTTTAAATAACTAATATTTTACTCCCTTTTCAAACAATCAAATTACAAATTAATATTTACAAATTCAACAAAAAAAATAGAAATCTGACAATTTTATCTTTAATGTAACGTTTACAATAATAATTTAAATGAATTGTAACTCACAGTTTTCCCTGGTACCTGGGCAATTGAATTCTTTCATCAACACACACTCTCAATTTAAAAAAAATAATAAACAGGCTATTTTTACACTGAATTTACACTTCACTTTGGATTTACAATATTGGCGGCACCTCGTAGACTAACTATACCACCAATTATTCCAATTTTGCTGTGATACAGAAAATTCTTCCTTGTAGACTTTTAAGATTATTTGGCTTAACCTGTAACACTCGGAAATCTTTCTGAGGCACCATCTGCATGAATTCTGTCCAACTTTACTTTTTCAAAAATGTCTCGTTTATTTGGGTTACGACTGCTTGCTGTTGTTTATTATTGCTGGCTCCTTCTAATAACTTTACTTTTGAATATTTGCTTCATTATCGTCCATTCTTGTGTGCCTTTGTGTATGCTTACCAGTAACAATTTGAGTTCAACAGTTTATAATTGTTAAATATTAATTGCCCTTTAATTATTACAATATATATATATACTTTAGGAACTATAATTGGTGATGAAGTCATATTAGATCTTGGACATTGAGAAAGGATAGAAATAGATAGGAGAAAGGTGGGAAACCACATTTATGTAAATGCATATGCTCTGGCGTAGAATCACACACAAAGAAAAGCATATGTTCAATGCATGGAGAAGGAAGGAAGAAGAAGGAAGGACTAAAGATATTAATATATATGTACTGAATTTGTGTCCCGCTGGCATGCATTTGAGATCCTCCTTCCTGACGAAGAGGGCACAGGCCCTCGAAAATTTGAACTTCCGTGTATGCCAGACTAGACCAACTATCGATTTCAGTGGTATGTATGAATGATCACCATCAGAACCTTTCCCCTACCACAATCTTCCCTTGAGAGAGAAAGTTAGTGGCCTGGTGGGGTGTTTATTATTTATGGACTACTGCTAGTATGGTGGTCAAAAATCCACAGTCCATAGCCAGCCAGTGTGTGGAATCCAAAAATTTGAAGAACTTCCTTTGGTTCCCTGTGGCTACACCATGTTTCAATATCAGGTAAGCCACAAACTATCTCTATTTCCTTTCCATACCAAGATCACAATTTTTTTTGACAATGTCATATCCTTACTCATATATAACACTTATATCCTATCAAAATGAGTTAGACACACACACACACACACACACACATACACATACATACATATATATATGTTCTCTTTTCACTTTGCATTTAATGATTTTTGCAAATAAATGTATTTAAATGTTTTAGAATTCGAATATTTAGTTGGAGTCCTCGTACGTCAATGTGGGAAGAAAACCAACCTAAGGAAATTAAAAATATGTACACAGTTACTGCATTGAGTTGGAAACGAGATGGTTCCAGAGTAGCCTGTGGTACATTGTGTGGCGCTGTGGAATTATTCGAGTCTGTTTTAAGGTAGAAAAATACTCAACAGTTCATGAACTGTTAAAAAATCCTAAATATAAAGGCAATGAATATTTAAATAATGATGTTTTGTTAACATTCTTACAATGCTATTAATATGAACAAATATAGAAGTTATTCTGATTATGAAAACTTCTTCAATTTTTAAATAATTTTCATAACTATTGAGACGTGTCATAATTTTTTTTACAATAATATGTGCTCTTACTAGTTTTATCTTCTTGAGTATTATATTGGCTGTTATCTATCAGTAATCATGACTGTAATTCCTTTTTAACCAATTACTCAATATTTTGCATTTATTTTTGCTATTATTATTATTATTATTATTTATGTACTCCAAAAAATAATTTTGATGAAAATTTCAATGTTTCAAAATACTGAAACAAAAATAACACATATAATAAGAAGTAAGAGTTGTTCTAAGCATGTGATCTAAATTATTTTATTATTGTTATGTATTAAGTTATAGCTATTATTTGATTTTCATGTATACTTTTATTAAATGATGAATATAAAGAATTGTACAATGTTCTTATGTTATATATTACTTATTATTTTACCTTAAGTTACTAATTCAGAAGGCTAAGACAATTATATGGTAAGAATAGCAAATATAAGAAAACATTTTACAGACCTGCAAATTAATAGTTCCAAGAACTGTATGAAGGTTATAATTCCCAGTTTGTTTTGAGAATAAGCTTAATTTAACTGAAATTTTTGACAATATTTAATCATGTATTATCAATAAATCAATAGACATTATTTGTTTAATTTTAGTATATAATTTGTTGTTCTATTGACTAAACTGTTTGATATGCAATAGATACTTAAAAAAAATTAATATAGTTTTATGTGATAATAATATAGATTTTACTTTATTGTTGACAGGAGGAAAGTTTGGAAAAACAAGTTTGAAATGACATATGTGGGCCCCAGCCAAGTTTTAATAAAACCATTGTCACCAGGAATTAAAGGTGTTGTATTGAAGTCACAGTATGGACATGAAATCAATAATGTACAAATTATGGGAAAAGATAATTATCTGGTAGGAAGAACACCTGAAACCCTTCTGATTGGAGATTTGCAGAGGAATTTGTTGACTGAAGTGATTTGGTCAAACACAGGATGTCATGAAAAGTTTTACTTTGATAATCCTTCAGTCTGCCTAGTTTTCAATGCTGGAGAGCTAAGTTTGGTTGAATATGGTAATAATGAAATATTGGGGTCAGTTAGGTTAGTATGTTTTACTTAAATGAAGTATTTGAAACATAAGTATTATTTTACAGGAATATTAAGGTCAAATTAAAAATTATTATTTTTCTTGATATAACATGATTAATTGTACCTTATTGTACACAATATTCAATGATCTGATAAAACATCTGTTCTTCTATTTGTTATAAATTTTATTGTTATTTGGTAATAAAATAACTAAAATCTTAGATGAAGTTTTCTCAGGATTCCAACTGGGTATCGACATTTGTTTGCCAATACATTTCAATGGATGCCACCACAGGCTTTTTTTTTATATGGCGGACACTGCCATTTTATTCACCATTGAACAATTGTGGCAAACTAAAGTTGATACACAGTTGGAATCCTGAGAAAACATCATTCAGCAGCTACATTGGGAAAACCTATGTTCCCTATTGAACAAAAATCATTCTTCAATTGCTAATATAATTGAATTTAAAACTGCACCAATTAAACTATTTTACAATTGAGGATAAAAGACCATACTAGGTATTGTATAACTGAAAACATTTATGGATTGATGGCTGAAGTATAATGAAAATTTATTATTGTATGGTAATAATTAAATACATGCTTTAATCTTCAACCATATAGGCCTACAAATTAGTGTGGAAATGAAACAAGAAACATTACAAACTGTGTGAAGTTCAACTGTTAGTATACTTTTGTCAAAAAAAATATTTGAAATTGGAATTTTTTTCCTGATATGGGGATAATCTACAAGTGAATTATAAAACATTATTACAAATATATATTTTGACATATATTACAATGCACAATTCACACACTGTGTAATTACTTGGTTGATGTTTATCATTTCAATCATTATTTTATCTCTATTGCTAAAACGATTGTTAATACTAAATATGCAAATTATCAACATTTAACAAGTAGAATATTTCTACATATATGTAGAACCAAATTCAGTAAATAACATAACCTCAAATCTACTTTTTCCTGTGGCATTGATGATGTTCCTGCTATAATTTTTAAAGACATGCATTAATCTAATAGTTAAACCCCAGACCCATATTTGTAATGAATCCATCAGTACTGACTCCTTCCCAAGCCTCCTAAAAAAGGCAAAAGTTATTCTACTACATAAGACGGGGCATGACTAATAACATTGTGAAATTACAGACCTATCTCAATTTCAAGTTTCTGACCAGGCAAATATAGAAAGTCTTATTGTGGATAAATGGTTATTTAGAGAAGGAATGGATAGACTAGTGGGAGTGAAGAATTAAGGAACAATTACAATGACCCGGTGGCTGAGATGGTTCCCTTTGACTACACCGTACTTCATTTTCAGATAAGCCACAAGCTATCTCTCTTTCATTTCTATAACCAATATCCCCAATTTATATATATATATATATATATATATATATATATATATATATATAATATTAGTAAGGATATGACAATGGCAAAAATAAATTATGGGGTTCTCCCTCTGATGAATTGGGGGGAGGGGGGGGTAGAACTTTAAGGATGGTGAGTGAAAAGCATTGGTCAAAATTGCGGCTTTGGACGTGAGTAGCTACTGGGAATTGAATTTTGGAAAGTTTGACAGTGCTGTGGTGGTTGGCTATTCATTCAGGGAGAAGTATTTTTGTTTGGCCTATATAGAATGCAAGGCAGAGTCTACAGTTAATTTGGTAGATGGTGTGGAGGAGAGGCAGGTGATGTTTTATTTGATTTTGTATGTTTTTGTGTGATTCTGGAAGATTGTGGTGGGCTGTAAGATAGGGAAGTCATGGTATCTGTTCCTACCACAAGGTTTGCAACCTGGCATGGGTGGGCGGGTTGCAGATGTGGGTTTTGCAAGTAAATTGTGGGCAAAACTGAAAGCAACCCTTGGGCAGGTGGGGAGTATAGTGAAGAGGATGGTTTTTAGGTCAGGGTTGGATTGCAGTCCTTTGTATGTTAGGCAGAGAATGAGTATGATTTTTCATAGTCCAGGGATGTAGGTTGTTGTGAGGGGTGGACTACTTTTCTTGATTTCGTCCAGAGTGGGTGTGGGTGTTTGGAGATTTTGTAGGGCATGGGTTATTTGTTTTTGTAGATGGTCACAGGGATAGTTTCTATTGATGAAGCCATTAAGGATCCAGTTGGTGTAAGAGGCCAAACTATTTCAGGTGGAGCAAATGCCTGATCCCCTGAGTGCTAGATTGTATGGTAGGGAGTGTTTTGTGTGGTGTGGATGGAAACTTGTGAAGTGCAGGTATTTGACTGTGTTCGTGGGTTTTATGTGGACAGATGTGTTGATCGTGCCAGAACTCAGGTGTACGTCAATGTCTAGGAAAGTGACTTTGGTTGGGGTGTTCTTCTTCCTTCCTTCTCCATGCTTTGAACATATGCTTTTCTTTGTGTGTGATTCTACACATATGAATTCACATAAAAAGAATAATCCTCTTATTTCTCATATTTATTTCTATCCTTCGTCACTAACCAAGATCGAATGTGACTTCGTCACAAAATTAGTTCCTAACATTGTATTTATTCATGAATGGATGCTCTAAATACTTCATTTCCTCTACTTTATCCATTCCTCCTCTAAATAACTATTTATCCATAATAAGACTGTCTATTATGCCTGGTCAGAAATTTCTCCCTGCTTTGAACGTAAGCTTTTCTTTGTACGTGATTACACCTGAGCACATGGAGAACTACCTTTGGATCCCTATGTCTACACCATACTTCACTTTCAGGTAAGCCACAAGCTATCTCTCTTTCCTTTCCATACCAATATCTAATAATAAATAAATAATTATTTTTGACAATGTCATATTCTTACTAATATTATATATATATATATATATATATATATATATATATATATAATAAAAATTAACTGAAAATTGTGAATAATTCAAAGTGATTATATCTTAACAAATTGTATGTATTTAACTGAGATATTATACTGTGTGTGTGTCAGAAAGAGAGGAGGTGTACCTAGTTCTAAGTATTATTACATGTCCAGACATATTCTGTATATGACTAAATGGACCAATAAAGCACTACTACACATTATTCTGAATTATATACATATTTTAGCAAATTGTGGTTATACTCATTCCTTTTAATAGCAATATGGTTGTTAAATTTATTCAAAATCTGGTAAAATCATTTTCAGGACAGAATTTATGAATCCTCATCAAATAAGTGTTCGAGTCAATGAGAGACGAAAAGGATCTGAAAACAATAAAAAGTTGGCATATTTATTAGACTTGAAAACAATTTGCATTTGTAAGTTTATTTTCTTTAAGTAATTTATTGTTCAAGGCTTCTTACAGTAATTCATTCATATAATTTGTTTCAGTGGATCTTATGACAGGTATGCCAGTCGCTCAACTAACACATGACTCTAAAATTGACTGGCTTGAGTTAAATGAAACTGGCACCAAGCTTCTATTTCGAGACAAGAAAATGAGGCTTTCTTTATTAGACACATCTAAAGCAATCAAACTTGCCATTCTGAATTTCTGTACATTTGTTCAGGTGAAATTTTGTGTGCTAAAATTCATGTACATACTTTTTTAATATATGAAATCTCACCTAATTTGTAAAATATGACTCATATTCATATCTGTTGTTCCTAAATAGTTTTCTCTACTGCATATTTATTAATCCTATGTAATCACTGTTTTTCTGCTAATTTTTTCTGTTCCTGTTCATTCGTTCGAAACTGAAAAAGTAAGACTTCTGTGTCTGTCTTCTTGTCCTGGTATGCAAGTCCTCTATTTTCTGAGGAAGGATGTTGGTGCCTCTGAAAATGTGTCACAGTCTAAATAAATGATACAAATATAAAAGAAAGATGGTTAACATTTGTATTCCCTCTCTGAAGTCCTCCAAAACTGTTGTACCAAATATGAAGTTATGTATGTATGTGGGTATGTATGCACAAATGATTCCAAAATTTGTAATATTCTGTCACCTATGCCTGACTGGACTAACTATTGATTTCAGACATGTCAAGTTCACTGTCTCTCTTCCCTATCTAAATGTGTTGTTTCTTTTGTATAGGAATGTATGGTCAGAATTGATTCTTTGTGGCACGAACACAAGAATGATACTTGAAAGAAAAACACTTTATTTACATCTTCATCACATAGTGCTTCTTTCCAGTAATGTTAGAATGAGTGCTCAAAATTGTGATCACCAACACATGCTTGTTACTATCAAAGGAGTGATTGGGGAATACTCCCACATTTGCATCAGATCACTGATGGCCAGGCATACTACTGCTCTCTACCCATAGCATTGCCAGCCAACATGGCTGTCTAGTTTGTATTAATATTGGTTGTTACAATTTTACCCAAGAATAGTAAAAAGGTTCTCTATAGAGAGCTTTCCTCCAAACTGTCTCTGCACTGATAACTAAGAAGAATATATATAGAAAGGATAGTTGACGTTGCCAAGCTAGATCGTAATGAACGTGTCAAATTTTTAAGAGCTTAAGCCCTTCAGAACAAAACAGGATGTTGATTTGATATGCTAACTTTATGTTTATACTATGATTTCTATTAGCTATATATGCAGTCAAAGTTGGCAGTTATGCAGGCAAACTTATTTTATGAGACAAGCTCAATAACAACAAAACAGATTTAATAGAATTATAATATTTGTATTTCTACTTTTGGCTATATTGTTCATGAATTTCAAGTCCAGACACTGAAGGGCTTAGAGGAAATAGACATATTTGAGCTATTGTTTATGGATAATGACATTGTCTTTCAATTAATAACGCTTTATTTAGTATATATGGGAACTTCTTCATGTAATTAATAGTTTGCCAAAAATGGACATGCATAGCTAGTTCATAATAAATATAATCAAAATCCTTATCTTGGACACAATTTCGGAATTACTACATAAACTTGAAATTAATATCTAATAGTTATGTTTATAACAATATAAAATTTTTACTAATTAAAGAGCATTTAATGTAAATTTGTTGATCTATTCTGGTTGATATGCATGTAGAAATTTATTTAGAAGCAATAGAACAAGAATCTTAAAGCACACTTGTATATTTCATCTAATTATTATTTTTTATACAGACATATTATCTTCTCATACTTGTACTGATAATATAATGAGAACAAAGTTTATCTGATTACATCCCATTTAATCTACACATTATTGTTTATATTTTTTTGTGTTAACTATTTATTGTCAGTTTTTATTTATGTTCACATTTGTTTACTACTGTTTAAACATATAAGATTGCAATATCCTTAATTGTGTGAATTAATTTGCCTATCACAATTTGTTGCAGTGGGTTGTTGGCAGTGATGTAGTAGTAGCACAATCTAGAAATAATATGTGTGTTTGGTACAATATTGATACTCCAGATCAAGTTTCTCTCATTCCTATTAAAGGTGATATAATGGATGTTATCAGAGCAGATGGTAAAACTGAGGTAATAATGTTATCTTAATTATATTTATTGTGTAATTAAACCCTGTATTTAAGTTGTGTGTAAGAATCCATAACTCTTAGGCTTCATAATCTATTATTCTTGATGGAAAGTTGTTTACTTCATAACATATACTTTCTACTTAAAAATGTTTAATTTACTTGGTAAATTAATTAAACAAAGTGATCTTGTATTCATGTGTTTCTGATGGTTTCGGTGATATGCCTATGATATTTAAAGCTGTGCAGTGTTGTGAAGAATACTTTTTTGTATATGCTGAAAGTGGTAGAACAGAAAATTAATTTGAAAATACAATTTTTTTCAAGGCCTTATTAGAATATAAGTGTAAAATAAGTAATGCAAATATAAAGTGAAGCTCATTATAGTATTTATTAATCATACATTTATGGGATTCATAATAATACAATTTTGTATTTATTTATTTATTTCATCCAGAAAATCTTGATATACAAGAATAGGACAAGTCAGGTGATAACTTAATAGCTAAGTATATGACATATTAAATATAAAAATTTATAATAATTGAAAGTAACATAATTACATATTTAACATATAAATGGGAGTGTCTGTTGATAGATCTGTAATTTGGATATGTTGTTAAGTATTTTGTATATTGTTGCATTCTCCTTCGGTGGCTAGCCTCTCAACAATCGGGACTGGCACACAAATGTTAGTGTTGGTACTTGTAAAATCAATCTGTATTTCAGTTCCACAGTGAAGGGGGGGTGGTCGCTGAGATGTGTATATCTTGAAACATGTGCTTTCTCGGTGTGAAGCACGGAGAGTGTAAAAAGTGTGTAGTACTGAAATTGTACTTTAAAGCCTCATGTTGTACCACACCTGAATAATTCATGTCGTGACCAATAAATCATTATAGTCAACAAAGTTTGGTTATTCACTTGATAAAATAACCTGGCGCCAAAGAACTAACAAATCTTATGATTTGTGCACGTATGCTAGACTCAGAAATTATTCTTCATTATGGAAATAAAGAGTTGGCATAGTATTGTTTTAGTTGTTTGTGCAATAAACTGGTGGGCTAGTGAACTGATTATTACAATATACAGTTAAATGTATGACATTAATTATGAAAAGTTAAAATTATAATAATTTAAACAATATAATTGCATATACAGTTATTAACAATTATTTTATTTTATAAACTATTAAGGTAATCATTTACTGAATAAAAACTTATTCAGCAGAAATGACTTCAATTGTAAATTAAAACCCCACAAATTCTTCCCCCTACATACCAAACCCCACAAAGCAACTTTAGCCCTACATCCTATGCCAACATCATCAAAACTCACTGCACAAATCCTCAAAAATACCAATACTAACTCACCAAACCAAAATAACCTCTTCAAATTGCTGTGCTCCATAACAGACAACCTTATTTCCATCATCACATCTTTAATCCAATTCCTAACAACAATAATCCCCAAGCTGATGGGCACCCTAAAATGACTCATACTTCCTCCCTCCCCATTAACATCTCATCAATATGCTCTGCTCCAACCAACCAAATCATATCCGACATCTGGAAAAAGCTACTCAATTCCTGCCCTTTCCCCTACATAAAAAGAGGAGATTACAATGCCAAAGGCTCCAACTTCAGATCTAGAACTTTCAATACCTGAAGAAAGGACCTGAACTAAAACCTTTTCATACCAAAATAATGCTCCCTACTAAACCAGCATACTACCCAGACAGCCTCAAATCACCAGACATACTAGACTTCTTCATCTGCCACGAAGCCACACAATACCTCTCCAACCCACAAATACTGCACGAACTCAGTTCTAATCACTTACCAGTCATAGCATGCCATCCAACAATTCTACACCAAAATCAAATACACAACCTACTGACATCTCTCCAATTAAAGAACACAACCAGTGGTTATCAACCCTCCCCCCTCCCTAAAAATAGTGGTCATCTTTGCCCAACTCTTGACCAAACAATTCTCCCCAACACCTACTTTTACACAAACCAAACCATAGCAACAAAACTCTATCAGCCCCTACAACTATCATACCCTCTCCAAAACTTTGCAGCCTGTCCCAAATCAAAACCACAATAAAAAAACAAAGCCTCCCAACTGCCACCGAAAACATCTCCTGAAAAAAACAATAATATTAATCACCTATAACTTCAACACCGTCCTTAGAACCATCTATTACCCAACCGAATGGAAACTCACCACAGAAGCCAAAATCCCACCCTGAAAATTACCAACCAATAAGTCTACTTCCTATATCTAAACTGTTTGAAAAATTATTTCTCCCCATCTTATCAACAAACTCTCCCACAGATCCCACCCACTCATTCCACCCAACCTATCAAACTCAATACATCACCAATAAACCCTCACACTCCCACAATGTATGCCCCACAGATAGGTAATAAAGAAACCAAACACTCATGAAAAATTAGGTTAAACAATTATCCTAACTATCAAGAATTAATGTTAATTATGTACAACATTTCAATATTGTAAGAACACTTTAATGTTGAATATACTGTAACCATATGTAACCATTGAAAATTGAAGTTTAAAGTTTTATACTGAATAAAAAAAAACACTCAGTGTTATTTTGATTTAATTTTACAAATTGAATTGTTTCATATTGTACATACATGGCAGTGGTAGTACTTTTAGAATTTTTAAGAAGGGCCAGCATGGTGTCCTATATCTAACTCCAGATATTATTTGAACACCTCTCTTTTGGATCCTTAATACAGAAATGGATTATGTTGAAGTTGCCCCAAAAATAAAGCTAAATTTCATTTTTGAGTGAAAATAAGCAAAATAAGTTAGGAGTAATTGTTTACTGGAAATATGGTTTTCAAAGACACATAACATGGAACATAACTGCCTTAATTTTAGGTTTCGGCCATTTATATGGGTGTACCAAGTCAAACATTCATTTAAGTACATTCCTAAAAACTTACAGTTAATAGATGTAGCCATATTTTTTCCAATTATCGATATTTTAAATCTGAGAACATTTTTATTATGAAAGTTGTAGAAGTTTATCCCTACTGATTTATCAGTGTTTATAATTCATTGATTTTGTAAAAGCCATGAATTTAGACTATTAATTGTGCTATTTATATTGATTTGCAAAATGACAATGTTTCCCACTCATTAAAAAATTTGTATCATCAGCAAATAGTAGCGTATGTGCTTTGTTTAGATTTTCAGGAAGAAAATGCGATAGAAGAGACCCAAGGACTGATTCTTGTGGAACACAACACTTAAAATTCATTGAAGGTGTTGGTAATGTTTGACTGTTTTTGGATTTGCTGAAACTTAACACCTAATCTCTGTTAACTTAGATCTTCCGTGAATATATTATTTTACCCAATATTGAGTCATGCCTCTTATTCCATAACCTTTGAGCTTCATAACTAAAATTTTAAAGTTAATTAAATGTTATGCATAAGTCTAGGAAAATACCTAATACTAATTCTTTACTATCAACGGCCTTTTGAACTCAATTTAAAATGTCATATATTGTAGATGTTGTAGATAATTGTTCTTTAAAACCATATTGAGAAGGTGTCAATATAATGTGATTTTTTATGAAATAGATTAATATTTTATGTGTGACCTTTTCAAGTAACTCGGAGTATACAGAAATTAATAATGTGGGCTGGTAATTTGTGACTTCTTCTTTGATGCCTTTTTTATACTAAGGGATAACTTTGGAAACTTTTAAAATGTTTGAGAAAATGCCTGTAGTGAGGGATTCATTGCAAATATCAGTTAGTTGCTTAGCTACTAGCATACCTCATTTTAGAATTTATGAATTTCATCAATCCCAGAACAATAAGAGTACTTGAGACATGACTTTATGTCTATAATTTCATTTTCTGTGACATAATGTAAGAAAATAGTTGCAATTTTATTAGTTACATTAGGGGAATTTTACTGATTATTATTAAAATTAGATATGTGATTAAGATATCAGCAATGGTTGAGAAATATTTGTTTAAATGTGATGATATGAGACTGGGGCCTGTTTTAAGTAATTCTTTAGAAATCTGTTTTGCCTATTTGAAGCTGAGTAGAACTTGTGAATCATAAACTTCTTTTCCGTGGATATTCCGATTCCATTTGTAATCCACAAATTTCTATAATTTTGAAGTATTCCCAAATTGTTTTTTGGGAATGCTACATCAAACTAATACTTAAATGCATAAAGAAAAATAGCCAATTTATTGTGTACTGATTTCCTTGAACATACCTTTCCACACTTCTCATTCATTAGCATGGTTTTGAATAGGGAAATATTGCTCTCATCAAAAATTCTTTTTGCAGTGAGTCTAAAAGAGTTCCTTTGCAAAATGGGAAGTAATTTTATGTTTATTATTTGAGAGTTGTGATCAGAGAATTCTTGAATGTGTACTGCATGTTTAATAAAAATGTTTTTTTTTTTAAAAAAATAATAATTAACTAATGGTAGTGATTGACGGATCAGCATCTAAACTTAAATAAATTCATCAAAATAAAATATATAAGTACACATAGAATAATTTTTGTGCTAAAAATAGAGAGTTTTCAACTTGTCCATATAATATATCGGCTTCATTAATGTTCTGTTGAATTTAAATTATTAATTTTTCAGAAGTTGCAGGTTTGTACGAATGCTTGATTTTAGAAATTGTAGAGAATAGTAATATTTAGGTGAGAATGAAAATTTAATTATTATTTGAACACAAATTAATGTCCTTTATGTTTTGTAGAATTACATTTCTTGTGGAGTTAAATTAAACTAATACATAACTGTGTGGTTTCTTCTTAGACTTCATAATCTATGATTCTTGATAGGAATCTGTATACCTCATAACTTAAAAATGTTTGATAGACAAAACAATTTAACAAAGTGAATTGATTGTCATTTGATAACTACTGCTCAGACATATAAATATTTTTGGTATGTGGTCGGGTTCCCTTTGGATCCACCTTTACCAGGTGTTAGGGTGGTGGAGGCAATGTTGCATCCTGTAGTTGTACTGACTACTCCAAGGTTCCATGGAATGTGACACTGCTCTCAGCTCCTCAAAAAGAAGGCTTTAGGATTGTATTGTATTTATTTATTTAATCCTCAAATCTTGATATACAAGAATAGGATAAGTCAGTGATAACTTAATTGCTAAGTATATGAAAAGTTAAATATAAAAGATGAATATGTAATAATTAAAACAACATATACAGCTAAAGATGACACATTAAATAGCAAAGATGACCATTATAATAATTTAAACTACATAATTACACATTCAATTGAGGAAATACACAGTCACATTTAAAGTTAATGGAGGTTGGCAATTAGATACTTATTTATGAGTAGAAACAGTGTTTTCCCAATAATTTCTTAACATTGTTTCTAAATGTAGCAGGCTGCCACTTTATATCAGCAGGTAGTTTGTTATACAACACCACTCCAATATAATTTAGACCAGTTTGGCATTTTTAAGCCTCTGAAATTGTACATGAACATTGTTATGTATTGTGTGCATGAATGTCACTGTTCAGGCATTAATAAAGCAGATAGTTTCCATTATATATATTCTAGGGATAGGAAGTATCCCAAGTTTGCTGAAAATGAGTCTTCTAGGAGATCAGAAAGGTACATCCTTTATAATCTTTAGAATCATTTTGCAGAGTAAATACTTTATTGTGATTGTATCCCCAAAAAGGTAACCCAAATGATGTTAGCAAAGTAGGCTGTCCAAAGAGTAGCAATGCCACAGATTTTATTCATGACTCTGAATGTGTAACAGATGGAGTTCAGTTTATGACAAATATATTCTATGTGTATGTTCCACTGTAAATTATCATGTATCCAAATACCCAATAATTTAGTGGCTGGTGAGTTGTTTATTAGCACAGTTCCTAGTTTTATACTGTCTAGTTTATAATATTGTTTTTTTGAGGGTTTAAAATGCATTAAAGGATTATAGACAATAATAAATCATCTACTATAAATAATTGCAATAGATATATAAAATGTTTGTGTTAAAGGACAACAACAACAACAAGTGTTAGAAAAATATATTACCAAATTTAAAACATAGTATTTAACCACACATTACAAAATTTGTTAATCATAATTTTCATGTAATGAATTATAACTGTATAATAATACAATATACAATAAATTGTACACCTGAAGAGGCCCCAATCAGAAAGAAATGTGTTTGTTAAATATTTTGTTTTAAGTTTGCTAATAATTTTTTTGGCTAAGAGGCTAGAGTTTTTAATATTTATTTATTTTTCACAAATTGCTGAAATCAGTACTTAAATACAGAAATTCTTTCCTAGACTATTGGGCTCAAAACTGTTTGTCTTCTGATAATATTAACTAAGCTAACATTTTGTAGTTAAATGTAATATCTTCATAATTAAACACTTTTTTTTTGTATTTCTAACATTTAGTGTGTAAGATGCAGAGCAATTTTATATCTTGGAGAGATAGTTAAAAATGTATTTGTCATGTTTTCAACTGCTCAACACTAACTTTCTGAGAGAATAGTGACTCATATTACTAACTGAAAGTGTTTTTACTTGATATTTATGAATGTTTAACTTTAAATTGTACACTTTTTTAATTCTAGGTTGTAGTACAAGAAGGCAGTCATCAGTTAGGCTATGAACTTGATGAAGGTTTGGTAGAGTTTGGAACAGCTATGCATGATAATGATTTTGGACGGGCAATAATGTTTCTAGAAATGCTTGGAAACAAACCTGAAGCTGAGGGAATGTGGAATAATCTAGCAACAATTGCAATAAATGAAAGTGAACTTAAAATAGCTGAACGTTGTTCTGCTGCATTAGGGGATGTAGCACGGACACACTTTATAAAAGAGACGTTAGATATAGCAGAGAAGTATGCTGAGGAAAATGGTAATAAAGCTGTTTATTTTATTTTATAAAATTAAAAATAATTTATCATTAAATCACCTAGGAACATTTTATCTCTTCTGTGTATTATTTTATTTTTTCAGTTTCATTACCCTGAATTATATTACATAGATGATTTGAAATGATAGAAATTTTTAATTTTTTAAATATTTCTGATGTAAATTAACACTTGGATATCAGACTAAATTTGTTTTTGTACAACTTCTTAGAAATAAATATCCATCATCATAATCAGATATTTTGGAGTGTATCTTCCTTTGTGTATCCATTTACTATACCCATAATTTTTCTCCAATCTCCTCCAGAATAAGCTATTTTCATCTAGTAGTCCCTTCCTCCTTAGTAATATTTGACTTGCCTATTAAATGGTTACTAATAATTCTCTGGATTAAAATTAAGAATTTTATATGTCAAACAGTGCTGGTGTTCTTTTTACTGGCAGATTCTTGGACTTGGTCTATACATTTCCTTCTCCCACTTGCTCTGCCCTAAGGTTCTTCCCACATCACACAAGTCATCTAGCAGCTGCACTCTTTTTCCACGACATGAAACTCCATCCATGTGTCCTTTGACAATATTTTGCAATACACAATTTCTGATAAGGATATGTCTGATTCAGTTTGCCTTTCTCTTAAAATGGTAGTCAAGATGGATCTCTTCTCATTTACTCTCCTTACAGCCTGTTCATTTTTTGGAATTTCTGTCCACTTTATTAATTTTTTTAAAATTCTCCTCCAACACCACATTTCAAATTTTCAATGTATTTCTTCTCCCTCTTTCTTATTCCCATGTTTCTGATACATGCAAAGCCCTGTAACACAATCATTTCTCTACATCTGTATCAATTTTTATTCCTTTTAGCATCCTGTATTCCTTGTGAAATCTCTTCCATTATTTCCTGCCATTCCTGAGAGTACACAAAGGCAAAATGCCTTTTGCTTTCATTTTAATAGTAAATTTGTTTGAATAAAATTTCAATCTACCATATGTGCACAATTGAAGGATTGTTCTTCTTATATTTATTACTAGCTGGGTGCCCGAGATGTCATTTATCCATAACCCACAATATGACTTCAATTTCGGTTCCTTTTGCGCTATTTTTATGTAATGTTCCTTGAACCCTATCCCTAAATGTGCTAATCGCCCATGCCAAAGTGGGTTAAAGTCATTGACCAAATATATCAGCCATTTTTACATGTTAGAAGATTACCCCCCCCCCCCCTTCCCCAATGTACAATAATCAAAAAGTATTTATTCCATGCAAAAATCAGCTGATTATATTGTCTGAAAAAATCTACCCAGGTTGTCACAATTAGACTCAGCGACATTCTTAGTCTCTGAATTGATTCAGATCTCGATTGTTTTTGTGTTATTTTTATGTAGTGTACCTCCACATCACCCCTAAATTATACACAAACAACATCAGTATAAATACTATAAAAGTCATTAACCCCAGGAAATAATTATGTAACGCAAATATCGACCATTTAACATGTTTGAAAATTTCCACCCCCAACAACTCCTGCTTGGGGGACTAAAACGGCAAGTTGAAAGTCCTCATTAAACTTGGTGACAACTATAACCCCAGATTCGATTCCAATCTCGATAGTTTCTGCTTTCCTTTTATGCAATGTCACTCCACGCCCACACTTAAGGGTGCACCTCTTCCTTAAGTCTGAAAGGGGTTGAAATTATACACAGAAATCATTTAGAGAAATTTTATGAATCTCATTGATATATTTATTCAAAGCAAAAATTGGCCGGTTAACATGTTTGGAAATTTCCTCCCCGCCCAACTCTGCCAGGCCCTTCACACCCCCGTACACCACCACCAAATCCTGTGCATTTCCCATGTTGTCATAAATACATTCACCAATATCCATAACTCTGATTTGACTCAAATCTCAGTTTTTTGGGTTATTTTTATGGAAAACACATCCATCTCTATGTGTATTTCCCTACCATGCCGTAAGCTGTTGAAATTATACACAAAAAAATCGGTAGAAATACTATCAATGACACTGACAGCGTCAAATATTTATTTCACACAAATATCGTCCATTTTATATGTATGAAATTTTATACCCCTGCTCTACCCCATCTATCTCTACCCCTCGGGGTTAAATGTCCAATTAAATGTCATAATTGAACTCAGCAATATTCATAACCCTGTATTTTTCCCTAATCTCGGTTTTATTAGCATTATTTATTTGAAACGCCAGTCACCCCTACCCGTAAGGTCAGTTCCCTCCCATTTCAAAATGGGTTGAAATTAAATGTGGGGAACATGTAGTGAAATTTTAAAAATATCATTGTTCCCTAAATATATGTAATTGTTGCAAAATTCAGCCACTTAAGTTACTTTAAAATTTCTACTCTCCACTCACCTCCACGTAACCCCTCCCACCCCAGACCAACCCTGCATGTTGCCCAGATTGCCATAAATGAACTCAATGACATTAATTACATTTGACTTATTCGAATGTTGGTTGTTTTTGCGCTATTTTCTTATAACACCCTTCCACCCCCTCTAAGCATTCTCCACACTTATGTTGCAAGAGATTTAAATTGTAGAAACATAAAATGGGTATAAATACTATAAATCTAATTAACCCTGAAATATATTTATTTCCCGCAAATATCGACTTTTTAACGTGCTTGAAAATTTCCACCCGAATCCACCCCTGCCCCTGGGGGTTAAATGGGCAATTGAAGATAATAACTAAACTCTGGCTTTCACTCCAATCTCGGTTGTATTCACATTATTAATTTGTAATGCCTTCCACCCCCACCCTTAAGGGTGCTCCTTTCCCAGTCTGTAAAGGGTTACAATTATACTCAAATAACATTGGTAGAAATATTACCAATTTCTTTGACAACTTAAAATATTTATCCAAATTAAATATTGGTTGTCTTATTATGTTAGAATGTTTCAGCAACAACCCCTAGCGTGCTCCCCTCTTACGCTGAGAGTGGATGAAATTTTAGAAACA
The DNA here is from genome assembly GCA_037074705.1 of Zhengitettix transpicula. Taxonomy (NCBI): domain Eukaryota; kingdom Metazoa; phylum Arthropoda; class Insecta; order Orthoptera; family Tetrigidae; genus Zhengitettix; species Zhengitettix transpicula. The sequence continues at coordinate 26,627,071 of CM073590.1, read as the reverse complement.
ACATCGGTAGAAATACCATCAACGTCAATAGCCTTGGCATTTATTTATTCCACACTAATATCAACGATTTAACATGTTAGAAAAATTCCACCCTGTCCATTCCTCCCCCGGTTATTAAACGGCCAATTGAATGTCATAATCAATCTCAGTGATATCCATAACCCTGGATTTGACTCCAATCTTGATCACCTTTGTGTTATTTTTTTATGTAATGCCACTCCACTCCATCCCACAAGGGGAGCTCCCCTCCAAATCCTGAAAGTTGTTGAAATTAAACACAGAGAACATATAGAAAAACTATTAATTTCATTGATCCCAAAATATATTTATTTGATGCAAAAAACTGTCAACATGCTTTTAAAAATTCTAACCCCTGCCAACTCCTCCCACCCCTCATGTTTGTATGCCCTAGTGTATGTATGCATATATGTATTTTCCATAGTTTCCATGACTGCCAGACTAGACATAACCTCCCACCCCTCATGTTTGTTTGCCCTAGTGTATGTATGCATATATGTATTTTCCATAGTTTCCATGACTGCCAGACTAGACATAACTATTGATTTCAAGTAAGTCGGCGTCACTGTCTCTCTTTCCTATCTAAATGTCTTATTTAATTTGACCTCATCATATTTTCCTTAAGTGTTCTATATATAAATAATAAGAAGGATATGATATTGTCAAAATAATGAAATAACCAGAATGGGTGTGGTTGTTTGGAAATTTTATAGGGTTCAGGTTATCTGTTTTGGAGGACATCTCTTGCACTAGCAATTAACCTCCTAGGGACGGGGGTTGTTGGGGTTGGAAATTGTCAAACATGTTAATCTACTGATTTTTGTGACAACTAAATATTTTTCGTGATCTATGAGATTCACAAAATTTCTCTACATGTTCTCTGAGTATAATTTCAACCCCTTTGGGGCTTAGCAGTAGAGAACCCTTAGGGGTGGGGGTGGAGGAGTGCTACATTGATTGGAGTCAAATCAAAGGTTATGGATGTCTCCTTCAATTATGACATTCAATTGGCCATTTAACCCCCAGGGTCAGGGGTGGATGGGGTTGACATGGGAGGAATTTTTCTAACATGTTAAACGATTGATATTTTTGTTAAATAATTAATTGTCGAGGTCAATAAAATTGGTAATATATCTACTGATATTGTTTGTAAAATTTCAACCCCTTTCGGGAAGCACACTAAAAAGGAGAGGGTGGAAACATTAAAACATGCTAAAACAGCCAATAATTAGGCAGATAAATATTTTTAGGGATCCAAGAGAAAGATAGTGTTTTAACTGATATTATTGTTTCAAACCCTTACAGCATGGGAAAGGAGCACTTAGGGGTGAGGGTGTATGGGCGTTACAAATAAATAACATGAGTAAAACCAAGATTAGAGTCAAATACAGGGTTATGAATGTCGCTTAGTTTAATTATGACATTTAATTGATCATTTAACTCTGAGGGGTGGAGATGGACAGGATTGGAATTTTTGAAACAAGAAATCATGACCAATATTAGAGTTGAATAATATTTTTCAGGGTTAATGAGATTAATAGTATTTCTACCCAAGTTATGTGTGTAAAATTTCAACCCCTCTTGCGGCATGAGGGAAGAACATGGTAAGGGGTGGGAGTGAAGGAAACTTATAAAAGAAAATAACATGAGAAAACCCATGATTCGAGTCAAATCGAAGGCAAGGGATGTCGCTGAGTTTATTTATGACAATCTGGTCTAGTCTGGCAGTCATGAAAACTATGGAAAAATACATATATGCATACATACACATGGGCAAACAAACACATGGAAGGTAAAAAAAAGGAATAGGAAGTTAAAAAGTAAAAGAATGAGAATAGGGAAAGGATTGAACATATCATTATAATAGTAATCATTATAACAATTATCATAATATTATGCTTATACAATGTTTTTACACATCATCACAACCTCTGCCACAATGACCACTATAACAATATTAGAGGATGTTGGGTCCAGGACTTTGCCTACACTTTAAGATATGCTGGAAGGAGAGTTCCCAAAGGTGGAGTTCTGATGCATGGGTAAAGCGTTAAGGTTTTTTAGGAGGGTCACATGAGGCATTGGTCTAAATTGTTGGTGTTGTGACTTTTGGCATGAGCTGCTATAGGAAATTGGGGTTTGGATAGTTTGAGAGTGCTGCAGAGTTTAGCAGTGCTGCCAGGGAGGGTACGTTTGGTTTAGTCAATATAGAAAGCAGCACAGAGTTTGTAATTAATTTGGTAGATGATGTGGGAGGAGAGGCAGGTAGTTTTATTTGATTTGTAGGTTGCTATTTGTGGAGGATTTTGGAGGATTGTAGTGGGCTGGAGGATGAGGCACCCGTTCCTACTGAAGGTTGGCAACCTGGCTTGAGTAGGGGAGTTTTATTTTGGGGCATGCAAGGGTGGACAAAGATACCTTCCTAGTCTTTTTTCACCTTCTGCCTTAATGTGTTTGCATGTATGTATGCGAGTATGTATTTTTCTGTTATTTTTCCATTGTTGTGACCTTTCCTTGAGAGAGAGACAGAATGGTTGACTTTGTTTGGAGTCAATTGATGCTGAAATGCTGGTGCACCTTAGTTTGAATTCATCAATTCAATGCCCGGCCGGCATACAGTTCAGTCCTTGTCTCCAGACAAAGGGTGCTCAGGCCCCAAAAGTTAGTGGTATTCCTCACCACTGTCAGCCGGACTGCAAACTATTGATTTCAGGTAAGTTGACATCACTGTCTCTCTTTCCTATTTAAATGTGTTACATATATGCAAAATGTTACTTTTATAATTAATTAGATAAAAATTTATGTCATAAGAATGGCATTAAAAAGGATGATATGAGATAATAATTATCATTGGTTCATTTTGGATTGTTTCAGATTGTGATGGATTAACTTGCCCTGAGGTATGTGTTCGATTGGCAGTATTGAACAAGAAACTTAAAGATGCTGAAGCTATTTACTTAGAACAAAATGATTTAGACAAAGCACTTGAAATGTATCAGAAACTTCATAAGTGGGATGAAGGTAGAAATGTATATTATACTTAAGATATTATAACTTGATGATTGCCTAGGTATTTATTTATCCCAATATTATATGTGACTGGGAAAGGATTTAATGGTGGCTGAATATGTGACTTAACAGGTATTGGGAGTACCTCTGTCCATATCATTGACACAAAATTAGTGGATTTGACAGTAATATGGGCCATGTTTTAGTATTTTTTTATTTATTCATTATGCCAAAAGGGGTTGAACTTAACTGGCATGATGAATGTACTGTACAACTCAGTGAACTCTGAAACTCCAAATTTGACTCCATCCTAGTAATATTGTACAATCCATTCTCACCCCTTAATCATGCTGGGGTCATTGAACTTCAACTTAACTGGCACAGTGAATATCAGAATTCAACTCAATGAACCTATAACCATGGATTAAATACCAATATTGGTTATTTCACCTTATTTTTATGTCACCCCTTCCACCTGTAGAGGTGCTACTGTGATATTAGGGGTTGAAAGAAAACAAAGTGGCAGTATTTTACTCTCAGTGTTCCTGAAAACTATCTAATCAACACTAATGTTGGTCATTTTTGCAGTATTTTAAAATGCCACACTCTTCCACCTTCACTTATAATCTAGGGACAAATTACCTTTATAGTGTTTCTTAGATCATGTCATATGAACCAAAATTAGTTGAAATTGCTTTATCTGATTGTTTGTTTGAGGATCATACACACACATACACTCATTTTTATTTATTTGAAGAGTATATAATAATAATAATAATATTGTCATTATGAATTACTAATAGTATTAATGATATAATGTAAGTAAATTTATACCTGTTATTACTAATGCAAATCATTTTCCATATGATATTAAATAAAAAACTGCTTAAAATGTAAATCAAAATAAAACATGCTATAATGTAATTTATAGATAATATGATTTCTTTGAATTCAGTAATTTAAATAAAGGTTATTTATTATTTTCTTTAATTTTGTAGCTTTAACTTTAGCTGAAGTAAAAGCTCACCCACAATATGAAGAACTACATGAAAAATATGTAAAATGGCTGTTAGAGACAAAACAAGAGGGAAAAGCAGGAGAAATAAAAGAAAGAGAAGGAAATTATGAATCCGCATTGAATTTATACCTACATGCTAATCTGCCTAGCAGAGCTTCTAGGTAATTAAAGAGCTAGTTGAATTAGTTTAATATTCAAATATATCCAGTTCAAAATAAATATATTATGTATATTTATTATTATTAGATACTATTGTAATTATGTACAGATCTTGGCTCATTCCATGCCCTTGAAGTCCAGCTTGTATACAAGGTCTACAGAATATGATCTAATACTACTCTATACTGTTAGTTTATCATATAATGCTGTAATTAAGTGCATTATAATTAATCTTAATTCCATTAGTTTTTGGATAGTATGGATGTTTGTTTTATTTAATATTATAATAATTACAATTCTACAAGATCTACAGAAAGGAAGGGATTTCAGGTATATTCCCTGCGCTACTGCAAGCTCTGAATTATGGGCTGTGGGTACTGCTTTAATTATAAGGAGTTTCTTTTCCAATTAAATGCTCCCTATCAGGAGAAGTGAGTAGCTTTGAGTCTAACATGGGTAAACAGCTGGATAACAGATGTTTGTGGTGTTGTCTGATACTGCTCTCCAGATAGTATCCAAAGTCGAGGCCACTCAAACCATGAATATTCTTGGTAGTGGGAGGAATCCTGCTGATAATAGAACTCTGGTAGAGAGGCCTTTCCACAGTTTTGGCATGTGTAAGATGAGGAGGAAGAGAGGGCTTTTCTGAGAAGCTACCATCCTGTCCTGCCAGGAGGTGGTGGACATTGACTCAAGGCAGTCGTCCAGTCTTCTGGGGTGTGAAAGGTGTTGGTGACCCCAATACCAACTGCACTCCAGGAGACTAAGGTGTCGAGTGGTGTGGACTCGTCTCCACCTCTTGGTTATCCAATGATGAAACCACCTGGCCATAATTCTCCTGGAAACAATAGCCTGTTGTTATGTGAAGCAGATAGCCCTAGCTTGAGAGTCATTCTGAGAAACTAGAATATGCCAGAAAGTTTCAATGGCCTACTGGAAAGTGCATCTCCACATTGCGGGACGATCCTGAGCACTTGTGTGAATGGAGCTTGTGTGTGGCTGACCGAACTGTTGTTCCTCAGGCAATTTGGTACCTCGGGGTGTGTTGGACCCTCTGTTTATCCTCCAGGGTCCCTGTAGCCTAGCTGGGTGTGGTTATCCATGTCCTAGACCAATGCAATTGGAGTTGGACTCGAGGGGGTATGTGGTTTCATAGGCAAACCCATTCTTGTGTCCTCTCCTGAGTGCAGGACCCAGCCTCTTGGTATTTAGGAAACAAGATGTTCCCATTCCCTCCTTTGAAGGTTCAAGAAAAGGTTACAGGGAAGCAACTATATACATACAGTCCCAGTCTTCAACAATATTTTGATAATTTTTCTGACTAAATAATCCTGGCCTTTTGAATATTAATATTTTTAAGACTATTATTTTCATTATTCCATATTTGAAACGTCAAAACTTGTTTAAACTTTGAATGACTTCATTGGAAGCATGCCATTTACCAAAATTATTATTCCTGCAGTAAGTCACCCATTTTTCAAAATACAAATCTTTCTTTATGTTTTGGTAATTCAGTATTATTATTCAAATATAACTTTACAAGCTACTATTGCTAGAAAATGGTACATTGTCATGGAAGTGTGCATGTCCATATACATCCTCACACTTACTCATTCACTCTTTCATACTGTGATTCCAGATCTTTCTCATACAAAAGTTTTCCCTCAAAATCATATATTTACAAGACCACACTTAAAGTTCATATTACCTTTAAGGTATGATTCTTAACCAACAGTCATCTCTAAAATTAATAAGATCAAATTTATATGAAAACACTATTATGAATTTAATAAAGAATGTAGTCTTTCACTGTGTAGAGAATGAATCAAGACTTCTTGGGCTTCTAACTGAGTAAACAATTGTAATTGTGACGTTTTGATGTTGTTCATCATCTTCATTGTTAGAAGACGAAGGCAGTGAATGTCCTTGAAATGTCGGTAATGCAATAGTTTACTCAATTAAAAGCATGAGAAGACTTTATTCATTGTTAGATGGCAGTGAACGTCATTGAAATGTCGTGAACACAGTTGTTTACTCAATTAGAAGCCCAAGAAGACTTTATTCAGTATAATGAATTGCTATATTGCATTATAATTCTGCATAAAAGTTGGGAAACAAAACATAAAACATCCTTATCTTTAAAGCACTCATTATTTGACAAAATTATTATTTCCATATGAAACATTTTAAATATGCATGGTATTTGCAAAGTGAAAAACTAATAATTATTGTAAATCTCAGTGATTCATTTAATAGCAAGTGTATTGTCTCACATACAATACTATGATTTCAAGGTTTGAGGTTTTCCCCAGTGAATTGAATTCTCAGGTTTCAAACCAAGTTGTACATGTAATAAGTGATATTAAAAGTCTGAATAAAATTTTGGTACCAGTTGTGGAAATGTGTACAACCTGGTTGAAAACCTGAAAGAAATTCATTCATACACTATGTTTGATTACATTTTTATTTGCAGGTAAAATCTTAAATATGCATGTAATATACACAGTATTGTATTTAATTTGATTGTTTCTTCAGCCTATATTTTTGTTATAGATTGTTGCAGAGCAAGTACGAATTGTTAGAAAATCAAGAATATTTTAAAAATGTAGTATCGTCCCTACTCCGGGCTAATCTTTATGAACAGGCAGGAGAACTCTATGAAAAAATTAATGAAACAGAGAAGGCATTTAATTGCTATAGAAAAGGGAAATCATTCTCAAAAGCTATAGAATTAGCACGTTATGTTTCTCCTTCTGGTAAGTTAATTAACTGTTTACTTATTTTTACATATATTATGTTGATAAAAAATAGTGGTAGTATATATTGTAACACTTCACTGTATCCAGATGCCACAGGTGCTTGGCTGCTCCAGTTTGGTTAAAAAAAATTATAAGGTGCCAGGTAAAAATTACCAAAATAATTATTTATATACAATTTATTTATTGAGCCATGGGATGTATGCATTTTTATAGGAAGTGACCATCACATCAAATAGTGACTTTTATATTACATGATTCATTTTGTCTCTTTGCAGTCATTACTATGAGCAATAAGTTGTTCATGATGAAATAATAAAGCACCTCTTATATTGGAGTCACACACTACACTTGTGATGCATTCCCATGCCTGTCGCTTTACTCTGCCCACTCAGACTGTGAACAATACCCCTCTTCTCTGTATGCTGACACCTATTGTCCCATACAACTACAAACAATAAAAAAGTATCACTAGGAACCTTTGGTTATGTTACAATAAGTTTCTTGAAATAAATTATGTGTGTAAATAATTGTCAACTTCTATTCATTATTAGCTATGACATTTTAATTAATATTTATGACAATTTCATTAACTAATGGTGATGTAACATTTTCATATTGTAACACACATCAACTTGTATCAGTTGATTGCAGGGATATAAGTAAGAATGAAATATTATCCTATCATATTAAATATTTGATGCATTAAAAACATTTTTTACAATTACAAAAAGAATTATTTCTCTCTGGGGCTAGCTGGATCTAATGGTGGAGTGACATCCAGTATCCTGAACTGAATATAATATATTTCCATGTGTACATGTTTTGAGAATAGTTTTTATACTACCAAGTTGCTTGTGTTAAACTGAGCTTGCGTCTACCCCCACTATGCATTATATATATATATATATATATATATATATATATATATATATATAGCAGAATATGTGGGTTCAAGTCCCGCCTGGGTCAAATATTTTCAGTCTTTCCTCCTTCTTCCATCATCCTCTCTGCTTTGAACATATGCTTTTCTATGTGGGTAATTCTTCACCCGAGCATATGAATTCACATAAAGCGCAATCCTCATATTTCTCCTATTTATTTCTATCCTTCCTCACTAACCAAGTTTGAATGTGACTTTGTCACCAAATTAGTTCCAATTGCTTAATGGATTCTCCTAATATTACATATATATATATATATATATATATATATATATATATATATATATATATATATTGTAATAATTAAAAGAAATCTTTAATAATAAACAAATATTTGGACTCGCATGGTCAACGGCAGAAGGCACGCAGGGTAAACATAAGGAGATAATGATGGCTTAATTGAGCCACAGATGGTAAATTAAAGGTGGGTGAGTTAAATGTGTTTACGCCTGACTGTAGTGTTGTGAGCAGATTTGCACACGAACTCTTTCAGTGCAACTAAACTCTGGGAAAAGGCGGTCCTGAGTCGTAGTTTGGACTCGAATTATCCTTGACGTCGTTTGCTGCATCCAGGTCGCCTACCATCGAAGACAGGTCAAATTCTCCTACTCATACACATAGAGCTTCTGTATGTTAAAAATAATGTTTGTAGTTGTTATAGTTTTGCTGACTGACTCTGACTATGCTACACGTTCGATGCCCACAGCATCTCTCTCTTACGCTGACTGTCTCTCGTTCCTCTCCCACGCTAACTGTCGAGGTTCACAGAACCCCTCTCCTACGCTGACTCTCGCTGACTGTTTCTCGTTCCTCTCCCGCGCTAACTCCAACTGTCTCTTCGATGCGTCCTGCACCTCTCTCCCACGCTAACTGCTAACTGTCAAGGTTCACCCCTCTCCTATGCTGACTATCGCTGACTATCTCTCGTTCTTCTCCCGCGCTAACTCCAACTGTCCACACAATAGGTTATTTCACCCTATATATACCACTAGCCTCCTTGTTTTTCTCTTGATGCAAAATTCCGTCGCAACGGCGCGGTGACAGAATCCCATTACCGAAATTTACGTCCCGTCCGCTGGAGTCCTTTAGCCGGCTGCTCTCTTTTGTCCGAAACCCGACAATCGCGACAGGTCCAATTTGTCTTTGGACCTCTCCCCTCATAAGTGCGCAATACTAATTTCTCCAGATCGTAAGTCAACAAGTACCTGGACCCACAATCACTTTGGACCCTCATCATCTCAAGTAATTGCACCACTTGACATCTCTCCATTACTCAGAGATTTTACTTCCTTGCAGCTGTAGTTATTTCGCCCCCGCAATTACTCAGGACTCGTCGGCCTCACCCGGCTCGCACAAGATCTTTTCTTGCAAGTCCCAAGCAAATACGCCACTTGTCAGGTCATTCATCAGAGACAATAGCCTGCTCTAACATAACCACTTTGGGACCATCTGCTCGCCCACGTTCTGCGTTATGAATTGGCCACGCCGCTCCCCAAATCAATAAGTTACTGGACCCGCAATCACTCTTTAGACCTAATTGCCGCACCGTCACACTGTCCCTACAAATTATGGCTTCCTCTCTGCCGCTCACCAGCACTCATCCTAGATAAATGTCTTACCGCTCCGTCTTGTCACCTCGTGACAGGACCTGCAATTACTTCTCCCTCGCATTCTCTTTACTACATGTGCGCTGTTTTTAAACCAATGCATTATATGGATTACAATATATATATATGACATTATTTCTTAATGGGTACTCCAATATCTTCATTCTCTGTACTTAATTGTGTAATAATGCTGTCAGTATAGGCTAGGGCTGTGGGTCTATATGTTTGGTCTGTTGGAAGAGCAGTTTGCATCTGAACAAATGTATCTAGGTTTAATTCCTGGCCTTGCTGAATATTTTTAGTCTTTCCTTCTCCTTCTGTTCAACTGTGACTTGAAAAGGGTAAGGGTTTTATAGGGAGGAATTTTTGTGATCCTGTTCCAGTTGTCCCATGAACAGTTTGGCATAGAAGGGAGCAATTTGGGTGCCTGTGGCTGTGCTACTTATATTCTGATATGTAGATGCCATTTTATAATAAAAATAATTCTTTGAGAGGACTGATTTATGGCCATGTAAAGGGAACAATGTTTATGGTAATTAACAAAGTATGGGGTGGGAGTAGTTTTTGAAGTACATAGGGGTGATGGAGGAAGTTATTTGTTTCTTGGATGAATGAGGGTCGGTTTTCAACTATAGATTGAAGGGATTCATCCACAAAAGCAGAAATCCTTTTAGTGGGGAAGTTGCAGCCAGCAATAATTGATCAAACCAAGATGTCAGATTTGTTGATTTCTTCTTTTCTATTTTTTTGTATGAGGAGTTCAATGAAAGCAGGGTATAATTTTTGTAGTGGGCCATGTTAACAGAAAAGGTCTATTTCAGATTAAATGGAGGAGTTATGGAGGGCTGGAACAGGCTTTAAGTTTTGTCATCCGCCAGATAGTTAAGTGCCTTTGTCAAGTATGTCTCTCTGTCCCTGTCAACAGTGGTGGAGCCCCTCTCAGTATGAAAATATCACTGTTACTTTTGAGATTATGGCAGTTAGATGTTAACTATGAATTAGGTTTGGTAGTGGGTGGCGGGAGTTAAAGAAGAATGTTGAGGTTACATGAAAGACAAGGGTGCAGGTGAAAGTTTGAATTGTGGTGCAAGTTGCAGAATTGATAATTTGGATGCTTCTTTCATTTCGAAATGCAATGAGCTGTGTTTTTTGTGGTTCTGAGATGGTTGGGGTATTTTTAGCAGCATGTAATTGGCAGAATTTGAGAGTATCGTGGGAAAGTCTGAAGGGCTAAAGGTTAGAGTGGGGGAGAAAGTGAGATGCTCACCTTTACTTAAATTTTTCAAGGATGTTCAAGAAAAGTTGAGTACACTGTTGGGGGTCTGTAACGTTTGCAAAAATATCATTTAAAAAATTTGAAAAAGACACAACAAGTTATGCTAATTAATATAAGTATATCATCAGCACCATCCTTCCTTAATTCTGGTCCTTGACTAACCAACCTAACCCATAGCTAACAACTATCCTGCCACATAAGCAGTTATTTATATTTATGAATGAATTATATTTCATCATTAGTATATGAGTTTTCAAAGATATAACTACATTTTTGTATTTATCCAAAGGTTTTGTTTTTCAGAGGTAGTTCATTTAGAAGAGGAGTGGGGGGACCACTTAGTTACTAATAAGCAATTAGATGCAGCAATAAACCATTTTATTGAAGCTGGAAAAACTTACAAGGCACTGGAAGCATCAGTTGGAGCAAAACAATGGAAAAAAGCTGTGCAAATAATACAGGTGATTAAATTAAAGTAAATCTATTACATAATGTAATTTCTTGTAGGAAATATATTATTTATATATTTACTAATTTCTAACACATTTTTGAGATCAACTTATATATGAGGGATAATACATGGTGCACAGTCTTATTTATTAGTTTATGGATGCCACTTTCTTGGATTTATACAGGAAAATATGGAAATTCACAATTTGGTACAAATGACTTTATTGCTAATTATAATTGAAACTTACATACTTTAAATGGAATAGAAAAATTATAAATATATATATATATATATATATATAAATGCAACTACCAAGCAATGATCCATAATTCTCAAGTTAAATCATGGATGAAAACTCTCCCTGCAGACATGTGTTTGGCCACAAGAGGGCACAACAACTTATCAGAGCCAGATTTGTGGTGCAGCTGTATCATCCAGCAGTCTCCTCTCAAGCTAGTTGTTTGGTCCTCGGCATCACATTGACAATTGAGAATTCAACAATGCAGTCTCTTACCATTACAAATCTTTGGTAAACCTGATTGGTGGACCAACCCATGTGGCCACCCTTTTGTTGTTTCATCCATCTAGTGGGCTCACCGAGGAATAGCTCAGCTAGCCCATCAGGGCCCAGAAAATACCTTTACCTGGACTTGCCGTGTGATGGGGAAATAACAAAGCTGTTCCTTTTTTTTTATCAATATTTCTGCAACCACATTCCAAGCACCAGATGTACTGTTCAGTCACCATCATCCAAATGTCTCAATGATTGAAAAGTTTTTATATAAAGAATTATAAAAAAAATTCTATAATGCACGCTGTAGATACTGCAAGATAGACAACTTTTATGCTGGCCTGCTGTGGTGTAGTGGCCAGCATCATTGCCTCGCATCACTGAGGTCCCGGGTTCGAATCCCGGCATGGGCATGGATGTTTGTGTTCGTCCTGGTCAAGAAAACTGGGGTTAAGGCTGTGGGAGAATCGACAGTCTGACCAGGTGTCACTCCTAAATCCAGAATGTGTCATGTAAAGTGACAGTCTGGGAGCCATCTCCGTAGGCCAAGGCCCTTCATGAGCTGTCGAGCCAAGGAGTAGGAGTAGACAACTTTTATATAACAGAGTGACATAAGTGACATTACAGACTATCATGGCAATGGCCTAGTGGCAATTAGAAGCTGCCACTTCATTTACATTTAAAATTCATTGCTAATTAATCTCTTTTGATGCTGAGGTATCACAAAATTATTATTTCTTGTATGAATAATGAAGAAAATGATTAAAGATTACATACTCTAATATGTAAACCAAATAATTTAGTGAAGAGTAAATTAGCAATTTCTTGATTGAAATTATCACTTGTTATCTATATTTTCACTACTTGAAAGGAAATGAAATCATAATATTACAAAAACTATGAAATACTATTGACTGAATTGTTAATACTCAAAATTTTCCCTCTTCCATCACAGGAAAAGAATTTATTCACATAATTTTCACAACATTTAGTTTTAATTTCTTACAAAGCTATGATTGTATTGTAAATTAACAAACAAATAATAATTTATTTACCCACTTATCAACATTAACTGTGCTGTTAATGCTACGAGCAGTTCACAATGTAAATAGTGAAACACTAGTTTGTCTTTTATTTTTATAGTTAGTGTCGATTATTTTCAATATTGGAAGTCTGAAAAATAGTTAATAAAAATGCTTAAAAGATGTATTACCTTTATTATTGTACTTATGTAATCCACCAATGCAATAAATTATGCTGTACACCCTACTTTTTTTTTGATAGAATGCTGATTACTTTAATGTTTTTCTAAACCAAAGCAACATATAAGGAACATTATTTATATTGATGTATTATTATTATTTAACATAATTATCTTTGGGTACAAACTGTTTGTATTTTATGTGAATAATATTGGTTCTAATATTCAGTCAATTGTTAAAAATATAGATATTAAGGTCATGCAGCATGTTGGTTGTATGCTTTTTTAATATGTGTGAATATTTTCTAACAAAGTCCAAAACTCTAGTTTCAGATTTAACGTGCAGTGTTCACTGCTCCAAAAACTTGTGAATTGTAAAATTAAAAACCATATTTATTATAGAAAATTGATAAAATGTTATCTGAATTTTTTTCGTAATTACAAAATATGGATATTGTATTCATCTTTAACTTCATTGGCCATTGGTACTTTTAATAGATTTGTAACAATTTTGTTTGACATAGTCACAAATTTGACATCTTTACAATGTAACTCTTTAGTAATTTGTTTGGCTTCCATTTAGACAAATATTGTGAAAAATAAGATTAAGTTTATATACAGTGATGGGAGAGAGAAAATCTTAATAATTAATATTAGATTTCATTTACAAGATTAATAATATATTCCTACTTGATATTGTGATGTATTGAGAGGTTTAGGTCAATCAGTAAAGCAAGCTGTTGTAGTTTGATGGAGTGTATTTGATGGGAAGACATTGTACAGAAGCTTGAGCTATACTAAGACTACCTCTGCTTCAAGGTCAATTGATATTTATACTAGTAACATAACATTCTAGAAACAGAAAATTGCAGTAACAGAAACTTCTAGAACAGGAAAGTAAATAGCTTAATAACATAAATAAATAAAATTGTAGAAAATGGGACTAGAACCTGATTCTGCAATTTTGCGGGTTCACATATTATCATTGAGACACACCTGTGGACTGTCAGATGTGGTAATATTGACTTTCATGAGGCTGTGGTAATAGTTTTCCTATGTAATTGTATTGTGTTTAATGTTTATCTTTAGACTTTAGTCACACCAAAGTCTTTTAATTATTGCAGGTTATTGATGATCCTAGTTCTATGGAAAAGTATTACAAATTATTGGGAAAGCATTTTGCTTCTGTAAGAGATTATTCAACAGCTGAATTTTTGTACATAGGAGGAAAAATGTATAAAGATGCTATAGAAATGTATAACCTAGCAGGTAAAAATTGTCAATTTTGTGTTACTTCAAAACTGTTATAATCCTGATGATTGTAGAGATTAAATTTTCAGTTGATATAAAAATTATTGGAAACATAAAAATTTATAATATTAAATGTATTTCATACATTCAGAAGGACTTATCAATTACAAATGCTATATTGTACTATATTTTAGTGAGTGATGTGTGATTGTATGTCAGTTATGAGAAATTCCATCTTTCTGCAAACTGTCATGTCTTTAAATTAAGTTACCATAATTGTATGCTTTTAGAGGACAGACCACATCCCTCTGTTACTCAATTCACTTCTTTCCAAATCCTCTCTCTATCTCCCTTTCCACTGGCTCACACACAATTTTGTTCCAAATAGAGACAGTGGTAGCTGGTGTATGTGTGTGATAGAGCACATAACTAAATTTCAGGATTTTTTAAAATAATTTTAAGAAACTTGATAATCATGTGAATTTCTGCTTTGATTTTGAAGACTACCCACTTACTGGTGCACTTTCTCACCCCCTCCCCCTCCATAAATCAAAGTGGCTATCTTACTGCAGAACATTGAATATTTCTCTTGAATGAGAAATGCACATGTGCAGTTTTCCATTTCACTCACCTTCACTCCTCATTGAGTAACTGCACCCTTTCTGTGCGGTGAGCACATACAATAGTGCCAACATGTTTGAATTAAACTAAATGAATTTAATTCATATAAACAACACAAAATGGTGAAAGAGTTTTCATAAAGCGATGAAATTCATAAATAAACTCTCCTAGCTCTGAGTCAATAACAGCAATTATCTACTCTTCAAAATGTTAAACTGAGTTTTACAAATAACTTTTAGTTAATAACTCAGTCTCAGAGAATCTGATCAGGTGTGGCATCACCTAGAAACCAGATGGGCTTTCTTACTACATTTGGCGCTGCAGTGTGGTGTCTAACAAAGTGATCGTCAACTACAAACCTGAAAGAGTTTTCTTGCTACGCTTGACGAACACCTCACCTGGAGCATGAACAATGAATTCTTCACTGGAGCCTGGATGAAGTAGATTGGTACACAGAGATCATTGCAGGAAGGATGGGACAGGTTGTCGTCAGTGAGTGGTACTGAAAATTTTATTCAAATTGTGAGTGATGGTAAAAAGTTTATTTCAAATCAGTGAGTGTAAATTTTTTTACATAGATCAAGAAGAGTGGCAAGCAAAGCAACATTGTAGAAAACATTGTTGTGTGGACATGGATAAGAAAGAAGATTTTGAAGTAAATGTAGGAGGAGGAGAGGTTTGGGAAAAATGTAACACATTTTCTTTTGAAAGTATTGACTTAGAATTACATCAAATGAGTGACAGAATGGACCAAGTTTCAGCTAATTTTGAAAAAGAATCAACTAAATTAAAAACAGGAGAATATTATGCTAAGTATTATGATATGTGAAAATGTAAAAATGTTGCATGAGAGTGTGATTGAAGAGAATGTTAAATTAGAGTTAATGGAATTTAAGGAAGAGGTAGGAAATTCATTAACAGGATTTCAAAGTATATTGAAGAATCAGATTGCATGTATGAATAATAAATATGAATTTGAGGAAAGTATAAATAAGTAGTATGAAGATGTAATTAGTAGATCCTATAAGTTTGCTAATGAACTAGGAAATAAGTTGGTAGTGATGAATGTTGAAAAAACCTGAAAAATAAAGAGGGTGAAAACAAAAGAGATAGTTTGATCCAAGACTCACTTCAAAACCTAGCGAGCAGGATGAATGTTTAGATGAAAATGAGCATTTACGGACACTGTACTGTACTGCTGAAAATTGTCAAAAGATTGCTAAACAAGTTGTAAATTTATAAGAAAGTAATTAATTTTCATTAAAGAAATTCTCAAGACATATAACAAGGAAGGAAATTATTAATGATTAAGGTAAGTCTAGGAAAGTCAATAAAAATTGTGTTAGAATAAGTTTAGAAAAAAAAGAATTATGTTAGTGAAAAAAACAATGAATGCCAACAAACATGAAAGATACTTACATTAAGCACTTATGAAAATAGTTCAGATATGTGTAATGTAACCAATAAAGTGACTACTAATCTGCCTGGTCTTAAATTAAATTAAAAACCAAAGAATGTAAGCCAAACAAGTGGTAATTTTTTATGAACAAACAAGAGGAGATGAGATGGAATTGATATCTATGCAGTTAAATCAAAACTAGATCCAAACACAAACAAAATATCAAGTGATATTAGTACTTATTAGTGTTCTCCTCACTAAAAAAATGACATGTAATGATTAGTACAAACTGAACTAAGTTGAATGTTATTAATTTCAAAGAGTTATACATTCTAAATAAGTTTTTCTCATTTTTCAAAATTATAGTTATTTTTTATGTTATCAAAATTTGATGATGGCTTGAAAAAGTAGAAACAGTTTTACATTGAGATTCCATGGAATCCAGGTGGCAAGATTAATTCCTGCATGTGTTTTTCTAATTAAGTATAAATATTAATTGACTGCATTTCAATAAATTTTTGTACTTGTATTATTGTCTAGTAAAGAAGAGGTTGAATTTCTTAATTAAAAATTGTTTTGTTTATCAGATATCAGATGTACAGCTAAAAATGTAAATATAATATAGGGAAATATGAAAATGTACAAGTAGCTTGTGTAGACCAGTTGAGGAAAAATTTATGGTAAAATATTTATTTTAAGCAATTTTACTGAAAAAAAAGTTATTTGTGGTCAATATTTTTATTTGAAATATTACCTGTGTATCAAGCTTTATTACAGAGTGTTAACCTTAGTAAATAGTTATTTTCTGTTAAGAAAAAAATATATGTTATATCAAGGTTGTAAGGAATAATTGAAACGAGTAAGAATATTTTTAGTAACTACCCAAGTTCACTCCATACTTGGAGGCTAGTTGAATTTTATTTCCTTGGGGTGGGAAATAATATAACATGAAATTAAAACTTTGATGCTCAGTTGTATTACAGTACAAATTGAAGATTGTTGTTGGCTGACTGAGAAGGTGTGTGGTAAACAATTGTAAAAAGTCCATTGGCAGGCAGCTGCAGGACAGTACAGGCTGAGAGCTCAGTGTGAGCAGACTGATGAGTCTTGACAAACTTGCTGCTCAAATTATTGAAAGATTTGAGACAGAATAAGTTACTACAATTTAAACAACCATTATATATTGACCATGCCCTGTACATGTTTTTTTTTAATTTTTGAGAAATGCAAACTGCACTGGACCACAGAATAAAAGGGGCCATTTTGCATCACTCTGTAGCCCTGGGAATTACCAGCCATGCCAGTTTATTGCTTTTTGTTACAAAACTTAACTTCACTGCTTTTATATCTCAAAGCTTCACCTCTTCTTTGACTTCCTATTACACTTTCACTATTTACTTCTTTCTAAATAACTTCCTCCGTTTACTTTTTTATGAATATCTCTTTCTCTGCTATTAATTTATTCCACTCTTTTGCAAATAAAACTTTAAACACAGCTTCACTCTCCCCTGCTTGCATTAACTAACTTGTCACTACAGTTAAAATCAGTCTCTCATCAATTAACCAACTGTGCCATAGCCACAGAAGAACATATCTTGTATTAGGGAGCATGTCTTGTTTTATGTTGGCAGCATAAAATTATAATCAGCATAGTATCTTGACTTAACTAATTCCTAACAAAACATTAAAAATCTATAAAAGGTGAAGACACTTTTATTAAAATTTTTACAGTTATTTTGTTACTGTATATATTTAAAGCAAGTAAGTGTGTAACATTGTCAAATAATTTGTGTGGACAGAAAGTCTGGTAGTAGGCAGTAGGTGTCACCTTGTCATACTTTTAGAAACACGAGCATCATTTTACAGGAGAGAATTCTGAACTTCATATCGGTCAGTCATACAATAGGCCTCAACAATTTTAGATAAGGTAATAATTCTGTCTCTGTTTCCTGTCCACATACACACAAAGGAAAGTAATTGTTGTGGAAAATAGATTTCACATCATAATTTGTAGTAGTATTAATTATGATTTAATTGTTTAACATAATTCTTTACATCTATAAATTGCTTTGTTTCATTTTTCTTAAATGTATAGTTTAATAGACATAGATAATATATTGTTGTTATCAAATTATTTAATATTATTTCATTTCTGACTGAATTGAATATAGGTGACTGGGAGAAAGCTCACAAACTTGCTAGTCAATATCTTGAGCATGATGAAGTTTCTAATATGTTTATAAACCAAGCTAAGGTTTTAGAAGAACAGGGTAAATTGAGAGAAGCTGAGAAATTATATTTGTCAGTATCAGAAGCTGATTCTGCTATCTCAATGTATAAAAAGTATCATCAATATGAACAAGTAAGTTAGTAATCTAAAATCTAATTTATTTTAACACAATAATTATTATTTATTGTTTTCCCTTAGAGGGTATTAGTATAGATAATTTTCTCATACTTCTTATTCCTATCAAACTGAATAGAGAAATAAATTATTGTTAATAACTTAATAGTCCAGATTATAAATAATGTTATGCTATTTCTATTTTTCTAGTGTTTGTAGGTATCTTAATTCAATTATTAAGAAAAACTAAAATAATTTTACATTTATATATAACGTGTTAGAATAAAATCTGTAAAATAATAGGTGCAATATGAAATCAAATAAATTTGGGTCATCATGCATGACTCATAAAAGTTGGAATCACTTGAATTTTATAATATAGTTGATTGAAGGATAGGGCATACATGCTACATGTTTCTACTGAACACATCTGGTGATGACTTGTCTGAGCTTTGTTCTTGAATTAGTATAATTATTTTTCTTCTTATCTTTAAAAAATCATTTTCTATTTGTTACAGATGATGCATCTAGTTGCACAATATCATCCTGATTTGGTGCAATCAACTCACTTACATCTGGCACAGCAGCTAGAGCAAGAAGGGATGTATAAAAGTGCAGAACAGCACTATTTAAATGCAGGGGAATGGAAAAGTGCTGTGAATATGTACAGAGGTGCTGATATGTGGGAGGATGCATACAAGGTTGTAAAAAATAAAACTTTACTTTTGAGTTATTTGTTACATGTGTTTTGGCAGTGCTGTGTTTTGTTTTTGGATCTCTTCGCTGTCACGACACTTCTCTATTGTTTGTATTCATATTGTGTAGTTTTTTCAGACTTCTGTGTACACATCATTGTTCTCTCAATTAAAGTCACATTTTGTAAATATGTGTGTTTGCTTCTGATTGAACATTGTTTTGGCAAAATGATCTTTGTCTCAACAAAGTTAAACATATTTTTTACATACTTCAAACTTTTTAAAATAAGCTCTCCCATTGTCAGAAAATCAACACGTTTTTAGAATAAATTTGTCAACCAATACAGCCAATTTTGAATACCTTAAAGCAATCTCAAAAACCCTGGATTCAAGTATGTGCTGTTGGTATATTTTTAGATCTACATAAAGCAATCAATGTGTAAAGCATAATATTCTTTTATAAAAATTAGGGGTCTTCCAAATCAGTGGATTAAATCATACTTGGAAAAATGCAGAGAGGGGTATACCTAAATTATGAAACCATCTCACACAACATACTCAGCCAAACAATGACTATCACTGAAGATGCAACTGTAAACCATGGAAGTTTTGAAATGAAAATATGTCTGTTTTAAAATATAATAAAATAGCCAAATGACAGACAAAATGAAGTGATGATATAAATATCACAAGATGTTTCTGAAAATTTTGTTCCTTTAATCATGTGATTGAAAACACAAGAGCTGTGAGTAACACAATCACACAATCCAGTTGACAAACTAAAGTGAAGCTGAAATGCATTGACAAAGGAAGATCAAAGTGGCTAACATTACAATAAGGGATTGTAGCTATTGTTAAGTTTCATAGTATCAGTTTGTACTTTAATTGCTGTGATGTTGGAATAATATGAAGCATTTGTGATATAATTCTGGAATGGTACCTGGTGTCAATGTCTAAAATCTTAGCATTTTGACAATCAAATGAATGTTTCAAATTGATTATATGTTTTTTGTTGTTAGGAAGTTTGCTGTTAGACATATATACCTTGATATGGGTATTAGGTGCATGTTTTGATGCAGGAATTTCAACTAGAGTAAGAGATTTTGTAAACTACACAATGTTTGCTGTAGGTGTCAAGATGGTACTCATGGTTTTTAATCACGGAGTATTAGTTGATCTGTAATTGATGGATGTTTGAAACAATATCTCTTTTTTTTAGAGAGTTTCACTTTCTGAAAGTAAGGTTTACTAGATGTCTTCAGTTTTAATGTTAATTTGCCCTTTTTTGTATTTTAAATATATCCATGTTATGTGGTGATCTCCCCCCTTTCCCCCATATGTATGCATGAATGTGTATGTATATATATTTTGTAATATCAATTAAATAGGCTATTAATTGTTTTTAATATAATTTAATTGTTGGTGGTACGGGTGCTTAAAGACGACAATCACAGCGGGTCTTTCTTTGTTAACAATGGAGACTGTAGACCGCGCACTTAGAGAACTCAGTATGCGTCAAGAACTGGGACATAGCAGTTCGGTCCACAAAGAGAAATAAAAACAGTAAAAGTCTGTGGATCCAGAATTATGAATAGGGCTATCTAGGAAGTCCAACAGCGAGATATAATAGTTTACATAAAACGCAAGTAAACAGTTTTGACGGAGAGACTTATAAAATCGCAGTTTGGAAGCAGAAGTTTTGCTTCACCAACTGAACTAATTTTTGCATAGTGAGACTTTGAGGAGATATAAGTCCGGCAACTGGCTGAGGGTGAGCTAATCCAGGTTCCAGGATAGCAGAGATCCAGAGCAACTACCGTGTGTTCAAAATCTAATGAGTAGAATCAGTGTATAATGGGTTTAGTGGGTGTTGACTTCAAGATACAAGAGTCCGAAATGGTACCAGTAGCACTGTCGTGAGTACAAAACAATTATTGATGACTGTAAATGATAATTAAAAGGTATAGTCAGATTTCATTCGTGTTTTTCTTTTCATTCTTTTACTTTTGTATTTAATATTGTATTCCGTTAACTTCAATGAGTTTGGATTGTTAATGTTTTAGTTCATTGTATTTGTTCTTCCTATCAAACCCAGTGGTGACCCTGAGATAATGAAAAATTCAATGTAATTGATTGTAAAATTATAAAGCTATATTTTTGTAGAACTACACGAATTTGAAATATTTGTTTGTTAAATGGACAGAATTCGGCGTGTAATGTGTAATTAAAGTTAAGTATGGTGTAGCCATAGGGAACTGAAGGTTGTTCTTCAAATTTTTGGAGGCTCTCAGCCTCCTTCTTCAGGAAGGAGTGTTACATCATTCCATGCACTGGCCGGCTTCGGACTGGTAAGGCATAAACTATCTCTCTTTCCTTTCCATACCAATACCACATTTATTTTTGAAAATGTCATATATCCTAATATTATTGTGTATATATATATATATATATATATATATATATATATATATATATATATATAGAAAGGATAGAGAGATAGGTTGTGGCTTACCTGAAAGTGAAGTGCGGTGTCGCCATGAGGAACTGAAGGTTGTTCTTCAAATTTTCGGAAGCTCTCAGCCTCCTTCAGGAAGGAGTGTTACACCATTTCGTGCACCAGCCGGCTGCGGACTGCGGAGTTTTGACCGCCACACAGCCAGTAGCCCATAAACAATCAACACCCCCACCAAGCCACTAACTTTCTTTCTCAGGGGAAGATTGTGGCATAGGAAAGGTTAGAATACAGATCATTCATACAAAGCATCCCATGTATACATGTATGCTTAAACATACAAATACACATGAACATGCACAGACACACACACACACATGTATGTATACTTATACATACATAAGCATGCTCATACATACTCACATGGTCTCGTGAAAGGGGGGATGGTACGTAGGAAGGGCACTAATTACAGGATGTTGAGTCCAGGGCTTTGCCTGAACTGCAAGACATGTTGGAAAGATAGTTCCCATAGATGGAGTTCTGCTCTGATGAATCTGGTGGTAGAGCTTTAAGGATGGTGAGTGTGAAGCATTGGTCGAAATTGTTTATGTTGTGGTTTTGGGCGTGAGCAGCTACTGGGAATTGGATTTTAGATAGTTTGACAGTGCTGCGGTGGTTGGCTATACGTGCAGGGAGGGGTCTTTTGGTTTGGCCTATATAGAAGGCAGGGCAGAGTCTGCAGTTAATTTGGTAGATGGTGGGGGAGGAGAGGCAGGTGATATTTTCTTTGATTTTGAATGTTTTTGTGTGATTATGAAAGGTTGTGGTGGGCTGTAAGAAAGGGAAAACATGGCACCTGCTCCTATCACAAGGTTTGCAACCCAGCAGGGGTGGGCGGGTAGGGGTGTGGGTTTTGCAAGGGTGTACAAGTAAATTTTTGAGGTTGGGTGGGTGTCTGAAGGTAACCCTTGGACAGGTGGGGAGTATAGGGGGGAGGATGGTTTTCAATTCAGGGTTGGATTGCAGTCCAGTGTAAGCTAGGTGGAGAATGGAATTGATTTTTTGTAGTCCAGGGAAGTAGGTTGTCGTGAGGCGTGGACTACTTTTTTTGTTTTGGACAAGAGTGGGTGTGGTTGTTTGGAGGTTTGATAGGGCCTGGGTTATCTGTATTTGGAGGAGGTCGCTGGGATAGTTTCTATTGATGAAGGCGTTAAGGATCTGGTTGGTGTAATAGGCGAGGCTGTTCCAGGTGGAGCAAATACGTGCTCCCCTGAGGGCTAGACTATATGGGAGGGAGTGTTTTGTGTGGTGTGGGTGGCAGCTAGTGAAGTGCAAATATTGAAGTGTGTTTGTAGGTTTGATGTGGACAGATGTGTTGATCGTGCACGAGCTCAGGTGTACGTCAACGTCTAGGAAGGTGACTTTGGTTGGGGAGTGGTTCCAGGTGAATTTAACGGGGTGTTTGGTGTTCAGGGTGTGGAGAAATTCGGATAGGGAGTCTGGTCCGTGGGTCCATAGCATGAAGATGTCATCTATGAACCTGAACCAGGCCAGGGCATTTAATGGTGAGGAATTTAGGTGGGCCTGTTCCAGGCGTCCCATGAACAGGTTGGCGTAGAAGGGGGCCATCCGGGTGCCTGTAGCTGCGCCACTGGTTTGATGGTAAATGTTGTCCTGGAAGGAGAAGTAATTTCTGGTGAGGACAAACTGGGTAAGGGAAACCAGAAAATTGGTGGTGGGGAAAGAATTTTGTGGTCTGCGGGACAAGAAGTGTTCAAGTGTCGCTAGTCCATTGGCATGGGGAATATTAGTGTAAAGTGACACTACATCTATAGTGACCAAAAGGGTGTCAGGTGGAAGAGGTTTTGGTAGTTCGTGGTGACGGCGTAGGAAGTGCTTGGTGTCTTGGATGAATGAGGGTAGTTTTTCTACTATTGGTTGGAGGGACTCATCCACCAATGCAGAAATCCTCTCAGTAGGGGAATTGTAGCCGGCAACTATTGGGCGGCCCAGTATATTATTTTTGTGGATTTTGGGGAGCAAGTAGAAGGTGGATGTTCTGGGTTTTTTGGGGGTGAGGAGTTAAATGGAGGCTGATGACAATTTTTGAAGTTTTCCATGTGAACGGACAAATTGGTCTATTTCTGAGTTGATGGCCGGATTGGGGTCAGTCGGTACAGGTTTGTCTGTTCTGTCATCTCACATTCTTACTATTACAATATATATATATATATATATATATATATATATATATATATATATACACACACACACACACAATATTAGGAGCATCCATTAAGGAATAGGAGCTAATTTGGTGAAGAAGTCACATTCAAATTTGGATAGTGAGGATGGATAGAAATAAGTAGGAGAAATAGGAGAATTATTCTTTATGTGAATTCATACACTCAGGCATAGAATCACAAACAAAGAAAAGCATATGTTCAAAGCAGGTAGAAGGAAGGAAGGAAGAAGAAGGAAAGACTGAAAATATTTGACCCAGGCAGGACTTGAAGCAGCATGGTCTGCTCAGTACATAGACACCTTAACCATCTTAGCCACCAGGTCAAGTTCCTGACCAGGCAAATATAGACAATATTATTATGGAGAAATTGTTATTTAAGGGAGGAATGGATAGAGTAGAGGGAATGAAGTATGAGGAGTATTCATTAAGGAATTATTACAATATTAGGAGCATCCATTAAAGATAGGCTATTTATCCATAATAAGACTGCAACCCACAGCTGGCCAGTGCACAGAATGATGTAATACTACTTCCTGAAGAAGGAGGCTGAGAGGCTCCAAAAATTTTAAGAACAACCTTCAGTTCCTTATGGCGACACCGCACTTCACTTACAGGTAAGCCACAACCTATCTCTCTTTCCTTTCCATACCAATATTGCAATTATATATGTATATATATATATATATATATATATATATATATATATATATATAAATGTCATAATTCTTTTCACAGTAGATTCTTTAAGAAAAAGAAAAAACAAAAATCAATTGTGAATTTCACACTTATAACACTCGAAAAAGTTCAGTTTCACATATGAATGTAAGCAAAACAACTACTCATGAAAATTAAACTCTACAATAATTTTTTTTAAAAAAAAAATATTGCCAGAGAAAAAGAATTCAGAGTTCAGCTCAGGATTTCCTGGTGAATAGTTGGTTTATCAGTGATTTAGAATTTGCTAAAAATAAGCTGTAAAAGTCTTTGAACCTGATATACTTTAGTTTGTATTGTTATTATTATTTTCTTCTGCCATAAATTGTAATTGTCCACCTGCATTATCATATTATAGATAGTAATTATTTAATGTTGTTTGTTTTTCTAATTTCATTTTCTAGTATATAAACCAAAATGATATGTTTTATATCTTTTACAAATTTTACTTAAGATGTACACAGATCAATAAATTAACTAAACTAAACTATTGTCATCATTTGGGCAGACTGGACAGTGTTGAATGCAATTGTTTGATCTGATCGTTTATTGGTGAATTTTGAAGTAAATAATCTTAAAGGTTGCTGGTATACAAAATAATTTATTTTTCATGGGAACTTTTGGCCTTCTGTTGACCATCTTCACTTGTTTCTTAATAAACTATTTGAATTTATGTTTAAAAAATACTTAAGAAATATTTAGTTATTTTATAAAATTGGCCTTGTGTTTACATGTCACCCAGTATACAAAATCATTTTTGTATACCAGTGATTGTTATATGGTTATTAATTTAACAGTGTTTAATTCAAACTCCAGCAGGCCAGCAATTAGGTAACAACAATGAACATCCAATTGATTGATTGACGCTTGGATGTTTTTTCCAGGCAGTTCTATGATAAGTTACTAACTGAACTATGGCTTTGTGTAGTGTGTAATTGTGCTTTACTTCATCTAAAATGTAATTTTCAACATATTACCCAATACAAAAAATATTAATTCAGAATGACAAAGCATTTATTGATATTATAATATATAAAATGTTTAGATTAAAAGTATACTAATTAGATAAATAAATATTCAAATAACAGACAAAAGTAAGTAATCAAACAAATACCACAAAATATTTCTGCAATACATGTTCTTCCGAAAGAAACAAGGATTGCAGAAACATTGTGTGGTATTTATTTTATCACTTATTATTGCTTATTTATTTATCTAATTAGTGTGCTAGGCATTCATGTTCTAAAAGCTCTTTTTCAAACTGATATTCTATAGTGGACACTTATTTGGTTGAATTAATCATGTTTAAATCATAAAGTTTAAATTAGTCTAATATTTTAACAATTTTTGACTCTGGAAAAAAATTAATTTATAATTAAGTTTTGTAAATACTGTTGGTTTACCTATCAAAATAATAATAACATTGAAATGTACAAATGCTTTTTTAGATCCAGGTCTCATTTTGTATTATTCTCAGGTTGCCAAACTAAGCGGAGGAATACAAGCTGGAAATCAGGTAGCCTTCCTCTGGGCAAAATCACTTGGGGGAGAATCTGCTGTTAAATTACTCTCTAAGTATAACATTTTGGAAACTAGCATTGATTATGCTTGTGAAACATATCAGGTGGGTTCATTGTTTAGCAATGTTATTTTATTTGAATACATACTATATTTTTGTTAGATTATATAGTGCTTCCGCGTCTTTGGACAGTCAATCTCTTCACTGTATACATCTTTCTGTCTTTAGTCTGTGTGTGTGCCTTTGTATGTAATTGAGTATATGTGATCTATTAAAGATGTTACTATTAAATTGAGTGTTCTTTCATTGTAAACCCAGTAATTACAACAGGTTATAAAACCCAAAGTGATTTCCAGCAGAATCATAGTGCATAATTAAATTTTATATTATAATGCATTATCTTGCAACCACCATTAGCAAGAGTTTATGGCTATTGTCAAGTTGAACCCAGGAATGGTTGTGTTACGTGGAGGCAGATTGGGCAAGAGACAAGTCCTATATGTGTTTGTTACATTAACTAGTGTTTGTAGTGCAATAATTTACTTATCTTGTAATCATTCACTCTAATAAGAAGAAAACAAATATTATTGAAAACTGATGAATTTATCTAATAAAATAATGTAGTCCATAACAGGAAATACAACCATTTTCAAGTCTCTAAATGGACAATTTAATGCTAAAATAACTGGTGTAACAATAGCTACAACATCTAAGTAGAAAACCACACTTTCATAGGTTACAAAAATAATTAAAATTACCAACTGAAATTATTGAATGAAAATAATTGTGTATTGTAACAGTAACAGACAGTATTATAGGACACTTTGGAGATGCTCTGAAAAGTTCTCAGTTTTGTCTGTACTACTTGAATTATTTTTTCTCCCATGTTGGCACAACTATCAGTGGACACTATGTGAAATTGCTAGCAATTCCATCTTAAAAGTGCAACAATACCTGAAATCATTGATAAAGTCAGTCGATGCAGTTTCTAATTATAAAAGTCAGTCCATACAATTTATAATTGGTACTTGTTATAATCAAAATTGAACATCAATAGAGAAATTTTTATATTCAACATATCTATTATATTAGGTCTCACATTTTCTAATTGATATTATGTATCACCTGATGAATTCCAAATAAGGGACAAAATGTAGTATGTCTCTATTTTGAATAAATATGTTCAATATTAATGGAATGATTGAATAACAGTTAATTAAATGCTCTTGTTTGGAATTATTGGCTAAACTATTAATTTTGTTATTATTAAATATGATATAAAATATTAATTCTCCATCTGATATTGTTTTTGCTCTTTTAATCACCACTTTTAGCTACATGAGAATGTTTTTCGTGTAGTCCACTCCATATGAAACCAATATCACAAGTTTGACATTTCTAACATAAAACTTTTATTTATTAATCTTATTAGAATTAACAGCACATTAAGCTTCTACTTAACATCTTACTGCTGCAATATTTAATTAAAAGGGTTTACACAATTACGAATCCAGTCTTTTATCTATATTTAATTCCATTCAGATACACTGTGAGCTTACATCTTAACTGTTTGATTATGTTTTTTGAGTGTTATGTTGTCTGATCTGTGGTTTTCGTGTGAATTTCCAAGATACCTTAACTTATTGGGAAAAGTGTATATCTATTGTATTTTTTGTTGACATAATTATGGAATAAAATTTTCTAGAGCTTCTAACTATATAAAAGATGTATGTGTGATGTTTCATTTAGTTGTACTTATGTAAGTTGTTCACTTTGCTAGAAGATGGTGGCAGTTAATGTCATAGAAATGTCATGCATACTTGGTTAGAAGCCCGATAAGATTTTATTCATTCTTTACACCAAGAATGACTGCATTCCTTATTGACATAAATATTACTTTTTTAAAAGGATGTTTCTTAGAGGTGGTGTTTCTTTGTTTGCAGTTTGAATTTGCATTTGAATTAGCACAATCATCAATGAAATCTAAACTTCCAGACATTCATTACAAATATGCAATGACTCTTGAAGATGATGGGAAGTTTCAGGAAGCAGAAGAAGAATTTGTTAAAGCAGGAAAACCAAGAGAAGCAATTCTTATGTAAGTAGCATTATAATGTAAGCCCTAAAAGCAGTAAACTTTATGGTTATATATAAAATAATATTAGTATGGGAAATAAATTTAAAAGAAACACAATTATGGATAATAAACTTTTACAATTTAAACTAATTGCTAATGCTATAGTTAATTGTCTTTGAAATTGGTTTAAAGTAATAAATTTTTAAAAAATCACTATTCATTAAGGAGGTGTTCTTTTTCAAATTGTGAACAGACAATAATACAGTTTTCTTACCATTTACATCCTGTTAGAATAAAGGAATTGAACATATTATTGGAATATACTGTGATTGAATGGAAGAAAATCCTTTTATTGCTCTTAAAAGAATGTAACTCATTTTGGTACAAACCACTGGAAAACATTAAAAATAAATTGCTTTAATAATAGTAGCAAAATTATTCAATTAAAATATTATTTCAAGTTTTCTTTGATCTCTAAAATTCACTGTTGTAAAGACCTGTTAGTTGACTTGCATATTTCTTCTTGTATATAAAATAAAATTTACTGATTTCATTTCAAAATTTATATACAATAGTATCCAACAGTTATGAACAACAAAATATTTGGTGCTCCATTAGTTAATATTATTTAAATATATGTGCACATTTTATTTGACTAATTACTTTATGAGTGATTAAGAGCATAAAAATAACTAATTTAATAAGGAAATTCATTCTTTCTCTTTCTTAATTAGTGTTTATTCCCAAAACTATTTTTATTTCTCTTCACCCACATCATAATTTTCCTAAGATAACAACATCAAATATTGTTTAATCCATCCTTGAACAGATCTATTAGATCAAGTCTACTTTACTGTTGGTGTCATGACTTTGAGTAGATAATTTGCTCAAAAGATACATCTTTCTTTCTGAAAAAAAATTGGAATAATTTGTAGAATATTGAAAACAATTAAAGACGATGTGAGATTGTCACAATAACTGATGTGGATTAGAGAGAAAAAGTAGAGAATTATTGCATAACAGAAATTGAGGACATGAGGTTAGGTTCTCCAAAAATGAAAACTTTTTCCTGTCATTGGCCCTCAATTTCAGGTTAATTTTTTTATCTGTCTTTCCTGTCCATATCAATTATTTGTTATATATTGTAAAGAATTATTTTTGTGGGCTGGGTTTTTACGTTAAATCAAAATAAATATTTGACCAATAAAGAAATTTTATATAAGTTTATTAAAGTTAAACATGAAAACTCTTATCTCAGGCACATGTGGTTTTTACATAGAAGAGATCTGCTGCCCATACCAAATGTGTACTGCTATTCTGTGTTGTGTTGCTTGCTGTAGCTCTTGTACCGACGTACTGGCGTCGACTCAGGGGTTGATCACTGGCTAAGGCGTCGGCCTCTGGGATTGAATGCTGGCAAGCCGTTGTACTAAATTGTGTGAACTCTGTGAACTCTTCACTAATAAATTGTGGCCCCTTTCTCACGACGATTCTGCCTCGAACTATATCAGAGACAACAACTTTACGGAGCCTCTCTTAATTACATCCACCAGCTTCGGTGAGCGCAGAACAACTGTCCTTTTCAAAAGCTTATCTCCTCCCTTATATCCTCCCATTCTTTTACTTTTTTCATTGTTAGAAAACTTCGTCAGTTTTACTGATTCTTCCATTGTCACAAGATTTATAGCATGAACTGCAGTTCCGTAGTCAACAATGGCTAACTATTCTGTCATGTTGAGGCCAACAATCGAGACAGGACACGAAATTACTTGGATGGATATATTTATCTCCTCCATCCCCACACACGTGCACGGTTTCGAATTCTCAAGACCACAGCAAACAACACTTCCGAGACAAAGAAAAACTTAAACCTAAATACACGCGTTACAATATTTATATTATAGTTCTTGTAATATAAAATATATTTTAGTTTTTTTACTTCTTTTGACATTCAATCTAATTTATGTAATTTTTTTTACAAACATTTGTATATAGATAAATTATTTTTATGTTAATGGCATCTTGGTAGGGAATGCTAAAAATAAATATGCCCTATTTCCTGTATAAAATAAATAATATGACAAAATAATGTCAAACTACTTGTTTGTGGGTTGTTGGATAAATGTAACTGAAAGTATTAGTAATGCTCCTACAACTAATATATCTTCCCTGTCATACATAATGTTATTTATTAAATTTCAGTTAAACTGTTAATTAAATTATTTTGACTTCTTAGGTACGTTCATAATCATGACTGGGAAAATGCTCAAAGAGTTGCAGAAAATTTTGATCCAGACTCAATGAAAGAAGTATTGAATCAGCAAGCAAAAGAAGCATTTAGCAGCAAAAATTTCACACAATTTGAGGCATTGTTACTAAGAGCTCAGAAACCAGAACTTGTGGTGAAGTACTATCAGGTAATAATTATTATGAATGGATTTATACAAACAATTTCCTTGATCATAATATAATATTTATAATAAGTCCATGTAACTTATTTTTAAGAGTAGGTTATGGTTTTGGTTGAGTACATAAGTAATAATTAATTTTATTTTACACTTGCTGAGCGCCCAGCATTGTCCATGTATTTATTTATGTTATCCCAGAAAGGTATTTAATTTCATCAACATTTTCACTTATTTGATAATTTACCCCATCATGCCCACTCCTGTGCTTATACTAGTAGAAAATTAAATTCATCATAACTGTTATGATGCTGTACAGTACCTTAATTGAGTCAATAATCAACTAGTATGTTAAATAAGATTTTAAAAACAGTGTAAAAATGATAAATTTAATACTACTGATACCTTAAGAGAGGTAAAAACACATATGATCCTTAAGAGAGCTACTGGTATCTTCAGAGCATCAAAAATATTCTTGGTACCCTGCCATAATGAAACAACTCACGCCCCCCATCCATATCATTACTTTCTTTTAATAATTATTATTTGGTTTACTTATTATCTCAATTATTTGTTCATTGTGACAAATATATAATGGTTTTTAAACAGTGATATTTACATGAATGGTTTTTGTGATAAACCTTGGATATAATTAGTCCTTAGTTAAGTATGTAGGTCCTTTTCTTTTAAGACTTCTTAGCATTCTTGAGGTTGAGGTGGAATTATGGGTTAGAATGTAGGATGGATCTGTGCTATTGAATGCTTTTGTTGCTACTTGTACTATTGTGGGAATATTAAGGTCTGAGTGGATTGGGTGGTTGGGGAAATACGAAGTACAGTTTTGAGTAACTGTAGAGAATTAGGTGATAATCTAAATATTATGTTGTTTGTTTTTTGTGCTAATAATGTTTAGTGACCATGAAAGTTTATGGTCTATAATGACTCCTAGGTATGAATGGGATGTTTTATTAGAGATACATTGATTATTTAAGGTTAAGTTGCTGTTATGTTGAATTTTACATTTGAGGGAGAAGGGAACTGTATCAGATTTGTTTGCATTGAGGGAGATTCTCCATTCAATTGCCCATTTTTCTATTTGATTAAGTGATTGTTGTAATATTGGTTGTGCAGTATTGAAGTCTGAGGCTTGGTATAGTATGACTATATCATCTGCATAGATGGAAGTAAAGGTGTTTGGGAGTATTGGATTATCATGTGTATATATTGAGTACAGAAGGGGTCAAAGGACACTGCCTTGGGGTACCCCTGCAGAGATGTTTTGAATTGGAGAGAAAAGATTTGATTAGTTTTAATGAAAAGGTTCTGTTCGTTGGTTATTAGCTTCAAGGAGTAGTCATTTAGATGTTTAATTTTGTAGACGAGGTCTGGATGGTATACTTTATCAAATGGCAATTCAGAATACACAAATGTGGAAAGGCAAATGTTTTGTTTGTCTTAAGAATTATTAATGCATTCAGTTACCAGATGGATTAGTTGTGGGCCAGGAGTGCTTATTTCTGAAACCAAATTGGTTGGGGATTAGATGGTTTATCTGTTTGTTTTTTTAATTTTTGGACTTACTAGTTTTCCAAATAATTTCGCTAACTGTGGTAATAAATTTATGGGTCTGTAACTTGTAGGGTTGGGTTAAGGTTTGTTTGGTTTATTCATCATTAGTATTGTATAATGCTTCCATGTACAAGCCAAAAGGGATTGAAATTATAGACAGACAACATGTAGAGAAATATTATGAATCTCACTGACACCGAAAAATATTTATTCAATGCAAAAATCAACTGGTTAACATGCTTAAAATTTTTTACCCCCACAAACTTCCACCCTGCCTGTATCAGTATGGCCCAACCCTGCAAATTGCTCAGGTTAACATAAATAAACTCAGTGACTTCCATAACCCTGGATTTGACTCCATCTCAGTTGTTTCTGCATTATTTTATTGTAATGTCCCTCCATTCCCACCCCTAAGGGTGTTCCTTTCCCATGCTGTAAGTGGTTGAAATTATACAGATTATATCAGTAGAAACACTATCAATCTCTTTGACCCCTAAAAATTTTCCTGACTCTAATATAAGCCATTTTAGCATGTTTAAAAATTTACACCCCCGAGACCACTCCCACTTGGGGGAGTTAAACAGAAATATGAATGTCATAATTAATCTCAGTGATATCCATAACCCCATCTTCGAATCCAATCTCTGTTGTTTTTGCATTATTTTACTCCACCTCCACCCTTAAGGGTGCTCCCCTCCCAAGGCTGAAAGGGGTTGAAATTATACACAGATAAAATGTACAGTAATTTTATGCATCTCTTTACAAGCAAAAAAATATTTATTTGACGCAAAAATTGGTCGATTAACATGTTTGTAGGTTTCAACCCCTGTCCACGTCAACGTCTGCCCATTCTCTCCCACCCCATGTGTTGTCGAGATTGTCATAATAAACTCAACAACATCCATAATCCTGGTTTGACTTGAATCACGGTTGTTTATGTGTTATTTTTATGTATCGCCCCACCCTTAACTGTGCTCCTCTTCTATGCTGAAAGGGGTTGAATTTATACACAAACAACATCGGTAGGAATATTATCAATGTCATTGACCAAGACAAATTTTTATTCCATGCAAATATCAACCGTTTAACAAGTTTGAAAATTTCAACACCCGTCCAGCCCTGCTTCTGAGAATGGTAGTTGTGTCTTCCCCCCAAAGAGATGTTTCCAGTTCTAAAGGAACATGTGTACAAAATTTGGTGAATATTTCTCCATAGGTGTAGATTAGTATGCTGAAGATATGCACAATATTTCCCCCTTACTTAGGGGTAAAAGTATAACTGAACTGGCAAGTTCAATGTGATGATTAAAGTTAGCGACCTCCATAACCATGTATTCAACTCCAATCTCAGTTGTTTTTGCTTGATTTTTGTGTAACATTTCACCACCCTCATCCCTAATGGTGTTCCCCTCCTATGCCAAAAGAGGTTGACAATATACACAGAAAGCATTGATAGAAGTACTATTAATCTGATTGACCCACAAAAAACATTATTTGACGCAATCATGGTGCATTTGACATGTTTAAAAATTTCCACCTCTGACCACCCCTGCCCCTGGGGGTTAAATAGCAAGTTGAATGACATAATTAAACTCAGCGAGATCCTTAAGTCTGGATTTGAATCCAATTTAATTTGTATATGTGTTACTTTCTTGTAACACCCCTCCACCCCCTCCCCTAAGGGTTCTCCTTTCCAACGCTGTAAGGGGTTGAAATTATACACTGATAACATCAGTAAAAACACTATTAATCTATTAGACCCCAAAAAATATTTATTCGATCCAAATATTGGCTGTTTTTGCATGTTTGAATATTTCCACCCCCACTCCTGGGGGTGTTAGATGTGTCTCACCACAACAGATCCTGTTTTGTTTCCTGATCACAAAGAAGATGTATATGAAATTTGCTCCACACTTGTAGATTTGTATGCAGAACATACATTGAAACACTCTGCTTTATTTAATAGAAGATTGAAAGATTGCATTAAATTGAAAATTGTTTTTGCAATTTTTTTAATTGATTTTTACTAATCATATTTGTTGCTAGTTAACTAGATGCACTTGGGGTCTGGAAAATATGGAAGTTCTCGTTGTTGTGTGGGGGTGGTTCCGGGTCCTCCTCTGTCATGTTGATGCGCGTGTGTATATGAAGATTTAATTGCTGATGTATTTATTGATGAATTGATTGCAGTTTTTGGAATTTATCTATGAGTTGAGTGTTATAATCACTTTAGCGAAGCCTATTCAAGTGAAGCATAGCAGTTGTTTTAATTGCTTTCCATTCAGCACTGCAGTTTATGAGTGAGTGATATCATTACTTGAGTTGTTTTACCTATCTATTGTTTATTCCTGGATCAAAATGATGTTTAAAAAATTTGGTCAAAATTGCTCCACACATTTAAATTTATGTGCAGAACATGCACACACACGCATCCAATATTTTTATAAGAATTTGTGCCTTCCTTCCTGAAAAAAAGGGCTCATGCCCTCAAAAAATTGAATTATTCTGTCACCTCTGCTCAATTGGACCAACTATTAATTTCAGGTAGGTCAACTTCACTGTCTGTCCTTCCTTTCTAATTGTGTTATATTATGATTCTGACATTGTTAAACTTATTTTTATGAACAGGTAAGAGGGTTAAAAGATGGCTTACCTTAAACTGAGGGCCAATATGCCATGTTGGTACAAAATGTCAAATTTTCCAAGGCAATGGCTTCCTTCTACCAGAGATATGTGTTTGATTTCTTTATAATAATTATTTTTAAGTATATGTATTATATTTAATCTTAATGTGGAAAAAAAGTTTATTGTAGAAGTTTTGTAATTTTTACTTAATGTAGCATGCTGGAATGTGGGCTGATGCTCTTCGAGTATGTCGTGAATACTTGCCTGCACATTTACCTAGACTCCAAAATGCATATGAACAAGAAGTTGGAGTTAAAACATCAAGTGATGGAAGTAGCTTAATTGTTCAAGCACATGAATGGGAGAAAAACAGAGAGTATAAAGCAGCAGTAGATTGTTTATTGAAGGTAAAATTATTGTAATTGCTTTTATTTTGTGAATTTGATTATTATGAATATAAACTGTAATAATATTTGAATTGCTTGATATAAATGATGTTACAATTTAGAAGCCTTTTTTACAGTTAGAATGTGAAATAATATTTAATGTAAATACATTAAAATTATCTAATATTTCAAATTAGTAGCCTTCAACCAATTTTGTCATATTCATTTGTGACTGTATAAAAGGGTTTTACTAAGTCCATTCTACTGAAATTATGTTAAAAAAAAAACCTCTGTGGAGTACATTCATTACATTTATGCAAACCTTCAAATATGGGTAATGAATGGAAAATTTATAGTATATTTTCTATATTCTATTAACATTAATTATATGAAGTGTACATTGGTGATGATCATGCTGTAAAACCGGAGTATAATTCATAAATGCTAATTTATTGTAAGTAATTTAGAATAATTTTTTTACTTATTATTATAAATTATCATGTTTGTTTTCTTGGGAATATTTGATTATGAATTTAAACTAAATTTTACTGTACCTGAAGAAGTCCCAAAAAAATAGAGATGAAATGCCATATTTGTTTTAACATATTTTCTTTTATTCTGTTTTAAATTTTTATTCATAATAAATTTCTGACTTAATAGGCTGATGTTTTTTCATTTACGTAAAAATATCAGATATATAAAACTGTAAATTACATTATTTTAAAAATATATTAATTCAGAATGAAATAAAAGTTGCTCTCTATCCCTTTAAAAATAAATGTACTTAAATGGTTTTAAATTAATAGCAATCCAAAAGGAACTATAAAAGACTGGTACTATATATCACCATCTTATGAACTATTTCATTTAATGTTTACGTTTATTGCATTACTTTTGATGTAAAATATTAATCACATCTTTCTTTAGGACAGAATATTTTTTTAAAGTGAATTAAACTCTTTTCTTTACTTTTTGAGAGTAACCGTTTTGAGTTCTTGTGTTTCAGAATAGTACAGTATATTTGATTTGCAGCCATGAAGTAACTTCATCATAAACTTCCTCATAAATGGTTTTCGTTTTATTTTACTTTTCTTGAAATTTGTCTGAATTTTTTAATATCTTTGATTAGTTATGTCATACCCAACCTAATTCATTTCCTTCAACAATTAAATTTTGGTTTAATTAATGTTTTGAAGTTTTACTTCATTTTCTCACTTTATTTCTTTTCCTGGAAGGAATGAAAGTAATTATTTCATGGTGTATATTAATTTCAGAAAGTAAGTAGTAAACTGTAGTTAGATATGCTTTCATTTAACACAATTATTAATGAAACTACTAAAACTAAGCTTAGAAAGTAGTTTATATGAAATATTTGGATTTTTTCAGGTCAATTCTTCAAATACTAAAGAGCAAGGTGAGATTTTGAAAGCCTTAACTGAAGCAGCTGATATAACAAATCGATTTTTAGAAGAGCAAGAGGCTATTGAAGTCACAAAAGAATTAGGTCAGGGAAAGATGAATTTTAAATTTCAGATTAAATATAATTATATTTAAGATAAAAAGTTATTCCAGTGTATTTGTGGAATAAAACTTTTTGGGTTTCTGCCTGGATACAAAAGTGAATACTGTGCCACATTTCTACAGTCATTTGTACTGTTGTAATCTTCCAGGCGAAGGGAAGATGACAACAGTGCAGGTGAATGTTGAAATGTCGCACAGTAATCACTGTTGTATCTGGGTGGAAACCTCAGAATATTTTATTCTTAATTCTATTATATGATTTTACTATCCCTTAATTTAATCACTTTTTTGTAGGGCCACGATTAATAGAAGTTAGTCAGTACACTTTAGCTGCACAATTATTCCTTAATGCAGATATGGTAAAAGAAGCTATAAATACTTTCATCTTTGCGGATGAATGGCATAAGGCAAGGAAAATTGCTAAAGAACTTGAGCCAAGGTAAATATTAAGCAATTACCATCTTTTTTAGAACTCAGTTTAACTAATTTTTTTTGTGGACAAATAATAGAAGTATAATATGCTACATATTTATATGATATTGCCGGATCATGCAGTTGTCTTGTTGTTGTCCCCTCATCATGAATAGGAAGTTGGTGTTAGACACAAGTAAAACTTTCAGTTTTACAATGGGGTTTGGGATAAATGATCATCACAATGGAAATGTAATCATTGTAATTTGTTTTAATTGTCTGAAGTAGTTCAGTATTAAATAAAAAGTCTCCCCCTGTGTTATTGATGAATAAAAAATTATTGGGTTTTGAGCCAGGTCAACAGAGTATTAAAGCAAAACTTTTAAATGGCTTGTGCTGACATCTTTGTCAGGTGCAACACAGTGTGAGAATATGAAACATTGTGTTTCAATCTTTCGTTGTGCCAGATGAAAACCCAATAACTTATTTCCAATTTTAGATGAATAAGTAGCCAAATAGCAGACAAAAAGTGTTCGTGTTGTGTTTCATTTTATAGCTCTGTTGTTTCTTGAATCACTTGATGAAAGCGACAAGAATTGCAAAAATGTTAGCTCTTATTTTTGCCTGTTATTTGGCTACTTAATTATCTAATTATTATACTTTGAATACAGGAATTTTATATTTTAATTTTTATAGTTTTGTTTGATATTTTCATGCAATGAGAAATGGTTATAAACCAGCAATGTGAAGTTAAATAACTCCTACAATTTCCAATCTGCAGATTCTACTTTAAATATTAAGGTCCACTTTTATCTGCCTTTTCTGATATCTCCCTATACTCCTCACACCTGCATTCAGATATAAACTATATCCATCATTGGAGCTGAAATGGTGACAAATATACTGTGGTTGTTTGGTTTTTTAATTAAATACACAATTTAATTTACTATCAACCAAATTATATTTCCCTTCCTTAAGTATGAATGTGCACGTGGTACACTCTTGTTGAATGTCTGGCTGTAACTGATTTGTCTATGCATACATCTCAGCAGAGTGATGTCAACTAAGCATGCCTGGTGTCTACTTAACATTTCTCTATTATTTACATATTCAAATCTCATTCATACATACATTATATTATTTACAAACATCCATCCATTCATATATACATACTCACATTTATCTCAAATACTACATCCTTCCTTACACCTACATTTGGGGTTAAAGCCATCATATTCTTATACCTATTACTCTTGAGCCTCCAGTTTCAGGTTTGCAGGGTATGTAAGTGGAAGGTGTCAGACAGATAATTCTCTCTCTTAACTTAGAGCTAAATCAAAACTGCTCTGGTCATGAACTAGACCTGACTACTCTTTACCATGGCTTGCACCTGAAAAAATCTCAATTTTTCTCTCTCCTCCTGCAGATATTTAAAATTTAGCATGCTTCTGGAACTCAAATTCATTTGGTCTAATAATTTTGACCGTCACTGAAAGCAGTTAGTGGTGGTTATTCAAATATTCTTCAGTCACCCCTTTTGTGGACTTGATTATTTTCAAGTCTCTGTCATAGTCCCCTTCTTCCTTTGTACCAAAATGGAAGCTGGCAGACCTTCAAGTCACCAGTCCCTGACAAATAAAATACTTTGTGTTCAAAATAACTCCACTTAAATTACCATTCATTACAATGTGATAGTTGTTATCATGATTGTTAAATATAAAAAATGAACTTATTTATTTACAAATTATTATTAATTACAATTTTAAATTTCAAAATGATTCATACAGATGTTTTTTCGTTTTGAAACAGCAAACAATTTTGTATTTGTAGTTTATGGACCTATTATGCATTCAAAATATGTTTTGGACAAGTCAAAATAATTCAATCTAATCAATGCAGTAATACAAGCATACACTCTCTCACACACAATATCTCTCCCATATTTACATGAGTTCAAATGAATTAAATTAAATTAATTGTAAGTATTCTTGAACAAAATATAATTATAAATAACATTTAAAAATTTATATGAATTAATTGGATTATGTCAATTGTGAGTACATTGTAAGTATTCTTAAATAGAATAAAAGCAGAGACCTTGCAAATATGCTCTCACAGTATCCTTAAATCCAATTTAATTACTTTGTCTTGTATGATAATTGTGAACCCCTGAAAATTTCTTTAGAGCAGGCCTGCACAACTAAAAATGCATGGTGGGCCATAGTACGTTATGAAAAACGGGTGCGTGCTGAAAGAAAATAATAATAATAAAGAATTTTGTTTGCTACTTACAAAGTAAATGTAATGTGACACATTACATCTTTTTCTTTAACAAGTTTGTTGTATTCAGTAGATACATTGGAAGTAGCTGTTCTCAAGATGTCTTCCAAATGATCATCACTCAATCATGTGCGTTGCTTGCATTCGTTAATGTTCAGAATTGAAAATGTTTGTTCGCTTATATAAGTGGTTCCAAATGCACTAAAAGTTTTTCGTGCAACTTTGTAAAGATTCTTGTACTTCTCATGGACCAAATTTTTGTATAAATCCTAGGGTGATTGAATAAAAACTTGGAAAATATCTTGCCATAGAGTTGTGTAGGACCTGTACCTTGGCATTAGTTGCAAGGTTGGTTTTAGAATGAATTCACTAAATTATGTGAGTAGTGCAATTGTTTTGAAGACCTGAAAGCGGAGATGAAATTGTTCTCTTAAATCGGATATAATTTCTAGCACCTTTCTGGTCAAAAAGGGTTGTAAACAGCAGTGTTCTTCAAGACAGGAAAATGTTTGACGTCTCCATTTCTAAATTTGATCTTTTAAAGGTCAAATTTAGCTGAACATAAATGTATGTGTGATATTTCCACTAACTCGTTTTTCATCCCCTGCAATTTACAATTTTTCTGTTATGTCCATTAAAAATGTAATATCCTGAGGCCGTTCAAGATCATCACTGTTTAAGCTTACTGTCTAGCCGAATGTTCATTGCGTTAGTAGGCGACGCGATGTTGACCAAAATATACAGGTATTCAAAGGTCTTCCTAGTGGCCTTTTTTCGGACCCTCCGGAGAGGGAAGGGGGATACCTTGATACTTAATTCCCGACGGGCTGGGCCCTGCTCCCAGAGGAGGATAGAAGAAATATTTGCCTACGAAACCACATAACCCCTCGACTCCAGGGATCCGACGCATCCCGAGGTACCAAATTTCCCAAAGGACGACTTTGGTCGGTCGCGCACATAGCTCAGGGTCGCCCCGCAGGGTGAAGATGCACTTGCCAGAAGGCCATTGAAAATTGTCAGCATATTCTAGTTTCTCAGAGTGGCTCCCAAGTTATGCCTCGCATAACAACAGGCATTGTTGCCAGGAGAAATATGGCCAGGTGGTTTCGTCATCGGATAACTGAGAGGTGGAGACGAGTCCCTACCACTCGTCACCGGAGTGCGGTTGGTGTTGGGGTCACCAAACATTCTATTTTCAGCAGAATTCCTCCCACTACCCAGAATAATCACGGTTCGAAGGTGCTTCCGCAGCCTCTCCCACACATGAAATCTGAAAGCAATGAGACTGATACTCACGTAAATGAGATTGGAAGCAATGCAATCAGTTTAAGGGGTGAACGTGTGGTCTGCCCTGGGTCTCGTCTCGGACACTACCAACCATGAGCACCTCGTGGAGGCGACACCTCAAATGACTGCTATCCGACCGTTCACCCACGCCTCCCTTCATGCCGCACCATCAGAGAGTCGTTCGTAGAGTACTAGTGATAGAGGGACTCCTTCCCCATCTGAGACTAGGAACAGTTCGATGCAACTTCCGTACGCATCTCCCACACGTAAGTACTGGAAGCAGTGAGTCTGTTGCCCGCATTCGTGGGATTAGAAGCACTGCGACCAGTTTTACGGGTGGGCGCAGTGTGGTCTCCACTG
The DNA here is from genome assembly GCA_037074705.1 of Zhengitettix transpicula. Taxonomy (NCBI): domain Eukaryota; kingdom Metazoa; phylum Arthropoda; class Insecta; order Orthoptera; family Tetrigidae; genus Zhengitettix; species Zhengitettix transpicula. The sequence continues at coordinate 26,585,961 of CM073590.1, read as the reverse complement.
CAAACTGCGGCAAGTGTTATACTAAACACCTTCGACAGACAAAAACCAAATTAATAAATATAACAGTATAGAACGGATATTCCTTATTTTTCTTTTGCCTAATAACCTTTCGTCAGCTTCCGGAAACACCCTTGCAAGCTACCGTTTAATATGGACACAAACGGTTTGAAACAAATCGGTCGGGCCCGAAATTCGTTACGCAGTACCTCCGCGTTTAAATAGCGTCATGAACATGTGTGGCATTATTTGACAGCTTTTGACTGAGTAAAGATCTTGTAGCGTTAATTGCAATTAAATTTAGTCTTACGGCGACTTCAAGAAGTGTTGAAGAAAATTAATTTTGACGGTAATATATAAAAGTTTGTCATGATTTACCTGAAATTTGGAAGGTGAAAAAGGAAGGAGAGTACAAATACATAAATAAGAAGGATGTGGCATACTAGAAGTTGGTGGAATAAATTACGGGCGTCGACTCCAAAGCAGTTAAGGCTGCAGTGTGAAACAAAATTAATGACGATATCGTTTGTGGATTGACCACTTTCTTTTTTTCAATTCTTCTTCTTTGGCACTACAGACCGGGGTGGGCCTCGACCTCCTTCAAGAACTTCCGCCAGTGATCTCTATTACGGGCGACTTTCCTCCAATTTCTGCATCCAACTCTTGCAGCTCCTTCTTCGATCTCTTGTTGCCAACGTAGCTTGGGTCGTCCTCTTGGTAGTTTTCCTCCTGGTGCTGTAAGGAGTACTTTCAGTGCAGGGTCATTATCAATCAATCTTGCAACATGTTCAGCCTACCTGAGTCTACTTAACTTAATGAATTTTATAATGTCAACCTCTTCAAACAACTGGTAAAGTTCATCGTTAGTTCTTCGGTGTCATCCTTCTTGTTTAAATATGGCACCATAGATGTTTCGCAAAATGTTGATTTCAAAACGACGAATTCTTACTTCATCCACTTTTGATACAACCCAGGTTTCTGCCCCATATGTTAGCACTGGTCATATTAGTGTCGTGTACAGGGCAATTTTATTGCTTCTACTAGACAAGAGTTTGGACCTCATATGATTTATTAGGTCATAGTAACACTTATTAGCTAGTGTCATGCGGGCGTTTATTTCCTGGGTCAGGTCGTTGTTTCTATGTACAATGCAGTCCAAGTACTTGAAGCTGTCGACTCTTCTAAAAAGATATTCTCCAACAGACAATATTACCGAAGTATTCTGATCTCTTCCGGAGAACATATAGACTGTTTTCTCTTGATGTATTGATAAGCCCATTCGCTTTGCTGCTGCTTCAAAACATAGAAATGATTCTTTCAAGTCTTTCACTGTTCGTGACATCAGATCTATGTCGTCTGCATATGCTAATAATTGGATAGTCTTGTAAAAGATAGTTCCTCTTGTTTGTATGCCAGAGTCTCTCATCACCTTCTCAAGAGCTATGTTAAGAGGAGACATGAGAGGCATCACCTTGCTTTAGTCCGTTCTTTGCCACAAGGGGTTATGATAGGTGTGACTGGACTCGTACTATGCACTGCACTTCCGCCAATGTGAGCTTCACCAGGTTTATTAGCTTCATTGGAATTCCAAATTCTTGCATTGTTGCCGGTTTATGCTATCATAAGCAGCTTTGAAATCTATAAACAAGTGATGGATTCCCTCTTGGTATTCATTAGTTTTCTCAAGTATTTGATTTAATGTAATGATCTGGTTTATTGTTGATTTTCCAGAACGAAATCCTGCTTGATAGCTACCAATTTTTTTTCTGTATATTCCTGAAGTCGGGAGTACAAGACTTTTGAAAATACTTTATAGGACGCATTCAGAAGAGAGATACCTCTATAGTTTCCACATTACAATAACTCTCCTTCCTTGTGGATCAGGCATATAATGCCAAGGTTCCATTCTTTTGGCAGTTTCTCATTAGTCCAGATATCGAGGATTATCTGGTATAGTCTCATCTTAAGTTCGGCACCACCATATTTGAAAAATTCAGCCGGGATGCCATCTACACCAGGCGATTTTTTGTGTTTTAATTTCATGATGGCTCTGTTCACTTCTTCATAGGAAGGTGGTTCCTCGTGCATTGCGTTCTGTCTAATTCTGGTTCTAGGTTCATCTACCGGTTTATTTTCTTCCTGTTCTATTTCTGTTTCGTTTTTATTCAATGGTTCATCGAAATGCTCTATCCATCGTGAAAGTATACCTTGTTAGTCACTAATAATTGATCCATCTTTTCCTTTGCACATGGTAATCCTAGGTTTAAAACCTTTCCTTGATTTATTCACTTCCTTGTAAAATTTCCTTAATTCTTTCGCTGTATAGAAATCTTCTAGCTCCTTAAGTCGTTTCTTTTCCCATTCTCTCTTCTTTCTGCGGTGCACTTTCTTTTCAATTCGTATTTTTTTCGATATAACAAAAGTTCATTACGTACCCCGTACTTCTTCTGCAGTGTTAGATTGACTTCGTTCTTTTCTGCTGTTCATTTCTCGCACTCCTGATCAAACCAATCATTCCTTTTTGGGATAACTCTTTCTCAATCAGTTCATCTGCCACCTTTCGTACCACTTCTTTACATTTCTACCAATCTGAAGATATGTAGCCATTTTCCACAAAGGGTCTTTCACCTAGGACGTAGATATTTCTTATTTCTTCGTTTTGTAAGAAGTGTGGGAGGTTTGGTATTTAACCACCCATCCTCCTCTGGGTTTTAGCATTAGAGATGCGAGATCTTATTTTTGCCGTAACCAGGTAGTGGCCAGAGTCATTTGCACCTCTGTAGGTTCTTACATCGAGTAGGTTTGATGAATGCCTACCATCAATTAAGACATGGTCAATTTGATTTTCTACTGTCCTATCTGGGGATACCCATGTAACTTTATGCACATTCTTATGCTGAAAGAAGGTACTACCAATGATCATATTATGTGATGTAGCCATCTAGATCAATCGATGGCCATTGTCATTGGTGTATTCATGCAGACTGTAGTTTCTTGTCATGGGGTGGAATACTTTTTCTCTTCCTATTTGGGCATTAAAGTCTCCCAGTACAATTTTCACATAATTTACCGGACTTTGTTGATACAGTCTTTCCAATTGATTATAGAATTAATCTCTTTCGGATTCCTCAGTTACCTCTGTAGGTGCGTAGGTATTAATAATTGTGTAGTTGAAAAATTTACCCTTAATTCTCGAACTACAAATTCTTTGGCTAACTGGTTGAAAACCTATTATCGTATGTCTCGCCTTGTTTGTAACCACGAAGCCTACTCCTAAGTTGTGCACTTTCTCATCACAGGTATAAAGTATAACGTAGTTTTTCATTTTCTAATGTTCCTTTACGTCTGATTGAAAATTAATAATAAAAAGATTGCCAAATACAGACAAAATAAATGATAATATAAATACCACATTTTGTATTTATATTATGCGTGTTAAATATATTATCACTTATTTTTGTCTGTATTTGACTATCTTTCTTATTATTCTAATTGTAATTCCTGCTATATAGGGCATACAAAACGATCACTTAATACCCGTATCACAAAACATATGCCCAGTATCAAACTTCCCAGCGTAGTCTCCAAACATATCATCAATTCTAAACATTAATTTGATTGGTAAATTGCTAATATTCCAGAATTACGTCAGAAATGCTTCATATTAAATCCAACATCACTGCAATTAACTGTAGGACGGAGTTTCCCAACGTGGGTTTCACGCCCAACAGGTGGCAATTCTAAAATAAGCACGTCTAGAATTTAAAAATCCCTAGATATGATTTAACTTATTCTAAAGGAAAAATTGTTGGTATCTCAATTTGAAATAAGCATTTGGTAAGTTTATTGCTTCCCATAAAGCCACACTTGAAAGATTGGAGTAATATAAACTACGATGTACTCAGAGAGTATTATTTAATATGTCTAGTGAAGGAATAGTACGTATTGTGTTTGACGATTGCTATGATATGCGCTATGTGGTTGTCTACTACTGTAGTCTAACGCCAACTTCGCGTGGTAAAGGGAATGAGAACTTAATTTCGTACAAATGGTAAAATGGGCGATAGGTTTTGCGATCTCAGATTAAAATAAATTATTACTTTGTTTATGCACACAATGATTACTGCAGAAGAACCCGGTGACGGCTCGCGAGTTTTTGAAGTTATGTGCTACATCACCCCAAACAACCATTTTTACGATAACTGTGTAAAATAATAAAACTACATCAGTGTTACCAATACTCCGACCCGGCACGTAATATGCTACATTTATAATTCTGTCTACTTAATTTCCAATAGTGTCTAATTTTTAAACCCGAAAGTATTTTTCTCACTAAATATTTTAAATAAAGTTAATTTTCGGAACAAGCTCTTGAGCAGTTTTTTATTCAGGATCCTGCGGGAGATTTTCGCACTATACCACTTCTTAAATTTTGTTTTCTTTAAATTAACCTTATATTGTTAATTTTTTTATTGTACCAAAAATAAACGATTATTATTTTTGTTTTGAAGTATTTTGTTGTATGGCAGACGCGTAAATACAGTCCTTAAATAAAACAAAACCTTATAAATTCGACAACTTTTATTTATGAAACAAATTTTACATGTCAAAATTATATAAAAATCAGGAGAAAAATTCATTCTAGCATAAGCATCTGAGTGTTATACATTAAAAAACACAGCCCCACTCAACCTCCACAACAGCGCTCTCGCATTTTCCATCTGCACTAGCGCCTCTACTGTTGTAATTTAATGACACAATTCATTATTATAAATTTTAAAATCTTACTATTCTTCTTCACTAAAAGATTATCTAATAAACTGATTTTACCATGTTGCTCCCTTTCCACAGTAAATACTATCCTAGTGTGTATTTTATTCAGGGCGGCCATTAAAATCTCTATTTCTCCTCCGGTAACTATCGCCAAAATGTCGCCTACATGTTTAATCAACACTACAGGTTTAATATGTGTATCAGTCATAACTCTATCAATTAGGTAGTTCATTATTATTCCAGCAAGGTTTAACGATAAACATCCACCCATTGCTACAGTATAAGATTGTTTATAAAATTCCCGTTTCTATTTGAAATATCCATTTTGCAAAAATAATCTTAATTCTTCAAGAAACAAGGATTTGCTTTTAATTGGTGTTGAGTGCATCACAATATCCCAATTTTTATTTAGTAACTCAATAATTTCGTTGGTATATTTGTGAATAAGGAAGAGACTTCAAAACTGTTCAGTTGTTAAGTTTTTAATGTCACTTAATTTCCACTTTACCTCTATAACATTTTTCACATTATTCCTGCTTAACGTATCCAATGATTTGTTGAGAAATTTTGACAAGTAAGTTGGTCCTGATATTCCATCCAAAATTTGGCGTAATGGTAAATTATCTTTTCAACCGAGGGTCTACAAAGTATGGACATTCTAATCTGGATTTTAATTATATATTAATAAGTTTATATTTCATTAAATTATTTAAATACACACCTACTTTTTTATTTATAATGTGTTCTGGATTCTCCCCACTTTCTTATAGAACGATTTATCATATACAATTTCGTCCATTTTCTCCCTATATTGTTTAATATCCATAATTACCACTTGTTTCGATTAATCGAATTGTATAACTACCAAGGAATTATTGACTTACATTTCTTTTTGATCCTGGACTAATCTTCTTCTTCTTAATGAATCATTCATAAATTAATGATTGATACTTACTAATTACTTTATTTATTTGATTCCACATTATATTCTTGTGGCCATCTGATGTCATTAACAATGAAATAATACTTTCCGAGTACGCAGTTAAATTATACACAGATTTATTATTATTTTTGAATAGTAGAATAAAGTTCTCTTCTAAACTTAGGAAATTTATAATTTTTTATCGGAATCATAATATTACTAATGTCTATTCACCAAGTATAATTTATCATATCTATATATAACATTATTCATAATTCCAATATTTTTATTTACAAAATAACTAGAATAAATCATGGTGTCTACCTTAATATTAGATCTAGTATATGTGTTTTTTACATTAAAATTTACTTTCTAAACACATTACTCATCATATTCATTCTACTCACTTCATCATGTTCTCCAATGTTTTTTTTTTAATAATTTCCATAATTTTTTGTTCTAAACCTTCAGCATATACTCTAATTTTACATCTGAATTGGCTCAGATGAGTATGTTAGAATGAACGAAAGCTCCTGAGGTTTTATAATTTTGACTTCTGGTACATAAAGAGACTAAAAAATAGTCCTGGTACCTCATGAGAATGAATAATACTTGCTAACCCAACCCTACTTATAAGCTAGGTGTAGTTTACTACTGCTTATCTTTAAGTCATACAGTGTTTGTTCCTTAATCATAAGTAATGTGTACAAAGTCTGATAGAAATTGCTTCACATGATTAAGACTGTACACGGAACTTTGTTTTACACTCATCCACTCCACATCTAGGAGCTGAACTGCAATTTCACTGGCATGTTGAATGTCAGAATTAAACTCTGTGACTTATGTAACCCAAGATTCAATACCAATCTCGGTCACTTTTGTATTATAAATATGTAACAGCCTTTCACATAATATTTCCCTTACCCCTGTACTATAACTTAACCTGGATTGTGAATGTCAGCATTAAACTCAGCGACTTCCAGAACCCCAGTTTTTTATATCAATCTCTGTTGTTTTCACACCTTTACCTCTAAGGGTGCTTCCCTTCTATGCCAAATGAAATGGGGTTTAAATGATACACAAACAATATCAATCTCATTCACCCTGAAAAAATATTTATTTGGTGCAAATTTCAGCCGTTTTTGAAACTTCTACCCTTGTACTTAGTAGTGGTAGTTATGTCTTATCCCCATAGTGGGTTATAGGTTGCAACATGTTCACTCATCAATATAGATCAATGAGGAGCCATTGCAAGAAATAAAGAGGTAGGAAGGAAATAGATCACCTACTCTTTACCACTCTACCTGGCCATTGATCAATTGGTGTTGAATACTGGTTTTGAACTTGGTAAGGAGAAGAGATCTAAGAATTCTTGAAGGTCTAAGGGATTAGAAAAGTTGACAAAAGAGGGTAGTGTGAAGGATGCATTTGCCTGGGGTTTACCAGATAGGAATTTGAAGCTTCATGGTTTTACCTGTCAATGCACAAAGTTGAAGATACACATTAGTATATTAGGCAGTTCAACATATACTAGCTGTAAGTATTAAGGATAGGAGAAAATGAAAAGGAAGACTGTTAGGGGATAGACCCTAGCAGGAGACCTGTCGCTTGAGTACCGAAGATAGATACTGTCTGTTGAGGCTTGAGATTCCTTCCGATTATAAGGTGTAAGAAGGTTGCATAATAACCTCATTCTATAAAGTAGGTAGGCAAAGGAATGATGCATTGCAGAATTCACGCACTGGCGTGAAGCTGTATTGAGGATTTTTGCATTAGACCTCCATTATTGGGAACAAAGATAGGAGGATACTATTACAAAGCAACACATGTACAACATTTATTTGAAATTGTGACACACATTTAAATTTGTATGTGGAGCATACACACAAACATCAAGTTTTATTTATTAGATAGATAGATTATAGGGTTTTGCATGTTACTTTGTTATGGAAGTTGTGAAAGTTCAGAGTAATAGATTTCAATGTGCCTGGAATTAATTTATTTTTTCTTAGGTATTTTCATTATCCAAGTATTAATTGTATTTATGATATATGGCATGTCATCAACTCCAGAACAAAAGAACAATTTTTATTAACTATCTTCTTAATAGTTTTATTCTTTCACAACATTATTGTTTTTCTAGTCCTTTTACATTTATTTCATGAGTATTTATAATTGCCTGTTTTTGTACTTAAATGTTTTCTTTTATTAAAGCTATGAAGCATATGTTGACAGTAGATACAAAGAATCCTTACGGAAGCAGGGAAAAGCAGATCAATTGGCAGATGTAGATATTATTGGTGCTTTAGATCTGTTAGCTGAACAGGGTCAGTGGTCTCGGTGTCTTGAAACAGCAGCACCACATGGACTTCAAGTTCTTCACAAATATTTAGCTCTTCATGCAACTCAATTTATTAAGGTAATCTCATATACATGTTATTATTTATGCTTTCATAAATAAGTGCTATTTCATATGTGTGTTTCTTCAATTTTTATAGGAATTATATTTTATACTAGCTGAGTGCCTTGTGTTGCCTGGAATGTCGTATATCCATAACCCCCAATTTGACTTGAATCTTGGTTGCTTTTGTGTTATTTTTATGTAATGCACTTCACCCCCTATCCATGTTCTCACCTCACATGACAAAAGGTGTTGAACTCATTGACATCGAAAAAGGTTCTTTCATATCGTCTGTTTCAACATTTTACAAAATTTCCCCCTACGTCCCCACTGTACTTTGGGTTAAACAAAAAGTCATAATTAAGTTCAGAGATATCGATACTGCAATCATATTAGCGTTATTTTCATGTAACGCTCCACCAGACCACACCTCTAAGCTTGCTCCCCTCCATGCCGACAGGGATTGAAATTTTACACAGAGAGCATCTACAGAAATATTATGAATTTAATTTATCCAGAAAACTATTATTGCGACGCTAAAATCGGCCAATTAACTTGTTTTAAAAATACCACCCAGGTTTGGGAGAGTTAAACGGCAAGTTGAATGGAATAATTAAACTCTTGGATTCAACTCGAAACTCGATTGTTTTTCATGATTTTAAGTAATGCCATTCATACCATCATTAAGGATGCTTCCCTCCAAAACCCGAAAGGGGTTGAAATTATATACAAACAGCATCAATAGAAATACAATCAATATAATTAACCAAAAAAAATATTGTTTCAATTAATTGTATTTATCCTTTAAAAATATTTACTCCACGCAAATATCGATCGTTTAACATGTTAGAAAAATTCAATCTCTGTCCACCCCATCAACTCCCACCCCTTGGGGTAAAATGGCCAATTGAATGCTATAATTGAACTCGGTGACATCCATAACCTCGGATTTGACTCCAATCTCGGTTTTATTCACGTTTATTTTTATTGAAGCGTTCCTCCACCCCACTCCTAAAGGTGCTCTACTGATAAGCCCGAAAGGGGTTGAAGTTATACTCACAGAATGTGTAGAGAAATTGTATGAATCTCATTGATCGCGATAAATATTTCGTCGTTGCAAAAATCGCTGGATTAACATGTTTGACAATTTCCATCCCCGTCCGTGGAAGGTTAATTGCTAGCTGAATATCATAATTAAATTCAGCGTTATCCATAACTTTAGGTTTCACTCCAGTCTCTGTTGTATTCCAGTTACTTTCTTGTAACAGATCTCCAGACCCACCCCTATTGGTGCACCTTTCCCATGCCGTTAAATATTGAAATTTTTCTCATATTCATTAGTACAAACACTATAAATTACTTCTACCCCGAAAATTTTTATCCGACTCAAATATCGGCTGTGTTAGCATGCTTGAAAATGTCCACCCCTAACCACCCCTGCTTGGGGGACTTAAACAGCAACTTGAATAGCATAATTAAACTCACTGAAAACCATAACCCTGGATTCGAGTCCAATCTTGATTCTGTTTGCATTACTTTAATATAAATCCACTCAACCCCCACCCTTAAAGGTGCTCCACTCCAAATCCCGAAAGAGTTCAATATTAAATGTATGGAAAATGTAGAGAAATATTATAAATCTGAGTGAACAAGAAATATATATATTCGACGCAAAAATCGACTGCTTAAGATTTTGAAAATTTTAACCCCTGTCCACCCCACTTGGGGGAGTTAAACTCTAAGTTGAATGTTATAATTAAACATAGTGATAAATATAACCCTGGATTCGAGTCCAAACTGAAATGTGTTTGCGTTATTTTTAATTTAATGCCACTCCAACCCAACCCTTACTGGTGTACCACTACTATACCGGTAAGGGTTGTTATGATACACAAACAACATCAGTAGAAATACAGTCAATATAATTTTTTATTCAATGCATATGTCTGTCGTGTTTGTATATTCCAAAATTAATTAAATTCAGCGTTATCCATAACTTTAGGTTTGACTCCAGTCTCGGTTGTATTCCAGTTATTTTCTTGTAACAGATCTCCAGACCCACCCCTATTGTTGCACCTTTCCCATGCCATTAAATATTGAAATTTTTCTCATATTCATTAGTACAAACACTATTAATTACTTCTACCCCTGCCCCTGTGGGTTAAATGCCAAGTTTAATCTCATTATTAAACTCAGTGACATCCGTAACCTTGGATTTGACTCCAATCTTGGTTGTATTTGCATTATTTTTCTGTAAAGTATTTCCACCCCCACCCCTAAGGGAGCTCCTTTCCCATGTGGTTATGGGTTGAAATTATGCACACATTAAATTGTTTCAAACACTATAAATCTCTTTGACACAGAAAAATATTTATCTGGCTGTAATATCGGTCGTTTTAGTATGTATAAAATTTTTCACCCTCGTCCACCTCCGCTCCAGGGGTTTGTAGACGTGTCTCATCCGAATAGTGTGTGTTTCCTGGTTGCAAAGAACACGTGTATGAAATTTAGTTAAATTTGCTTCACAGGTGTAGATTTGTATGCGGAACAAATAAACATACATACGTTCATACACTAATTGTTTTTCATGATAAAAATACTAATCTCATTCTATCAAGCTACCATATCATGCCATAAATATATTAATTATAATTAATGAATGTATGCTTTCCCAGTGTAAATTTTTTTCAAATTTATCACGGTTGAGCACAAGGTTCAGATTTCTCGACGACATTTCTGCAGTTATTCTCTACCATTGTCTTCTGACTATGTCACTTTATTTTATTCGTGCTGTACAACACTCAGTGACATAGTCTGAAGACAGAAGTAGAGAATGACCGCAGAAACGTCAATGTCGAGAAAGCTGAACCTGGTGCTCAACTGTGAAGAATTTATTAAATATATTTTACTATATCTTTATATATATATATATATATATAATATCTTAATAGTTTTCCAAATTACTTTTTAATCTGTAAAAATAAAAGAAATATTATAACTGACATGGAATATTTTTTACATAATTACCTATTTGTGCATTTATGGGTGCTGTGGGTTCTTTGACACTGCATTTCTAGTGATTCCACATGAAGCTAGTACTTTAAGTACTTATATATATTTAAGTATTTGGAATATGGGATAATTATTTTTGTTTGAAAACAGACTATTTTTAAAAGACAAGTATTTGATTCTGAGGATATAACAAATATTTCTTAAAGTATTTTAGAGTAATTTGAAGGATATGGTTAATATATAAATGGTTCACCAACTATTGCTTTTATAATTTAAGTAAAATGATACTATAATATGCTTTTGTCATTGGCCATAATTGTTAAATGAATTTTTTAATACATTCAAGTCATGAGCACTAAATAAATTTTATAATCTGTTATTTCAAAGTAATTTGTTAGAAATGTTTATTTTTCATAAAATATATTATAATTATTCCTTCATTTGTATGTAATATTAAATATTTAAAATTATGTGTAACATTTATACATAAAGGAAATTCCCATATATTCAATGAATTCTGGTGCTCATATTAGCAGATGATATTATACCCTTTTGAGATATCTGTTCTAATTTTCCCAATATGGTTTTCTCTTTAATTATTGTGCAAATTACATTTGTGCACTATCATGTAATTCATCATCCCAGATTAATATGTAATTGCACAAGATCCAACTTCATTTCTTCTATTCGTTTTTGTTATTTTTTAAAATAATATTCAGAAAAGGGTCATTCAAAAACATGGTCAATTTTTACTAATCCTACAGCATTCCATATTATAATTGATATACTGAATGCAGTTGACTGTAATATTTAACATTTATTTTCTTATATTTTAAACAAACAAAAAAGAGGGTGAAAGTTTATATGCTTTAGTTTTACTTACTAATGTCATATCATATAATTGGATAGATTAATTCTTAGTTTCTTTGCTTTTAAAATTTATGTTTATCATACTCATTGTAGTCAAATAACTAGCAGCAAAAGTATATGCCTATAACAGATATAAATAAATAAAAAAGATTTTAAATTTGTCTTTAACAATCGAAGTTATATCGTAGTTGTAAAACACAGCCCCAATAAATATTATGTTATGTATATATATATATACTTGGTGACAAAGTCACATTCAAACTTGGATAGATCCAAGTTTGAATGTGACTGTCACCAAATTAGTTCCAATTCCTTAATGGATTCTCCTAATAATGTATATATATATATATTCATGTCCGGCTGGTAGGCAATTCAGATCTTCCTTCCTGGCGTAGGGGGTGCAGGCCCTCAAAAATTTTAACTTCCACCTATGCTCGATTGGACCAACTACTGATTTCAGGTAAGTTGGCATCGCTTTGTCTCTTTCCGATCCAAATGTATAATATATATATAAGTTGTTCCAGTATGGCATAGGTGGAAGTTCAAATTTTCAAGGGCCTGAGCCCCCTTCGTCAGGAAGGAAGATCTGAACTGCAGGCTGGCCAGGCTTTTCTGATCTAATAAATAAAGCAGAGTGTTTGTTTGTTTGTATGTATGTTCCTTATACAAATCTACACCGGTGGAGAAAATTTCACCAAATTTCGTACACGTGTTCTTTGTGACCAGGAAACAAAAACTGTCGGGGTGAGACGTGCTTACCAATCCCAGAACCGGGGGTGGACGGGCGTGGAAATAATTAAACATGCTAATAAGTCGATATTTGAGTCGGATAAATATATTTAGGGGTCAAAGATATTGATTGTGTTTCTACCGATGTGATCTGAATATAATACACCCTGGAAAGGGGCACCCTTAGGGTTTGCGGTGGAGATGCTTTAAAGGAAAATAACGTGATTACAACCCAGATTGGAGTCAAATCGAAGGTTATGGATGTCACTGAGTTTATTTATGACATTCAACTTGGCATTTACCCCTCAGAGGCAGGGGTAGCGGCGTAGAAATTTTTGAACATGAATACACACCAGGTATTTGCGTTGAATAAATATTTTTCAGGGTTAATTATATTGATTGTATTTATACTGATGTTGTTTGTGTATAATTTCAACCCCTTTCGGCGTGCAAAGGGAGCACCCTTATGTGTGGGGGTGGAGGGGCGTTTTATATAATTAATCTTAAAACTAGCTAACACGGCTGATATTAGAGTCGGATAAATATTTTCCAGGTAAAAGTAATTAATAGTGTTTGTACCAATGTATGTCAGTAAAACTTCAACATTTTGCGGCATGGGAAATGAGCACCCTAGGGGTGGGGTGGAGGAATGTTACAAAAAAATAACTCGAATAGAACCGAGACTGGAGTCAAAACCAAAGTTATGGATAACACCGAGTATAATTATGACATTAAACTAGCAATTAACCTCCCAGGGACGGGTGGTCCGGGTGGAAATTGTCATACATGATAATCTACCGATTTTTGCAACGATTACAATTTTTTATGGATCAATGAGATACATATAATTTCTGTACATTTTCTCTAAGTATAACTTCAACCCCTTTCAGGCGTATCAGTAGAGCACTTTTAGAGATGGGGTGGAGGAGCTCTACAATAAAATAACGCGAATACACCCGAGATTGGAGTCAAATCCAAGATTATGGATCTCGCCGAGTTCTATTATAGCATTCAATTGGCCATCTAACCCCAAGGGGCGGGAGTGGATGGGGTGGACAGGGGAGGAATTTTTCTAACATGTTAAACGATCGATATTCGCATTAAATAATTAATGTCGATGTCAATGATAATATATCTGCCGATGTTGTTTCTAAAATTTCAACCCCTTTCCGCATGAGAGGGAAGTACACTTAGGGGAGGAGGTGGAAAAATTCAAACATGCTAAAACAGCCGATATTTACACAGATAAATATTTTTAGGTATCGAAGAGACAGTGTTTCAACCGATGTAATCTGAGATGATATTCAATTACCCATTTAATCCCCGGGGGCGGGAATGGACAGGGTGGAATTTTTCAAACATGTTAAATCATCGATATTAGCGTGGAATAAATAAATGCCAGGGCCATTGACGTTGATAGAATTTCTACCGGTGTTGTTTTTAGGCATGATAGGGGTGGGGTGGATTGGATTTACAAGCAATTAACGCGGAATCAACAGAGATTCGAGTCAAATCGAAGGTAATGGATGTCGCTAAATGTATTTATGACAATCTGGGCAACGCGCGATTATCGACTGGGCTGGGATGAGTTGACCGGCCGTTTTTTGCGTCGATTAAATAGATTTCGGGATCAATCAAATTAATAAAATATCTCTATATTTTACCTGAGTATAATTTCATCATCTTTCGGGATTGGGAATGGAGCTCACCTTAAGGGTGGGGGTGGAGTGGAATTACATTATAATGATGCAAAAACAATCGACATTGAAGTCGAATCCACAGTCATGGATGTCAATGAGTTAAATTATTACATTCAACTAACCGTTCAACTCCCCCAAAGGAAGGGTTGGCGGAGGTGTAATTTATTTTAAACGTGTTAAACGGTAGATTTTTGTAGTGAATAAATATTTGTCAGGGACAATGTCATTGATAATATTTCTACCGATTTTGCATTTAATTTCAACCACTTGACACACGTGAAAGATCACAATTAGGGCTGGGGGTGGAGGGACGTTACTAGAAAATAACGTGAATCATTTCCAGATTACAGATATCGGTGAATGTATTTATGTCAACATGGGAAATGCACGGGGGTTGGCGGTGGTGTGCGGGGGTGTGAGGGGCTTGGCGCAGTTGGGTGTGGGAATATATTTTCAAACATGTTAACCGGCCGATTTTTGCTTCGAATAAATATATTTCGGCATCAATGAGATTCATATAAATTCTCTACATGTTCTCTGTGTATAATTTCAACCCCTTTCGGGCATTGGATGGGTGCACCCTTACGGGTGGGCGTGAAGTGGCATTACATAAAAAGAAAGCAGAAACCAATGAGATTGGAGTCGAATCCGGGGCTATAGTTGTTATTGAATTTAATTACGACATTAAACTTGCCGTTTAAATCTCTGAAGCGGGAGTGGAAATTTTCAAACATGTTAAACGGTCGATATTTGCGATAATTATTACCTGGGATTAATTACTTTGTTAGTATTTATACTGATGCAGTTTGTGGATAATTTCAATCCCTGTGATGGGAGCAAGCTTAGGGGTGTGGTGGAGGTACGTTAAATTAAAAAAACGCAAAAACAACCGAGATTCGAATCAATTCAGAGACTATGAATGTCGCTGAGTCTAATTGTGACAACCTGGGTAACGTGACGGGTTTGGGAGTTGGATGGCGGGGGTAGAAATTTTCAGACAATGTAATCAGCCGATTTTTGGGTGAAATAAATACTTTTTGATTATTGCACATTTTTGGCGGTGATCATCTTCTAACATGTAAAAACGACCGATATATTTGGTCAATGACTTCAACCCCTATCGGCATGGGAGGTGAGTACATTTACGGATAGGGTTCGAGGACTGTTACATAAAAATAGCGCAAAAGCAACCGAAATTGGAGTAATATCGGGGGTTATAGATAAATGACGTCTCGGGCAACTCCGGGCACCAAGCTAGTTATTTAAATAAATAAATAAGTATATATTGTCATAAAGGATATGACTTTGCCAAAAATAATTGTGATATTGGTATGGAAAGGAAAGAGAGATACCCTGAATGTGAAGTACAGTGAAGCCATAGGTAACCAAAGGTTGTTCTTCAAATTTTCAGACTCTCAATCTCCTTCTTCAGGGAGGAGTGTTACACCATTCCATCCATCGGCTGGCTGCAGACTGCGGAGTTTTGACTATCACCCCTAGTAGCCCATAAATAATTAACACCTCACCAGGCCACTTTTTCTCTCTCAAGGGGACGTCGTGGCATAGGAAATGATTTGATAGTGATCATTCATACAAAGCACCCTCTACATACATATACATATAAACATGCACAGACATACACACTGCATGCACACACACATATGTATGCATACACATATATACATGCATAATCATGCTCATACATACTCACATGGACTCTTGGAAGTAGGAAGGGCACTATTTAAAGGATGTTGAGTCCAGGACTTTGCCTGGACTGTAAGACATGTTGGAAGGAGAGTTCCCACAGATGGAGTTCTGCCTCTAATGAATCGGGGGGAGGGGGGGTTGAGCTTTACGGATTGTGATTGGTCGAAATTGTTTCTCTTGTGGCTTTGGGCGTGAGCAGCTACTGGGAATTGAATTTTGTAAAGTTTGACAGTGCTGCAGTGGTTGGGTATTTGTTCTGGGAGGGGTCTATTTGTTTGGCCTATATAGAATGCAGGGCAGAGTCTACAGTTAATTTGGTGGATTGTGCACGAGGAGAGGCAGGTGATGTTTTCTTTGTATGTTTTGTGTGATTCTGGAAGATTGTGGTGGGCTGTCAGCTAGAGCAGACATGGCATCTTGTTCCTACTACAAGGTTTGCAATCTGGCATAGGTTGGAAGTTTAGAGTGTGGGCTTTACAGGGGTGGATGAGTAATTTTGGAGGTTGGGTTGGCGTCTGAAGGCAATTGTTGGTGCAGGTGGGAAGTATAGTGGGGAGGATAGTTTGTAGGTCAGGGTTGGATTGCAGTCTAGTTTACACTAGGCGGAGAATGGATATGATTTTTTGTAGTTCAGGGATGTAGGTTGTTGTGAGTGGTGGACTACTTTTCTTGTTTTGGTCCAGAGTGGGTGTGGGTGTTTGGAGATTTGATAGGACTCAGGTTATCATTTTTTGGAGGAGGTCACTGGGATAGTTTCTATTGATGAAGGCACTGAGGATCCAGTTGGTGTAAGAGGCCAGACTATTTCAGGTGAAGCAAATACGTTCTCCCCTGAAGGCTAGACTGTATGGGAGGGAATGTTTTTTGTGGTGTTAGCAACTAGTGAAGTGCAGGTATTGGAGTGTTGATTGTGCCAGAACTCAGGTGTACGTCAATATCTAGGAAAGTGACTTTGGTTGGGGAGTAGTTCCAAGTGAACTTTACGGGGTGTTTCGAGTTCAAGGTATGGAGGAATTCGGATAGGAAGTCTGATCCGTGAATCCATAACATGAAGATGTCATCTATGAAACTGAACCAGGCCAGGGGTTTTAATGGGGAGGAATTTAGGTGGGCCTGTTCTAGGCGCCCCATGAACTGGTTGTCGTAGGAGAGGGCCATCCGGGTGCTCATAACTGTGCCACTTGATTGTAGATTTTGTCTTGGAAGGAAAAGTAATTTCTGGTAAGGACAAAACTGAGTGACGGAGATCATAAAATTGGTGGTGGGGAAATAATTTTGTGGCCTGCAGGACAAGAAGTATTCAAGTGCCACTAGTCCATTGGTATGGGGATTATTGGTCTAGAGTGAGACAACATCTATAGTAACCCCAAGGGTATCAGGTGGAGGAGGTTTTGGGAGTTCATGGAGATGGTGGGGAAGTGGTTGGAGTCTTGGATAAACAAGGGTAGTTTTTCTACTATTGGTTGGAGGGACTCATCCACCAATGCAGAAATCATCTCAGTTGGGGAGTTGTAGCCAGCAACTATTGGGCAGACCAGTACACCAGGATTGTGGATTTTGGCAAGCAGGTAGAAGGTGGGTGTTCTGGTTTTTTTTTTTGGAGTGAGGAGTTCAATGGAGGCTGATGAAACTTTTTGGAGTTTTCCATGTGAACGACAAATTTGTCTTTCTGAAGTGATGGCTGATTGGGGTCAGTGGGTATAGGCTTGTACGTTCTGTCATCTCCCAGCTGGCAAAGCCACAAAACAATGGTGGAACCCTTGTCAGCCGGGAGAATGACAATTTCCTTATTATTTTTCAGGTTTCGGAGGGCTAGGTGCTGGTTACGGTTCAGGTTGGTTTGTTTGGGGAGTGAGTTAAGGAAGAATGGTGAGGTAACTTGGGAGACCAGGTGCGGGTGGTTGGTTGGGAGTTTTGGAGGTGGCAGTTTGGATGCTTCTTAAAATTTGGAAATGTAGGGAGCTGTGGAGTTATGGGGATCTATGCTGATAGGGGGGTTCTTAATGAAATATAGTTTCCACTGGACTGTTTGACAGAATTTAAGGGTGTCATGGGCAAGTCTGAAGGGTTACAGGGTGGATCACAATTATATATATATATATATATATATATATATATATATATATATGTTTAGAGTTCATGTTTTGGTGGCTGAGTTTAACAATGGGTGAAACATGCAGCTGTGTTGTTTGCACATTTTGGTTTCAGTTCCAATCTGGAAAGAAAGGCGAGCAATCACTCTTTAAATACTTGTACTAGAACATGTCTCAGAAAACTTCACCCTGAGTGTTATATTTCTTGGCTCAATATTGAATTGAATATTACAAAAAATTCAGTTTTGGTTATTTCTATAACAAAAAATAACCTGGTGCCAAAATAATTAATGAATCTTGAAATTTGTACAACTATTGAAGGCTGAGCAATAATGGAAAATTTTCGAGTAAAATTGGTTTTCTTTACAGTATATACATGTACTTATTAAATAATGTGTAAGAAAGGGTCTTGATTGCCTGGCTGGGAATTTGCCGGAGTTAAGGCAAAGTGTAAGCAGTCATTGAAAGAGCGATGAATGACAAGGGTCATAAAAATCGGACAAGTCAATTGTAATGTGGAAAAGTAAAAACAAGTTAACAAGAATAACAATGGATGAAAATATTTAGTCTGGCTGTGGTAAGTGGAGTGAGTGCCACATCCAAATGAAATATGTGGGCAATGAAGATTGTAAGGGAATTTGCTTTATAACCAATGAAAAATGAGTGGACTGGAGATGAGGCATAGAAAATGGAGACAAGGAATTTGGCTTTGGGTTACACTGTGGTGATGGGCCTGGAATATTGCACTCCAAAATATTTTGCGTGGTTCTGATCACAATATTTGGCCAGGAAAGACATTATTGGAGTCAATAGTTGAGTGAGAGATGGAGGAAAACTTATAAATGGTGAATTCCAGTTAAAATGGGTCTGGGAGCTGGAATGTGGAGGCTGGACCTGGACCATGCTGGTGGCATATACTTTACAATGTGCCAGACGGGGAATGACTAATTATATTGTGAAAAATGAAATTTACTCTTTTATTGTAAACCCTGTCCAATTGCCTCAACATGGCCAGTTCTTAGTTAGGAGGGCATTTGTAAAATCATTACTGCTCTAAGAGAAGGAAGGCCCTGATAAATTATTACCCTGTGGTTATGTCTCATTTTTTTTATATTCATGGATTTAAGTATTTAAATTTTATTGTAAATTATGGTAATATTATTGGCATAATTTGATGTTAAATTGAGATAAATGAATCAATTAAAGTTAATTGTGTAGTTAAAACTATTATTTGTTTTTTTAACTACTATCCTGATGTAATAATTGTTTAAAATAATATATAATAAAAACGAATAAAGCACATTAACATATTATGACAATTAATTTTAAAAATACCAATTCTTAGTTACTTCTCTCTTGTTTTAGGATGGATATCCACATCGAGCTCTGAAATTATACATCAAATATGAAGCACCACCTTTTTCACAGAATTACAATATCTATAAGCGCATTGCAGTTGATATTTTTAATTTAACCCAAAATGAAGAATACAGTGAATGGTCAAACCTTCGAAATATGCTATTTAAATTGGTAATATACATAAATTAAAAGATATAAAACTTAGAACTTTGAATGGTCTTAATAATAATGTACTATTGTTTACAAATAACCATAGTTGTAAATTTCATTTCTCAAATTAATTCTTAGCATTCAGAAATATTTTTATCAAAATTATGACAACATGGAAACAAAAACAAACTTTCAAAATACATCCTACATAGTGAACTTGGAATCCTAATTGATCCTGATCTCAATATAGAAAATAAGCTAGGTTTGTTTTCATTCTTTTGGTTCAGCAGTTAATAATTTATGAATCATTCTAAAAACATTCTGTTCATAACAGAGGAAAAGGTAACTATTATGTAAGTCTTAAATGATTCAAAAAAGGTGTCTCCATTTTCTATAATAAGAAGACTGCTGACTATTACAGGGTTTCAAAAGTTGTACTGTTAATAATTACACATAAATTGGTAATGAATGTTGTCATTTTTGTTGCTTTATAAAATTATATATTAGGATTAATTTATATTAGTTTAAGTTCATTCGCAAGAAAATGGCTTATTCTGTAGATAAATATTTTCTCTACTAATTAACTCTTCTGATTCTATGCTAACATATGTAAATTTAATATTATTTCACACAATGTTCACTTTTACCTTCAATTCAAAGTTACTTACGATACTAAATATAAAATAATTTCTTTTTTCTAAAAAGACAGAGGCTATGAAGACTTCATCAGATGTTGGAAGTTCTGTTCACACTGAATTTGAAATTCTATTAACAATAAGTCATTATTATGCTTCAAGATGTGCTTTTAAAGAATTGGAAAGCTTAAAATATTTAGTAAGCAAGGTATCTTCTTCTCTTCTGAGACATACAGATATAATTCCAGCTGACAGAGCATTTTATGAAGCAGGTATTAATGCTAGAGTGAGTACAATTTCAATATTAGACCACCAGAACTTAGAATAATTGTTTCATCACCATATGATATATAATATATATTGTAGCAAAAGCTTATTTATTGAGCATTGAATATATATTATCTGCAGGGCGTGGTTTGTTACAATTTTTATGTTTAACCCTTGGACCTCTGTTCCTTGTTGAGTCCTAAGCGGAAATGATACCTTGCATAGCCCCGTCTCGGCGTGTGCTTTAAATCAACAATACTGCCATGCGGCTTACAGACGCCGACAATGGCTAAAAACTAACCATGTAACCTAATCATGTTACATTATCCTCCCTCCAAAGAATACAAATTGGCTGACCATAGTTATACATTAAATGCAGCCAAATTTTCCTTTTTTCACATAATAGTAATTTCATCGACAACCATTTGACCACGTCCTGATAAGAAATTACATAAGTTTTACAAAAGTTTTTTCATTCATACTACTTCCACTTCTTACAAAATTTTATATGTTTGGAGCATAATCTTTGTACATTTTTTTAACAATAATTTTTCCAATCTATTCCTTATACAATAACCCTTTTTTCATCAGCTGTTTAGATGTCAAATTTACCATAATCTTTAAATAAAACATAATTAACATCTTTCCCTGATACAATATTTACAAAAGTTTGACACATGAATGCTTTTAAATTAACAATAAAAAAATTACAAATTTTCTCTCTGAAAGAATGGAACTAAATGTGTTACATTAAAAGTTTTCTCAGTGGCCTTTCCTTCCAAATTTACAATTACATAACTGTTGACTCCTCTCCTTTTCACCACTCTATACGGCCCTTCATAAATATTTAACAATTTGTAACTGATTTTCTTTAGAGGATTTGACACACGCATTTTTTTTTTACAAGTGCTAAGCCTCCTATTCTAAATTCTGCAGGTTTTAACTTTTGCCACTTCCTTCTCCAATTGGCTCTATTCCTTATTTCACTAATGGCAATTTCTTTCATATTGTTTATTACTTTCACATCATCAACTAACCTCTCTGGAAAAGGGATAATGGTCTCAATGGGCAGGGTGTGAACTTGAAAATTGCAGGTCTACTGGGAGACAACCTGTAGCCAAACTAAAATTCTGATTTATGACTCTCTCCACCTCCCCGATCCAATCCATCCATTTTCCATGATCTTCTTCCTCTACTAATTGCCTCAAAGTGGTACTTATTTGCTGGTTTTTCTTCGGAACAACTACAATATTATTATTATATGGACTGTTACATCTTTCTATAATCCCCATTTCCAACTTTTTATCAATAGCCTTTTCTACTTCACTTTTCTGACAATCAGGAATAGCGAACTTTTTTACCATAAATGGCTGATGTTCAGTGGTTTCAATATGGTATTCATAGTCCTTTATTACACCAGGGCTATCACAGAACACCTCATGATTTTCCATTAATATTTTCTTCACTTCTCTTTTTTCCTCCTGGCTTAGATGGCTTATCAAATCTTTCTTCTCCAACTCTGATTTCATATCCACTTTGACATCTTTTTCTAGTAGTTGAATCCTTTCTTGATTTTCCTTTCTATTTATTCTCAGTGGCATCTCCAACTTTTCACTACCTCCCTTATCATATCTTGGCAATTTTAATTCAATTCCCACCCCTTTATGCACACCTGATACATTAAACAAACTCTCTCTCAGTTGATCCTGCAATTTTTCAATGGATTTCTCAAGGACATGGATTTTATCACTCTCCTGTTTCACATCGGCTCCTTCAAACAACTGTTATTTACTTTCTTGCTTCATCTCTAACTTATGTAATCTATCAGTGAACTTTTCTACCTTCTGATCTAATTTTACTATATGCTCACACAATGATTGCACCATCTGATTAGTTTGACACATTACCTTAAACATCTGATCTAATTTTTCTGATTGGGTGTTTTCTCTCCCACCATTATCTATGACTACCTTACATTCAGACTCTAATCCATCAATTACTTCCTTTCTTTGTTCAGCCATTTTTAATAAAATGAATCCCACACAAAATAATAAAAACCAACACACCAAACAATTAAGGAAATTTTCACCATCCTGTTTTTTTTGTTCTCTTTCAGCTTGAAACACTTCTTTCGAAACTTATTTCTATGTTTTTATTTTACTTATACTCTGCTGTTTCACTCGCACTCGCCAACATCTTCAGTCAGCTACTCGTTCGACACTTGGCCTCTTTCCTCCGTCTAGGTCTCCTCGACGTAGATTTCTGCGACGCCTCCAGAAGTCGCTCTCTCACCAAAACCTCAGAATACAAGTTTCTGTATCTCGTTCTCCAATTCTGCTTCTGCTCCTGCGTGCTCCCTCTAATTAACATTCAGGCCCCGCGTTGGCTCGCCATAATGTAGCCACTCCGCTACCCCCTTGCGTTTTTTCGTTGATTATTTATATTGTTTGGGAGCCAGGTAATTTTTTGGATAAAAATTACCAAAACAACTTTTTCAAAATAGATTTATTTATTTTTTGAACATGAGACACAAGTTAACTCCAGAGCATGGTTTACCAAAATTGGTATCTTCAATCCTAGCACGTCTGTCCTACGTCGAGTCCAGCTTCGAACTGACCCCTACATTTCTCCCCTTGGCTGGCGCCTAAAACAACACCGCGGTCCTGCATGTGCATAAACACAGCAGTCCGCCCCCGCCAAGAGCCCTCGACCCTACCTCGCAACAATCATGTTACAATATATATATATATATATATATATATATATATATATATATATATATATATATACTATATTGGGAGCATCCATTAAGGAAAAAATACAATTTTAGGAACTAATTTGGTGATGAAGTCACATTCGTTCTTGGACAGTGAGGAAGGATAGAAGTAAATTGGAGAAATAGGAGGATTACGCTTTATGTGAATTCAAATGCTCAGGCGTAGAATCACACAGCATTTGTTCAAAGCAGGGAGAAAGAAGGAAAGACTGAAAATATTTCCCTCCACCTTATCCATTCTTCCTATAAATAACTATTTATCCATAATAAGACTGTCTATTTGGCTGTTATATATGTGTATATATGTGTGTGTGTATATATATATATATATATATATATATATATATATATATATTGTAATGCATTGAGGGAATGCATTGTTTCGGAACAGCGCACATGTGGGGGTTAGGATGCACGTGCAAAGTAATTACGGGTCCTGTCTCGATGTGACAAGACAGAGCGGCTGAAGAATTTTCTGAACAGCGCACATGTGGGGGTGAGGATGAAAGTGCAAAGTAATTACGGGTCCTGTCTCGATGTGACAAGACAGAGCGGCTGAAGAATTTTCTGAACAGCACACATGTGGGGGTGAGGATGAAAGTGCAAAGTAATTACGGGTCCTGTCTCGATGTGACAAGACAGAGCGGCTGAAGAATTTTCTGAACAGCGCACATGT
Organism: Zhengitettix transpicula; assembly: GCA_037074705.1. Classification (NCBI taxonomy): domain Eukaryota; kingdom Metazoa; phylum Arthropoda; class Insecta; order Orthoptera; family Tetrigidae; genus Zhengitettix; species Zhengitettix transpicula. Next base: position 26,561,894 of record CM073590.1, on the reverse strand, counting down.
GGGGGTGAGAAAGCAAGTGCAAAGTAATTACAGGTCCTGTCTCGATGTGACAAGACAGAGTGGCTAGATATATTCTAAAGAGGGAGCAGCAGCTGCGGAGTGTAAATCTCGGAGTAATGGAGAAACTGTCAATGCATTTCCGACGTAGTCTTGGAACAAAGCAGAAGATAAAAGGGACGGTCATATATATAAAGGGAGGATAATAATTTGTTAGTCAGTCGAGGAATTGGAGTCGAGGAGTTGGAGTTAGTCGGAGTGGAGTGTCAGAGCGGAGGGGGAGCTGTGAGCACCCAGTATGGAGAAAGAATGCAGCCTGCGAGAGAAATAGAAAATAATTAAACTATAAACATTTTCATATGCAGAAGTTCAATCTGTAGTCAAAATTTGACCACTGTCTTCGATGATAGGATACCAGGACACAGCACCCAGCGTCGAGTAGTTTCAGCACGAGCAACTGGGATGTCCTTCACCCAGTATGGAGAATCAGCTATCGTCGAACCAATAATATGTGTTAGAGTCAGAGTGTGTAAACGTCCAGTATATAAAGTGTGTGTGTAATGAACGAGCCAAATGATCCTGAGTAATCGTGAGTTGAAATTTATGGTATTAATGTGTCAACGGAATTAAAAGATACAGCCAGATATCGTTCTCTTCTTTTTGTTAATAAAATAAACTCTTTTAAATTTAGAATCAATCTGGTAGATTAAGTTCGTTAATAAGTTTGTCGATGTCTAGACGATTAAATACTTGTGTGTAATTTAAAGTTAAATGTTGGGTTCTTTGATTATTTAAGTGTTCTGTCCGTTATCAAACCCAGTAAAGACCCATGAGAGAAAGAGATTTTTTTATAATATTAATTTGTAAAAATGCTATATTCAGATAAATAAATGTTGTTAGTTTTAAAGTCTATAATTTTCATTTAAAAGCCCGTCAGAATAAATTGTCACATTTGTTTATTACATTTTGGCACCACAACGTGGGACAAATTAAGAAGGAGTCCTCTTTTTATTACAATATATATATATATCTACCACAAAGTAAAAAAAAAATTAAAAAGTACCCCGGTGTTTATTACAATATATATATATATACATATATATATATATATATTGTAAAAAAAACAAACAACATTTATTCATCAAAACTTTACAATTATACAAATTAATAAAAAACGTACATCTCTTTCTCTCATGGGTCTTTATTGGTTTTGATAACGGACAGAACACTTAAATAATCGAAGAACCCAACATTTATCTTTAAATTAAACAGAAATATTTAATCGTCTAGACATCGACGAAACTTATTAACGAACTTAATCCACCAGATTGATTCTAAATTTAAAAGAGTTTATTTTATTAACACAAAAGAAGAGAACAATATCTGACTGTATCTTTTAATTCCGTTTACACATATTAATACCATAAAATTTCAACTTACGATTACTCAGGAACATTTGGCTCGTTCATTACACACACACTTTATAGACAGGACATTTACACACTGACTCTAACACATATTATTGGTTCGACGATAGCTGATTCTCCATACTCGGTGAAGGACATCCCACTTGCTCGTGGTGAAACTACTCGACACTGGATGCTGTGTCCTGGTCTCCTACCATCGAAGACAGTGGTCAAATTTTGATATTACAACAGATTGAACTTCTGCATACAAAAATGTTTATCGTTGACATAAATTTGCTATTCTCTCGCAGGCTGCAAATTTTCTCGCCGTACGCCTCCACAACCAACACCCAACTCCAACTAACTCCAACTCACTAACAAAATCTTATCTTCTCTTTATATATGATTGTTCCTTCTCTCTTCCTTTGTCCCCAAAACTATGTCGCAACTGCTTGTTGACAGTTTCTCCATTAACCCGAGATTTACATTCTGCAGCTGCAGTTCCTTAGCCCCTCCGTCATGTCACATCGAGACAGGACCCGTAATTACTTTGCATTTGTATCCTCACCCCTCGCATTCACATGTGCACTGTTCTAAAATTCTTCAGACCGCCCAACTGCCCCTTGATCCTAAGTCAACACGCCGATGATCCAGCCCATTAATCAGAGACAAATGCCTGACTTAACAAATTTATCTTCGACAGGCCACCCGCACATGTGCCTTGCTCCGACTCCTTCATACTGATCCTAAGTCAACAAGCCACTTCCTCTGACGGCCAAGACCATTAATCTGAAACAATGCATTTTCCTCAAAGCATTACTTTATATCAGTAGTTGGTCCAGTCTGGCATAGGCGGAAGTTCAAATTTTCGAGGGCCTGAGCTCCCTTCGTCAGGAAGGAAGATCTGAACTGTGTGCTGGCCAGGCACGAATTCTGTTCACACTACTTTGAAAATTTGATCTTCCACCTTTCAGGTAAGTCAGCATCGCTGTCTCTCTTTCCTATCCAAATGCGTTATTTAATTTGACCTCGTCACATTTTATACATTAGTCACGACAGAAATGTATTTTTTTTATGAAAATCATACAGTGTGAAACAAACTCCACTGACAAGCTTTCAGAGGTTTTCAAGGATACATTCTGAATAGTTTAGTATTTGGGACACATGGTCACAAGTAGCTCTTTACAGAGTGATAATATAATTATGATTTATTTGGTTTGTAGTTCAATCACCCTTGTTCAGTGGAAATACCTCCATTACAGGGAAGAAACCTGTGTAAAATGCAAATAACCAAGCTGTACAACACAGACTAATGCAACAATTATCAGACCAAACTTGTACACTTTTATCACAGTGTGTTCAATTTGTTTAATGTGTACTGCTTCTGTATATGTGATGATCCGAGCAACTAGGTCTGTGTGAGTTTCAACTGGAGTCTTGTAAACTAGGCTCTTCACAGGTCCTCAGGTGAAGAAGTACAATCCCAGAGTTCTTGAGCCTGTTAAACAGTTGATGGTGTATCGCTGTACACTATGCCGTGAACATGGTGGTTGACATTGTGAAAAATACCTCTACGGGAATAGTTCTGTATCTGTTACATTCTGTACTGTACACTGACAGAACAAATTGAACACACTGTGATAAAAGTGTACAAGTTTGGTCTGATAATTGTTGCATTAGTCTTAGTTGTACTTCTGACATCAAGTGCAAAGTGTGCTGGCGCCCTGTCATGTTGAAACCACATAAGCACATACTGTCACTTTTTGCACTGTTGTGTATTTTTTTCAGTGCAATATATATACAGAGCTAATTGGGCTAAGAAACCAAACAAGATGTAATAGCTCTATAACAAGTTGCTGGAGACCTTGGGTCCCTTATCCCAAATTAATCAAAAGTTATCCCTAAATAACCTCTGAAAGTTTTTCAACGAGGTTTTGGTTCACCTAGTGTATGATAAGTAACATCAGTATGAGTAAAATACATTCATCCTAAAACAATTATCATAATTTTTAAATATTTTGCTGGAAGCAAATTATTGTAATTTAACTTTTCTATTGTGAAAGAAACATATTTACAGGATCTTTATAAGTTAAGTAAAAAGCATTTGATATGATTTCAGATGGTTGGACTAGACAGTGAAGCGTTTGTGTTTCTTAATCACTATTTGGACTTGTGTGAAGCAATAGAAGAAAATAATTCAGATCTCCTAGATCATAGTGATTTTGTGGCTACAGATTTTCCAGATGATATCCTACTTCCAGCAACACAAACCATATCAAATGACTTGCACGAGGAAGTAAAAGAATGGGTTTTATCAGTTTCAATGGATCAAAAAATTGATCAGGTTGCAATTTTTTTCACCTCATATTCAGTATAATACTCCTCGTTCATAGTGGCACATTCTCAGATTATACATATTAAAAATAACTTGTTCAGGTACTCCACCCTCTCTTGTGGACAGCAAAAAGTAAAAAAGGAACTGAGCACTGGAAGTACTGTTATGGCAAACTTCTGAATGATGAAGTATGAAACAATATTAATTATAGTAGAGAACAAGGGTTTTCCCGGTGGAGATAATGCCTAAATAGTTCTTGTACAACTGACGAAGATGGCAGCAGAAGTCATAGAAACGTTGTGTTTAGATTCTACACACCTGGGTGCAAGCCCAAGAACTATTTAGGAATATTACAGTAATTGAAATTCACTTAAGCTCTTCAGAAATAAAATAATCTAACACAATGAGCAAAATATACACACTTATATCAGCAAGTAAATTTGATCTGATACTGTCAACAAATTGACAGTAATGGCTTACCTGATGGAGGGCTAATGTCACTATGTTGCACAGGAAAAAACTCAAATATTCAGAGGCATTAGTTTCCTCCTCAAAGATATAGATGTGCACCTGAAGTTGGCTGGCCACAGAATATTCTAATTCTGGAGGAACCAGCAACAATAAATTACCAACAAAGTAGTGAACTATCTCCCTCTATGTGTTAGAAGAGAAAGACATTTTTTCTCCCAAGGAAGATGCTAGTGCCTCTACAAATTTGAATATTTTCCTGTCCGACACGCCAATTCTACTCTTCAAGTTCCTTTCCATATTATATATATATGAATCATAAGGATAGGATTGAGAGACAGCAATGACATTTGTTGGTCCAGTTGGCATAGGAACTTCAAATTTTGCAGGGCCTGAGTCCCCTTCTTCGGGAAGGAAGATCTGAACTATGTGTCAGCCGGGCATGAATTGATTAATTCAAAGTTAAGTGTACCAGCCATTGGACAGCAACAATCGACACCCAACAAAGTCAACAACACACTGTCTCTCTCTCAAGGAAAATGGAAATCTCTAATCTGTAGTCCTCTTCTACCTTCTCTTGTGGGTGTAATATTTCTCAGCATTGGTTGGGCCTTCTTTCCTTCAAGTGATTGATTTAAACATTACATTTCTCTCATACTCCTTACACTTCCCAGACTTCCTTCCTCTACAATAGGTATATCAGAACTTTACATTTCACTCCTACTCTTCCTCCCTCTCCAAGTTGTATATCCGAACTGCTTTTTACATTTCTTGTCAACCCCCAGCTAGACCTTTTCTGTTCCCCATCACAGTGTGGAAACCTCTTCATGTGGTTTTTCTCAGCCAATCTGAATTGATGTAACACCTTCACATACTTATTCTTGCCTGTTGGAGGGGTTAACTTTTGGGAATTTTGGTGTCGTCGTCTCCTGGGCCAGGGTATTTTGTTTGCCTCACATAATCCTCTGCCTTTGTCTGGAATTACTCTGGCACCAACTTTTATGATCGTATTTTCAGCTCCGGCTACATAGGCATTTTTACTCAAATTGTATAAAAAATCAATTAATTTGGGGAATGTTCTGCACTACATCTATACCCATACTTAATTAAAATTTTTATATCTGCACAGCCTGATTGGACCAACTGCTGATTAAAGGTAAGTTTGCTACCCTGTCTCTCTTTTTCCTTTTATTTGAGTTCAACTCAAGAAGTTTGATATCAAAACATGAGACATTTACAGTATCCTCAGAATGTGGCTTTAATTGACACAATACTTTGAAATAAAATTATTCATTGATCTCTCTTACACTTTGCAAGATGGGTGTGAGATTCTGTTGATGTGAATTCCTACTGGAGACTAACCTTTCCACGAATTACCATGTCAGCATGCCATAATCGCAAAAGTTGAGACTAAACTTCTGAACTACCGGAGACTTGTGATCTGTTTACTGTGTGTGTATAGACATATAATTGTGATATTGGTATGGAAAGGAAAGAGAGATAGGTTGTGGCTTACCTGAAAATGAAGTGCGGTGTAGTCATAGGGAACCAAAGGTTAAAGATTGAAGCCTTTTCCGGTGCAGTTGTTCAATATATTGTTCTCGGAGTTCAACCGGGTTTTGCATAATTGTAGAACAACTTCGCCTAGAAGATGACGACAGAGCTTTTAGTCGTCGAAACGTTGCGTTCTACAATTATGCAAAACCCGGTTGAACTCCAAGAACAATATATTGAACCAAAGGTTGTTCTTCAAATTTTCGGAGGCTCTCAGCCTCCTTCTTTAGGACGGAGTGTTACATATATACAATATTGGGAGCACCCATTAAGGAATAAAAACAATGTTAGGAACTGATTTGGTGACGAAGTCACATTTGATCTTGGATATTGAGGAAGAATAGGAGAAATGAAGATTACGCTTTTATGTAAATTCATATGCTCAGTCGTAGAATCACACACAAAGAAAATCATATGTTCAAAGCAGGGAGAAGGAAGGAAGGAAGGACAGACTGAAAATATTCAGCAGGGTTGGGAATGGAACCCAGACACTCAGGCACAGTCCCAATAGCCTTAAGTTTGTTCAATTGAAATTGATGGTGTGGCTTGTTTCTGTTGCATGATTGGCAGACTGGACCCTGAGTAGAAAACCAAGAACATTTTCTTCACTCCTAATGTGGCAAAGCCTTAACTTTTTTTTTATTGAAATTTTCACTTGAGCAAGCATATGCAAAACTTTTAATATCCTTATTGTTATACAATTCCATTTATGAAATTTAATGAAAATAATTTGATGGTAAATAATAAATTGAATTAATGATAGAGTTCTAAATCAAATATTTAAAGTGAAAACACTCAATCATTTTATTTTGTAGTTATAAGGCACAAAAATTATAACCCTCACATACACACCCAAGAACTATCTCACCCATCACTGCTCACAAAAGTGTTTAGAAAATGCTGAAGTTATGACTTCAACTAATCAGGAACAACATTATGTTGACTTTCAAGACTGAATAATGTTTTCTCGGTAGGCATGACAAAAATGTTGAACCAAGTATTGTAAGATTTCATATAACCACATTACATTCCACAGAATTACTTAGTGAAAACATTTCCATTTTCACAGATTTGTTTCTTACCAATAATTGAAAATAAATATGTTGAATTCATATAAAAAATTGTCAATACTAATGTATTTTCCATGTAGATATTACCAACCAAATGATTACTTTTGGACATTAGGAGCATTCTATGAAAATTAAATGCTGCAAGTATGAAATCATCTGAGATGTACATGAGACATGGAAATTTGTTTTCCATCAAGTGGACTGTCGGACTTCTGTATTGATATTTCCAGTCTTGTCCTTGGCCATTGTTGAGAAAAGGGAAAGGAAGCCTTGTATTTGAGACTTCACTTAGCATTGGTCTGAAATGATTTGTGGAAACCCAAATCAGGATGAACATATAAATTATAACTCCATTGATGCCGAATTCTTGGACACTATCCTTGTCAATGATGGGTTTATTGATTTTGTATTCTTGATATATAACATTAATTTTTTAAAGATTTTTAATGTTTTTGTATGCCTCAGATTTTTTTAACAATAGTGTATTACTTTTACAAGTAACTCATTTAACATAGGAAATATATTAATCATTCAATATAAATTACAGGTATTGCCATTGGATGAGAGAGGATTATATCCATCTGCTCTACATTCACATGACAGCGTTGGACCAGCAGCTACACCCTGTGTTGTATCAGGGTATCCAGTCTTACCCCAAAGAGGACGAAATCCAATTGAATTTAAACAGCCTGGTCGAGCTGCAAACAGAGAGGACTGGAACAAACTACTTTTAGCAGCTAAAATGAATCCAGAATCTCATGTGACAGATGTCATAGGTTTTATTGGAGAATGGTGTGGTGGAGCCCCAAGTTTTTCGTTCCAGTAGTGAGATTGTTAATGTATAATCATATCACACCCACAAAAAAGTATGCATTTTGTGCTACAATCACAAGAATAAAAAGTCATTAAACATATCTTTTATTTACAACAATAAGAAATTGTACAAGGCTAAAATCATTGTAATAAACTCACATGAGGCTATAGTTTTAGAACAAATTCTAATAAAGGTAACTGTTTTCAAGCTAACATTCTTTATCATCAAAAATATGTAACTTTTCACTTTCCTTAATCTTAGAGAAACTAAATACAATTTGTCTATCATATATTATAAATATACAGCAAGACAAAATATTTAACAACTTTCACTCTGAAAGAATTATTTGCAATCAGTATTAAAGAAGAAACAAGGTTTTTTCAAAATGTACAAAACTTTGAATTTACGTTACAGATAACATAAATTTTGAGATGTACTGTAAAAAATGACAATTTTCTTAATTTTAAGCAGTGTTTATTGTGGCAGACAAATCAATGACTTTTAATAACTATAAAAACATTTTTGGTTTAACTAAATTTAAACTTCGCAAGAGCCTATTGAGTGATCCAAAAACTAACACAATTGGAGTTCGTCAAAACTAGACAATTATTTAAAATAATTTTACTTTGTTTCTCTATAAAATTATTAACACCAAATAAGGAAATACTCTCAAATAATTATGTTTTTAAAACAATGACCAAAAGAATTGGTAACTTACGTTTACCATCACGGATGTACCTTATGACTGTTTTCACATTCCAATTTCATAAACAATCTAATAATATTAGGCAAAGGCAACTTTAAAACAATGCTAGAATTTTTTATTTATAATGAGAGTTAAGTTTTGCAAATCTAACTCAAAAATTGTAACAGCATTTTGTTTTCTGAGAAAGCACAAGTTTTAGTTACCCAAAATTAGAATGATAGCTTGCATCTAATAAATCTAATATTACATATTGTCTCATATTTTACATGATTCTATTTTATGTATTGAAAAACAAACTGAAAAAGTTTTTTATTCATATTTCTTTGTCAATTGGTGGAAAGATGAGAATGTGCAAAATTATGCAATCATGTAACATATCATACAATTTTAATATTACTATTATTAAATGCTATTACTCAGAGAAATATGTGAAGTACAAAGTACACTTTGTATCTCTAAAAAAAATGTTCAAATTGCCACATATAGGATATATTTGGTGCTCCTTCCAACTTTATACAGTAGTATATACAGCAACAGTCTTCAGTTTTATAACTAATGTAAGCTGAACAGATCACCCGCAGATGGTAGAGGGGCCAGCCCACCTGTCACATCAGGCAACTGTGTGAGATCAGGGAGATTCTGAATGTGTGACTTCATTTCTTGGCGTACAACAAAAACTTTTTGAAGTTTTTCTTTATATTCCTGAAAATGGGAATTTGTGCATATAAACACTTACTTTGAGATGCAACTAATAAAAGTACAACGGTAATAAATACATTACTGATTTTTTTCATGGCCATATTGATATCAGTATTTTGAACCAATTTTTGGGGTTTCAGGCCACGTTTTGTTCTGGCTATTGCTGACATTTCACTTGATAACTCCGAGCATTTTCAAGGCTAGGCCAAGACTGTCGCTCTTTCTGTGTGTCTTATATATTGCTCGGACATCCAGGGTCATCTGGCCCTTTTGTCTGTTCTTTGTAGAATTAACTTGTTTGCTCAGGAATATTGCCCAGCTGTGTAATAACCCATATCTGTTATCCTGGTTGAAGTTGTTGGGCCACTTAAATATTTGTATGCCATTGCATATTATCCAGGTCCAGTAAGACTTTTCCTTAGAGAGCACAGCTGCTTTCTGAACGTCAATTCTGTGGTTTGTAACCATGGCATGTTCCGCGACAGCAGACAAGTTAAATTGGTGTAATCTCAAATATCTCTTGTGTTCTTTCAATCTTGTGCAGATGGACCTGTCAGTTTCAGCAACATAAAACTTTCCACATTCACATGGGGTTTTGTATATACCTTAAGTGAGGAACTTGTCTTATTGGTCCTTAATGAAGTGAACATATTGCCTTATTTTGATTATACTCTTGTACATAGGGAATATGTTGTGTTTACGTTATATGCCGCCAATTCACTCAGTCTTGCCTGCCACATGTGGAAGAAAGGCTCTATTTGATAGTTTATCTTGTGTAGTGTTCCCGTGCTTAAGGGCTTTATATATAATATTATGTCCATGTGATATATAAGCTACATGGACAGAGAGCTTTGAAAATGCTCAGAGCTATCGGATGAAACATTGGCAAGAACGCAAAAGCAGAAAAAAAAACAAAAAATTGGTACATAATACTGACATTAATAAATACAAAGTCACGTAATCAAAATCAAACATAAAATGAAACTTAATTTTCACTTGTTCATTTATACATCTCATATGTATCAGGATAAACAGTGGCATATATATATATATATATATATATATATATATATATATATAATTGACAATAAGATACAATGTTTACAAAGAAAATGAAAAGTTTGTATTGACATTACCCTTAAGACATCAGTCCACATTAAACCAACCAACTAGTTAGAAATATTCCACTTCACCAGTTGTCCCCACACTGAACATATTTCATGCAGTCTAGCTCCTATGTGAACTCCCATTTGCTCCACATAGAAGTGTGGTCACCTACACCAACCAATCTACAATGCCTTCATATATACAAAATACCACAGAACACCTAAAAAACAGGTACCCCATAACCTATCCACTACCCAACTATTCAAATCCACTCCCTACTTTAAAAGATCAACTCCATTCTCTGTGTATTGTGAAATTCAATACAAACATAAAAAATATCCTCTCCACAATACTTCCCATGGGTCACATTTTATCAAACTCTGCAACATCCTTATCCATCCTCACCCTCACTCAACTGTGTACTTTAATATATTGCAATACTCCAGGATCTTCACAAAAACTATCTAAAAATCAAAGACAACTTAATTGCCTCTCCACCTGGCACCCAGCCAACATGCAGTTCAGACCTTCTTTCCAGATGAACGAGGCTCTGTTCCTCAAAAATTTTAATTTGTTACCTGCTCAGCCCGACAGGAAGAACTGTTGATATCAGGTAAGTTTCTCTTTTTCCTATACAAATGTGTTTATATATATATATAGTGAGGAATGATAGAAATAAATAGGAGGATTACACTTATGTGAATTCATATGCTTTTCTTTCAATGTGATTCTACGCCTGAGCATATGAATTCACATAAAAAGTGTAATCCTCTTATTTGTCCTATTTATTTCTATCCTTCCTCACTATCCAAGATCGACTGTGACTCCAAATAACTAAATTAGTTCCTAACATTGTATATGTATATTGCTGTCTCTCTTTTCTACCCATATATGTTATTTAATTTTACGGCAGCACGTTTTGTTTTTTTATACATGGATAGTATATGATGCAGTTTCAATTTATGATTGTTTTTCCAGACATACTTCCCAAACTTTTGTATGCATGTTAGTCACATACCCTCACTTAATTATATGACATTTATCAAATAATATTGTACTGTAAATATATATGCTTTGGAGGCTTTGTATTTTCGTCTTTTTTTCCAGATAGACATTAGGAAATAATTTTACTGTACTTATGTTTTACCTCTAGCCTCTGCTCAGCTTGAATAAGTAAGTCTTTTTGTGCTTGAATGAAATCTCTAAGCATTGATGTCACACGTTTGCGATCTTCCATTTCTTCAGATAATCGTCTATTGTATTCCGTTAACAACTGGACTGCCTCATTAACTTGAAGCGCCAACTTTTCTGCTGATGCTTTATCTGAAATTGTGCACAAAGGTTAAATCTACGGTATGCTGTATAAAAGTATGTAACTGTAAATCATGAAACTATAAATTTTTAATGTAGGTATTAATGCTAAATTGTGGCATATCTAAATATACATAATTGTTTCCAGTCCTACAGCTGATGTCGCTTTTGACATCTAACTTATACAATAATAATGAAACATGAAATCAATTTAATGAGTACAAGTACAAGTGACACATTCTGACAGCTGTGTATTCGCAAGCAATACACCTTTGTTTTGGATGGAATTCTAACTCTTATTGGCTATGAAAGAAAATAACTCTTCCCATTTTAAGGTGTCTGTTGAATAATGTTCTTTTCTCACAGTTTATCAATTGAAATATTCACTTGAAATTAAAATATAATACATCTGCGTTAAAAATATAGTATTTAGTTTGACACCTGGGCTGCATTGTGTTGTACTCAAGTTATTTTAATCACCTGATGAAAGATCAAGGATTCCAGAAATGTTGTGTGGTATTATATTATTTTTATTAGTTTATTATAATAACTACCTTGGTTTTATTTTAAATATGCCATTAATTCACAGAAAATGTTGCATTGCACTTCATCCAAAACAATGCAACCTCTAAAAAGTCAATGGCTTTCAAGTCTCTAACAGGTAAATTTATGAAATGTTAACAATTAAACTCACAACCAACTGTTTACTCTGCTACTTAATTCTTACTGTGGTAATAATTTTTTTTTGCCACGTGAAATATATTGACGCCATTGCTGTCTCTAAAAGGATAGTGTATTGTTACATAAAAATATTTTGGATACTAAAGTAACAACTCAAAGGCATAAAAAAACTGAAATTTTGTGGAAGTCAAGATAATGAATTTTGTTTTACAAAAGAAATAATTTATTTTTTCCCTAAAAGGATACTTCAAAATATAATTTACAAGGAAATATAGTAATTTCACACCTACACAGTACCTCTGCAGACCAAAAAACCACTTAAAATCAAGAGTTTATTCAATCAAAGATTCAAAACACTGTATGCTAGCCACAGAGCTATACTGTCAGGCTATATTAAAGTTTACTTTCATAATTTTATCACTCAAACTTCGAATTACAGATTGTGAAAGGCATTCAAAGGCAAATTTTAATAGGTTCTGTCCTGGATAATTATAATATTAACATATTTTTAATAGCTTTTGTTATTTGTTGACATTTGTCTTGAGATAGCTAGAACACTCATAATAAGGAAAATACATTAAAGTAAAACTAAGGTCAATTGTACCTGTATATAAAAAAATTAAAGAGGGTAAAATAGCTTTCTTGTGTTTTATAATCGTTACTTCTTTCTGGAACCTTATTTACTTCAATAAGGTAATTAGGAATGCTTTCACTTATTACCATTTATGGTGCTACATTAAACAATATTTCACTTAGAAATTCAAATAATTTGGTTTTCATTTTAGAATTTTCAGAGTATTTATTATGCATTTCTCATCAAGGCACCTTGTAATAAGAAGAGCTATTTTCTTTTATAGACAATATAATTTCAGTAAACCCTTTAGAAGCAAAAGTGTGTTGCTTATTGCATTCAGGAAGGAATGATCAATATTTCTGACCAAAAGTGCCTAAAATTAGAATCATCGATGGTGTGATAAAAATTTTCCATATTGGCCTTAACAGATACAAAGTATGCACCAAGGAAATAAGAATTTTCTTTTGTAAACAAAGCAAGGCTCCAAGAAGCAGATTCTTGGGAGGCGCAATTTTTTTTTGTCTCAACCAGGCAGATGGTGGTCAGAGGAGCTGAAAAGGGTCAAGATGTAGGAGTTTCATGGAGACAGCAGATAAAGCTGTTTGTTAAAAACAAACTAGAGGGTTGAAGAGAGGAGATTGAGTTTTCAAGGTGTGTCTGGATGTAATGTTGTCAAATGTTGTGATGGAGAGTTCAAGATACAATGACAAATATTCTGCTTTGCCCACATAGACAGTTCTTATTGAGGATTACAGAGCTTCAGATCAAATAAGCTCTGAATGGGGGCAGTTGGCAAGGACACTGCAGAGAGAACTGACTGAATGATTAGGGAAGCGGAGATCAAGTATGGCAAGAGATTCAGATGAAATATGCTCTGAATTAGGACTTGTTGTAGGGGACAACAGAAGAAAGAAACACAATTCGCCATTTCCTGATGAAATCAGCTGAAGTTTACATAAGGAAATTCTGTGGTCCTCTCTTACATTCCTTAAAAAAATTACAATTGTCACTTTCATGCTAGTTTGCTTTGTAATGAGCCCTGAGATATTTCTTATTTTACAGTGCACACTTTGTATATGTGGATGAATTGTTTACTATTTTGACAACATTGTAATACAAATAAATTTTATGTTGATAAATTTAAGCAAATTATTTTTTAAAAAATAAATTAAAGGAAAGCTTTCCCAGTGTATGTAATTAAAAAGCAGTTCTCAGGATTTCAACTGGTTAAAACATTGAAATAAAACAACATTTAGATGGTGGTCACTGCAATCATCTTCAAGTTTTAATGTTTTCACCTGGTTGGAATCCCAAAAACTGCTTGTTAAAAAAAAGTAATTATACATACAATTGAGAGTCTCATTAAACAATCATACCACAATTGCCTCTACTTTTACAAGGCTTCAAACTCACCATTTATACCAACGAAAAAAGTAAGTAATTATGTTTTTGTAATCTGTAGAACTAGGAGCTGAAATACACTATAGATGTTGAACAGAACACAAGGCCAGTGCTTTACCATGACCAAGTTTACATTAATTAATGAGAAGTACTAACGGTTGAGCAAGTCTGTTGACAGCAATATTGAGGTTTTATCTCAGTGAAATGATAAGTGAAGATTGGTTTAATAGAAAACCATTTGAAAATTAGTTCTAGTTCTGCATATAAACATATAAATAACAAACTCAACTGTGGATTACTAGTCCCTTAACTGCTCACTAAAAATTACAAGAACAGCAATTGACCACTTTGCTAAAAGAATAAGAGCTTTAGTCAAATGTAGTTAGTAACCAAAAAATACATCATCATCAGGAAAAATAAATTATAGGAACAATGTCCATCTTTCGGAGACATAAATAAGATGCTTTGTACCAAACTGAAGCCTATGACTATGAAGTCATATTGTTGGTATGTGTATTGGTGTAGCAAGATAATGCATGCCTACAAAATGTCATCCAGATTGTTTTAGTACTTGTGTTATTAACAGGGTTATTGAAATGAAAAGAAGATATTTCAAAGTTTTATTTCACATAAACTATCAGTTTTATAAATATATAAGTACAGCATACTTCAGCGGTTACCACCAGCTATTGCTCTATTCAATATCTACACTGGTCCTGTTTGCTCACACAAAAATGGTGATTTATGTGCTGCAGTTTGAAAAAAGTGAATCTATTTCTAATATTCAGCATGTATACCATCATAAGTTTGGTGGTTTTTTTAAACAGATCTACAAAGGAATTAAATTATTCATAGGAGATTAAGATTTAGAAGACAACACATTTTCTGAAAAAAATAATAGTTTGCACGAATCAACATTTATCTGTCTTCTAAAGTTAGTCATATAATTCTCAGAATTTTTGGGACTGAAAATATAAGGGTAGCTGAAGAACATGAAAGAAGTTGCTGAAGCTGAATTTTCACAGAAATGGCTCAAATTTAATGGACCTTTTTTCTGCAGTACATTTTATAACTTGAATATTGTATATAGACATGTTACTAACACATTGTTTTCCAAACTCCAAGATCAGAATGATTTCATTTTCATGTAAGATTGTGCTACAGCTAATTTCTACTTGGATGTGTCATATGAATGATACAATTCCAAAATTATTGATGCTGGCATTATTCATTGCCAGTGGCACCCATGACACAATATCTTCCCTGCAGTTTATAACTGTGGGCAGGTATGAAAGACCACCCATGCCACCTACTCTTCCATATCTATGATCTTAAATTGTTTTCTAAACTATTTTCTGCAGACTACCATAAATATATGGTATATTACTCTTAATATATATTTTGGGTGTACTAAAAAGCATGGTGACTATGTTGAAATATAATATAAATGTTACTGTATTACAACACTTGAAATAAATAAAATTGTATATAAAAGATTTCAGTCATAAGAATTTATATCCTAATCACAGAACCACTCAAACCATACTACAGCATAAATTTATTTTAACCTATACTTATAACAGAAAATGAAGACTGATGAGGTAATTCACAATATACTAATCTTAAACTCTTATAATCATAATAATTTTTTAAAAAATATTTGTTTATGTATGTAATTTTAAATTCAATGCTTAAATATTCTACAACAGCCTTGTACTGATGTGATGAATTAAGAACACTGAAAACAGAAAAATGTCATGTGACACAACAAACAGTTATTTTAAAGAACATGATTTGCGGAGAAAAAATATTTACAATTTTCCTCTTTGAAAAGTTTACAATGCTCTTGAGCCACAAATTAAATTTTGTGTAGCTATACATTGTTTATGATTAAATGAATGATAAATATACACCATTCTTAAATGCTGATAATTGGATACAAATTATAATTATTGTACCCATGTAACCAGAGTTTAACAGTGGATAGCTTGAATATGGGCATTCACATTTACCCAAGCAATGTTGCAGTTTTGCTCTAATTATATTTTCTGAATTATGCTACACAACAAAACAATATAATGATATGTAAATTTGTATGAAATATTACAAATCAATCACAATCATATTGGTATTGAGATGATAGCTACATAATTTATTTATTTAGTTACCTGTGCTTCACCCTGATCACCAAGTAACTTCAAGTGATTTATTAACCATCATAATGGAAGATTCATGATCAATTACATGAATCAGTAATGCACTGAAAACAGGCCAATAACTCCGATTAGATAATTTCATGTGTTCACAATGAAATGTACTGATGAAGTACTTATTACATGAAGCTTGGTATTGACTTCCATTTGTTGATTTGCAGATTAGTAGGGTTCTGCTAAGTATTCAACAGTTAGACTTTCTCTCATTTTCATTGTTTTTATTATAGTAATAATTGTTTGTATCACAATTTTCTTAATTTCTTGTTTCCACACTCATTTCTTCCGTACAAACCAAGAAATATATGATCAAAAAATAGGTAAATCTTTCCTACAACAATGTAAAAGGTTTTCATAAGCTAGTATTTGGTTATGAGTGCTGGGTAGCCTCTTGATATTAGCACCTACTTGAATAACAAAAGTTCAGAAAACTCAAGAACATAAGTCCTCATAAATAGATGATATTCCATTACATCACTGAAATTCATAACCATTCTACATTCACTAATCTACAATTAAATAGAAATAATTTCTGAAATATTAGAATAAACATACCCTCCAATTTTGATAAAAGGTTTACTTCAGACACCTCAGGTGGAAGGCTGGCTATTCTCTCTCTAACTGCAGCATCACTTGATGCAGAGTTTTCCAATTCCTGAAAGTAGTTTACTATATTACTAGTATACTATCATTATATTAGACAACCAAAACGGGGCTCAAAAACTGTTCTCACAAAAAATAAGTTCAATGTGAAAATAAATTTACAATAAAATCTTAAACAATAAGAAGAAATTTTTATATAGTAGAAGCAAACATGCTTGGAGATGCATTTAATTTTATATACTACTGTATTTAAGAAAAGTTTTTAACCTAATTTGTTTGACACTATTTGTGTTCGTTGTTTTGGTACCAGCATTCAGGTAGAATCAACTATCCCAAAGACAATATAAATGCCATTATTTTAGGGTTCTTGTAAACAAGCATGTATTACAACTTCTAGGGAAGAGAATAGATGTGAGATGAGAAAAGCTGTACAACTGAATGGTTGTGGGACAGAAACAGTTACAGATTTGGAGAAGAATTGTGAAGAGTGGGAAGAATACCACAGTCGAGAACATGGAGTAATGAAAGGGAAATGCTATATTTTGACCAGTGAGGTCTGAAGATGTCATTTTAATATAAAAAAAACCATAATTGTGGAAGAATATGCCAGTTAAAGAATTTAGAAGTGTGTATTGTCAGATCTGGTAAATTTAGAAAAAAGTTATTTTTGAGTGGTCTCTGCTGTATGGCCAAAAAATATCCCCTGAGAGATAAAAAATCATATAATTTAATTTAAGAACAGAATTTGTAAGTTATTAACCATTTTTATTCTTGTTTTTTGTTTAATTTTATTTACTCATTATTACCAATAAGGAAAGAACCTAAGGAATCATCAAGACAGGACTGCACATCATGTCAGTCAATCGTAAAGTATGAGGGTGGTCTGAAAAGTTTATGACCTTATCATGAAGGTAGCACCATTCACCAACATGAGTGAGGCAATGTGTTTGTGCAGGTCTTTAAAGGTACTCACAAAAATTTCAGACATTTTGGACATTCAGTTGTTGTTTGACAATTGTTTGGTGCTAGAAAACTTGAGGAAAGACAGTAGAGGCTACAAATATATCCAAATAATGTGTTTGTCACACCCTGAATTAAGATTAATCACCGTTTTGACACCAATCGGTTACTGTAGATGAAAGTTGGTTACACCATAATACCTAAAAAAAATACAGTCAAAACAATGGACTGTGAAGTGGGAATATATGCCAAAAAAAGCAAGAATGTTTTTTGGCTGGGCAAGTGATGGTGACTGTTTCTTTTAAGGATATCTGTGCAGTTATCTTAATCAATTATCCTCAAAAAGGAAAAACCATTACAAGTATGCATCAAATATGAAAAACATCCTTCTGTCCCCGAGTGGTTATTTTCAGGTCAGCTACCAAGTATCTTTTTTCCTTTCCATACCATTATCTTAATTATATATAATATATGAAGAAGTCAAATTTCTTCTCACAACATTAACAAGATATATTGCTGACTCTGACATGAATTCTACATTGGCCTAATTCCTTATCCTGAATACAGTAATAACTACTGAAGCACTGCCAAAATCACAATACTAAATGACTGCTCTTACCCAGAACCACAACACCAACAATTTTGACTTTCCTTATTTACTTGGAGCATATTAAACAGTAGTAATTTGAATATTGTTTTTCTTTACATTAATTTAACTAAAACTATTCAATTCAAAGTACTTAAATTACCAATTTAAATATAGTTAAATTATTGATAGATTATGCAAAATAAATTACAACACATTGAAATTACCATAAGTGCCTTGATAAGTTCTTCTGGTTCAGGGGGATCTCCCGCAGGTGTATGTGGTGAAAGGGTAACATGAAGTTCTTTTGTTCCATCAACTTCAATTTCTGTTTCAGACTTTTTATGTTCCCTAATTGAATTTTTGAGTTTTTGGGATTTATCTTTTTTGGGTATACTAACAACATCAGGTCCAAAAAGACTTCCAAGCTTAGCTTTCTTTTTTGGGGGAGAAGAATCTTTATCAGGTGGTTCTGTGAACAAAGAAGCACGTATTCATCCAACCACATGATTAAGTTTAACAATTTCAGTAACTGTGATATTAGCTTCAGATATGGAATACCAACAAGAAAATAAATTCCTAATAACTTAATAAATAGCATAAAATTTGTGTTAAATTTTATCCATATCTAAATAACACTCTGCTTTCATTTAAAACTCAACAGTGCAGCTTTTTATGATCTTCCGAAGTGTACTGGATACATTTATCTTTACAGTTAAAAATGGTAGATAATTATTTTATTCTATTATATTATTTGTAGTAGAATCAATCTACAGCTGTTTCAGGTAGTTTGTGATATAGGCATCCTTATACTACCCACACTCCACAGGGGTTCCAGATTTTTTCCCACACTTGTCAATTGGGGCTGCCAAGATTATTACAACCACAGACTTCAACAACCAAGTGCTGGTCAATTGGTAGCACTAATACCCATCCACTGAACCAAATACTATTAGAAGTTTATGCTGGTGCCTTTTTCTGATGGTTTCTCAATGATTGCATCTAAGAATTTTTAGGGAATGGATGGGTAGTGACAATCTTATTTCAAGGCATCTATTAGCTAATTAGCTACCTGATCAATGCTATAGAGTAGATTATGGTGACTGATGAACTATGGTCAGTCATCACAGCCTTTTGGATTACTTTTGTATCAGATTGCTTGCCAAAGTTCCATATAAGGATTTCGTTCATTTTTAATACTATTATCATCAAAGACTTGGAATTGAACAAACTTGTGTAGAAAGCAGTGTGTTTCCTATACAAAATCAAGAGCAAAATATGATACAAAATATCTACAACATATAAATATATTTAGATATTAATTTTGCAGACAATACATGGTTTATAATGGATTGTGAAACAATCTGAAAAAACAATTAGCCCACATCACTTACAGCTTAAATATAAATGCATATATACATTATATCACTTTCTTTAAACAACACACAATTTGAACAAGACTTTAGATTTGATTATGAAGATGAAAAGCTAACTGTAGCCTCTTGATATTAAAACTTTCTCTTAAAATAATATTTCAGAATTGTTAATACTGATCTGCTTAGTACTAATCTACAAATAGCTGCTTATTGAAAAGTGTATTTATTAAAAAGAACTAATGACATCTTACAATAATTCTGTCAATATATAACTGTCACCCATATAATAGATGCACTAATTTAATTATATATTATTCTAAATCAACAATCTGATAATTACTGTAGGAAGTAAAATACTTTGTCAATGAAATTGGATGATATATAAACCAAATATGAAACATTCATTATCAATATACAATTTTATATGAAAGCCTAAATACTTACCTAATCCCTTTTTGAATTCTTTGATTAACTTAGCATCATAAACACCTCTCTCTTCCCAAACTTGTAAAATTCTATTAAGACTTCTTTTGGTCTTTTCATCACATTCTGGGCCTGTAAAGTTTTCAAAAGCTTTCCGCAAAACACTCGCATATTCACGTCCAAACTCTGGGCCCTTTTTTTTACTATTCTGTATAACATCATTGGCAAGATACATAAACGTTAACTTCCGATTACAATTGCCTGTAAAAAAAAATACAAATTCAGTCTTAAATGACTGTTTAAATTAACTAACTCACCTCTAATGTATTTATAAAAATATTGCATACAACTGCTAATTTAATACATAATTATATCACAGTGACAGGTGAAAAATAATATATACCTATAGAGGTTAAGTAACAACATAATACATACTTTTAATGAAATCTTTAAACCAGACTCTAACTATAGCAGCATGATGCTTTCTATGATGGATTAACCACAAAGAAAGTGTTTGTATACTTTGCTGAGAACTGTTAAGATCAGCCAATTTCTTCGATAGCGCAGATTCAGTGAAACCAGCCATCACGTCATGAGCATCCCAGAATGCAAATACTCTGTGGGGAAGCGAGGTAAATACCGATCCTCTTTTGTTCACAGTTTTGCCCTTTAACGAAAATGACGAAATTTACCTGCATTAAAATATTTTTTATACAATGTAGTTAATCTATCATAAAAAATATCCATATAAATGCGTAATTTAACTTTCGTAATTATGCAAAATCATGTTGGCCACAAATCCAAATCCACGATATATACCCCGAAGA
This sequence comes from Zhengitettix transpicula, assembly GCA_037074705.1. NCBI lineage: Eukaryota > Metazoa > Arthropoda > Insecta > Orthoptera > Tetrigidae > Zhengitettix > Zhengitettix transpicula. Next base: position 26,540,786 of record CM073590.1, on the reverse strand, counting down.
TAACATGTGTCATATTCATTGCACTCATTTTTGTTTAATTTGTAAGTGCGAGTTGCAGCCAGAGATTCCTAGTTTTAATGCAGAATTTCGAATCTGCGATTTCACTCGACCGTCAGAATATTTCTATAGGTATTTTAAGGTATGATGGAGGGGTAAATTTATTCAAAACATGAGCTTATTTTCAAAATGGATGGAAATGTTCGCTTGTGAAAATCGATGTATCGAAAACATTTCTTCACACTCAGCTTAGTGCTGATGAGAATAGTTCAATTTTACAAATTATGTTCCTTATGAAGATTCGTTAAAGTGACATGAATGGATTGTTAATTTTCCTTCCATAAGTAAATATGAATTTCGGATAGGCTGCAGCTTTATACTCTCACATTTAGCATACAGTAGGGCAACATGTTTGATTAGTTTCCTGTATACTCATATATAACGGTGTGCGATCTGTATATTTTGGCAATCCTGATGTGAGTTGAATGATGTTACAACAACAAAATATTGGTGTTAATACAAATAACTGCTCCAAAAAATTGTAGTTTCTTCGTCGTCGGTTGTGCGGAGAACTAACTTGTTAATCCATCTTTCACGACCGAAACCAAGAGGAAGCTGAGGCCCAGGGCGCCCGTGCCCTCGAGAATTTACTGCCTGCCAAAGGTATACAAAGATTTAATTCCTCTCTGGCCAATTGTGAGTGCCATTGGCTCCGCCACCTACCATCTGGCCAAATACCTGACTGGCAGACTCGGTCCCTTGGTTGGGAAATGCAACCATCACATAAAGAACTCCGCCGACTTCGATGACATTTTATGTGACCTTCGAGCAGGACACTGTGACATCTTGGTCAGTTTCGATGTGGTATCCCTATTTGCCAGAGTCCCCATTGTGGACACCTTGAAACTCCTAGAAAATCACTTCCCGATGGCATCCTGAAGCTATTCCGGCATGTACTCATCACCACTTACTTTCAGTACGGAGGTGATTATTATGAGGAAGTAGATAACGTTGCAATGGGCTCTCACTATCTCCTGCCATTGTCAATTTTTACATGTTGTGGTTTGAAGAAGAAGCCCTCAGAACAGCTACCCTTAAACTGAGCTGTTTCTGCAGATATGTCGATGACACCTTTGTCATTTGGCAACATGGACCAGAGACACTGAATGAGTTCTTACAACATTTTAATTGCCAACATCCTAATTTACAGTTCACTATGGAATAGGAGCAAGACGGAAACTACCCTTTCTAGACGTACTTGTCAAATAGAAAACCGACGGATCACTTGGACACACGGTTTACAGAAAGTCCACACTGACTTATACCTAAACGTGGCGAGTTTCCACCAGCCCGCGCAGAAAGCAACGGTGATTACCACGATGATCCACAGGGCCAGTACGATCTCGGACCCAGAGAGTTTAAAAACCGAAATTTAACATCTAAAGAAGTGCCTTCAGGGGAATGGATACACTTCTTAACAGATCAATTGCGCTTTAAGTAAAGGGGAAAGAATGACTAACAAGGAATTAGATACTACCGAGAGGACAGCCTACCTACCGTTCTTTGGCCGAAATTGGTAGACTCCTTAAACGGCAAAAGATACGGACAGTTTGTCGGTCCACAGGGACCTGCTACGGACTGTAAAGATGACATTGGACTCAAGAAACCAGGAGTTTACCAGATTCCTTGATCCTGTGGTCAACAATATATCGACCAAACCCTGAGAACAGTAGAAGAAAGATTGACTGAGCACGAACGTATAATTCGTCTTAAACAGATGGCTAGTCAGCGGTAGCAGAGCATGTACTTATGTCAGGGCATAAGATTTCACCATCACTACGGTTCTTGACACTGCTAACCATTTCTGGGACAGCATTCTACTAGAGGCAGTTGCTATTAGGACAACCCATAGCCAGCTTATCAACAGGGATTCAGGTTTTCACCTGAGCAAGGCATGGAACGGTATATTAAGCAAAATGTGGGGTGCCCCAAAGGCCGAGCCCGCCAACGGAGACCCCACTCGGCCGGGGTGCACCAAGTCGACGTAACGATCCGAAGAATAGACGGAGGGGGTAGTGGGAGGGGAGCGACCCACCTCTACCACTTACGTACTAGACCAGTAAACCCCTGATTGGACAATGATAACTCGACCATGACAGCATATACATTCTACCACCCTTAGCCCGCACTTCTCCTGAAGAATATGGCAGTGCCAGCCATGGAAACGTTGTGTGCAACAAAATACATAACCCGACTGGAAACCCGAGAACTCTTCATCTCGTAGTTTCTTCCGTCTGAAGTTCTTGTTATGTAGTCGAAATATGTATGTATTTTATCATGGTCAGCCTATCTCCAATGGTCTTGAATCTTGATCAAAGATTGAAGCCTTTCGCGGTGCAGTTGTTCAATATATTGTTCTCGGAGTTCAACCGGGTTTTGCATAATTATAGTGGAACGCAACGTTTCTACGACTAAAAGCTCTGTCGTCATCTTCTAGGCGAAGTGTCGGAACCATTCTATTGCATATTATATATATCCTCCACTGAATAATCACGCTGTGAGAGCCAATCAGCGCTCAGTCAACAGTCCGCCTCCGCCATGTCAGCATCAGTCAAAAAGCCGGCCACTCGCCGAGGTACATTACCCTCAGCAACCCCAGCCACAATAGAGCTCCGGACCCCTCGTCTTAACAATGTTATAGCTGGGTCCCATGGCCGATTATGCTGCTCCAGAAACCATTGACACGATCCAAGATTTTGGTTTCATTGAACTTTATGTCATGGTCGGATTCTATGGCATGTTCTGCAACCGCTGACTTATTTGGTTGTTTTAGTTTCAGATGTCTTTGATGTTCTGTGCATCTGTCCATTACCGTGCGAATAGTTTGGCCGATGTACTTCTTGCCACATTCGCACGGTATGCTGTAGACCCCAGGTGTACGAAGTTCTATACGGTCTTTAACCGAGCCAAGCATTTCTTTAATTTTCTTTTGTGGATAGAAGACCGTCTCAATGTTATGCTTGGCCAGTAGCCGTCCTATACGGTTGCTGATGTTACCGGCGAAAGGAATGTAAGCATGGTTGACTGCAATTTCCTTTTCCTCTGCTGTTTTCTCCCTTCGGAGCGCAAGTGCCCTCTTTATCTGGCCGGGATTGTATCCGTTCTGGCGGAAAACGGTTTTAAGATGTTCTAATTCACCAGCTAGATTGTCTTTGTCTGATACCACCCTGGCCCTATGGACCAAGGTTGAGAGAACTCCACTCTTCTGTGACGGATGGTGGAAGCTGCTGGCATGCAAATACCGATCTGTATGTGTGGCTTTCCGATAAACGGAATGGCCAAGTCCACCATCTTGTTTCCTCCGGATTACACACTAAAAAGTCTAGCATTGTGACATTACGTACTCTAAATGGTAAAAGATGTATTGGCATTCGGAGTGGATTAATATTCAAATGTATGATATTAATGTTTACGCGGGTATCTGGCGATAAATTATATTTAAACCTATATCCTATATCCTATATCCGAAACAGTTTTTTTTATAGTAACAGGCTACATGAGGGTAATTCACGTTGTGGCTACTCCCCTTGAATAGCATAGGAACGGATTTTAAAGGAGGGATGCGGAAGGGTAGAGGAAGGTTAGCAAGGGTTAACAAGGGCCCCCGGGCTATAGTTTAAGGATCCTACCCGTCATTCGCCTAAAAGTGATGCAGGATAAACCCTAGAAAACATGCATCAGGTAGGTCGGGCATTTGGTACTTGTCCCACGCCGTTCCGATGGCGGGAGAGGGGAGACGCAGCATTCTCTTCTCCGTGCCTCGACCAGTTTAGGAGACAGCTGGCTGACTATTCCAATTGGAATAGCCGTCAACTCTTACCGTATGCCCAAAGTCTGTGACCCCGAAACATACACCTCTCAAAACAAGCCGAGGTGCCTTGGCATGTGGGAACCTTAGTTAAAAAAACTAGAGATAGGAGAAGGGATTCCCAAAGGTAACCTTCTCCAGAGCTGTCTGGGAAGGTTCACCTGCGAGGGAATGTTCTCAAAGGCTTCCTTATCTATACGAAACAGTATTGCTGCAAAAGATAAAAGTAGTAATATTGCACTATCCACCTAGCGAATATAATTCAATTTAGTACATCGGCTGCACATATTTTCTAGCGTTTCCAACGTTGTGGATAATGAGATTACTGACACTTAGTGTGACATACAATTATGAAATCTACTGAATTCCGATTAATGATTTATATTTTGCGAATTATATGAAGAACGATATTTTTTATACTGTTATCAAATATTATGCATCGCGATCGTGGTACTACCGCCCTCTCACTTAATAAATGTAATGCGACAAGCCGTGCTCAGTGTTTAATAGTATGTGCATATCTGGGCTTTTTATTTAAATGTTCCAGCAACGCCTATTTTCTCAAAATATACGTGTTGTACGAAGAAAAAGTAGGTGACATATTACTCATATTTTTATTAGCTTTAACATGAAATGTGGACAACATATCTACGCCAAACAATCGCGACTTATACATTTATCTTAAATTTTCTTGTTTAACCAAAATTCTTCTTCAAGACTAGCACGCTAATTGGAAGAACGGCTGAACTGAATTTGATTAAATTTGGACTTCAGTTTTATAACATATGTATGTTGAATTTTTGTACTGTTTCCATATTACATCTCCTTCGGAATTTGACTTCACCGGAAGATGGCAACTGAGAATTCCATCGCTGTAATGTTGTGTTCGGCTAATTACCCGAGAAATTATCTTCGAAAGTCAACGCAGATAAAGCCTACGTTCATGGATCAGACGTAAGCTCAATTAAACAATTACAAGGCGCTGTATGTAATTAAAGTTTCATTTTTTAGATTTTATTCCATTTCAAGCGTGCAATATGAAAGTAATGTAAATAGTAAGGACTGTGGATTAGTTAAATAGACTGAAGACATATCTATACATACACAGTAAATTTCAAATATTTGAATGTCTGACAAAGGTCCGTAGCTCTTTTCAAAAGTGCACTGGTTTTATTGTTTCGACAAAGTTCTTCAATATTCCATGTCCTCTTTGACCATCAATTTGTATCCTATTGCAAATAATAGTTTTTAATAGTATTTGCCATTTTACGGTAATGGTTAACGTGTCGCATTCCCGTTAAATTCATTTAGGTTCAAGCTGTTCCTTAGAGGATAATTTTTAGTAATTCACCAGATAACCGTGCCATTTTTTGCATGGAACTTTTCAACTGTGCCCTCTTATTTTTTGAGTGATGTCGACTAAATCATACATAAGGGGACGGATTCTTATGATATCAGAAACTTTGTTACATTTTTACGTTTGTATAACCCTTTTTTGAAGTACTTAATGGGAAGACAATGTTATACTATAACAGAGGTGCACACACACGAGGAAAAAGAGAGCCGCAATCCAGTTTTTATATTTTCTAAAGAGCCACATGTAGATACACATTTCACAATTTTTTATTCTATGCAAATGTATACTTTCACAAGCTACATATAAAAACATATAAAAAATATAGTAAAACAAAATAAAATAATTTTTTTCAAAATTCCCGTATAAAATTAAAATATAATAAAATCAAATATAATGAAACTACATTTATCATTAAAAATTATATCATAAGTTAAAGACAATCATCAGTAATGTTTTTAAAATTTGGTTTAATACCTGAAATGATGAAGCTTTGTGCAGCATTTGCAATGCATCTCTAATAACTCAAGTTCCCCTGTCACTTTTTCAATTAGTATTCTTTAAAAAATTGTAAATCCATCTCAAATGTCAAAAATAAATAGATTCAGAATATTGTAGATTTCAAATCTTAAAACCCTTGTTTTTAATAATAAGAAAGATAGCCAAATGCAGAGAAAAATAAGTGATAATATACATACCACACAACGCTTCTGGGATCCTTGTACCATTCATCAGGTGCTAAGAAGAACCTAGAGCGACACAACTGCACTCGTTTGTTGACAAAACTCATTTCAACCCTCGTTTTTCTCGTAATTCTTCCAATTTTTCTTTATATTCATCAAACTATTACAAAATTTCCCTGAATCTGATCTTCAATATATCTATATTTCTCTATTTCTCAAATTTAACATCAAATCTCTCATTTAAAAGGTTTCATAACATCTGTACACCTCTGTTCCATTTCCACTAACTTTACTCCGCCTCTACCTGACAATATTACTCAAACTACTTTCTAACTAACTGTCTGGCGTTACATGCAAAAGTTTATTTTTTTAAAAAAAAAATTCCCATTACTGCCTCACAATAAAATAGACTGGTAGGGAATTTATTCACGCTTGACAACTAGTGTAAGGTTAAAAAACCCATTCGCGTTCATATTTGAAAACAAGGACATACATGTTTTTTCCTTTTTCTGACCATACTATGATAGACATTTGCGGTCTTATACCACAAATTGTTGCGAATTGGTATTGCATGTGACCGGGTTCCTGTGATATAAAATTTTGCGCTATAAATTTCCCATTTAATATTTACCGATCTACCGATTACAACAAATATGTTACAAGAGAATCCTTTAAAAGATTATTAAGTAAATTATTTTGAGAAAAAAATTCAGTATATATATGCCGAGTATGTGTAGTATATCCAATTATGATGTTAACGAATGCGGTAAGAGGTGTGAAAATGATTGTTTCTGATTGGGATAGATATTAACTGACAAATTTAGATTGATTTATTCTCTATGGCTTAAATAGGAAACGTTAACACATACATTATTTGTCGTTATAACGCACTATTGCTGAGTACAAATTTACTGATAGCAGGATAATGCAGTCAGAAAAAATAAATATATTTACATTTTGGGAGGAATAAATATTCTGTAAGTAAATTATAACAAAATTTAGTTGTAGATTAAACAATCAATATCACTCGTAAAGTAAAATAATACTAAAATGAAAAATTTACGTCTCATTGAAAATGAATAATAAGAAAGATAGCCAAATACAGACAAAAGAAGTGATGATATAAATACCACACAAAGTTTCTGAAATACTTGTTCCTTTCTTCATGTGCAGAAAAAACGCAAAAGCGTTTATTTTTCACTTCTTTTGTCTGTATTTGGCTATCTTTCTTATTATTAGCAACGTAATACTATTTCTCTTAAAAGGAAGATGTCTTGACACTTCTTTGTCGAACGTGGTACGAGCAACAAGTGTAGCGAGCTACAGAAAGCAAGCGAGAGTGTTTACATCGTGCAACGGGCGAGGCCAAGCGGACCAACCAGTCAATTTTGAGTATTCTAGGCGAAACAAGCAATAGTGCATCCCAGAAGGATATTAATTGGTAGAAAGTTACGGCTGATACTCGAGTGATCTGTAAGTGAAACCGAAGACGAAAACAAACCCAGGATGAGCAATAGAGAAGCTAATAATCCTATGCTGGAGCTGTGGCAGCTGAGCACCGTCCCGATCGATCCCAAGCCATCGTCCCCGATGCAGCACCAGACATAAGAACAGATGAGTACCTTACAGCATTAGCTAATCTAATATGCCCCTCCCAAATAAGGTATGTATCCAAGATTGCTAACACGAGGATGTGCATTTTTTTAACCAGCAGTAACGATGTAGACGAATAAACAACTAAGTACACCTCTATTGAAATCAACAACCAGACGATAAATCTAAGGCCCCTAATGAAAAAGCTTTCTAAATAATATCAAATGTGTGTCCAATCATTCGTAATGAGCTAATACTCAGCGAATTAGGAAAACTCGGTATAACCCCTACCTCAAAGATAACTGGAGTCGGAGCGAACACAACATATAGAAGATTCGCTCACATTTTAACTTTTAGGCGGTTTTTCTTTGTGGACCCAGAAAAGATAAACAGTCTTCCAGAATAAATACTCCTCTTTTATGATAACACTAACTTGAGAATATATCTCGCACCGGAGATTGCAAAAATTTTGGGCAATTTGAAAAGTACTGCGTCCTGTAGAGAAGTGTTCCTCAGCTAAAAACTTCCATAGAAACAAACATAGATGTGGACAGCAATAGTATTGCTAATACCAGTCATTTAAGTCACAAGAGGAAGGAAGAAACGAAAAAAAGAGCACGCAAGTCCCTAAGAAAAGATCTTCCTTGAACTTATCTACATAAATTTCTGACAACACAGAGGACGAAAATTTCCCTAGCATTCATAAGTCTCACAACAGCAACCCAACCAAAAAACCAAACAGATAGCGCAAACTCAGAAAATCAGCAACCTCGACGAATCTCTAGAAGCAATAAGGGAAGACTTTGACGCAGTAGAACACAAATTCGCACTCTCGTTTCAGAAAACTAAAGGGCTAAAACTCAATGCTTTTGAGACAAGAAACCCCTTGCGCGTTGCGAGTGATTACAACTTCACTGCAGATAACTTCATAGAAATTTTAGAAGACTTCTACCCACTGATCAAGGACAGATCCACAAAGGCTAGCTAGGCTGGCTGACCAGGTTAAAAAAATAACAAAACAAAATAAAAGTAGTATTTCACAAACAGAATCATCGAAATAAACACGAAATAGGACGATGATGTTACTTCAGTGTAATGTCAACAGACATTATAAAAGAAATAGTAGCATATTAAGACTAATTGAACCGTAGAACTGAGGGCTGTTAGCTGTGCAGGAAACAAACTTTAAACCAGGAAAAGCTGCAACCATAAAAGGTTTCAATAGCTATCACAACATTAAAACAACTGTGGCACACATGCAAGTTGAAGAGTATCTATGTATGCCAACGCGAATATTCAGTCAGAATATATCGAACTCAAACGGCACTGGAAGCTGTCGCTCTAAAGCATGACTACGAATCTTGTGATATGCAACATATACCACCCTCCAAACAAGCCGGTACTCAAACACGAGCTCAAAGATATAGCCAAGCAGCTAGGCTCCAACTTTATGCTACTAGGAGAGGTTAATGCCCACACTGCTACACTCACAGCAGAGGAAAGTTAGTCAAGGAGGTAGCATACTCCAATAACTTGATCATCCACAATAACGGCAACCACACATTTTAACACGGCAACCGGCAAAACTTCGGCAATTGATATAACTAGTAGTACACTCAATATTGCAGACGAATGTGAATGGCCCAAAATTGACTCTCTCTTTGACAGTAATCACGTCCCTATAATACCAAACATAGGCATAGACAATATACCTCTCCAATCAGACAGCCCAGCATTCTGTGATAGATGGCGTACTAACATCAGCGACTGGTTGGAATTAAAGAATGTAATAAGGAAAAAATTGAATGAACAAAGTAATGACCTCGACGCCAACACAAATAGAAGATTAGATATTTTTTGTGAAATCATTACTTCAGCTGCCGATGAAACACTAGGAAGAAAAAAAACAGTTCAAATGCCCGAAGAAACTATAAAACCTCGTGGAATACAGAATGCAACGATGCACACAGACTGTACAAGCAACAACTCAATAAATATAGAAGGCACCCCACATAGGAAATTAAATTAATTTCAAAAAGCAACAGAGGTTTTTAGAAGAAGGATGAAAGAGGTCTGCAGAACTGCCTGGCGGGAAAAAGTGGAGGCGGTAAATGCTTCAACTAACCACAAAGAACTCAGGACGCTAGTCAGAAGTATGAAGGGAGCAGCTTATAAACACAAAATAAATTTACTAGCAGACGAGACGCTCAATAAGCTAACAAATCCTAACGACATAGCAAAATGTTTAACAAGGAACTTCGGCAAAACATCAGCGACTAGCTCGTACTGCGCAGTGTTCCAACGTATAAAAGCTAGCAAAGAAAAAGACTCAACAACTACTAAAAATCAAACTGATATGTGTGAAAGGCATCAATGAAGCGATTGAATACCGAATATCCTGATAAAAAATCTACCGGGTGAAGCGCTAACTGTGCTATTAAAAATTCTCAATGAAATCTGGACATCACATGAAATTCCCGAGCAACGGAAAAGATCTATAGTTATATCTATTCTAAAAGCAGGAATGAAAAATACAGATATAGGCAGCTACAGACCCATAGCCCTCAACTCTAACGTCTACAAGATCCTAGAAAAAGTAATTGCTAATAAGTTGACTTGGTACCTTAGCGTAAACAATATTTATTACGCTAAGCAATTTGCTTTTAGAAAGGATCATTCCCCTATAGCCTTGAGCAAATACCTCGATAACTACATAAAGGAGGCACTCATCTGTAAAGAATTATTTTATGGGGCTGGGTTTTTACGTTAAATAAAAAATATTATTGACCATTTAAGAAATATTTATATGTTTATTACAGTTAGGCATGAAAAACTATTATCTCAGGCACCTGTGGATTACATAGAAGAGATTAGCGGCCCGTTATCAAATACGTACTGCTATTTCTGTGTTCTGTTCGTCTGCTGTAGCTCTCGTAACCAACGTACTCAAGGAAATACATGAAATTTTAGTATTTTTTGTGTTAACTTCTAATTATTTATAATTGTAGAATCCAATTATTATAGTTTAATTTTATGTATTGAAGTATCCTATTTCCTCATACGAGGACTAATGGAATAAAATAAATCATGTCAAATCAAAATAAAGATGCCAATAAAAATTTATGACAAACAAATAGAATGTGTTAAACAAAACAAGATTATGGGAATTTCCTGGGACTCAAAACTCACGTTCAAGACTCACATCGAACAACTAATCATGGAAAGCAAAAAACGACTATTAATTCTCAAGCTACTAGCTGCCAAGGACTGGCGAGCAAAGATGAATCTATTGAGTTTCACCTACAGAGCAATGATCAGATAAAAAAATACAATATGGAGCACACATCTATATCACAGCGCAGAAAAGGATGCTAAGAAGAGTAAACGTTGTCCAAAATGAGGTAATGAGAGTGATAACTGGATGTTATAAAACCATCCAAATACCTAGACTCACACTCGAGGCAAACGAAATCCCGCTTAGGCGCAGATGGTTAGCCATTGAAATTAGACACGTGATCAAGGCAAGAGAGGTGTCGAACCCAATAGTAAGAGAGCAAACCATCACCCTTATACATGCAGAAAAAGAACCACCTAGAAACCTAACCCCGTACTACACTACACTAAAGTATATATTACGAAAGGAAGGAATGACTTTTCCAGAGATAGACCACAACACCACGGCAAGCATACCCCCATGGAAGCTTAACGAAATGCCAATTGACATGTCGCTATATAAGCTTAAAGAAGGCCACCTACACATCACAAATTGGAACGCTGAAGTCAATCAGTTACTACAGAGATATCATTTTCCCAGTCATTTATACCGACGCGTCCAAAAATTCAAAAGGAGTTGGTTGCGCTATAGTTACGACAGGCAAAGAAAAATCAGTCGCTATAAACCATAATGCATCGATCAGTACAGCAGAATTATACGCCATCTTCATGGCCACGGAACTGTGTCTGGAAACACCGGTGGCCAACGACATCATGTTAACAGAATCCAGAAGGCAATACATAGACTAACCAGTTCGGCGTACAGAAATGGTTGCATAAATCGAATTAGAGAGAATGTAGTGAAAATCCACGGAAACGGTACTATAGCCTGGCTACCGGCGAATAAGGATATAGAAGGACACGACAGGGCAGATCTCCTAGCGAAGATGGAAGCCGATCAGCAAGGAAGAACCAGTAACCTGACAATCTGCACCAGCAGGGACTGCAGAGTAGGGCTCTACAAGGAACTGGAGGAAAAACAGAAGAATGTGGAGTCATCCTAAGAAATGTCAGCATCATCAAAGACGTATCGCACCCTAAAGAACTATCGCGAAGGCAACAGGTTGTTGTAGCCAGAATCAGAACACTGTACTCCAGTTTCACACACTCGTTCTTGATTTCCAGATCTTCGCAGCCGGTATGCGGCTCATGCAAGGAGGCCACAACAATTCCTCATATTATTTTTGACTGCCCCAGATTTAGCGACATATGAACAACAATAGCCGTCCATTCACTGCTGGAGTTCTGAAACTCACCAACAGCCATTTACAACCTTATAGAATTTTCTATCAAAACTGATTTATATAAAGTAATTTAAATGTAACGCAAATGTAAAACATAACATATGTAAGTCGCTAATGATCAAAAGGTTAATGCGACTATAAATTGTAAATTAAGAAAAAAAGTCTTGCTGAATAGATCAAGTAGATACAATCAAAAGATACTGTATGAAAAAAGAAAACGAATGTAGTAAGCCGAATAAAAGAATGAAAATTTTATGTATTTATTAATGTTTGCGTGTTATTATTCCCCATAAATCACTATAGCGGTAAATAACCTCGAATTAGTTTTGAACTGCTAGTATTGGACTGCATATTATGACCTACATTTTAAACAAGACTTGTAATTTAAGACGGTTAAAATACAGAAATTGACGTAGGTTTTTAAGAATTGTTCCGATTATCTGTAGTCTGCTGTAAACTGTTTCGAGAATAATTGTTCATATTCTTCCAAGTAGAGCCAATTTGACATTATGTTCTTTCGGTTATTGTTATGATTTCGAAAGCTATTTTTTTTCTTCATTTTCATCTTGAGAACGCCTCCTCCTGTTACTTATTCTTTTCTAAATCTGGGAATTTTGGTAGTACGAATTGCGCCTACATATAAGCTCTGTTAGACAATGTTAATTTATTCTAATTGTATCAGAAAAGTTTTTGTTAACTTTGTTTTTAGTTTCTCTGTAGAATGTAGAGTAATTTACTATTTAAATTTTTTTTGTTTGCAAATCTTATTGTTAATCAACGGAACTGCTCGTTTTCCATGATTTCAATGTTTCTTGACAGGATAACTCTAGTCAGAATAAACAATGGTTTCACATTTGAATATTGAACCAGTTATAAACCACGAGTTTCAGAAACAATCTTTGCATAAAATTAATCTTCGTTTGCACAGATGTCAGAATTTCTCACGCCACGTCGTTTACACTGACAAGACAACGAGCAATATATAATTGTGTACTTATTATTTTAGGTAAATGAAGTTGAACAGTAACCGTGAAAATGGTATGGTCGATATTTTCGACCGTGACAGAAATATTTTTAGCAAGGGAGTTGATAGAAAGTTCATCGCGATATGAAGCCGGAATAAAGAGTAGGCCCTCCATTCATCTGGTGAGTCTATTACTTCCTCGCTCGCGGGCGGAGCTCTCATTCAGTCTCTTACTTCCTTTCCACTCTCGGAGTGGAGTTAACTTCTCTCTACTTTATTATTTCTAAGCATGTATTGTTCGTACTGAGCTACAGTAATTTTAGATGCATAATGATAGTTACTTTTCTTGTTAGTGTATATGTTTTTCTCTGATCGATTGTACACAAAAGTAATTTCTGAAAATATAAAACGACTGTGTTAGATGTATACTAATTAGATAAAGACGAGGAGAATTAACAGACACAATTAAGTAATAAAATAAATACCACAAAACGTTTCCGCAATCCTTGTTGATTGCAAGAAAATGAAGTTGACACACCACACAAACCAGCTGACGAACTCAAAAGCGATTTTGAACAACCTGACGAAAGCAACAAGGATTGCGAAAACGTTGTGTGAAATTTGTTTTATCACTTAGTTTTGTCTGTTAATTCTTTATTTGATTAGTATACAAAAGTAATTACGACGTGTTCGATGATTTTTTAAAAGGCTAAAATATTATAATGAGGTTAATAATGACCAAATAGGTCGAAAGCTTGTGCCTATTAAAAGTTTTTTAACATTACATGAGACTGTTTGTGGTTCCTTCAGCTGATTTTGAATCTGTGAACAGTTTATATCCTTCAAGTAAATAATTTGTATTTAGAATATTAATAATTTGATGCCATTGGTCACGCGAATAGATGAAGAAACTTTGGTTTATTATAAAAGATGTATTATTTTACGCTATATTTTGATTTTGTAATTCACTCGATAGATTGGGGTTTTTGAAAGAAATATTCTATTAAGAAATGTATCATTAAATATGCGTGTGATTAAATTTTATTTCCAAATTAAGGTCGTTAGCCCATGCCCACGTACAAATAACGAATCCACAGACATGCATTTGATGTGGATATCTTATTATCTCATATGCAACAGTATAATAAAATGATCTGTAAATCTAAAATATTTTTATGTTTGGCGTACAATTTATATGTAGAAGATATGTAAATATAAATATCGTATGAAAGTAATTGCTTCTAAAATACTCAATGTTTTTGGAAGGTCAGTATATATTTTAAGTGGAGTAAATCATTTATATGTATATATATTTGTATATCTATTAATATTTATTACTTGCTGAGTGAGTGGCGTTTCTCGGGTTGTCATAACCCCAGACATTACGCGAATCTCGATTGCGTTAGCGTTTTTTTTATGTAACGCACCTCAACCTCCATCCCTAAAATGTGCTCACCTGCCATGACGAAAGGGACTGACCTTAATTGACCCCGAAACAGTTTCATTCGACGAATATATTGGCTGCTTTAAAATAATATAAAATTTCCACCCTCGCTAATGTGGGTTAAACACAAATTATTTATTCGACGCAAAAATCGACAGGTTAAATTTTTTGAAAATATCTACCTCCATCCAGTCGCTCCCACCACCGCGCGTGCGTAGACCAGGTTGTCATAATAAGAGTCAGCGACAACCACAACCCCGGATTTGACTCGAATTTCGTTTGTTTTAGCGTTATTTTTAAGAATTCCACTGCATCCCCACCCTTGAGGGTGCTGAACATACGCTCATTGTTTTCCCCTTCCACCCCCTATCATAGGGAGCAATAATAAAATTGAACCGGTTGTTGAATATCATAATTAAAGACAGCGACAATCATAACCATGGATTCGACTCCAATCTAATTTTTTGGTTTATTTTTATGTAACACACCATACACCATAACCCCTAAGGCTTCTCCCCTCCTATGCCCCAAAGTTGTTGAAATTATACATAGAAAACATAGGCAAAACACAACCAATCTCTTTGAGCTCGAAAAAGATTTATCCGACATAAATACTGGTTGTTTTAGCTTGTTTGAAAATTTCTACCCCCGCACACTCCGCGGGACTCCTCCCACACCAGCCCACCCCAGCGCGTTGCCCATGTTGTCATAAATAAACTCCATAACCCCGATTTGACTTGAATCATTTTCTGTTAATTTTATGAAACGCCACTCCACCCCAACCCCTAAGCGTGGTCCCCTCCCATGCATAAATTGGTTGAAATTATACTCTCACAACTTCGGTAGAAATACCATCAATCTAATGAAGTCTGAAAAATATTTATTCAATGCAAATATTAGCCGTGTTTTCATGTTTCAAAAGTTCTACCCCTGTCTATGTCCGCCGCTGGGGGTTAAATGGGAAGTTGAATGCCATATTTAAACTCAGCGACATCCATGACCATGGAATTGTCTCCAATGTCGGTTGTTTTTGCGTTTTTTTGAACGACCCTCAACCCCTACTCCTAACCGTGCTCCTCTTCTAAGCCGAAAGGGGTTGAATTTATATACAAACAGCATTGGTAGAAATATTATCAATCTCATTAACCCCGACAAATATTTATTCGACATAAATATCGACATTTTAACATGTTTGAAATTTCCACCCCCGTCCACCCCCGCTCTTGGACGTGTCTCAACCCGGAAGAGTTTATTTATTAGCTTTGCAGGTATATTTGTTTTAATCTAAGTTTTCTGGAGTATTGGAATAAGACAAAATATCATTCTACTTTGAAAACTCATGGTATGGTACATAGTTTTCTCCAAATAAATTCTTAGTCTTGGAAACTTGCCAAAGGTAGTTTTTTCAATTAATTTTTCGAATTATTTTCCTGGCCCACAGAACAGCAAGTCATCTGGAAAGTATTCTCTTGGCTCTCAGGAGTCCGGTAACATTTCTGTCGTTTTAGATAATATACTTGCAAATAATACATTTTCTACCAGTTTTTGGAAACAGCCTACTTGAAGTAATCCACAATGTGGCCCGTCGGGCTTTCTGTTCTTGTCCCACGCCCTTTTGATGACTATAGTGGGTTGTTTTGGGGACTCTCATTCCCTTCACCAGGCCTCAACCAGATTTTGAAACAGATGGCCAACTGCTCCAGTGGGAGCAGAAATCTCTTGCCGCATGCTCAACGTCTGCGAAACAGTCGTATTCACCTCTTACAATTGACCTAGATGTCTCCGATTATAGGAACCTGAATTGCATTACTTCGGTTTATAACGGAAGAGACATACCCGTGGCTAGCTTTTTTTCCCTCCATTAATCTTTTTTCTCTTTTAAAGAAATAGGCTACTTGAGGGTCATGCACACCGTGGCATATCCCCTTCAATAACATAGGAAGAGATATTTTTTTAAGGAGCGTATTCAGTATCTGCCTAAATGCGATGCAAGAAAACCCTACAGAAACATGTATTGGATAGGTTGGACTCACTCTCTGTACTTGTTCCATGCCCTTCCGATAACTGGAATGAGACTTGCTGGGACTCATCATTCCGTCTCCATGCCTTTGGAGGCAGCAGACCGACTATTCAACAGCTGATCTCTAGCACTATGCGCATAGTCTACAAACCCGTAGCATACGCCTCTCAAAACTGATCGAATAAATATTATTTGTGGGTATCAATCTTATTATCGGTAGTAAATTGTGAATTGTCCGCCTCCTATGTTATTATTTTGTTAAACATAAGTTTCTTGTATCCTTTATTCTTTTAGTTACTTGTAAATCTCTTCCAATAAGTTGCAATTATTTCTGTTTTAATAAAATTACACAAAGTAAAGTATGGGGTTTTTCATTTTTATTTTGATGAGAGATTATTTTGATGATGAGATCGATCCCAAACATCATGCCGGCCAACCTTCGTTAATATGTTGTAAACAAATCAGTTGGTTTCTCTCGTCTCGAACTTGGAATGACAAGGGCAATATCCAAGGCCCCAAGTTTACATGTTAAATATTTACAAATTGTAAATACCTTTATTATGTTTTATTTGTTAAATACAGACAAATTGTAAGTACTTTTACTATGTTAAATTATCACAACTGTAAAGTCTCCGGACTAAGAGTTAATTTTATTAAAAAACCTGTAATTTAAATCCTATCAATGAAAATTTCCGCCTATAACTAAATATAATAAATAATTTTACAAAGAATGTCTTCTAATATTTCCCAACATGATTAGTTCCGATCTCTTTTTTCACATTTGCGTCTTGTGTACAACCAAGAAGTGTATACTCTACGTTTCGTTTCTGAGTCATTTTATCACTTTTGGGAAGGATTCACGTGGCATATTTGACTTTTAATATCGTAGAATTTCTTCCAAATGTGCTCCATTTGACCGTGATATAATTAATTATCCTTTTATTATTTCCAGTAATTGTCCGGATTTCAGGTACTGATCTTTTAATTTGTATGCTCTCCATTAATACTTATAATTGTTTTATCAATTTCGTGATAGTGTAATCATTGACGTAACAATAAATTTTATGCGTTATAAATATTGCGATATAATTTTTTTTCACTTGAGAAATAGGGTCACCACTACAAAGTTACGAGCCAAAAAATTTTTAGCATTTTTCACTATTTTTGTTATTATTACCACAGATAATTGTATTAAATCACTTCTAGAGGATGGATCACTAGGCCTAAAGACTCGACGAGGTCTTGGTTTGTCGGTTTCAGTTATTGCAGTTGTTCTGGAATTCGAAATTTTCGTGTTGTCCAAAATATGGTATAAATTGTGAACGGTATGAGTCAAATTAATAATTCTTTCAAAATTATACTCACTTTTTTTTATAACCGAAAGAATAATTTGTAATTAGGCCATTAGTTTTGATCATAAAAGATGAGTAGAAATAATACAATTGAGAAGAAAGCCTAACCCAGTGGCTTATTTGTTGGGACACAAAGTTTGTGAAATAGCCTGGGTTCTCTTCCCGAGGGAGATTAATATTTTGGTACTAAAAGTAATGTTCATTATTTTAATTAAACCAAAAGTTGAAAATATCCTCCAACTATATTTTACAAAAGGCTCATGGAGTATCGGAAAATTATTTGCTAATGGCAATGAGAAAGTGCGGAATGTATGCGCGATGGCCTTATTATTCAACGTGAGACGGTGAAGCGATTAAAATATAGACGTATGGAATGAAATTTGAAACCCAAATTACGTATAAGTTTACATTCTGATTCAATTTCAAAATAATTATCTGTTGAGCATAAATTTAAATCAGTACTAAGCTGTACAGGAAATATTGAATGGGATAATTTAGTTTGGCTGATAAAGCGTGAAACATGTAATAATAAATTTATCAAAACAGTAAAATTGTTGAATATGCAAACTTAAAAATTAAAACAACCCTTCGTGCTCAATCTAGGACTTCATAATGTGTACAATGGAGTAAATAATTTCCATATATTGCCAAATTATTCTATAAATTGGTCAAACATTGATGTTATGTAAATAAATTTTGCGTAGAAGTTCCAAAGCAAGTTTTTCTTGCGATGCCTGTTGTAACCGAAACGGTATGGTAAATTTTAAAGTTTTTTGTAACAAATTATTTATGATCAATTAGGCTGTGTTAATAAATTAAGTACTATATTGAAGTAAGATAAATAAAACAATCAATAATAATAATCTGTAACAAAAACTGTAATGAACGAACTTAGTGTGTCCCTGTTTTTTAACAACGTAATTTTTTATATTGAATTACTAAAATAATTACAATTAAACTATTATCTGTGCAAAGTTTGTTTTGCTTAATTAATTCTGCTATAATAAATTGTGCTGTCTTGGGTGCATGCTTTCCTAAAATACCCAATGGTATCAGCTACGGGGGAAAATATCGTATCCGTGGGTTATTCTGAAAATAATCCCCAAATATCAAAAACAACCATAACAAACTCATCAGACTTCAAAATTTCATCCACATGCCAATAAATATTTGGAAGTTGAGTAATGAGGCCCTTTCCCTTAAATTCAGCTATTTCAACTTGACTTTTATTAGCAAATAATTTAGTTGTGATATATTGATTTGTAACACACAAAAATGGGGGTTAACTACGGGTTTTAATTATTACGGTTTGAATGAAAATCAGCTGTTACAGCTGCGCCATCTTTTCAGCTAACGTAATACACTAACAAAACACTCAAGTGACGTAGCACGGATTTTAATGGAGTTAAATTGAAAGTAGTGATTAACATATCAATAATTTATTAACCAAATGGAAAGTTTAATCCTTAATTCAAAACAAAAAAAATATTTGTTTGGGTGCCAGTAATTGCAGAAACAAGTACAAAATGAACAAAACCACTTATTCCGAGTTCACTATTTCACATTGAACGGACGGATTCTTTTTCACATGGACTTCCTAGTTTCTACCAAAAGCAAGAGGTTTCGTTTGGAAACGTGCACACGAATAAGAAAATGAAAATACTTCACAGAAAAGTTGATAAATGGGCCAATCTTATAGTGCTTAAACTGGTTCCTCATATATCGCTGCCTTCGCCAACTTTGTCCACTGGGATGATGCTGCACCACTGTCACCTCACTGCGATACCGGAATGTGCCATCTACTCACTTAAAACGATCAGCCCCATTCCAAATCCGAAAGACTCATCATCGCTCACGTACTCAGCCAACTCAGAAAAGTACAGTAGAACGATGTCACAAAGCAGTTTCGACCACAGTATCGAATAATCAACATCAGCATAGACTCCAGGTCGGCTAAGATAAGATCCAATGTCGTTGATGCTCTCGGGCACAACAGCGTCGCCCAACTCAATTGCTGCACCTCTCTGAGAAGTCCTCCAATTTTATGTCGTCCAGGACCACTCTTAAATTTGTGACGATCCGAGTCTGGCCTTTATTCCAATAATCGCAGCTTAATATCTGTATGACGACTGAATTGGATTAGATCACATCGGGATTACCAGCCGACTGATTTTCTCAAGCTTCTCACCAGCTCAGACCCAACCAAGTGCCACATCGTCCTATCAGATGATTACAAATCGCCGGACAATATTCTCGTGGACTAATTAAATGCCGTGTTCCTGTGTGTAAACAGATTGACCCCCGGCGCTTCTCCGACAATGGGAAGCTCGCTAATCCAACTGTTCGTTATCACTGCACACCCAACAATATGAAGGTCTACTACATACATCTGAAATTAGCTTCAGGGATGCTTAACAGATGACATCAACAAATAACTAGCTATATTTATCGTTCTGATAAGGTGTTCATTATGGGTTGAGCACCATATTTTATTTACCCAGTTAAGCCTTGTCAACGTACTTATTCAATTAGTGTATTAATTTGTATTTCCTATGAATCTCTAGAACGTGATTGACAAACTCGCCAATTACTGGAGCTACTTTCGCATTTAGAAACTGCTTGGCGAGATATCCCCGCCCCCTCCGCATCTCAAGATTTAAGCTGGAAAAAGTTCTTTTAAAAATTTTCATTTTTTTATTTCACAATATATATTTTAAACCATATTCAATTACATTTATTATTTTCTTGCGCCCTACTTAATATTTTAAATTATAGAAATTCAAATACTAAATTCACAACAGAATAACAAACTTATAAAATTACATGCATCACTTTTGTTCTCTGTAACGAGTTTGTCTATAACTGGTGAGTAGTTGGCCACTGCAAATCAGACGTAATTATCGAGGATTTTGTTTTTTTAAAAGAAATTCATCTTCGAACAAGTATAATCGCACCGTTAGCTTGAGCTAAACAAAGTCTTCACTTTCAGTGCGATACGGAGCAACGCTAATATTTTTATTTTTGAAGTCCTGAAAACTGAAGCGAAATTTCTCTCTCAAATCGGATAAACTTCTGACATCTTTCTCGTCAAAAAGGGTTGAAAAATCTGTGTTTTTCAAGTTGCTTCTTCAAGACAGAATTTTTTCGACTTCACCATTTCTAACGTTGAAAATGATATTATCACAACTCACGGACGATCCCCGCTCACAGATATTATTACCCTCACTTTTCGGCCGGAGTTATTTACCAGATCTTGCCGTAAGTCTTTATAATCAACTATTTACTTCTTTTGTTTTTCTGAGTGTAATTCATTTCTGTTTATCACGGTTAAGAGTGGAAATAATATTGACTTTAAAAATGTAAATGTAGAAAAATTAATTAATATATACATACAGTAAGGCCTTCACTATGGAATTAAAATCGTGGTTGTTATACAAATAAAAGCCCCAGAAATTAGAAATATCAGGAAATTGTCGATTCATTTCGGGATGAATACCCGAAATTTATTATTGATTCTATAAAAACTAAATTACAGAAATTCAATAATAAACACAGCAACCTATCAGTCAGAAAAAATAAATATTCAATTTAAAAGATAATAAACTTAAATATTTGGATGTTTTGTTAATCGTTTAAAATAACCAATTGGTATCAAAAATCCACATATTGTGGAATGATAATATTATGCCAGATTGATGAGTGATATTAGATATAATAATTCCGCTATTAATGTTAAAAATGACATAAAGTTTATGATTCTTTATTATTGTGATCTATCTGTTGTATTATATGAAATTTGTTTTACCATCGTAAATAGTCAATAATAATTGTAGAAGCTGTGCTAATATAAAAGTAGCTCGCAAACTGCAACTTATAAATTTTGTCAATTTAAATTATTTTTATAATAAATTGTAAGTAACACTATAAATTATATTTCTACGTAATTGAATTTTTAAATTATCATGTATGTAAGACTTGGTTTCTCAATTTATTTGTTTTGATAACATAATGTAACAACTATACACATGGAGAGGTCAATCAGGAACGAAACGTCGTATTTCGTATTTGTCTTCTTTTAAATTGAATAATTTAATTTCTTTCTGACTAATAGGCTGTTATTTTTATTATTTAATTTAATTATGGAGTCAGATTGTTATAATTGTTAAATTTCAGAACCTAAGGTCTAGTTACCTAAATAAAATGTACAGGAGTTGACCTTTACGAGGTGAAATTACGGTGATAAAAAAATATATTTTACCTTGCGGCACTCATTGAAATTTTACATATTATTATAATGTCACATTTTACAGAAACTTTCAATTATTATAATTTATAACGGCCAAAACAATTTTTATAACATACCTAAATTAAATGTATGAAACAATATTAAATTTCATCTGGGAAGCATAAGAGAAGGTCTCTCTTTTTATAGAAGACACTACTGGAAACCGCGACCTGTGTCCGTCGCCTTTTTCTAAGATGCACAAAAGGCCCGGCCCGCGGATTACCAGTGATGTTCTTTTCGCATTTGTGTTAGAGAAAAAATACTTCATGTCGGATTCCCCCCCCCCCCCCCCCCCACAATGTTTCACGAATCTGCTGCACCTTGAATTGTATTTCTGCGGTGATGGTGAAGTGTTTGGGTAAAATGTATCGAGTGAACTTTGTTGATATTAATGGTCCAGGTTTTGTCGAACAATTTTTGATAGCTGACAAGAAGCTTGTTGCAATAGATCCGTGTATTATATGTATAGAGTCATTGTAAATGATGATATGAGACGTGATAGTTCTGTGCAGTGCGGTGCCTTACCGACTGCTTCACGAACATAGTCCCGCTAGTGGCCGGCAGAGCGCAGCAGCGCTGTAGCTTTGTTGTTGCCGGTCGCGAGTGCGGGAGGGAAGCAGCAGTAGCGGCGTGTCCGTAGCCTGCGCAGGGTTATACGCTTCCTCGGCGGTGCGACTCGTCATGTGGCGGCGGCTAGTCAACGCAATTCGGTCACTTGCATATGCGACAGCTACGTACTGACAAATTAATTTTTTTAAAAAATAATATACTGTTTCTTCGGTTATTTGTGAAATAGAATTGAGATAATTATAATAACCGGTTGCCGCTTTTTCGGTCAACAAATTCTGAACATTCCCTGTTTCCTGACGTAAATATAATATTATATACCAATAAAAACATTCTGAATAACAGTCGCTTGCATAATACTCTGAAATTTCAACGATTGACAGAATATCGTTAGGGTTGCTCCGGGTTGTAAAATAAATTAGGTGGGAAAAATGGAGTGGTGCTATTTCTGTTGTCAGTGGTGAGACAGCGGTGTTGCCGGTTGCCAGGTAGCACATGTGACAAGTGAGTGAGTGAAGCTGCAGCTATGCCTTCCAAAAAACAATACAACCTGGTCCAGAACGACGACTACGACACCAGGATACCATTGCATTCCGAAGAAGCCTTCCAGCATGGCATCACGTTCCAGGCAAAGGTAAATATCTTCCATCTTATAGCTTGGGTTCTTTACTTGTTATGTGGAAGCAATCTAATTTGTTTTTCCTACTCTTCGTTACTTTTTACTTTACGCTTGTTTATTTCAACAGTTTTCAGAAAAGTTTACATTTTAATTCCTTCAGACCTAAATTAAATGTGTTATATGGCTGTATCTTTAAATCTACATACACCCACTTATCTTTCATCTTTGCTTGTTTAACCGATGATGTTATGACTATTCGTGTTTCTGTTTCAATAAGTTTTGGGATGTGTGATATTGCCTGCTTTTCTTGATCATCAGACGAAGTGAAAAAAATCTTTCCCTTTTTATTTGTCTTCGTTACTAGTGCGATGCGTTGACATAATTAGTTTAGTTTAATTAACGTAATTAGTCACGTGTATCTTTCTCGCTGAGCCATCGAAATTTAGGTGGTTCCAAAACATGTGCTGATCTTACAGCTGATTATGATGTCACAGTTATATAAGGATCTGAGTCCTTCGCCATTATAGGACCAGAGGCCCTCTTCAGTATGGGATTTAGGATGAAGACTTTTATTTCTTTCCCAATCGTTTTGATTAATTTTTGTGATTGGCGACGATTTTTTTACTGGTTTGAAGGGGGGGGGGGGGGGAGTAATCGAGACAAACTGCACTTTTCAGGGAAAATGTTTCATTAGGAATTTAATTATTTAATTGATTGCCTCGTATGCTGTTTTTGTGATTTTTTATTGTAAAACAGAAGAGGTTTTATTTGTTAGAAAGAATAATAGATATTTTTGTTATTGAGTATCGTCTTTAAGACTCTATTTCCAACTGATCTGAGAGAGTTCCAAGCATTGATATTTATTTTAGGTTATGGGGGATTATTTCCGGGGTATAGGTAAATTTGATTTTAGATTCTCGTCCAAAACGTATAGGTGGATGATGGATACGAATTTGTGGATGTTTTTTTACGTCGGTGGCAGTAGAATACACGAAGATGGCCAACGTTAGAATTTAGGTGATGGTGATGGAATAGAATTAAGGATGGGTATAGGAAGTAAAGTGAAAGACAAGCGAAGAATTCTTCTTTCCATGGGCATTAGAGATTGAAGGTGCCGTAGGAGGAAGAGAGTAGGTGAAAACAAGGTGGCCATTGTGGGAATGAAAGTACTTAGGGAGGTGGGATCTTACAACTCATGTGAAAAGTTAACCATTTCGGTGATTATGATTTGTGCGGAAGCTAAGCGTGATTTTATTTTATTTTTGGGGAAATTTGCGGCAGTGCTTGCTAGCAGAAGTAATGTTTTATTATGTTATGATATTGGGGCAAAACTGATGTCCTGGAACTTAAACCCAAATTTAATTTTCCAGATTTACAAACAGGACAACCGCCGCGTCAGCTGAACTTGAAATTACGACCGAATCCCTAATTTATTAGCCGCAGAGTATATAAAAATTCGTGTACATTTCATTCTTTATATGGAGCTTTGATAATAAAGATAAACATAGTAAATGACGAAACATCGGGCAGTACAGTTTATTATAAACATAATATGTCTATTGAAACGAAAAATCAGTTTAAATAGACATCCTAAATGCATAATCTTATAAATAAAAAAGAGTGTATGTATGTTTGTTTGTATGTTTGTATGTTTGTATGTTTGTTTGTTTGTATATTTGTATGTTCGTTATACAAATCTACACCGGTAGAGTAAATTTCACCAAATTTCGTACACGTGTTCTTTACGACCAGGAAACAAACACTGTCGGGGTGAGACATGTCTACCACCCCCAGAAGCGGGGGTGCACGGGGGTTGAAATATTTAAACAAGCTAAAACAGCCGATATTTTAGTCGGATAATAATTTTTAGGGGTCCAAGATATTTATGGTGTTTCTACCGATGTTTTCTGAATATAATTTTCATCCCCCTACACCCTGGGAAAAGGGCACCCTTAGGGTTTGGGGTGGAGAATACAAATCTATACCGGTGGATCAAATTTCACCAAATCTCGTACACGTGTTTTTTGCGACCAGGAAAAAACACTGTCGGGGTGAGACGCGCCTACCACCCCCTGAAGCGGGGGTGGACGGGGGTGGAAATATTTGAACATGCTAAAACAGTCGATATTTCAGTCGGAGAAATATTTTTAGGGGTCAAAGATATTTATAGTCTTTTCACTGATGATATCTGAATATAATTTTCAACCTGTACACCCTGGGGAAAGAGCACCCCTAGCGTTTGGGGTGGAGAGTACAAATCTACACCGCTGGAGCAAATTTCACGAAATTTCGTACACAGGTTCTTTGCGACCAGGAAAACAACACTGTCCGGGTGAGACGCGTCTACCAACCCCAGAAGCGGGGGTGGACGGGGGTTGAAATACTTAAACATGCTAAAACAGCAGGTATTCGATTTGGATAAATATTTTTGGGGTCAAAGATATTTATAGTCTTTCCACTGATGATATCTGAATATAATTTTCAACCTCTACACCCTGGGGAAAGAGCACCCCTTGCGTTTGGGGTGGAGAATACAAATCTACACCGCTGGAGCAAATTTCACCAAATTTCGTACACGGGTTCTTTGCGACCAGGAAACAAACACTGTCGGGGTGAGACGCGTCTACCAACCCCAGAAGCGAGGGTGGACGGGGGTTGAAATACTTAAACATGCTAAAACAGCAGGTATTCGATTTGGATAAATATTTTCGGGGTCAAAGATATTGATTGTGTTTCTACCGATGTTATCTGAATATAATATTCATCTCTTACGCCCTGGGAAAAGGGCACCCTTAGGGTTTGGGGTGGAGTTGCTTTACAGAAAAATAACGCGAATACAACCGAGTTTGGAGTCAAATCGAAGGTTATGGATGTCAGTGAGTTTACTTCGGATAAATATTTTTAATTGCCCATTTAACCCGAAAGGGTGGGGGTTGGAAGGGAAGATAAATAGTCAGTTCTTGCGCGTTCTTGGAGGAGAATAACGTGAATACTATTTCAACGGATGTTGTTGAAAATATAAATCCCTTTAGACTTTAGTGGAGAGCTTGCTTAGGGCTGGGGGTGAGAATTGTCTATTATTCTAAAACTGCCAAAATGTTATGTGTTTATGGGTAAACTAGATTGATAGTGTTTCTACCGATGTGATATGAGTAAAAATTCAACCCTTTCCACCACGGGAAAGTAGCATATTTAGGGGTGGTGTTGTTCATACTATTTTATCCTATGTTCTTTCCATTAATAACGACGTTTAATCAAAAATAAAAGTGTTTCAGAACCATTGCTTTTTATACTCTTTTAAAAAGTTTTTATATTATAAATTGTTATAAACATAATTTTACATTTATTCCGTAATTGAAGTTGTATTATTGAGAAGAAATAAAGCAACAAATAATCACGGACAAATACATGTAACAAAAACTCTACATGCTAACGTAGTTTATAATTTAGTTTACTACAACTTCAATGAAAATATTATCCACGTAATCTACATTATTAGAACAATTGTTCTCAAAATCCTAAACCATATAAATCAATCCATTAATAATCCCTTTTCAACCAGAACGAAAGGGCTTAATATAAATAATTATTACACTTAATCTTATAAATAAAAATGAGTGTATGTATGTATGTATGTTTGTATATTTGTATGTTTGTATATTTGTATGTTCGTTATACAAATCTACACCGCTGGAGAAAATTTCACCAAATTTCGTACACGTGTTCTTTGCGACCAGGAAAACAACACTGTCGGGGTGAGACGCGTCTACCAACCCCAGAAGCGGGGGTGGACGGGGGTGGAAATATTTGAACATGCTAAAACAGTCGATATTTCAGTCGGATAAATATTTTTAGGGGTCAAAGATATTTATAGTCTTTCCACTGATGATATCTGAATATAATTTTCAACCTCTACACCCTGGCGAAAGAGTACCCCTAGCGTTTGGGGTGGAGAATACAAATCTACACCGCTGGAGCAAATTTCACCAAATTTCGTACACGGGTTCTTTGCGACCAGCAAAACAACACTGTCGGGGTCAGACGCGTCTACCAACCTCAGAAGCGGGGGTGGACGGGGGTGGAAATATTTAAACATGCTAAAACAGTCGATATTTCAGTCGGATAAATATTTTTAGGGGTCAAAGATATTTATAGTGTTTCCACTGATGATATCTGAATATAATTTTCAACCTCTACACCCTAGGGAAAGAGCACCCCTAGCGTTTGGGGTGGAGAATACAAATCTATACCGCTGGAGAAAATTTCACCAAATTTCGTACACGTGTTCTTTGCGACCAGGAAACAAACTCTGTCGTGGTGAGACGCGTCTACCACCCCCAGAAGCGGGGGTGGACGGGGGTTGATATATTTAAACTTGCTAAAACAGTCTATATTTCAGTCGGATAAATATTTTTTGGGGTCACAGATATTAATAGTGTTTCTACCGACTGTTAGGGTGAGACGCGTCTACCACCCCCAGAAGCGGGTCGGGATTATCGGTAGAGCACTTTTAGGTGTTGGGTGGGGGAACGCTGCAATAAAATAACGCGAATACAACCGAGATTGGAGTCAAATCCAATGTTATGGATGTCATCCAGTTCAATTATAGCATCAAATTTGCCATTTATCCCCAAGGGGCGGGCATGGATGGGATGGAAAATTTCTAACATGTTAAATCATCGATATTAGCGTGGAATAAATAAATTCCGGGACCATTGACGTTGATAGTATTTCTACCTAAGTTGTTTGTAGGCATGATAGGGGTTGGGCTGGAGGGAATTTCCTTGAAAATAACGGGAAAACAACCGAGATTCGAGTCAAATCGAAGGTAATGGATGTTGCTGAATTTATTTATGACAATCTGGACAACGCGCGGGTATCGGCTGGGTTGGGTTGAGTTGACCGGCTGTTTTTTGCGTCAATTAAATATATTTAGGGATGAATTAGATTAATAAAATTTCCCTACATGATCTCTGTGTATAATTTCAACCCCTTTCGGACTCATAATGGTGCACCCTTAAGGGTGGGCGTGAAGTAGCATTACATAAAAAGAAACCAGAAACTATCGGGATTGTCACTGAGTTTAATATATTTCCTTGAAAATAACGGGAAAACAACCGAGATTCGAGTCAAATCGAAGGTAATGGATGTTGCTGAATTTATTTATGACAATCTGGAAAACGCGCGGGTATCGGCTGGGTTGGGATGAGTTGACCGGTTGTTTTTTCGTCAATTAAATATATTTAGGGATGAATTATATTAATAAAATTTCCCTACATGTTCTCTGTGTATAATTTCAACCCCTTTCGGACTCGGAAGGGTGCACCATGATTGGGGTGGGTGAAAATAACGGGAAAACAACCGAGATTCGAGTCAAATCGAAGGTAATGGATGTCCCTGAATTTATTTATGACAATCTGGACAACGCGCGGGTATCGGCTGGGTTGGGATGAGTTGACCGGCTGTTTTTTGCGTCAATTAAATATATTTAGGGATGAATTAGATTAATAAAATTTCCCTACATGTTCTTCGTGAATAATTTCAACCCCTTTCGGACTCATAAGGGTGCACCCTTAAGGGTGGGCGTGAAGTAGCATTACATAAAAAGAAACCAGAAACTATCGGGATTGTCACTGAGTTTAATTAATTTCCTTGAAAATAACGGGAAAACAACCGAGATTCGAGTCAAATCGAAGGTAATGGATGTTGCTGAATTTATTTATGACAGTCTGGAAAACGCGCGGGTATCGGCTGGGTTGGGATGAGTTGACCGGTTGTTTTTTCGTCAATTAAATATATTTCGGGATGAATTATATTAATAAAATTTCCCTACATGTTCTCTGTGTATAATTTCAACCCCTTTCGGACTCGGAAGGGTGCACCATGATAGGGGTGGGGCTGGAGGGAATTTCCTTGAAAATAACGGGAAAACAACCGAGATTCGAATCAAATCGAAGGTAAAGGATGTCCCTGAATTTATTTATGACAATCTGGACAACGCGCGGGTATCGGCTGGGTTGGGATGAGTTGACCGGCTGTTTTTTGCGTCAACTAAATATATTTAGGGATGAATTAGATTAATAAAATTTCCCTACATGTTCTTTGTGAATAATTTCTACCCCTTTCGGACTCATAAGGGTGAACCTTAAGGGTGGGCGTGAAGTAGCATTACATAAAAAGAAACCAGAAACTATCGGGATTGTCACTGAGTTTAATTAATTTCCTTGAAAATAACGGGAAAACAACCGAGATTCGAGTCAAATCGAAGGTAATGGATGTTGCTGAATTTATTTATGACAATCTGGACAACGCGCGAGTATCGGCTGGGTTGGGATGAGTTGACCGGCTGTTTTTTGCGTCAATTAAATATATTTAGGGATGAATTAGATTAATAAAATTTCCCTACATGTTCTCTGTGTATAATTTCAACCCCTATCGGACTCATAATGGTGCACCCTTAAGGGTGGGCGTGAAGTAGCATTACATAAAAAGAAACCAGAAACTATCGGGATTGTCACTGAGTTTAATTAATTTCCTTGAAAATAACGGGAAAACAACCGAGATTCGAGTCAAATCGAAGGTAATGGATGTTGCTGAATTTATTTATGACAATCTGGACAACGCGCGGGTATCGGCTGGGTTGGGATGAGTTGACCGGCTGTTTTTTGCGTCAATTAAATATATTTCGGGATGAATTAGATTAATAAAATTTCCCTACATGTTCTCTGTGTATAATTTCAACCCCTTTCGGACTCGGAAGGGTGCACCCTTAAGGGTTGGCGTGGAAGTAGCATTAGATAAAAATAAACCAGAAACTATCAGGATTGTCACTGTGTTTAATTATGACATTAAACTTGACCGTTTAAGTCCCCGAAGCGGGAGTGGTCGGGGGTAAAAAATTTCAAACATGTTAAATGGTCGATATTTGCGAAAATTATTTTCTGGGGTTAATTACTTTGAAAGTATTTATACCGATGTTGTTCGTGTATAATTTAACCCCTGTGAGGGGAGCAAGCTTAGGGGTGGCGTGGAGGTACGTTAAATAAAATCCCGCAAAAACAACCAAGATTCGAATCAATTCCGAGACTATGAATGTCGCTGAATCTAATTGTGACAACATGGGTAACGCGACGGGTTTGGGAGGTGTTGGCCGGGGAAATAAATTTTCAGACAATGTAATCGGCCGATTTTTGCGTGGAATACATTCTTTTTCATTATCGCATATTTGTAGGGGTAGTCATCTTCTAACATGTAAAAACGGCCGATATATTTAGTCAATGACTTCATCCCCCTTCAGCATGTGAGGTGAGCACATTTAGGGATAGGGTTCGAGGAGCTTTACATAAAAATTGCTCAAAAGTAACCAAAATTGGAGTCTTATCTATGGTTATAGATAATTGACATCTCGGGCAACGCCGGGCACCCAGCTAGTATTTAAAATAAATTTGAGCTAGGCAAGTAACTGCGTTTATTTCGTCATACGGAACAAATGAACTAAACTGACTTTTTGATAAGACGCTATTACCATAAATAATATTTTACGATGCTTTCTTATTGCACAAATAATAAAGTATTAGTCTCAATTACAGATAATGTTTTATTAATATTCATAGTTCGCTTGCTAATATCACGTATTTTCCACTTATTCTCTGAAGATAAAGCGGAATATTGTCTGAATAGTCAGTCAGTGAAAGAACTGAATGTTATAATAAATTCTCAATAAGACAATTATCCATCCCCTCGAGGTTTTTCGTCCTCGGTAAATCCATCTTGTGTAACTGGAGTAAAGTAAAGGGATGGACAAAAACATTGGCTATTGTGACACGCCAATCAACGATAATCATTAACACCTGCATCCCAGTATCAAGCTCTATACATTAACACTCGACGGATGTGTTACATCTTAGTAAGTATTAACATATTGCTCCTCGTAAAAGTTCAAACGCTTTTGTTCAATCCACGCACCGTCAACCGTAAAATGTGTGAAAACTGAGATATTCACGTCTGTTACTCTATCTAATAACAAGACAGCCAAGTTATATATTTCTAGTTATCAAGTTTCAGAGACTCGATGATTATTTTATCAATTCACATAAATCTTTAATACCAGCGATTAAAACTAATTTGCTTGCAAATATTCTTGAAGAATCCCAGCATTGCACGGGAGCGCATTAGTAGCTGAGATGAGCATTCGTTGTGTACTGAAATGAGGTACTACAATGAAAACTCATAAACTGCTCCCCCCCCCTCCCCCCAATGAATAATTGTGTTCGCGACATTTCGATGACGTTCACTGCCATCGTCTTTTAGCAATACTATCACTATTGCTAGAAGACGATGGCATCTAACGTCATCGAAATGTCGCGAACATAATTTTTTACTCGGTTAGACCGAGAAGACTATTCATTCTCTACGCCGAGAAAGACTACATTATTTATTTTTCATTTTTATTTCTCTATCTCATTTCAGCTCCACACACTTCTCTTAGAGTTTCTACAGCTTTTACAAGCTGTCTGAAATGTATATATTTGAAATATTCTCGAAATAGGCAAAACACGAATAATCTCGTTCAAAGTGATATTTCTCCCGTGTGCCAATTCTTGAGTTTAGAAAATTTTTTAAAGTCCACAACTCTGACAAATACGGTTGATACGAAAACAGTTCAAACTTCAATTTGACAATTTTCAGTTATTACTTTCAGTCAAGAGCACTTTATTCTTCATCCAATATGGACATTTTCTCGATTTATTGGCCAAAGTACTCCAATAATGTTACTCAACATCAAGTATCCATTTACTTTTTTTGTAAATACCCGATAAGGATAATTCAGCGTGTTTTCCAAAAAACAGCTGCTTCTTGGCCAACTTCACCCTGCTTTGCCACC
Organism: Zhengitettix transpicula; assembly: GCA_037074705.1. NCBI lineage: Eukaryota > Metazoa > Arthropoda > Insecta > Orthoptera > Tetrigidae > Zhengitettix > Zhengitettix transpicula. The sequence goes on along the minus strand of CM073590.1, from coordinate 26,508,639 downwards.
TTTGGAGCCCGATCGTCCACAGACAGTAATATATTGACGTAGAAACTCGATACTATCGCATTTATGTGATGAAATGTGGCACCCAACTTGCCGATAATTTTATAAACGTAAATTTTCTGCAATAATGAAACCATTGAGCACTGGGAAACATCTATGCCCTTAACAAGTTCACATAATTTGACTTGTCGATCAATTAACAGCATATTGTGGATTTTGCCCATCAATGGATGTCCAAAACCATGTTCATTAATTGTGAAGATATGCCCTAATTTTAACTCATTAAACCAATGTCAAAATGAGGGGCAGACTTGGCGTGTATTTATTTATCTGTTCTCAATTGTATTATCTCGTAGTTCCAAGTAAGAGATTCTTGTAACAAGAAATTTACTTAATCACCATTTATATTAAAAAAAGTAACTCTAGTTTGGATATTTCAGTTCAGCTTTGTTGTTAAATTTGTTTTTAATGGTATGGTAAGTGAAACACTTCAATTATTTAAACTTCAATAAAATGTAGGGTAAAATATTTTTTTTAGAAATTTACGTTAAAACGCAGATTATGGAAATAACTTATTATTCAATTAATTTACCCACATTTGTAACAACTGAGAAATAATATTTTTAGTATACAAATGAGCTAACACAATTTCTGGATTATCAATTGAGAGAAAACTTTTCTGCTCCAAGTTTAAGGAAAATTTGATTATATATTACTTGAGAAAACTAAGAACGACTGTCTATGACTTCACAAAAGCATTTTTCAAAGAGAAAGCAAAAAGTCCCCAGGAGCGGAAACCTGTACCATACAACGCGAGATAAATGAGTTTTATTCTAAAACTTTGTTGGGTGTGTGAAGAAATAAGCCAGCAGCTTCCCACAAAACTACTTTAAGTTCATATGAAGTGCATAATAACTTTCGCTTGAACACAAAATTCTTTTGTTCAACAAATTATTCCTATTTTAAGGCTTCAGTGGGTTAAAAACTAAGATTAATAAAATAATATGGCTGAATGAAAAATTGTTCTATTGTGAAATTTCTTAATAATACTTCTATTTGAGATAAACTGCTTTCCGTTCTTGCACTGGGCTCTTCAAATTTCCTTCATGAAAGCTAAGAATCAGCAGCATTTGTAGCTATTTTATCTTGGGACTTAAAGTTCATTCGGATCAAAGTGAAACAATATAATTAGCTTTGGTAAATAATAAATACAGAAAATACAACTGAAATAGTAGTAACAAAATCATATTACACGAAAATTTAACCCTCGAGCGTTGGTGAAATTAATAAATTTTGAAATTTAAAATATTGTTAATTATTGTTTGGAAATTTTATCTTGATTAAGCTTTGTTTGTTATATTGTGAGTGACAGGCTACATGAGGGTAATCCACGTGCTGGCAACTCTCCTTTAATAGCATCGGAAGGGATTTGAAAGGGGGGTACGGAAGGGTAGAGGGAGGAAGCTCAGGGTTAACTAGGGCTCCCGGGCTATGGTTTTAAGGATCCTACCCGGCATTTGACATAGGACAAATCCTATTAAAACCTGCATGATTTGGGCTCTTGGTACTTGTCCTACTCCCTTCCGATTGCAGAAGAATACCTGCGAGAATTAAATGAGCACTTGAATAAATAACTAGTAAAATATTCAGAAATTGCACTTTTACTCGCTTTTGGTGTAGATCAATTATTTTATTTATTTAAAATGTTCCTTATAGTTTACTTCCTATTAATTCTTCTTGTGAAAAAATTATTGCCCTAAAAATACTATTATTAATTTATTATTTATTATGTGCGAAAAAATTATTTTTTATTCCCAAATTTGATTGGAAAAACTAAATTAAAGACAGTTAATGAATTAAAGAAACAGAAACACGAGTATATATATATATATATATATATATATATATATATATATATATATAGTAAGGATGTGACATTGTCAAAAATAATTGCAATATTGGTATGGAGAGGACCTGAAAGTGAAGTGCGGTGTCGGCATAAGGAACTGAAGGTATTTCTTTAAATTTTCGGAGGCTCTCAGCCTCCTTTTTCAGGAAGGACTGTTACACCATTCCGTGCACCGGCCGGCTGCGGACTATATTCTCTAAATACCTTACGGTTCAACTACCTAGTATAGTTTCATTTGTAGACTGTACTGTAAAACTATCAAGACACCATAATAATGTAATGATGTAATGATGTTCGAGTAAACTATCCTGGAGGAGACAATCCAAACGCCTCGGAAGTAAAAGGAAGGTTCAAAATAGAAAGTATTGCCTGTATTGGACGAGATATTAGTTTATTGTCTTTATTTACGCTCTATGTGTGCCAACCACATTCTTTCGTTGTAATTAACTGGTCATTATTTCGAATATATTTTCATGTTTTTATCGAACGTGTCTGAGACTTTTCCAAGAAAGAAAAATTCATTTTCCGCCTGATTCATCATAAAGGTGATTTAGTTTGAGCTCTTATTAAGCAGTGAACTTTAATTTGTAAGGAGGACTGAATCTCCATGAGGGTATGATCGAACCAGTATTTTTTTTGTTCGACGTTTCGATAATGATCATCAAGAGACTTATTTTTACAGCAAACAACTTTTCTTTTGTTCATTATTGTTGCTCATGTACATAAATTAATATTTTATTACTTAAAACATTTTATTACACCTACATTTTTATCGTCACTTTCCTTTCTGGCTTTCAGTAAGCGTCAACTCAAAATGTTGGAGAAATTCAGCTTAATTATGTTGTTGCTTACTGAAAATATTCTTGATACACCGTGAAACCTTATTTTCTCAAGTCTTTTATAACAATCTGTACATACAATTTACCAAATGCTATTATAAATTTACGGATAACAGGGATTATTGGTTAACATTAACATAATATGTTGTTTTGTAGATCATTTAAGAATAAGATGCGCAAACAAGTCTCGTAACTCATTGCCCAAAAGAAAGATTTGTTACATCAACATAAATAAATTATTCGTAAGGTAAGCAATGTGTAAATAATAAAAAAATTGGCAGGATGACCGAACGAGAACGATGGAATTATTATTAAAAGTATGGAGATATTCATGACAGGGAAAAAAGGATACGTAAGTTAGACAAAATTACGTTAGGATGACAAATCAATTTTTAATTGTTTCAGATGAATGGCACGGATGTATTTGTGTGTTGGTAAGTGGCGGAAGTAAAACTTTTTCGCAATCTGTGTTACTGGACGTACTTGTATAAAATGACAACGCAACTTAAACTGACACACTGTAATTCCATTTATATATGCAAGCTGATTACAGTTTAAGTTCAAGCTAATTGATATAAACACTTGGCTATTATATAGAAGTTACACTATAGTTTTTTCTAGAACTGCAATGAAACATTCATAGACTCATAAGCTTTCGTGAGAAAGTACGGTATATATAATACGACATAAATTTATGAATCCTATTTCGATTGATCAACGTGATTCGATCACAAGGCAGGAATTGGAAAGAATAGGAAACAGGGAACAATAGCCATTGTTCTGCAAAGGAGACCGGACACCTTAAATCCACTTTTCAAAAGACAATAAGTTAGACGAATCACAGGTCAAATATCTTATCACTTTAAGAGCGTCACTTTATAGCTCAAAGAATTGCATTTGGTTTCATTGTTTACTATGTCTCAACAGAAATTGAGTCTAAGGGTTCATGAACAGTGATTTTGCATTTTTATACGCAATTAAAACATGATAATTTTTTGAAAGGAAACCAATAGCGGTAATCAAAGTTTTTGGGATTCAGAAGTATCTTGAAATAATTTAAAATAAATGCTGAATTATTATTTTTTGAAACGTAATATTTTAAAACAAGTTTTAGTGTGTTTATGCAATAATGCAAGGTCAACTATTTATGCTATAATGCCCGTCGGAAAACAATTATAATTTTTAATAAACTTTGAAGTCAAAGAAAAGCAAAATAGCGAGTCTTCTTTTGCAATTAACAAGACCAACTCAAAGCGAAAATCATGTGGCAGACAAATCACGATTTATTGATAAAAAAGCCTATTGTATTTTCGACAAAATATCTTTACAGCTGAAATGTTTCTAATTATTGCGTAGATTTTGAACGAAGAACGAATATACTAAGTACATGGTTATATGCAATAATTTACATTAACATACTAAATATTATTTGAGTTTGTTATAAAATACGCTGTCGCGGTTTGCTATGAATTGCTTCATATTTGTGACAAAGTCTAGAGAAAAGACTTGCGCAATTTAATTTAATTCTACTAACTAGTTTTCAATGTGGAGTAGTTTCTCCATAGCGCTAGATTGCATAGTTCGTAGTTGCCGTGGCATGCATTCTTCGTTTCCGTGTTATTTCTGGCCTTTACGAAGGCCAGCGTTTCTTGCAGTTTCATTACTAAATTAGTTTTTGGAATAATGATGATAATTTTTCAAGTCTTCTAGTTATTATGTGGACAACGGTATACGAGAAGTAAACAAGTGCGAATACAAGAAGTATATGTATTTAACTTTTTTATAAACTTCCAAGACATGAAATTATTTCTTTGTGGTTCCCCTATGTATTATTACTGATGGGGTTATGATTAAATAAGCGCATAATTTATTTAAAGTAAAATTCTCGTACTTCAATTAATAAAATTCTTATAAGTGTTTTTTTTTCACATGTGTAGTGAGTGATTTTTTGTTACTGGTCGTTCAAATGCCATAGAAAGGGTGCTATGCTCCCAAAACTAATTTTCATCTTTCTTGTTATAAGACCATTTATAATTCATATATATATATATATATACTGATGAGCACTTGCTGAAGAGCGTGTTTGTCTTTCTTTAGAACGCAATACGGTTGCGATTTGGTGTGGCATGGATTCGAAAATTCCTTTGTACATTTTCTGAGATATCTGGCACCAGTGCTTCAACCGGTGGTTTTAGGGTTCACCATCATGCTCGTCAAAGCATTGCAGCTCGATTCTGACCATGCGTATTGGACAGTTATCCTGATGGAAGATGCCATCGTCGTCGGGGAAGAAACCATGCATGGATATTCAACAATGTGCACTGATCGTTGTGGGCCGAAACACTTGTGCTTGTACCAGCATCTTACTTTAAGCCTCCGACCTCCATACTCTTTGATGAGGCACGTGGACGCCTAACACCTTGACGCGTGGTTTTAACGTTCAATGACAATTTTCCACAGATTCTTACGACAGTTTAATTAATTTTCATATTGCACTGTGTACAATTTTTTATACTAACGTGAGTATTTTTTTTGCACTAGGTTGCCTCATGTATCAATGTTCTAGTAATTCGAGTAAACTCATTATCCCATAATCAACATCGGGGTTTCAAACATTTTGCTAACTCATTATCTTATCTTGGCCATGCATATGATTACTTAACTCATGCGTTGAAAATGACGAGAACATTTGGTTTATGTTGTAGTCGCCGATTTCAAGCGTCATTCGACACGACCGAGGAAGTGAATTAGGTGGAAACATGATCCTATAAGGAATAGTGCTGCGCGTGGCGGATGAGGGTATCGTTCAAGATACATGTTAGTAGTGCCAAAAAGTCCATAAATGTTCTACGAATCGATAACTAAATCCCGCGCGGAAAGAGAACCTACCCTGGATACATAAGTCTCGAATGCAAAACTCGTTTTCTCTCTGATCCTACGGGGAAGTCTCAAGCGGCAAACAAGAGCAAGAAAGAAAAAAGGCTGAGCGTGGGTGAAAAGTTACCCAAAATTATTCTGAAAATATTTTTCGGGCTATTTATCTTCATTATCGCCATGTTAATTCCATTCCTTTACGGTCTAGTCATTTATAGTTTTACGCTCCTCATATGAAATATATTTAACCAGTATCTCTTTTTACACAATTTTAGTGCGCTCATTCAGACTGCTACCAACTTATTAACTTACATTACAATTTACAATATGTAAAATTGGAAAAATTAAACATATAACTTTTCAAAATTACAGTATCCATTTTATTCATTTTCTATCAGGATTTATGAGGTGGCACTAAACTTTAAATAATGATATCGCCTTAAATCATGCGTTACTTCATATAGGAAAAATGTACAGTTGGGGAAGATGTTCTTTTTTAAAATTTGAATAACTGCAGTTTAAATCCTATAGGCATTTTTTAGTTAGATGGATAGTGCAAGAAATCTGTTACCTTATACTGTTTTGGCAGCTTACTTGTAATTTGAGAACTTTGGCCTATGGCATATATTTGTATTAGAGCAGAACCTATTTAATATCGGGTTTTTAGTACTTAAACAAAGGATGTCCTTCTCAAAGACATTATAATAATGTTTACTCTTCCTCAAGGAAAGCGACTTGGGCTTCATATGAAGAACTATCACAAAATTAGCATAATCATTTTGAGAAAACTTAAAAAGCCGTAATGTGTTGTACGCACATTTAAAGTACATATAATCTTTAACAGATGTTCTGAGCTTTGACTTTACTAGATTTAAGGATTGTATGAAGTGTTTGTCTTCACTTGTGAATTATTTTGTGAGACTCATAATAGAAATAATTTAGTTATCAGATTTTAATATTAACATAAAAAAGTAAGCATTTCTTCTTCCATCTTAAATCAATGCCCAGTCAGTGAAGGTGCCACGAACGGATACATACAATACGCAGTTCATGTGAGTTTGTGTATTCGGGTAAGCTCTGGTCAGTGCGAAAGGCAAACGTAAGTCTTTAATGTTTGTTTATAATAAATATCTGTTTTCTATTGAAATGCAGGCTTGAACAATGGGATAAGATTAATAGTTAGAGAGATAAGAAACAGGTGATAGAAGCTCAATAATTTTCTGGATCCGTAATTGGTAATGTACTCATTTTCAGAATCGCCTTTTTGCTTCCAGAGACTGAATTACCGTCCCTTAAGTCGTAGAATATTTTCGCCAGAGTCAGCAATTAGTTATGTCAATAAATAAATCACCTTTTCACGAAACATCGTCTGCAAATATCGAAATAATCTCGGTTCAGGGAGCCGGTGTTAAGGGGAAGGTGAAACTTTAGTTAATTGCTAACTCAACTCACTGATATATTTTGTAAAGGTTAATATATATGTTGTAATACTAATTAGAGGCCATTAATGATTTTGATAATTGGATATTTATGGTGGATTGTTAGCGGCACCAATTTCAAGGCAACAATACAGGCAGGTTTTTGTCGTGCTGAACCGCGGGGTTTTGCACAGCCGGGTGTTGGAAGTCGGACGATGAAGAGAGTGGCAGATAGATCCAGCTGGAAAGGTTGCTAGTTGAAATTGAGTATAAAGTTTTGGACATATAACTCATCGAACAGCTACAAGCATAAACCTAATAAATCACGCCACAATAAACATCTATAAGTACCGTGACCGTCAGCAATTCCACAGAGAGCCAATTTGTAACAATCTGTCCAACCAAAAATCCGGAAGGAGCAGCAGTTTCCAGAGGAGAGACCCGAAAGTTACGACCGTGTTTTTGTTTAATCAAATGTAAATTCAGTGATTTCATGGCTTTTTTAATGTGAATTGTGAGGTGAACCCGAGCCCAAGAGTTTAAGCCTGGTACCAGCAGATGTTTTGTAAGTACAAAGAAATTTGATAAAGTTTTGTAAACAATAACTAAAGATAAATTCGTCAGATTTCTATTTCACGTTTATTTTATTGTTTAACTTCTTAGGTTGTAAAAGGAATTTGATTGTTTAACGTAAATATAAAGGTTGTTTCTTTACTTAGAAGGCCCAGATAATTGAGCCTGAGAAAAGAGTTATAAAATCTATAAAATTGAAAAACCTAGAATGTAAATAATCTCATTTAGAAATATTGTAATTTCATCTGAATAAAAGTAATTGTCTTGTTAAAGTTTTAAAGAATGTCGTAATTATTTTGAAATCCTTCTCTTTAAATAAAAATAAATATAATTGATTCATAAACAAACTATTGAATTAAAGTAATTGAAATAAGCGTTTGTTTAAATAATTTGTTTAATTAATATCTTTTTAATCATTACATTTTGGCGTCAACAACGTGTGGAAATCAATTAATTTAATTAATTTGTGTTTATTACATTTTGATGCCTCAACGTGGGGCAATCAATTTATTTATTAATTTATGATTATTACAATATATATATATATAACCACGGTTCCCACAAGCCGACGCACCTCGGCCTGTTTTGAGAGGTGTGTGTTCCGGGTCACAGACCTTGGGCATACGGTAAGAGTTGTCTGTTATTCCCATTGGAATAGTCGGCCAGCTGCCTCATAAACTGGTCGAGGCTGCGTCCCTACAGTAAACTCTTCTCGAGTCATCGGAAGGGAGTGGTAAAAGTGCCAATTGCCCGACCAACCTGATGCAGGTTTTCAAGGATTTGTCCTGCAACTTTTAGACGAATGCCGGGTTGGATCCTTAAACTACAGCCCGGGGGCCGTAGTTAACCCTTCTGTATCTTCCCTTTTACATCCATTAATATGCCAGTAAAGGGAAGGGGAGTGGCCACCAAGTTGATTACCCATATGTAGCCTGTTACTCTAAAAAAAATTGATGTATTACAAATATTTAGCGCTATTGCTAATGGAGTTCGGTACGACTTAATTTTGTGTAACTAATTTGTTACTCTATAAATAGGGTAAATCGATTAAATTAGCAGCCGCGACTACATCTTACCCTTTAAACTATATTAACCCTGGTTTTGTTATTTTAATCCGGTGGTTTACAATTGGTCGCTGTTTTTATTAGTTTAAAAAATATCTCAGGAAAATGTCTTGGAAAGTGATTTAATTATTAGAGTCCCCACATGGACCAGACAATTTCGTTTCTAGCGAACCATCGCTTAGGTAAAAGATTTCTTTTTCTCACTTTGAATTGCTTGTTCGACATTGTTTTTGTGGATGGTTTCACAGAAGGACTTGAAAATATATTGCTTGTCATTGTACGAGGCGCCGACTAATCGTAGAGGCATCAGCGAGGCTTAGGAGTGACAACTGGGAATGGAAGCGCATCACTCCTTGAAGGCAATCGCCCTAGACCGTTGAACAACTGCATAAGGGTTTCAAAAAACCAGTAAAAAAAGGTTATATCTGTAGTACGATTATACGTCACACTTAAATAACAAGAATATCTGCTTTGACGCTATTATGCAATTGGAAAAGTAATGCTAAAGTTTAAAACTCGCGCTTTATCATGTGATCTCTTTGTGAAATATATATTGTACGAGAGGTTTATTCGTGCTTTGACTTGATATAAAACATACGTTTCGTTTGTAATATACAATGATATCACTGTCTACACATTACCTTCATATTTTTTAAATCGTTTGCTGATGACAAATCCAAATTAAGATCCTTATATGAATAATATATCTCCTATTAAAATATTTTTTTCTTTCTAACTAAGACGTCTTATTTTTAAGAAGTATTTACATATCGAGATTCTTACGTTGGATGCTGCCCGTAACTCAAAATAACAAAAGTGTTATTTCTATCCGTCGACTTTAAGTTGCCCTGAGAGAAATAATCTGTCAAGTTTCCCAACTCTTGGCTGATAACCGCATTTCTATTGTTAGCCTGTTGTCTTGTCTCAAGTTTTCTTTTTATTTTCAGTGAACGATGCCTTTGCTTTTAAGCATTTCATACGCATAGTATTAGTAATCCCCGAAATCTTTTTCGCACTTACACGAAACTGCCTCGTGAATAGGTTCTTTCTGAATTTATACTGTGCTTTATGGAGACAGAAAATACACTTGAGAACTTTACATCTTCCACGTATAGATGGTTTGGTCTCGTATTTCTTGTAGATCTTATCTGCATAACACATAGATTCAACAAAAAAATATCCTTCAGCTTATAAATGACTACTGTAATAATCTGAATGAATATTAACTTAATACAGTTTGTATCCATATGAATATTCTGATTCTGTTTCATTTGTGTTAAAAATTTACAACTCAAATGTGTAAGCCAATATACGTATTTAATATTTAAGTAAAATGACATTTATAACTTAATAAATAAACACCAATACAGCCAGAAAATTAAGGGTTGTATTATTGAACTAAAACAAAAAAAATTATAATACCGTGACGTTTCGTCCGCTATTTTGGGACTTTATCAGGTAATAGACCTAAGTAAGCAAAATTGAACAATAAAATTAGAAATGTAAAATTGACAATTAACTAGTTAAACAAATTATTCAAATTTATATATTTGAATTAATTTGGTTAAAATATAAATTATACGAACTTAAATTTTTGTTATATATATTAGGATATATATATTTTAAAATTAGATGCCCAAATATAAATTTTGTATCATGAACTGCGTCATGTGGCTACTGTAAGCGAAATTTGTTAAAGAAGGGTAAAAGATGATATAAATTTTATTTATATCCTAATTAAAAATTTAATAGTATGTCACTAAATAAATAAATAATCGGGCCTCAACGTATTTGTTTGTTTTTTATCTGAAAAATGTCATTCGTATCGAATACCATACAAGCAATTACAGCAAGAGAATTGTAATTCATAAAAATGTTCATCTGAAAGAGAAGTAAGAGAGAGAGATTCAGAGTTTTAGTAAGCTTTTCTACTGTTATTGGTCGGTCTCAAAGTTTACATTTGAGAAATAAAGTGATGTCTGGTGGGCTCATATTCTAAAAGTCTAATCAACATGATTGAGACAGAAGAACTTTAATTTTAGGCGTTATGAATCGGTTCTGCATATCTCAAGAGCACATTAAAATTTAAAGACTCTTTGCGGAAATCTGATTGAATGCGTTATAAATATTCCACAATTACATTTATGCCATTTTCAGTCAATGCTGCTAATGTTATCCGTCATCGTCCTTATTTCTCTATGAGTGTACCGGTTGCTGCAATACTTTGGTTGTCTACCTACATCCAGTCATTAAGTCAGAGAATTTGTATGTTCTACAATATTTGCCATCATTACATTTAGAGAATAATAATGAGTGCCGTGAAGGATAAAATAAAATATATGGCACAGACAAAACGGTAAAAATAGGCAATGAAAACACCACACTATTATTTGCAGAATGGGTACTGGATGCGATCGATAACCAGATGAAAAGTAATTTGCATGCATGAGGCAATCTACGCCCAGCCACCTATTGTAAAAATTCGTTTGCGTATTTTGCAGGCACGTTTTGAGGTCACAAATGGCGTACGTTTGCCGCGATTCGTTAAATGAAGTTTATCATTCCAATGACTTCACTTTCCGCTGCTTGTTAGTTCGTTATATGGAGTGTTCTATTACATATAATATTCTCTAAAATATGCATTTTTTCATGCATCTATGAAATGATGGTATTAGTTAACCCACAATTATATATAATATATCGCGAGAAAAATATTTTTCAATAAAACGAGACTATTAAGATATAGGCCAACTAACCAAAGACAATTAAGCAAGCTTGTGAGGGCTGTTCTCTCGCGGACAGAACCTTTCTTCAGAGACGGAGAGGGCTACTTTTGGGGATGCCTTTTCCTCTCTCCGTTTTTGAACTAAGGTTGCCCCAAGCCGAGGCCCCTCGATCTTTTTTAACAGGTGTATGTTCCGGGTCGCAGACCTTGGGCATACGGTAAGAGTTGTCCGCTATTCCCATTGCTGCGTCCCCAAAGCAAACAATATTTCGTATTTAGAACCGTGAAAATATTTTTAGCAATATAAAACAATTATCTGCCATAAGAGGGGAACTTTTCCAAACGTTATCTGCTTCGACGGGGGTTTTGTTCGCTTTATATGAAAAAAGGTGACTGGGTTTTCTCTCAATCGGTAGTTGTTAAGAATTTTTCGGTGTCAAAGAGATTCATAATGTTTCTAACGAAGTAATGTCTACATAATTTTAACCCCTAACAGCATGGGAAATGGGGGTGGAGATGCTTTACAGGAAAATAACGCGAATGTAACCGAGAATGGAGTAAAATCCAAGGTTATGGATGTCACTGAGTTTAATTATGACATTCAACTTGGCATTTAATCCCCAGGGGCAGGGGTGGGCGGGGTGGAAATTTTGGAACATGCAAACAAGGCAGATATTTTCTTTGAATAAATAGTTTTCAGGGTGAATTATATTGATTGTATTTATACTAATGTTGTTTGTCTATAATGTCAACCCCTCTCAGCATGGAGAGTACACCCTCAGCGGCGTGGGTTTCATAAAATTAACGAGATTTGAGTCAAATTGGTGTTATGGATGTCCCTGAGACTATTTATGACAAATTGAGAAACGCACGAGAGTGGGTGGGGGTGGGCGGTGATGAAACAGGGTGGACGGAGAATTTTCAAACATGCTAATCGGCCGATTTTTGCGTCGAATCAATATAATTCGGGATCAACGGCATTCATAAAATTTCACTACATGTTCTCTGGTATAATTTCCACCTCTTTCAGGATTGGAAGTGGTGCTCCCTTAAGGGTTGGGGGTGGAGTGGCATTACAAATAACGCAAACACATTCGTGTTTGGAGTCGAATCAGGTGTTATGGATGTCACCTATTTAAATTATGACAGTCAACTTAGCGTTTAACCCCCATTGGCGGGGGTGAACGGTGGTGGAAATTATTCAAACATGTTAATCGCCCGATGTTTGCGCCTAATATTTTTTGCAGTCAATTCTATTCAGAATATTTGTCTTTATGTTATTTGTGTATAAATTCAACCCCTTTCGTGCATATGAGGCGCTCATGTTTAGGGGTGATGTTTGGTGGTGCGTTACAGCAAAATAATGCCCATACGACCGAGATTGGAATCAATTAAAGTCGCTGAGTTTATTTCTGACCACCTGGTTAACGCGCGTGGGTGGGCGGCGGTGGGAAGGGTCTGGGCGGTGGTGGGTTTTGGGCGGCGGTAAAAATTGGCAAACATTTCAAACGGTCGATTATTTCGTCGAATACATATATTTCGGGATCAATGAGCTAATATGATAATATCTCTCTACATGTTCTCCGGGTATAATTACATCCCCTTTTGGGTTTGGGGGGGGGGAAGCATCTTTAAGGGTGGGGGTGGTGTGGCATTACTTAAAATTATGCAAAACAATCGAAATTCGAGTTGAATCCAAGGAGTTTAATTATTACATTCAACTTGCCGTTTAACTTTACCAAGCCTGGTTGGTATTTTTAAAACATATTAATCGGCCGATATTAGCGTCGAAATAATATTTTTCGGGGTCAAATCAAGTCATAATATTTCTGTAGATGCTCTCTGTGTATAATTTCAATCCCTGTTGGCATGGAGGGGTGCAATCTTAGGGATGGGGTTTGGTGGGGCGTTACATGAAAATAACGCTAATACGATTGGAATCTAATCCGGAGGTGTCGATATCTCTGAATTTAATTATGACACTCAACTTTTATTTAACCAAAAGTAGAGTGGGGACGTGCGTGGAAATATTGTAAATTGTTGAAACTGACGATATGATTTATTAAATAAACTTTTTCGGGGTCAATGAGTTCAATCCTTTCGACATAGGAGGTAAGCACGTGTAGGATTTGGGGGTGAAGTGCATTACATAAAAATAACGCAAAAGCAACCGAGATTGGAGTCAAATTGGGGGTTATGGATATACGAAATACCGGGCAACGCCGGGCACCCAGCTAGTATTAAATAAAAACCTTTATATTGAACCAATAAATTTTTAGTAATCATTGTTCATAAAGACATCCTAAGAGTAGTAGACATTTAAGACAAGTCTTTGTGCCAAAGGCTAACCATGGTTTCATCTCTCTTTGAAGGATGGGAACACGGCTAGTTTTGTAGTAAGTGAATAATATTTTTCTTATCAACGCAGTTCCATACAAAATATGTTTGTCAATTAATAAGAATAAATATTCGTTTCTAATAGTTTTATAATAAATTATAATATAAGCATACAAACATTTAAATGATTATCTGTTTTGTACACAAAGCTGTCTTCTTTTGCCCTATTTATTTTGTTTACTCTTTTCAATATTTTCTTACTGATTTTTTCCTATTTAAAAATTTCATAGACATCTCCTTACAACATATCGTCAACTTATTCAAAATACTTTATTGTGTATTAATTAATTAATTAAGAATATTGACCAATATACATCGATTCTGTTTTTTTACTTCAGACATTCTAGGGAACTAGATTTTCCGAACTAAAAAGCTTTGCCGATAACGTCTATTGCTTTTAAGTAATTCATATTGCCGCCTTGGATGATAAGTAATGGTAGGAGACAAATTCTTGGTACACTAATGTTTTTCTTTTCAATAGAATTTTTCCTGCATTGACATTTTATTCTCAATATTTAACCTGCTCTGAGGTCACAATCATAAAAACAACTATATTATTCAATACATAATTGTATGATCAGCTGGAAAGTTAAAAGTTTTGCGTTTAAATTTACACACCATTTATATTTGTCTGACATAAATTATTGGTCAACAGATACTGTCAGTAGTTAGAGAAAAGCAAGAATTTTAACTTAAATGATACTCTAATAAGCCTATAAGATAATTGAATGTTTGAAATTTCATTCCATATTCTCATACATTATTTTTCTACCTTTGGCATTTAATAATAAGGTTATTGTTAATAAATTGTTTTTATTCATTACGTAATGAAGATAGCAAACAACAGGGCTCATGTGTTAGACTGAAGTTAAAAGTCCTAAATAATAAATATAATAATGATTTTCGTCCGTATAGTTAAAATTATTTATGTGGCCAAAACAGAAAATTAATAAATACATTTCTTTTTACTATTATCTTTTGCTGTAGCTAATATATTTGTAAAACTATGTCAATAATTTAATATCTTTACAAATTATAAAACATAAAACGACTGTACTAAAAGTATACTAATTAGATGGACAAAAATAAGTGATAATTAAATACCACATAACGTTTTCGCAATCCTTAAAAGCTTTTGAGTTCGCCTCCTGGTTAAATACGGCTCTTGTGTTTCTTGAATCGCTTGAAGAAAGCAGCAAGGATTGCAGAAACGTGTATATTTTTTATCATTTAATTTTGTCTGTTATTAGGTTACTTATTTATCTAATTTACTATTTCTGATGTAAACCTGTAGAGGGTACACATTAGTACTGAAACATCTTGTCCAATGAAATTTATTAATATATATAATTTTTAATTGCCTGTTTTTGGCCTCAGTAATGATTGTAAATAATGTTACCACATACATATCACGAAAATATCAAATCTTCGAGTAAAAGCTGTTTTGTCGATTCTACAATGGGAAATAAATTGGAAGGAAGCCGACCTGTCAATATAGACTCAATCATTTCGAGAAACAAAGCAGGGGCCACATTGATCCACCCTATTATGATCATACAGCTTCCCTCTGTCTCATCTCGTATTAGTTTGGAGCCTGAGAGGACCCTATGCTATCAGATATTAGTATTGGTTGAATAATTTATTTGAATATTTTCTTGTGGGAGCATGAAAACAGAACTGAATCTTAAGTATGAGACTCATTTTCTTAGGACTATTCCTGTATATGTATAATAATAATTAAATGTAGGTTATTTTAAATGTAGCGTGTCCTGAGTGAGAGCAGAGACGGAGGCGTTGAACCGCGCAGCAGGTTTATGTGGGATTATCACGGTACACGCAGCTCTTAGCCGCTCCTCGGCCTTGGTCCACGGAGAACCAGGGTCATCGCCAACTCAAGGATTCAGAGTAGAACTTACTTTTACTGTTAAGAGCTTTTCTCCATTCCATTGGCTATTCTGCATTCTCGTTTTCCAATCTTTCAGGATAGGAACAAATAAAAAAAAGTTTCCTTAAATTCAATGCAGCACAGCAGCAGTTGGTCCGGTATTCGGAATATCGTACTTCGAAAAACTGAATATAATGTGGTGAACACATATGAAAACACACATACACACACAACGCCCCACTTGTGTTACTTCGTGATTTTTCTTTCTATTACGCACGGTACTTTGGTGCCACTTATGATTGTTGTGTATTGTTTTAATTCCTTTATACAGTCCACTTCGACTTTCATATTTGACCAGTTTCATATCAACTCATTCCATTTACCACTAATAAGCACGGTTACTGAAGTATATAAAAAAATAATATTAAATTTAAACATAGAGCGAAATCTTTCACAAGCTCAAACCATAGACATCATGAAAATAAATTGAATTAAAGTACCAGTATGAAAAAATCTCCATCGCACCGGGAATTAAACCCGGGACCTCCGCAGCTCTACAATCTAAAATACCCATGTCGACTCCAGATCCGGTTCTAAATTCCTCCATCTATTAGACCTAATTATAATAATATTTTTCCTGCACATTGCTTAGAATCGAGTGACTCCTTTACGTTCCATGCGTTACGTTGTCATCTAAATTCCTACCTAGCTGCCTCGATTATTTGTTCCCTTTTCACAAGATAACGATGCGACCGATATCATATTTTTTTATAGAAACCTAATGCAAAACGCAATCCGCCATCTTTAGACTTAATGGAGAAGATCTAAAACAATCAGTTTTTCACTTTTCAGTAGAAAACAGTACATGCGATTTAGTTGAAATTTATATATATATATATGTATATATATATATTGTAATGATTAAAAAGGTGGTCTTAATTAACAAAATTATTATGTATTTATAAATTTATTGTTGATAATTACACATTATAATACCTGCTTTTCACGCCGAATTTCGTCAATTTAACAAAAAAATATTTCAATTTTAGTTTATTAAATCGTGGCGTTCTATGAAAATATAGCTTTTTAATTTGACAATCAATTACGTTGAATTTCTCAGTATCTCAGGGTCACCACTGGGTTTGAAACGAAGAAAAAATACAATGAACTAAAATATTAACAATCCAAACTCACTGAAGTTAACGGAATACAATATTAAATACAAAAGTAAAAGAAAACGAATAAAAAGAAAAAAAGGAACGAAATCTGAATATACCCTGTAATAATCGTTTACAGTAATTAATAATTGTTTTGTACTCACAACAGTGCTACTGGTACCAGTTCGGACTCTTGTATCTTGAAGTCAACACACACTAAACAGGCCATTATACACTGATTCTACTCATTAGATTTTGAACACACGGTTGTTGCTCTGGATCTCTGCTATACTGGAACCTGGATCATCTCATCCTCAGCCAGTTGCCGGACGTAGGTCTCCTCAAAGTCTCTCTATGCGTAAATTAGTTCTGTTTGTGAAGCAAACTTCTGCTTCCAAACTGCGATTTTATGAGTCTCTTCGTCAAACTGTTTACTTGCGTTTTATGTAAACGATTATCTCGCCGTTGGACTTCCTATATAGCCCTGTTCATAATTCTGGATCCGCAGACTTTTACTGTTTCGATTTCTCTATGTGGACCGAACTGATATGTCCCACTTATCGACGCAGACTTTTCCGTTTCGCTTCTCGCCTCTAGGCGCGCGGTCTCCAGTCTCCCATTTTTAACAAAGTAAGACCCACTGCGGTTGTTGTCTTTAAGCACCCGTTCCGCCAACAATTAAATTATATTATAAACAATTAATAGCCTGTTGAATTGGAATTACAATATATATATATATATATATATATTTAGTTATATATATAGTTTTTATATATAGTTATATATACAGTTATATATATATATATATATATATATATAGTTCATATATATATATAAATATTGTAATACTAATTAGAGGCCAGTAATTATTTAAATAATTGGATTGTTAAAGGTACAAATTCTTAAAAGACAACAATGTCGGCGGGCTTTGTCTGCGGGTTGCGAGCGCTTTCTGAGGGAAGTCTGGCTGATACTATAGTAGGGAGCGGAGCATTGCGAGAGAACGAACAGCGTGGCCTAAGTACAAAATTCAACCGAGAGAGTTATAAGTTTTAAAATCCAAGTATAAAGTCTGGACAGAGAGATACATTGTAAAAAGACCGCAAAGCAGAATCAAATATTTAGCGTCACATTCAGATTCACACGCGTACCGAAATCAACATTTTTCCACATAAAACGTTGAGTAACTATATGTCTGGCTGATGACCCGGAGATAAAGCAGATCGAGTTCCCGGAGGAAAATCCAATAACTACGACCGTGTGTTTGACCATCAAGTGTAGAATCTGTGATTCATGGAATTTTAGTGAAAATTGTGACCCCAAGCCCTGAAACTAAGTCTGGAACCAGCAGGACATTTGGTAAGTAGAAACCAAATTAATTAATTTTGTAAACGATAGTTAAAAGTATTCGTCAGATTTCATTCGTCTCATTTTAAGTTTTGGATTGTTAATTACTTAATTTATAAATTCTTTGATTATTCTTTAATTATCAAGCCCAAGTAAACGACCCTGATAGCAGTGTTATCAAATTGCTAAACTTGAGATTTAAATGTATTTAACCACAGAGCAAATGTCGTAAATTTATATTCAATAAAGTAAATTGTCTTATAAAGGTTTTGTTTTATTTATAAGGCCCAACAAATTATAAATAAAATATTTTTTTGTTAAATTAAATTTCGGCGGGCCAACGTAGGGCAAATTAATTGTAACATTAACATTAAATAATTTTTGATAAATAATTTATCTAATAATAAGCTGCCATTAATTATTTCAATACATATATATATATATTGTAGTAATTAGTAATTAATTCATTATTATAATTAGAAAGTGGATTGTAGAGGACTTATTATTGGATATAAAGCGGACACCGCAACAAGGCGGCGAAGCAAAGTAAACATTGTTGAGAATTTTACGCGCTCAAAATCTACGAGACGAAGTTAGTTAGTCGGACGGCGGACACAGTTGCAGGCAGACATAAATTCAGAAAATTCATATTATAAAAAAAAGTTTTGCAGTTGGGCAGCGGACATAGAACAGTTCGAAAGCAATCTTCAGTCAGGCAATGAACGGCGAGCGGACCGCCGTTACAAACATTCTCTAATTATTGAAATATTAAAACAATCTTCAGTAGAGAAGGAAAGATTGAAATTAACATTGTAATCGGTGGCGGAGCGGAAATTCAACCCGGAGAACCATAGACCAAATCCAACTAAAACTACACGAGATCTGCAAATCCAGGTTGCAGTAAGGCATCGAGAAACTACGCTAATTAGAATTCGTTGAAATTTAAAGCCTGTGAATACTAGAATCAGTGATATCCCCAAATCGTGTGCACTAAAAGCCTAAAACGAGACCTGGGCGGCCGTAAGTAGAAAACTTTAAAATTGATTGTAAACCACTTTTAAAAGATATGTCAGATCGTTCTTTAATTATTCACTTCGTTAATTATTTACTTCTTTAGTTATTTAGTTCTTTAATTCAAATTCAATCTTTAGTCTTATTTTCTTCCGCAACAAATTTCGTCGATGTTCAGACGAATTAATTTACATAAAAAGCTAAATGTAATTGATTGTATAAAATTCACCCATTTATCAAACCCAGATAAAGACCCTGAGATCCCAAATATTATTGTGTATTTAAAATTGTTAATAAATTTGTTTAATTGTTTTCCCTTAGTAATCTTTTTATTTTAAAAGTTCGTTTATGTCCCAACTATTAACTTCAATTAAAGAAAATGTAAATTTGTGTTTCTCATTTGTTAAATTCAGCCATTTGTAGTTTTTATTTATATTATTACAATATATATATATATATATATATATATATATATGTGTGTGTGTGTGTGTGTGAGTGTGAGTGTGTGTGTGTGTGAGAGAGAGAGTAAAAATATTTTTAGCATTATAAAACTTTCCTGATTTTAGCTGTTTGGAGACAGAGATTTTGCTTGAATTACAAAAAAATGGCTAAAGGGGGTTTATCCGAAACAGTGTATGACTTTGAGGCTATCTTAAACTGTCACCTGCGATTTTAAAAAGCTAAAACGTAAGAATTCAGTCTTCCAGATTCAGTTGGTATGCATTGATAAGTAAACTGATTATTATGTCAAGAGATAGAGCAAGGGCGTAATAAGAATATTCCACTAAATAAAAATGAATGTATGTGTGTATGTTCCACATACAAATCTACACTCGTGGAGCAAATTTTACCAAATTCCGTACACGTATTCTTTGCGACCAGGAAACAAACGCTGTCGGGGTGAGACGTCTACAACCCCCAGGAGTGGGGCTGGAAAGTGTCATACATGCTAAAACGGCCGATATTCGACTCCGATTAATAATTTTCAGTGTCAAAGAGATTGGTATGGTTTCTCCCGATGTTATCTGTGTATAAATTCAACGCCTTACAGTTTGGGAAACGAGAACCCTTACGGGTGCGGGTGGATATGCTATACAGGAAAATAACGCGAATTAAACCGAGACTGGAGTCAAATCCAGGGTTATGGATGTTGCTGAGTTCAATTATGACATTCAACTTTTTATTTCACCCACAGTGGAGGAGTGGACGGGGGAGGAAATTTTCAAACATGCAAACACGACCGATATTTGTGTCGAATAAGTATTTTTTGTGGTAAAAGAGATTGATTGTATTTGTACTGATATTTCTTGTATATAATTTCAACCTATATCCGTATGGGAGAGGAACACGCTGGTCAGGAGTGGGCGGTGGTAGAAATTATCAAAAAACGTAATCGGCCGATTTTTATGTTGAATAAAAACTTTTGGTTTATCCCACAGTAGCGGGAGTGGAAATTTTCGAACATGTTATAGCGGCCAATATATTCGTAGAATGAAACTTTTTCTGGGTCAATGAGTTCAACCCTATCGGCATGGGAGGTGAGTTCATTTAGGGAACTCGAGGTGCGTTGTTGAATATATATATATATATATATATATATATTCATCAACCTGGGCAACGGCGGGCACCCAGATAGTTAATAAATAAAATAACAAATAACTTTATACGGGAACGATGAGTTATAAGTAAAGCGTTAATTAAAGAGATAAAGTACAGGTCTATTCTATCAATAGCATACATGATATGTTTCTGTTAGAGACTAAAATAACCATGAGTATAGTTGTCCAAAACCATCATATTCGAGTTTTATTGTGATTAAAATATCTACTCCCAGCTTGTTTCTTCTATTGACTTCGCTCTTCAAGAATTCTGATATATCGATTACCATTCCCAGGTATACTCGATTATTTATGTGTTTCGGTTATTCTGGAATGAGAATGGGAAACTTGGCAGAAAGAATTAGTCACAATTTATTTGAGACATATGTGGATTTAACTATTTATTGACAAGGTTCGTATCGCATATACCCATGGCGTGATAAAAAAATTATCCAGCTTGAATAATTTTAAATATATTTTTCAGATTCTGCATTTTATATTATGAATGTGACTTACTCTGAATCATGTGCATTTAGGTAAGCATTATAATTGAACACATTATAATTTTAATTGTAATGTTCTACATTTATTCCTAACAGAATAATGTTATTTCAACTGTCTTGGGAAAGTCCAGTGGCTGTTTTATCTCAATAAATTTTAATTACAACAAAATACGTAATAAATTGCATCAGATAAATATAAAAATTCAAACTATGGCAAAATTTTACATTTTTAGCAGTCCGGAGCGGTAATTTAACTTTCTCCTACTACTATAAACATTTGGAATGAAAATATCCAGCATTTTTATGGTAAAAAACCTAGAACTAGCAATAGTTCAACATACTAAAACTAATTTCATTAAAATTATTGTCCTTTGTTTTATGTTGCGGCCTTTTGTGAAGTAACCATTTTTTCCGTGTAAATCAATCCAAGCAATTTGTAATTTATTTCTCTGCAATCCGGATGCTACATCGGTGCCTTGCAAAATAGAACTACCACTTTTTCTGTGAGAAACCTTACAAGAATCATTGTTATCCTTCCTGGACTTCATCGAGCACTCCGTCGATTTTACTTGACACGCACGATAAGGATCGCAACAGGCAGTATCATATACCAACGAGTTGTGTGAAAGTTTTTTCACGCGTCAAACCGCTGTCCTATGTCACTATAATCATCATGAACAATAACGTTTCATAATATTTGGATTAAATATAAATTTCGTGTTAGTCTTACTTGATTAGTCCTTAATAACTGCTATTTTGCCTTGAACCATACCCTCAGTGATCCTATGACATTTAGTGTAGTAACGTTATTTTTCCCTTATGTTTATAACCTCCGTACTTCTAACTGCAGTGTCCAAAAAGCATCCTCTCTATCAATTACACACTGATGCAAAAAAAAGCAAATAGATAAATTTAAACACTGAATTTAAGATTTACATAGACCTAGTACAGTAAAGCCATGATATTACAATAACGACCCCAATAATTATAATTTACTCATGAAGCGAATATGTGTTGTATTGCAGAAACCAATCATTTGTCTTTCACAGGAGAATCCGTGCTAAAGCCACTTGGACACTTAATAAAAAATTCCGTTTATCTCATAATGGTCCAAATTTTTCGCTGCTATCTCCGTTTGTTTTCATAGATTACAGCGAAACTAATCAACATACACTTCCATTTTAATACGTACTTTCATCTTTACTGCCGTAGCGTCTTTATAAACCTAACTTAAAATTGGAGTAATGATCGCGAAAAAAAAATTAATCGCTCTTCAGCAGGAGATTTAACCATTATGCCAACGTGCTGTACAGATTCGCTACATCATGTTTTGTAAATTGAAATTATAAAATATAAAACGTATGTGTTAAAAGTATACTAATTAGATTAATAAATATCTAAATAAAAGGCAAAAATAAGTGATAAAAACATCAAACAACGTTACTGGAATATTATTTGCTTTCGTCAGGTGATTAAAAAACCTGACGACACCAACAAAAATCGTAGAAACGTTGTGTGCTATTTATTTTATCACATAATTTTGTCGGTTATTTGGATATTTATTTATCAAATTACTGTTTTGTTGTCTCGCGAACATATTATTTATTATCTGTGCAGTTTCATTCTCGCATATTAAATAATATTTTATTCATATTAATCACTAACGGTATGAATGTTTAATATATTTTATTTTTATTTTTAATTGTTTTAATTGAATTAATTAGAATATGGTGTGCATTAATGAGCATATAATTAATTCATATTGTACTGATCCTTACTTTCATTCCCATGCAAACCATACCCTCAACATCCATTTTATTTAACCTTTTATTATTACCAACTGACAACTTGTACTTTTCCAGCAATCCCACCGGGGCGGGTTGTGCAAATTAAACTTTACTTGAAAAATTATTCAAATTAATAATTGTAATCATAATATGATGAATCTTACTGGAGACGTAGTTTTCCTGGCTATTTGTATTTGGAATTTGGGTCAATAGTGTAATCGATATTCAGAATCCACGGACGGCAACCTGTTTCACATGTGCGGGAATGCGAAACTAATACTCGGCAAACAAGAAGTAGCTTATTCGGCTGTGGAAATGTTCAACTGATGAGAGCAAAATTCAAGTGCGCTTTAGGGTGAATGTTATGATCTAATTGCTTCTGAGGAGTGTGTCGATAATAACTTAGCAGTCCCACGGTAATAATGAAGCCATGCGTAAACACGTGGGGTCGTACCACAGGGAGTGGATAAAACAAAGGAAGGCCGGAAATTATGTGTGCCCACGAGAAACAGCGTCTCTTGTTTTATAATTATATTACAAGGTAAATGAAGCAGAATGATTCTAATTTCCGTTACGGAGGAGAGAATTCTAGAAGAATAATTAGTTCTAATAAATCGTCAAGTATCACTTTAAATCCCCGTATAATTTTAGAACGAAGCCGTTTCTTTCTTCGTACTAATAACGTTGTCATGTCATAATATGGCTTTAACTTCGCATTGAAGAATGAGGAAGACTACTCTGCTGTCCGGGGCTGGTAATCTTTCCAAAATCGACGAAGACCAACCGTAACATAATTAAATAAAGCTGAGAATATTTTTATTTAATGCCAACTACAGATTTATAATTGCTTGTATGTCTTTGTAACTGTCTCCTCGAAACTTTTAAAACTCCATTAAAAAATATATTGACTTTGTTACAAGAACTTAGTGCGGTTCTTTTTCAGAAATATTTTTATTTGTGGTTGTGACTAGTGCTTTTGTATCGCAAATTATTTGGAGCAGGACGCATTGAATAAAATCACTAGTGACTCTAATTACTCACTTTGTGATTCGTAATTTTACCAAAATTTTAGCTACATTATGTGTCTCGATAATTGTGAACTATTCAAGTGAAACCGTTGAAAATAATTTGGAATCAATCTCAGTGGAATAAATAGATATTTAAATACCGCATTGATTTTATCATCGTATTGACGTTCAGGCAAACCATATTTTGATATTACTATATCCTTAAGATACAAAAAGTATAAAATGCCTAATGTTGTTTCAATTGAAGGGATGATTCTATAAACTGAAATAATGTGTTTAATATTTCATTGAAATTGTTCGAATAGTTGGAATGCGTATACAATTTTTCAGTAAAAAAATAAGAAGAAGAATGCCAGGAATAATAATATTTTTTCGGTTTGTAAATTTGTAGTTATTGATTTCCTAAAGAAAAATTTATATTTTAGTTCAAAAGCAAATAAAGTCTTACACGTACGACGTATGTACGTGGTGTTGGTTTGATAATATTATTTGGGTTTAGCATAGCGTAGTAAATTAGAAAGCGAAGGCGATTATGTTTATTGTTCAGATATGAAGGATAGGTCAGTATTTATGAGATTTAATGATGGTGCTGGTAGTTAGTTTCTGAGAAGTACCAAATTTCTATACTAAGCTGCCAAATTTTCAGATATATCCATTATGTGCCTTCGATTTTACTATCGATGAAGGCAAATAATATGAGCTATTTACAAACAAAAAAAAGAGTTTCTGGTAGTAATTAAACGCTTCACTGAATTTAACTAACCAAAAATGATCGACAAAATGCACGATATGGTGTTGATTCAAGGAACTTGACAAATTACACGAACTTTTTGAGACCTTAGACATAACCTAATGACCTGCAGTTTCATTACTGCACGGAAAACTGAGTTTCAGAAACATATCAGCAAGATGGGTGACGCGTTTTTTCACAGTGTGACTAAACGTGGTCGATTCAGTGACTGGTTTAGCGCTTTGTGTGACACAAATCAAACGTGTATCTTCAATGATATAGAAATATTGGTTCACCACTAAACTCCAGAGTCCTTAAATGACACTGGCTTTCTGCTGGCTAACCGGTTGAAAAGAAGTTCAAGGCGCTGATATCGCCTGGGATCGTGATAGCCGCAGTTATTGTTTTTTATAAATATTTATCTACCCTCTTGTGTAAATAATAATTATAATTGAAGAGATTCTTAGTCTTGGAGGAGATATAGTCACTATTAGTACGTAATAGGGAAGATACACACAAAATCCATATATATTTTTATAAGTTGAATTTCGTTTTGAAGGTCAATCAAAAAGTTTTAGTGATCGAAAAATTCCAGGATTCTAATTTCAAGTAATAACTTCATATGGTACCATTGCTCACGTGAAACGTTTACAATTTGTGATAAATTTGAACTTGTAGAATCCTTACCCCTTTCATAATAAAAAATTAGCGTTTTATAACATCATCTTGTTTTAATCTTTGCATAAAGTATAACAAATCGAGTTAATTGGAACCAGCAACAACTGACTGCCTCATACACTTACACAGTCTATTTGATAGAGTGCTAAATCACAATGAAACTGCCTTCTTTGTGAGGTAGTAATTAACTGACGATGAAGTGCTTCTAAAATACGTATACAGATTCAATACAGTACAAAATTTCTGATATTTACTAGCATACTTAATAAATTATAATAGGCTTTTCTGTCACAAACTTGGATGTGTCAGGAGCAAGTCGCGCCAGTTCAGTTCCGGCTCGTGACGTAACACGAGAGATTTGTGACGTCATGCTACGAATTCACTCACATTACAGCTCAGAATTCGTGTCATGCAGCCTGTGTGACGCAAATTGTCCCGATGACTCTAGGTAGACTAATTCTGAGTAAAATTTTTCCGTTTCAGACCATTCTTAACTTGAGCTGAATTAGTCAACTAGATGGTTAACTTCCCTCTGAACCAGAATTATTATTAATTTTTTGAATATTACTAGATTTATGGTAGATTATTCAATAATAACACCCATTTAATAATTAAACATGGACTTTTATAGACTTTTAAAACTCCGACAACGTTTTCCTGATTACATCATTTGGACAAAGTCCGGAAATCATGTCAAGACATTTGTGTTGGGAAAATTCTAAGCTATTTACAAAAAATAAGTTATTTACATTTTTATATTTTTTGGAAGTGGTATGCAGAACCAGTTAATATTTCCTTATGTTAGATCATTTGTCCTTAAAGTCAATTACCGTTTGAACAAATTGACAACCTTTACGAAATAGAGATGATTAATTACAACAAAGTAATCATTTAACATCTCTTCTCTGATAGTCGGGTTACTTCAATGGGAAATAATTTTTATTTTCTTAATAAAATTTTTCACATCCCTTGGCATTATCAAATTTTATGTATTATGCCTACATGTATAGTTTAATGTAAATTTATGATAATTATCTTACTGTAGAATAAAATTAATATTAATTCAATTTTTGCAACTAGCAGACAATTATTAAGACTCCAACGAGATTAAATTATTTGTTCTGTGAGAGCTGTTCTCTCGCAGGCAGAACCTTTCTGGAGAGAGCTGTCTTTGGGGGGGTGCCTTTTCCTCTCTCCGTTTTTGAACTAAGGTTCCCACATGCCTAGTCACCTCGGCCTGTTTTGAGAGGTGTATGTTGCGGCGTCGCAGGCCTTGGGCATACGGTAAGAGTTATCCGCTGTTTCCACTGGAACAGTCGGTCAGCTGCTTCCAAAACTGGTCGAGGCACGGTAAAGGGAATACTGCGTCCCCATCGGTGTGGTACCCAATACCCGACCTACCTGATATAACTTTTTTAGGGTTTTTTCTGCATCACTTTTAGGCGAATGACGGATACGATCCTTAAATTATAGCCCTGGGTCCCTAGTTAACCGTTGGGCTACCATCCTCTCCCATATCGGACCCCCCCCCCCCCACACACACCATTTCAAATCCCTTCCTATGCTATGAAAGGGGAGTTGCCACCATGTGGATTACCCTCATGTAGCCGGTTACACTAAAATAAATTGATGTATTACAAATATTTAGCGCTATTGCTAATGGAGTTAGGTACGATATAATTCTGTGAAACTTATTTGATTAAAAAGTATCACAGAATGACATTGTATATTAATAGATCACACTATTTTAAAACTTTAAGATTCACCCAAAGACAAAAATTTGACATTATTTCATCGTTGTATATTGGAGGTGGATTAATGTGGCTTGAAATATTACGAAAAACACCAATAGAAGATTTAGAATTGAAACCTCAACAATATTAATTGTAGACATTTACTTGCGATCTGGAATTTCTAGATCAGTGTCTATTTTTGACGTCTAAAATTTTGATTAAACTGGAAGGAAAGAAACTTTATTGTAAATTGAGAGTATGTTATTTGACGTTAGCAAATGAATTTATTAATTCAAATATGACTTTTAAATACATATTATTGACAGTCATTTTTAATAATAATGTGTGTAAAATTTAATTATAATTAAGATTGAGTGGACACGCTGCACGAGTCTTCGCTAGCGTTGCAAGATCTCCAAATAGACCGACTTCCGTTGGTCGTACGATTTCAAAGGATTGAAATGTCAGAGCGAGATCTTGGAACGGGGCCGGGCCTGTTAGAGTACGTCACCCCAAAGCTATTTCCCGAGCCACGAGTGGTCATCAATCTCACGCAGACAGCGCGACGGAATCGCCTCAAAACAGACACTACTAATCCATTCCCGCCTATATCACATTCGCTTCCTTCAAACGAAACGTTCACACAAGATTTAACGTGCAAAACTATTTACATTCTGGAGAACAGCATTCACGATGTTTGGGTTGGCTCCTAGAAGAAGAAATGAAGTTTCGCATTTCTTAGTATATTTTGAATTCAAAATAGGGATTCCAGGGAACATTGCTCAACTTTTTTCCGTTTTTGTTTTACCTTCCATAAAAAACATTTTTGTTTCAATCTCATTTGAACAAAATATGTTTCATGCATTTTAATGCAAACGAAACATTCAGTCAGTTAACTAAGACTACATTTCCGGGAGATTTCGCAATGCAAGTGATGGACTCTCATTTTTCATCTATATTAAGATTTTTCAAAACCCTTTTAACGCCGACATACAAACCCCTGTCCCAGAACTTCAAATGAAAATGATCGATTTGCATTGTACCAATATTCTTAAAGAAAATAAATTAAAGTCATAATTCCTAGAATTTTATATGAGTCTTCCACTCGCAGAGTTTGATCATTTGCATGTTCGTGGCTATTTTCCGCTTTGGGTACTACTTATCTCTGTGGAAAAAAAATTCTCCAAAATTAAATATACAAGAAAAATTACAAATTCAAATGAACTGTTTAGTATTTGAAGTCGCTTTTGATAATTGCCACCAGAAAACTTGATCCACAACTGCAAACAATTGTCAGAGAACAGGTATAGCTTCATAAATATCGTTATACCTAATTATAAAGTTTAAGTTCTTTTTGTAAATTACCTAATTTTGTCAATCATTACAACCTTTTAAGATAAATATCGTTTCTTTAATTGCAAATTGTAAGTTTCATTATGTATATCATTTATTGTGAATAATCATCATCGAAACGTCGCGCATACAATTTTTCACTCGGTAAGAAGCAGGAGAAAATTTTATGAATTCTTTACATCATTCATCATTTACTTTGTTTCTGAATTGGTCGTTAAATAAAAATAACTTATTTTAAATTTATATGATTTACGTAAACTGTAAATTTATGAATTAAAGAAATATAAACTATGGCGGGCCGGATTTCCATGTTCGCGGTCCTCTAATCCAATGAAGAAATATATCCATTAATCGTAATGAGACTTCATAGTAAGTAACGAACGCAATATGGTATAATCGTAAGTCAAACATTACGTTCACTATACACAAATATTAGTCGTAATATGTCGAGTACACAAGGGAATTGGTGCATCAGTTGTTCAGAATTGAATTATATACAGGTTTCTCAGCAGTAGATAAATACAATATCAATATTATGACATATATTTTTTAGTAGGAATACCTGTAAAGAGGTTATGGACTGATTATCGCCAGTTTCTACGCAATGTGTCACTGCGATCCGTGGAACCATTTAAACGGCACTTTATATTTTCATATGAATATATATCAAAAACTAAATTCGATTCCGACAGAAATAACTGTCTCAAAACTTTAATTCTGTGTAATTCACACCATTTTGGTTTCTGTTCGCCCCGAACTGTGAAAGTAATTGAGTTAGGCATTTATTGAGTTTACTTAAAGTGTTTAATTGAGCTAATTAGAGCACATTGTTAAAGTATCGTCAATTGAAAGTTGCCAAGCCGAGTTTATTACTGCAAAATTGAAAATAGCCCAATCGATTAACATGGAGGTTCTCTAGACATAGAACGACAGAGAAGGTGACAAGAATGATTGAGTGATGCATAAAATTAAATAATTCGATTAGCTAATCGTAGAATGTGAAAGGAATAAATCAGCCTATATGGAAGTACAGCAAGACGAGGAAGAAATAGGTTAAATCAACAAAGTAGAACAAATGTTAGATGTCGATCTGACAGACCATTTACATATCGAACTGCACAAAATTTAACATACGCTTCCTTTGCTTTGTTTGAGACAGGCGAATTTGAAAAGTACAGTTTTCAGAACTTTCAAATTTTTAAAAATTGGAAAATGGGACACTTGTGAATTCAAAACTTTTATATTGTTGTCAAAAGGAAAACGGAAAATTTTCTATGATTTAACGAATCGCCTAAAAAGATGAAATTTTCTTAACTTCACAAACTTCTGAAGAAAATATATTAAGGGAAACATTAAACAAGGCAAGTTATCAAATACTTTTCTTAAGTAACTCTAACGTAAATAAAGGAGCACTATACTAAACAGAAGCTAGATATTAAATTATTTCATTTTCATTTTATTGAGTTATTCCTTCATTATTAAACATCTTCGGGATTTTACGATGGGTTTAATACTTTTATTCTGCCCTGTATGTTTAATTGATTTATATATGTTGGGGATATTTATATGGCGTGCAGCTTAATGAATGTCAAATAAATTATTGTTGTTTAAAAATACCACGAATATTTTGGAGTCAGTAATATCCATGCTCCCCATGCCGTTACATATTAATCTAAGCAACCTATTTGCACCATAACAGATTTTTTTTTTCTAATGAGGCATTCCAAATATCATACCTAAGTATAAAAATATATGCATAATGAGCAAGTTTTCTGTATTGTTATGAACAAAGTTCCTTTCATATACGAACTCTTATCAGCTCAAGAAAGTTTAGTTACAATTTTATTTTCAGAACTGTCAAGATAATCAAAATGAAGGGAAATGGACATTGTTATCGCTGACAGAGTAACCACAAGTTAAACTGCGATGTCTAACCGATTTTCTTTACTTTATTCTTTTAAGGCCTTCCTTAGTTTAAACATTGTATTTCTAAATCATGTCCAACTCGTGACTGAAATGTCAAAATTAATTATGTTTAGTATGTTTTCAGATTGATTAAATGCGAAATAGACAACATAATTTTAAAGTTATGATATTTTATGGTTCCCAATAAACATTTTGCTAGTTATCATATTTGCATTTTTCCATATCAATATTTAAGAGCAGTAGCTTTTATGCAGCACACAGTAGTATGATATATGCTTAGTACAAATGATATGAATATTTATAAAATTCTGTTTAACGTTTGAATGAAGCCGTAAATTCCTCATTACGAAAAAGAAGCATACAACTGCCTCATCTTGTTTTGATTTAATCTTGACACCTGGATTAAACAAATGATTTATGCTATCAGTATTAAAAATAAATATATCCAGTATTTTGGGTTCGTAGTAATAACTATTGGAAAACTGTTGAGCTGTGGCCGGGGGACAATTCAGGAAGAAGCCGAGTGTCAGTCAACGTTGCGGATTTCAAACGCGCGCTATCAACGGAGCGTTACAGGAAACTCTTGTTAATTTCCTCATATCCGTTTTCTATTGTACTGCATTAATGAAACATCTCTTTTTCACCTTTTTATGTAATCAGAGATGTTTTTGCGCAAATGTGAGGCTTTCTGAATCTTCTTACGTAAAATTTTAAATTTCTTATGGATAAGGAATATTACATTCACACTAACTTGTATCTTTTACATAAATTATTGAAAACCGTGCCTTATTTGAGTTTATGAAATTAACTAAAATACGTATGAGATGTGTAAAATTATCATTAGTCAAATTACCAGCTGTATTCTTTCTCATCCTCTTAACCCAAATACACATATATTTCGTAAATGTGTAGTATAAATGCACATTTAAGTGAATTATAGTTTTTAAATACAATACTTGAGCTATAATTTTTTTAAAAAATTATTACATTATATATTGCATTTTAATGATTACAAGCTAAATGCAATAACCAGTAACTCATGAAAGTAAAAAAATCATTAACTTTTTTATTTTCATAGCAGAAAAAATCATGTTTTAATTTCTTCAGGTAATACATATAAGAATATTAGTATATCTTAAATTGCTTATTTTAAAAATAAATTTATTCTTTGTGAATATTCATTGACTCATGGACTCCAGTTTCGAGTGTGAAAAAATTGTGTTATAGTTTCTACTCTCCACAGAATCTTATCAATACAAAATTCGCATCGAAGAAGAAATATATTCTTTAAATTAATAATTGAATATCTTTTCGTGATCTTTTTTATCTGTATCACCCGAATAAGTCCCTAAATGAGGGACGGATCGTTGTGATTTGTTTTCAAGTATGAGAACACACAAAAAAAGGAACTAATTAAATACATATTTTCTAACTTATTAGCTATATTTGAAGTCACCCAAGTTATGCTGTAAAGGAAACTGTGTTTTTTTAAGGTGGAACATCGTGTTTCCTAAATTAACTTGTTTATCTATCAGCGCGATCTGTTTCTCATATCCTGGGATAGCGCTTTTGTAGAAGTCTCATCGTTCTTCGGTGCACTTTGGTGGAAAATTCCTAGCATTTTAAACCTTCTGGCTATAAACGACCTTGGCCATTGCAGCAACATCCCGTGCAATTTGCTGAGCAATGAAACCTTCACGACAACCTTTGCAAGCCGAGATGGTAAAAGATGACACAGTCTTCACAAAAGCTTGATATTCGAATTCGCCTTTCTGAAGCTGAGTTCTACAATAGTTCGGTTTTTCTCATTAATAAATTACTATCCGATGATGAGTTTTTAATATTTATTTCGTACATCTCATTGAATGTATTCAGTAAGGTGTAAATAATCGTAAAAAACGCTAGTTACTTCTTTAACTTGTTTAGTTAGTGCTCCAATGCAGCTAATTGTTTGTCCACTTAAGGAAATAATCTGGAGGTCAATAATAAAGTAAGGATAAGAAGACATATGGCCCACTGCCCTTAGTGGGGGTAGGCCGGGGCTCGTTTAACACAAACCTTTGTTACGGCAACTTGCTAGTGTATTTGAAGCATTGGATCAAGGAAACATATTTTGTTCAGTTCAGGAAATTTACATCAGAAAACTTTTACGCAAAAGTTAAGAGATCATAAGTACAGGGTTTTATAAAAAGACTTTACTTCTGGCGGTATATCCCGTTTGTCAGAATATAATGAATGTTTTTAAGAATGATAGTGGCGTTGTTCCAAGAGGGAGTTCACACTAGACGACAATACTACTGCATATCTAAACACACCATACTACTAGTGTCCCTATGATGTACGTCAAGCAATGGTGCAGCACAAACAATAGAACTAGTTATATATTTTTTATTGATCGCACGAATTTAATTAGAACATAGCAGTTAGATGAGATATTCTAGTATTATGCCAAATTACAATTAAATTGATTTTCATAGATTATTTTTACGTTGAAAATGAGATTTCCTATATACGTATTGTGAGGTCGTTTCACGCTTAAGCAACTACAGGACAAAATCTATAAAAAAATTCCGTTAACAAATAATATTAGAGAATGAAGACTTCCTCGTTGAAGTATGTTGAATAAACAGTACTAGGGGTTTCAATCTAAGAAATCATCTGAAAAATGCACTGCTGTCCCACCATCGCATACTTTAGTGTAGCCGAGTCAATCGTCGGAACGTCGTGCTTTTGTATAAGTTCCCTGTCCAAACCGCAGAACTGTTTATTCAGAAATAACAAGTTGAAAAATTTACTAAATTAAAAAACAAGGTTTCGGTACGTGTTGTCTTCAGGTCTTTTCTAATTTTCACAATTTTTTTTTGTCACGACTGAATTAGGGCGTTGTGTGTTGAGAAGTGCCTCGGAAAACGTCCAAAATGTAATGAATTTTTAAAATATAGTGTCAAAATTAACATTTAGTAATAATTAGAAAAGACCTGAAGAAGGTTCAAACACGTACCAAAACATTGTTTTTAATGAAAAAATAAATAGTCTGAAAATGGTCATAACTGCATTATATATTTAATATAAAACTGACGAAAAAATATAATCTTCACGCTGGAACATTCATTATTATTGAAATTATGAAAGCTCATTCCATTGTAGTTGGATTAGATTTTTTAGCAGTTGAGTGTTACATCTTATAATACTAGTGTTAATATTCGCAGCCCCATCCTGTGATGAGAAATACGTGTTGGTTGCGATATTACAGTGCTAGTGGCGGCGATATCTATTGTCCGGACGTTAAACCGGCAGTACCTTGTTTTTGCTCGTCGCGAGTTTATAGGCAAAATTCTTAACGTTTCTGGGCTCAAACGTTGGCATCCAGGTGATGGAATCGCGCACGTTTGAGCCAGTTATGTCCTCGAAAATTCCGACGTAAAGCAATAAACAACGAATTTGACTTTATTTTTTATTTTTATTTTCAGATCGTCGTGCGCCAATCCATGAAACATATCGAAAAGTGTTACACCGAGGAGACAGACCTATATGACACGTTATACTCGCAACAATGTAGTCTGTAGGTTGTGAGCTTAGTAATCTCCAGCTCATCTAAATGCAAAACTCGTCATCTAGTATTGGGCAAGGCACTTCCGTTGCCGAGGTGACTAAGGGATGAGATCACCGACTGCAGCACCTGCCCTCATTGCAGGGCTTCGAACTCGTTCTCACTTAAATTTCGTGCGGAAGGTATAACTATGGAAAACGGCGCGCCAAATACATGAGCTTACCTTCGTTTTCTCTACGTTAATTTTAGGCTTGCTAAATTTCTTACGGCATTCTGCACGCGTGATAATTTAAACTAATAGATTGGCACTTACAGAAATTGTGGTAATGTCATATGTAATCCCGCACGACGTCTTCTGTCTGCATTAGATATACCACATTCTTATTTTCCAAAAATATTAGTATTGTAATGAGTTACATATTTATTATTATGTGTATGTATTTATTTTCACAACCAAATTTTATATAAATTATTTAAATTACATAAATTTGCTCAGGATCTTTATGGGCCATTTGGCGAAACAACAAAATTACTGCATTGTTAACAAATAATACAATTTAAGTGCTCAATAAGTCCACAAGCAAATCATGGCTCCAGGTCCCATTCAGGGTGCAAAATAAACAGCATAGGACACTCGCAGATTCGGCTCGTCAGTGCAAACTTCATACTGCGGTCACTGGTCGTGCACAGTGTACAGGAAATAACAGCTGTTTCAGTAACAAACTGAAGATTCATCAATTTTAATGTCAAAGAAACTCCCTTAGACATATGTCGCATGCGTGCCTCTCTACGATTATTATATAACTGCCTTATTTAAATACAATATACACGCTCACGCAACCAATTTTGTAACGTTCAAAAGCTTTCTGAATTACAATTCATCAATATATGATAACTGCGAGCCATCAACCAAATACATTTTGCAAGCATTATCTCCCTTAGCCGGCTGCTCCATTTAGTATCCACAGCTCTCAGACTCTATGACAACAATGCATGTAGCTGATAGGAAGAAAATCAGAGCTATGGATAGAAAATAAAATCCTAATCTACGAAGCCATCATCAAACCAATATGGGTCTAAGGGCTTGAATTATGGGGATGTGCATCCAAATCAAACATAGCAATCATCCAAAGGTGCCAATTCAAGATACCACGTCAAATTACGAACGCTCCATGGTATGTAACGAACCTCACGCTTTAAGTTCTTAACGGTGCAGGAAGACATCCGAAATACAGCTATCAAGCACCACGCAGTACTGGAAAATCATCCTAACCCGCTACTGGACCAACTCCTAGAACCAGTGACGAGCAAAAGACTGAAAAAGATGTGGCCAAGAGAATTAGTATAAGTAATAGTTTTTCTTCTCATGTTTTTGATTCTACCAACGATCATTGGATATCTCCCGGATAATGTTCTTGCTACCAGTACATCTGGCAGACACCAACAATTAAGCTCATAGAACTATTAATGATTCTGATTGCTAAAGAAATAAATATAAAAAATATTACTTCCAAATATAAGAACTAAAAAATACCTAAAAAATCCATCTCGTCATTTTGTTTTTACAATTTTTTGTTCGTATTTATTGGAAAATTTTCAATTAACCTAAAATTTGGTATTTTTTTAAAATTTAAAAATAGTCTAAAAACTAAGATTTCTCACATTCATTATATCATAGTTGAACTTAGAAAAAAATTAAAAAATGTATGTGTTTGAAGATAGTGGCGGTAAGTGGAAGTAGGTAAAGTAATTTCAAGAAGGCAGGTTGCATGATCGCGTCGAAACAAGTTACAAGTTGGTATTACTAGTGAGGTAGAGCATGTTTCAACATGTTATCTGGGGATTAGGAATAAATATAAACAACCTTCTGTTGAATTAGATCAGTTTTCATCTAACTAAATAAGTATAGTATCTCGTTGGTCATCTCACTCAGTTTATATCTAGCACGGAAAAGTGTTATTACCACCTCTTCATATTAAATTGGGGCTCATAAAGAATTTTGTCCAAAGGATGTGAATTGTTTTAGATATCAGTGTTTCAAGTTCTCGAAACTGTCTGAAGCCAAGTTAAAAGAGGGAGTTTTCACTGGCCCTGACATACGCAAACTTTCATCTCTTCCCCTCTTTTTGGAAACAATGGACGAAAAGGAAAAATAAGAGCGGGACTCTTTCAAGAATGAAGTGCACACGTTTTTGGTAATACTAAGGACCCGGACTACAAAACCACTGTACAACGCTTGCTGGCAGCTCAATGTTGCAAGATGTGCTTAAAAGTTCATTTCTTACATTCCCATATTGATGATTTTCCGGAAAAATTGGAAGCCTACAGCGAAGTATAGGGTGAAAGATTTTACCAGAATGTTTGTGATATCGAGAGACGTTACCATGAAAAATGTCTATATGTTAGCTAACTACTTTTGGATGCTCAATTGAGAAACCAGAGAAGTAAATCGGAAACGAGATCGGTGAAGCATCAAAGAGAAGGGGAAAAGGTTTCACAAGAAAAAAAAGAGTAATCTAAAATTGTGTATAAATATCAGAAACAAGTTTTTGATTAGTTGTAAGAAAATACAATACATTTTTAATTGATTTAAGTGTTTTTGCAAAAGTTTGTTTTTATTTTGCAAAAAACAACCTATAGCGCCTACGTGATGGGATTTTATGGAAGTCATTTTTATAATTTTCTACCTTTAAAATCTAATTTAGAAATTTTTTTTTTCAGGTTGCCAGTAAATTAAACCAAGTAATCTTTTACATTCAAGAAATGTTTTTTGTTTTTAATGTAATTTTCTTTTGCTCTCTTTAATTGAAGTTTATATTAAGTGTGTATTTATTTCAACGTTTGCACAACCGGAAATAGTGTAGATAACATACATTCATTACTGGTGGTAAAAAATGTAAAATGTTACTTTTGTTGCTACGGTAATAGTAAAGGTACAAAAATAGTGTATTTTTCAAGAATAAGAGTTAAAAGATGAGAAATAATTTTTCTAGGAAAAATAAAAATGGCACCCTGATGAATGTGAAATTTATAATCGGACACCATTCGTTTTGTCAGTTACCATTTTAGAAGGCAATGCGAATAACAGGCCGAATGTTATGGGAAGACAACATTACAACATTAGAGTTACAACAGAAGAGTATCATGAATTCATTGTGATATTTATTTGTCTCTTTTCTGAGTTCTGGATAACGCAAAACATAGTTATGAACGGTCTGGAATTTTTGTGAAATAATGATTTTCTTGAGATGATATTTTGTGAATATCTTGTACTGATGTTATATTTTATTACTCCTATTTGATTGAGATCTCATGTTTTGTTGTTTGAAATACAGTTGAAGATTCTCTTACTAGTATTGATAACTGCCGTGCGTTACTAAATAATTCAGAGCTCTTCCAACTAATCTGTCTTGAGGTAAAGGGCTTTCAAGATCCCTTTTATTTATTCACGTTTAGAGACAAGGAGGTCGCTGTTTGGCCACTGGCACCTTCGGCGTTGAGAGAATTGTTTTCATTACAACGTTGATTGAAATTGTAGATCGTGTTCCATAATGGCGAATGTGCGGCAACCGAATTACAGTGAAACTTGTAATTATGTTCGTAAGACACTCGTGTAACAATTGAACTTACAAGAAACGCTTCTTCAGAATGGTGCATATTCTAAGTGAAGAAATGTAATTATTCACTTTATGAATCAATTATTTCCATTTCTGTTCGTTACAAACGATTTACCACCAGTTTGACTTTATTAAATAATTTATTAATAATTGATAGTATTTATCGATTCAATTATTGATTCTAATATTATTTTTCAATTTTACAGTTTCTTTAAAAACACAATCTTGTATTGGCAATTATTATGCGCATACCTCTTATTGCCATATGAAGTATTATAAATGAAAGTCTTCAAAAATGATTTTTATTTAATTATAGTTTAGTATGTTTGTTTCAGAAATAATGTAAAAGAAATAAAAACATGGCCGTAGATAGGTATTCCTGGGCCAATTTGCGTTATCATATAATTCTCCTCAAGACTATTTCATTGTGCTGCAGTAACTGTATCTTCTGATCATACGAGTCCTCGTACTCTGTCCAATTTGACTTTTCCCTTTCAGAAGCGTTTTTCTTCTAGCAAGTTTCGTGTTGGCGTATGGGTTTAGAAACTTTTCCCGGCATATGGAATTGATCTTCTTACTTTGTTATAGCTATTCCATAACAATATTTTTTACTTTATCATCGGTTCGTCTTATTTGGACGCCGAATTGCTTCATTTACGTTTTATTCAAGTAAAGAGAAATCGATTGCAGAGTTGTAGGAGTCGCTGAATTTAATTCTCGTGTTAATCATGGTGTTTCAGGAAATTTTGTTTCTGGACGTGGATGTGGTTCAATGTCATCCGGATTATTTATTTATATATATTATTTATGTTTATTAACAATCAGATTACATATGATCGTTAAGCTAAATTGATAACATGTTCAATGAATTAGAGTTGCTGATGTCGTGGAGAGTTGAGGATCCAACAACGCTACCTCAGTTTCTATTCATGTTTATCGGCCAGCATCTCTTCACTTCGGTTGTCCCTAGGCTGAAGTAACGGCTCTAGTAGTGGATGGGGATGGGTTTCAATACAATTACAATCTATTGTGCCGAAAGAAATTATTAATATATCCATGCGAATGCAGGGACTGAGGGTCCTACTTTGCGTTCGCTGAATCAAGTACGTAAGATTCATGATATAGTTATTATTTACTCTCAGAATATCAGAAGACTACAATAAAATTAACTGTACTTCTCATTCTGCACGTCCATTCTTTTCTTTTCTGATAATCGTCGACATGGTTATTTGAGTCTATTTGGTGACGTTTCTTCCGTATTAGAGATAATATTTTATCCACCTGAAACTTAAATCATTCAAGAAAAGAGAACGTAAGCGATTTCTTAAATTTGACTGATTATAACTTTTGTTGAAATATTTCTTCCCAATGCCCAAGTTCGACGACACGACTATTGGATATTTGTACTTAGATATGCATAAAAATTCACCTACACATATAAATAAGAAAGTTACTGTTACGGTTTTTGTAGAAAACTCGGTTATCCTATTGCTAGTACTTGCAAAAGTTCTGATTTTTTCACAGGAAAAAAAAACATTGTCACGTCGTGAATTCAGATACTTAATTTTCCATATTGAAATATTTCTGACTTAGCGTAGGAGTATTACAACTTACATGTAGTAGTTTTATTCTAGTTACATTTATTATGCGGTTTTAAAGTAGCACAGATTGAACTGCTTTTGTTTGTAAATGACAATATACCGTAGCGGTCGTTAGGAAAATTTTAGTGACACAGTAAACGATTTTTTATTACTATTTGATGATTTCTTTCAAGATGTATAATTATTCTATAACTAAATTTGTAATTCTTTATTATATAGAAGTTATGTGACTACCAGCAAATGTTTTTAATTTTTTTTAAAAATGATCCACTTGTATAAAACGTTGAGGACCACTGCTGTAACGTAATAAGTTTCATTGTGGCCTTATTATTGTTAATCTTGCATTCCCCGGGCCAAGAAACGTCAGATATTCGTTTATGAATAATTATAAAACATACTATTATAAAAAGTACATATTAAATTTTGATTGATATTTTTATTGCTATAGTCAAAAGCAAGACATTGCTTGAAAACGAGGCCCCGCCCCTTCCTTTTTTTAGTAAGGGATTTTAAGGGGGGGTGCGGAAAGGAAAAGGAAAGTAGCCATGCATTGATTAACTAGGGTCCCCGGGCTGTAGTTTATGGATCCTACCCGGCATTAACCTCAAAGTGATGCAGGACAAACCTTAGAAAACCTGAATCAGGTTGATTGGTCATTTGATGACGGGAGAGGAGTTTGCTGTGGGAACACAGCATTCCCTTCACCGTGTCTTGACCAGTTTAGGAGACAGCTGGCCGACTGTTGGAATGGGAAGAGAGAACAATGCTTACCGTATGCCCAAGGCTTTTGGGAACCTTAGTTCAAAAACAGAGAGAGAAGAAATAGGAATAATAAATTTATTGCGGAAAAGACAGTTATTAATGGCCGATGAAAATTTAAATTCACTTGAAAACTTGACCTAACAAGCATTAAAAATATTTATTGAAATCATGAAGTACAAAATTATCGCAATGGAGTGATTGATTTTCTGATTTCATGTAAAATTATGAGATGCGAAAATCTTAAAAATTTGATTTTTTGAGTCTCAGAGTCCGAGTGCGGATATTTTTTTCGCTGGCTACAGTTGAAGAAAAGTACCAAAAGAAAGCTTATAGTATTTATTAGACTAGTAGGAGGAAAATTACTTTCTACCTGTTACTACATAAGCCAGAATCAATTTAATTTATTAATAAAAGGAAAATGCTACTAGATGATAGAATTTCGTGTTTATAGGAACTTTTTATGTATCTTTTATCAACTCGGCTAGTCTTCTATAGGTGTGCGTTATGGTTGGCATAACTACGGATGTCGAGGGAGCCAGCTGCGTGACGGGAAAGACCCCAGCTGCCACCACATCACGTGCGTTCTACACTCAGGTTCAGACTAGGCTTTGTTTCTGTAATTGCATCAGTAATGCAGCTGGTCTGCAGAGATCCTGTCTCAAAGGCTGGCTATTTCGGGCAAGAACCAATCGCAGTAACGTCCCGGCTGCCTTGATGAGCCCTTTGTTCGGTTTTGCCCGAGACCAAGGACGATTGAGTGTCGAGTTTCATTTAATTTTATTCCAAACCCATTTCTGTCAACGGACTCTACTAACCAGACGGCACATTGTCCAGCTACAAGATAAATCTTCAGTACTAGTCCATGGTTGCAGATCCTTATATTGATGCATTCGCAAATATGAAACAATGGCAGATTTGGGTTATGATTTATGATTGAAGAATGTGTCCGATGAAACGACTTGGGGAACTGTCTCAATTAAGGGTATTAAATTTCCAATCAAAATTGAGACTTATGGGCTAAAATGTTTGCTAATAATAAGAAAGATAGCCAAATACAGACAAAATAAGTGATAATATAAATACCACACAACGTTTCTGGGATCCTTTTTCCTTTCTTCAGGTGCTAAGAAGAGCCTAGAGCGTCACAACTGCACTCGTTAGTTGACAAAACTCAACATTACAATTTCTTTTGGGCAATTTCAATGGACAGCTTAAAATGTGTTAACTGCCATTTATTATAAAACGAAAATTTTCCTTGAACGACTACAATACATTTCCCAAACTCATGCGAATTATTTCTATACTCTTGTAGTAAAAGCTCAAATAAAATGAATCAAATTTCATTGTTTATTTTTTATTAACGTGTCTGACGTCGAACACCAGCAACTACTTTTAAATGGACGGAAAAAAGATGAAGAATATTAGAAAATTAATTATAGTATAATTACATAATCAATAATGAATAATGAGGTATGTTCAAAACATGCAGTAGTTAAAATTACCTACACAGGAAGACATTAAGAAAGAATGAGCAATTGTAAATTGTAATGTTTTATTACTTTTAGTGGATTTTTACTTTATCTGTGCACCGGAAGCTAAAGTATTAAAAATAACTACCTATTCAATTATGACTATTTATGTAGTAATAGGGCAGAGAAAAATGAAATTGTAGAGCTGTTAATGATAAACACATTTAATAACAGATAATTTCTTAAACTTCCTGCTCTAATTATAATTTGTCAATTACCGGCTATGTA
The DNA here is from genome assembly GCA_037074705.1 of Zhengitettix transpicula. Lineage (NCBI taxonomy): Eukaryota > Metazoa > Arthropoda > Insecta > Orthoptera > Tetrigidae > Zhengitettix > Zhengitettix transpicula. The sequence goes on along the minus strand of CM073590.1, from coordinate 26,466,820 downwards.
CATTCATAAAGGAAATTATCCATAATACTGCGGGCTCAAAATACTGTGGTCATAAATATTTGTTAATGTTGGCTACCGTGTCTCTAGAACACGACTTTGATCGGACATACTGTCTCTGTACATAATCGCTTCCATGGTGATCCGGCAAGTAATTATCACCTGCAGGTAGCCCAAACGTCGCAATATCTCGTATTATGTTTCTGCTTTAAAGGAACAGCGTGGCACTCTCTTCTTACTTCTTCTGGTGGGCCGCTAGCACGGGCTCATTCCATTAAAATTTCTCTTGCAACTTTCAGCAATCACTAATTTACTACTCTGCTCCTTTCACAATATTGTCCAACTTGTCTTAGCCTCCACGACTCATGACAGACCAACTTCACGACTTTTCCATTACTCCTCAAACTCCGCCACTCCAGGACTCTGCGAATTCACGACTTCATGACTCTTCTCGACTGACCAAACTCTACCACTCATGGACTACCAAACGACGACTCCACTACTCCCCAACTCCACGACTTCACAACTACCAAAGAACCTTTCTGACTGCTCGGCAGATAATATCCACGCCTCGGCGAGCAATTGTTTCGCCAACAAGAGCTTTAAATCTGTATGATTCGAACCAATGAGAATCGAATCTGTGCCGTCACAAATATCAATATTCTCTTTAGCTCTAAAAGTGCTAAATTGTGCTGCAGATATGAAACAACATGCACTTAAGGAAATCTGAATATTTGGCATCCGTGGACATGTTAAAACATGCCTGTTCTATCTTTCTGCGAGTCAACACCTCAATCCAGATTTTTATGCTCGTCGGTCAACGTCTATTTTCTGTTTTTTAATCAATTATATTTAAGCGCCGTTCTCAAGATATTCTAATTACACTAAAATCATAATTATCCAATTAATGTGAATTATTAATAAATCAGACACAAATATATTTGTTACAAAAAATTGTTTTTATTTATTTCATATATAAATAAAGCTGTAATTATTTTAATAAGATAGTATTATTGATTAAATTTTTTGTTATATGCAGTAAAACTTTTTATTTTCAACTAACTTTTAATAAAGAAAATTTTGATTTCTTAAACTTCAAATTATATTGAATTTTATGGTAGACAAATTTTATTTACAAATATAAAACAGCTTAAAAACTTTAAGTTATTGATTCATGACCATACATATTTAGAACCTCCATGTGCATGAATTTGAATATTTGCTTCGTAATGAAAATGTTCAAATAATATTATAAAAATTTCGACTAGTTTTTTTGGTTATTTTTATCGTACGTTATTCACAAAAATACATTTAAAATTTAGTTTTAAAAACTACAATAAATCATGCATTAAAGGGTTAAATAAATGCTGTATGGTCGATCTAGCAACACTGGCGACTGGTTTGGTCCGGTAGTTAAATTATGACAGTATTGTATTTATAAACCGCAGATCAAATTTTATGGATTCTAGTACGGAGGATGCCTTTATTTACTGTTATCATATTATTGGCACTAATAATTTAATGTATAATATTTCACTTATACTGCATGTGTAATAAAAATAAGTGAAAATGATTATTCGAACTATAAAAATAGAAGACACATACGAGTACTTGTCGTATTTACTATCCAGGCATTTCAATTATTCGTTTCATTTCTCGAGCAATGGGACACCTTTCCCAGGCAAAGACAAGGCTGTTTGACGTCGCGGTGTCAAGAAGGCCGAGTCAGTGATATTTCAGGGACAGATTCCGAGGACATTGATCTTCCGGAAATTCGTATGCGGGTGACAATGCTTATCTTGCTACCTGCCATTGTCTCCTTAACGATGTGGGCATTATTCCCAACAACGCAGTTAACGATATCTGCTATGCCGGATTGCTGTTATCTTTACGAAAAAAAAACCTATCTTCATTTCAAACATATTGAAATAGACGTTTTTAGTGTTTGCTATGACACTATGGCCAGGCATGCACAGTATCGGGGTTTGCAGCCAAACAAATATCATACAGTAACAAGATTTGGATTGCACGTTTTCATGTTTGTGATTTTATAAGATAGAACGAAGTGGAATAATCTTTACAGATTACTACAAAGACTTTTTATTTTCATTTGAATTGTAACGATACAATACATTAATATAAATAAAATAAATTTAAACAAAATAAATAGATTCGAATTTATTACAAAGCGTACTAACTGAATCAATTAATTTAGTAAATTTTGTAATGAAAAAGTATTGTGACGATGTTCAGAACATGTTGAATAAAACCAAAAGCAAGGATCCGATACCATAATAGGGTTTGAAAATATATAAGGAATTTTACTTTATATTACTATTTATTAAGACATTAGCTGCCCAAAGAAAGCATATTATATATATATATATATATATATATATATATATATATATATATATATATATATATATTGTAGTAATTAAAAGATAATATAATTTTTTAATGAACAAGATTTTTGGACTTGTATTGTTGGCGGCGTAAAAACATACGAGTGTACAAGACTATAGAGCGATATTGCCTGCTTGCTGGGATTGTCGAAGTACATTTTGTGAGACGCGCAGAGTAACAGTTCGGACAAAATTTCAGAAAGTGTGTATTTGGGAGGCAAAGTTGTATATATAGAATGAAGCCTTTCCCGGTGTAGTTGTTCAATATATTGTTCTTATGGCAATGGAATGGTTCTGGCACTTCACCTAGAAGATGACGACAGAGCTTTCAGTCGTCGAAACGTTGCGTTCTAATATAATTATGCAAAACCCGGTTGAACTCCGAGAACAATATATTGAAGGTTGTATATAGTCTAACAGCTATAATATTCAGAACGATCTACGGTTTCCAGTCTACGAGAAAATAACTGCAACGATACTACGCCGACTGTTATTTTCCCTGATGCAGAATAGTTTCGGAGTCTAGCCTATATTCACGAGTTAGACATTTCATCAAATATTGGGAGCCATGTTATTGCATCCAGTAAATAACCAAACTTTGAGAATGGACATAAGTTTTTGGTAGAGAGAACAGCGACGCAAGTGTTGTGAGTAAAATTTGGCAAGCAGAAAGTGTTGCCTATTAAATTCAGTGTATAATGGCCTGTCTTTAATTAAAGTTATATTAAAATTCAAAGGAAATTAGAAAAACCACGTTATGGCGTAAATTAATGTGGAAAACAAATTTAAAGGATATTTTAGTTAATAGGATTTATACCTGAATTATAACAACTTTTTAAAGATAAAAAAAAATTAATTTAGTTTCTGTACGTATTTTAAATAATTGCCACAGTTTTTAATGAAGCGCTCAAATCTTCAGGGGCGCCTATTGGGCACCTAATAGTTACAGTAATTTGCAATTATCACCAAATTATATGGAAATCAAAAGAGTTACAAAATATTAATAATTAAATTTAAAATAACCATTAATATAAAAAATCTAAATAAATCTTAAATCCAGTGAACTTTACAGGAATTTAAAAAATTCTAAACATCTGACGGTACGCATTTTTATATAAGGTTTACACTAGAAAATTTTTACATACCACTTCAATAAATCTGCTCTTGTACCACATTACTTATGCACTTCACTTTTTTCTTTTAAAGAAAATTTATTTTAACAGGTCATTACACTGTTCACAACTTTGGTTATATTAAAGAAAATTATTAAAAAACCTTTCATTACACATTGGTGATCTCTCTAATATATATATATATATATATATATATATATATATATATATATATTGTAATGCATATAATATAATGCATTAGATTGGAGACGGCGCACGTGTCGTGGAGAGACGTGCGAGAAAGGATAAAGGGCGACTCGGGTGGTCCTGAGTAATTGCTGCAGCTGCAATGAGAGACAGGGGATGATGAGGGTCCAGTAGCCTATTGATTTGGGAAACGGCGAGTCGAATTAGTAACGCAGATGGGCACAAAGGGGCCATGTTAGAGCAGGCTACTGTCTCTAACGAATGACCTGAAAAGGACTTTGGACTTTCAAGAGAAGATTTTGTGCGAGGCGGACAAAGGAGAGGAAGCCGTAAGTTAGTAGACGGAGTGTGACAATGCGATTGTCACAGTTCGAAAGGCGGCCGGAACGAAAATTAGAGGAATGGGTTTCTGTCACTGCGCCGTGGCGACGCAAGTGAAAGACAAGGGAGGAAGATGGCATATATATAGAAGAATCGCCTATTGTAAAGAGTAGTTGTGGTATAGCACGGGAGAGAGACGGTCAGCGAGCAGCTGTTATCTAGCACGAGAGAGAAGACGGAGCAAGCAGCAAAGACAGTTGGTGTTAGCGTGAGAGGAAAGACGGAGCAAGCAGCAAAGACAGTTGTTTCTTAGCACGGGAGAGAGACATTTGTTATTTAGCACGAGAGAGAAACAGTCAGAGAGCAGTTGTGTTTTAGCAAGGGAGGAAAGACGGAGGAAGCAGCGAAGAGTGGAACAGTGGTTATTTAGAGTCAGTGAAGTGAATATCAGGACCTATAAAGTGAGTGTCTAAGGAACGAGTCAAGGTGGACATAAGAAACTGTAAGTTAGAATATACCATATTAAATAATGTAAACGTCGTTAAAGGATACTAGTCAGATTTCGTTCCCTTCTTCGATAATAAAATTTAGAGCCAAACTATAGGTTAAGTTTATGAATAAATTTGGTAGATACTTGTGTTGATTTGAAAACGTAAATGTTTTTTTTTTGATGGTTTGATTCTGTCCTTAGTCAAACCCAGTAAAGACCCAGGAGAGCAAGAGTTCTCATATTATAATGTTAAAGTAGTAAATTCATTGGTAAATTCTTTTCGTGTTTAATAAATTTATTTGTTGTTCATAAAAATTATTCTTTTTTATTTCGACCCATTTATATGGTTATTACATATTGACTACCACAACGGTGGACGGAGATAGGAGTAATAGCTGTTTATTACAATATATATATATATATATATATATATCTGAGTGCGTGCGTATGTGTGCGAGAGAGTGAGAGGCTGAGTGAGCACCCAAATAAAATTATTTGCTGTTTCAATGCTACTAGTGATGAAAATAGTTTTTTCATAATTTTCGCCTATTGATTTTTCTACGATTGTAAGTAATATTTGGACTTTTGATGGACGTTTCTAGAAACTGCAAATCTATCTAGTCAAGCCAACATTTTTTAAAAACATTTCCTTGTATAGTTTGCAGAAGATTTTTTATTTTATGCATAAGGGATACATTCCATACTATAGAACGTTTAGTTGAATGAAAAAGTTAACCGTATTAATTTTTTTTTTCAATATGAAAGCTATTTTCATACTTTTACGACTGAGCTTGTCTCATTTTTTGCACCGCATTGATGTTAATTTTGCCGTGTTCTTCACCGCGTCAATTAAATTTCCGCGCTTGTGGAACATTTAATAGCTCCATTCAACTACAAAGCTACTGAAATCCATCAGAATAATGTCAGTCTACTTTGGCTTATGTTAAATTAATATACCCAGAGGCAGAAAATGTAAATCTATTATTACTCTTACTAAGATGAGAAATTACTGCTTTTGATGTTTGTTGAATATCCCAAGTGGATTAGACAGATTTTTCAATATTAGCGAATGCTGAGCAGCTGTATAGTTTAATTAGAGTTAAAGATTTTAATTAATAGCAAGTAACTGGATCGAAGGGAACCACACTATACAGTGAATTTTAAATAATATATCTCCGAACTAAAATTAATATTTAAATACTGCTGCGTGTGTAACGTTTCCGTTTTTTAATTAAAAAGTAAATTTTACATATTTACGTCAATATATTCAAATTTTTATTTTTTGAGTTATTGTGATTCCGCGATGTACTAGCTCTCAAAAATGTGGGCGAGCAATTTTCATACTTCTATTAAATGTGTTAAACTGTATTAATTACTGGCCTTCAAAACTACTGCATACTATTCATACGGTACGTGAACTGAGACTTTCATTACTGAAATGCTAGGAAACAAGCTTCTATAAACGCAACAAATTCATAACATAATATAATAAATAACCCCTGGAAATTAGCAAAATCCTCAATTATTACATAATATTTGTTTTCCGGAACAGATATTATGGTTTTTAAAATTTTAATTTCCGTCAATTTGAAACAAATGTAAATAAAGGTAATGACGGCGACTAGAATTTAAATAATTTAAAATTATTCAAATTAATATAATACAGCCGAACGTCTAAAAGTATTCCTTCTTAATCTGACTGAATGATAAAATGTATAATATATTTTTGCCATAAGCCATAATTGGAACCTTCTACTAGTAACGGATGTAAATGTCGCATTAAATGTAATGAGATTGTTTCCTGCATTGTTTTCACAAATCAGTGAAAATGAGGAAATAAATGAAAATGTCTGGAGTATTTCATATAAATAGCAAATTTCTGTTTCTATGTTTAATGTGTTTGTGTATTCTGTATATTTTAAACGTAGCTAAAAATCCTCTGAAGTTATATTAGAGCAGATTTGAGTAATCGTGAGAAGTAAAATTTCACCCGAGGAGTTTGGTTCGCTTTTAGAAGGAGGCACAAAGAAAGAGAGTGCCCTGAGGCCATTTACTCGGGTTGTGGGTTCTTTTGTGGGCTTCTTATTCATGCAGCAGCCAATAAAAGCGTTGTGTGAGGGCCATCCGTATTCAACAATTCTCGCAGTTAATAACTATCTTTTCTGTAGAACCCGCAAACTTCACATAGCGCTTTCAGTCAGGTAATGGAAAAGTTGAACGATCTACCTCTACAAGTAGCACTACTATATAACTTTCCACTATACTCACTTCGGGTGATATTCTTCCGCCGTACCTCAAACACATTAAAAGAATAAGTTAAACTTCTAAGGATTTCAGAAACTCTGGTTTTTCCTCCTCAACAGATTTCATGTTTTAAGCTCATTACAAAGGCTCCAGTTAAAAATGTATTCTCTGAAAGGGATTGTAAAAGTTAATTAAGGAAGTTCGATGTTCGCATTGCTCAGAAACCGTTAAAATAAAGAACATTGCAAGACAGTCCTGAGTTCAGAGTTTGTTCCACAATAAATTATTACGTTCTGTAACTCATTGAATTCAAATAAAAATTCAAATAAATATTTAAAAAATTATATGTCTGTGAAAAGTGTAAGAAATTTCGTATAATATTTTCAGTATTGTCTTTTCAAAATAATTGTTAGTGGATTACTGAGTCTCAGTATCCGATATACTTTTTGGAAACATTTAGGTTTTCATTTCAGATATTTGCAATGTGAAGGGCAGTCGTATGAATACTACCAAATTATTATCGTAAATATATTGAGAATCTTAGCAAACGGTTATAAGATCCACGAGTCTCTCCGCTCAGGAATGCAATCGCTGCAGTTTTTCACGTAAGTCGGTTAGTCTAAATTCAAGATAATATATCTTATAAACCTAAATGCTTTAAGTTATTGCGGAATTATATTATTAAGCCCTACTTGGAAGAAAAAAACCTCAACCGATTCTTAATTCATGAAACTGCTGAAGACCGCGACTTAATTGGTTTTCCGTATTTCGTTAAATACATGTTATATAATCAGTATCGATATTATTAGCTATTTGATTAAATTTATTTTTGCCAGAGACAAAAACTTGGAACTATTATCGGTGTTGAGCGGTTTCTCTCTTAGGCATTGAACTGTATTTTTACGCGATAACTGGTTACAATTCGATTGATAAATCATTTGCTGTGGGTAAGCAGTTGAAAGAATCGAACTTTTACGCTACGCCGAAAAATGCGTTATCATACTTTAAAAACTTAAAACAGTATTATTGATGGAGGGACGAGTTTCTTATTACAGCTGATGAGACGTGAATATTTACGTTCGATCCAGAAACTCAGCGTCAGTTCATGCATTGAAAAGCAGCCAAAAAACACGCACGAGTCATTCGAAGTTCAAGGCAGTACTTGTCGTTTTGACGTCATTCAGAATACCACTATGGTGAAATGTATCCAGTGATCAAACATAATCAACAATATTTTAAAAATGTTTGGGAATAATTGTGTGAGTGTGTTAGAAATAAACGCTCTAAATTTTTGACGAATATTTGGATCTTGAATCAGTCTAATGCGTTATCAGTCAAGTAATTTGCGCTCAGTAAAACTGTGACAGTCATTACACACTGTCCCAGTTCTCCTAATTTGGTTACGTGCAAATCCAATTCTCCAAAATAAAGTCGGTACTAAAAATTTCAAAATTTTCAAGCACTGAGAAAATTCTCCATATGCCGTATATATTATCCAATATGTATTCCTTAAAATAGGTCCAAATAAAAGTAGATTTGAGAGGTCACATTTTTTCCCATATAAAGTAGTTGCAAAGTAAAAAAGTGTTTTATGTGCTTAGTAAAAGTTTGAATAGTAGTATTATTAGACTTATGCCTATAGATATCACGGATTTCTGATATACCGTCAGTGGTTATTTTCCTCTTTAAAGCAGTAATAAGGATTTTATGAGACATGAAATTCTAATTAAAGTATGGTTGTTATATCTGGGTTCCATTCTCGAGTGATAGGACGATGAACCTTTAAAAAGCTTTATCCAATCAAGCGCTTGAACCTTTTACAGCCACACATAAAAACGATTCTTTCCCCGCATGGAGAAATTACACAACGCAGACTTGAATAAAATTGTAAATATCGTTGCACCGCAAAATTGTTATACGGTATTAAATAAACTAATATTTTTCTTGTAATTCAATTGTAATCAATCTTGTAATCAACAATAATAATAAATATTTCGTTACATAGAAATATAATTTACAATATTCACTTCTGTTCCACATATTTTTTCATGGAATATTCAGTAATTGCATTCATAAACACATTAACTTATGTACAAAAATTATACGCAAATATGAATTTTCGAAACTAACTAGTTAATGGCTCACAGTACGAATTTCCCAAGGGGCAATGTAACATCTATCAGAATTACAGATTACTATTCAATATTATTTTCAAAGTAATAATATTCTGATATGAACACTATTGTAACTATTACAAGCAATACGTTAATCACGAATGATTTAATTAAAATACTCCATTCTGAAAAAATATTTTACGGTGGTCCATTTGCATTCCAACACATTACGTTTCGTAAATAATAACATCAGTAATAATAAATACTCATAGAGCTTGTTATTTCGATCCCGGCACTGGAAATCGCCTCAAATTTAACGAAAATGTAATTGTAAAATTGTGTATTGCGCGTTAACTTGTCATAGTAAACGGATAAAAAATGTAAACAATTAATTCAGTCACTATGATTCAAGTTCTAGGGTCAAGTAACCCGTAAATTTGTCGAGGCACCAAAATGTAGGGCTGTAAGTGTGAGAAAAATATTCATGTGTTAGATACCCAATTAATAGTAAATTTAACTTATAGATTTTTTCATTCGCTAAACATTTAAGTGCATGGCGTATTAATATTCTTTATGTTTATAAAATAAAAATATTTTCACAATTTTTGAAAAATTAACACAGAATTTGTGGCGGACTGAACGTAAGAATAAATAGTTTATTGCGATTTTATCTTAATGTTGACCTGTTTTTTTCCGAAGCAATAACATTTTGACTGTTTGAGCAATGATGAATGTTTTTAACAGCATTTAAACAAGCAAAAAATTATATAGTTAACAATTTGTGACTGGGTAAAGATATTTCTAAATTAATTTATACGGTTCTGTACTGCTTGGTTATCAATTTTATGTTTCTTTCTAAATATAAGCTTTTATTAACATTAAAAAAATTATATGATTTTTATGAAATATAAAAATATATATATTCTTATGGGACGGCAATTTGTCTTTTTCGTCCAGGGCGACGTAGCCGCTAGAGCGCGCGCGGTATGATTGGGTAAAAAGTACAATGACTTAATATTTATTTATTTTATAATATAATTCTGTCCTTTAAAAGCGACAATTCCAGTTTCCAGCGTTGACGGAATAAAATTTTGTGAACTTGGAAAGAAACACTGGGTGGGAAGGGCCGACCATTAAAACTTGCTCTGAAGAAGTTGTGAATGAGCCTTTATCGCCAATATAGACATAGCCACTTGGATCGCTTCTATAAATAAGCTCCATACTATTGAGTTATTACGTTCACAAGTGCGATCAGACGTGCCAACAACTTGTTTATTAGTATTTTCAGCCCTGGCCCCTCGAGCAAGCGGTATAAAAATAGCTGGAAACACTACATTGTCCCCGTTTCAAACTCCCGCTTCCTCGTCTGGCGCTACAATGCGACACTCGTGTTTACAAAGTTTTCCGAGGGTCTACTCGACGCGTGGGTTGGAAGATATTTCCATGGATCTAAATATTTGTTTTGCGGTACTCTTGGAATGCGGTGCTGGTCAGAGAAACAGAGAAATATGAGTGTAGTGTACGGACTAAATAAATACGAAAGCTTTTATTACTGTCAGTGTTGCTTGTCGTTGTTGTTAAAGCCAGGAGATTTCCAAGCAACACGAAGTCAATGAATTCTTCAAAGTACGGATTTCTGAAACGAAAAATAAGAAAGGAGAGATATTTTGAACCTCGCTTTACCACAGTTGTACTTTTGTGAACACGTAGTTCGTTAAATATTTTATTATGGTCAAGAAAAGTGAAGATTCGACCTCCTGTGGTTTAGTGGTCAGCGTCACTCCCTCTAATCACAAGGGGCCCTGGTTCGAATCCGGGGTAGGCCCTGGATGCCATTAGTTCGTTTTCATAATGAGAAACCAAACAGAATACCAAGTAGTTAATGACCATCACCGATAATGCGACTATAAATGGTGGACACAACTGCGTACTGACGGCCACATTTCCGATAAGATCCTTTCTTTACTTAATAGAATATATGGATTTCGGTTAATTGTCACAAATTTAAATTTATTTCCTCTCCACAATTAAGGAAATTAATATATGTAATCTTACATTCTTCATGTACGCGGAATCTTTGAATTTTAATACATTGTTCCCATAAAATTAAACTTGTGGTCTTGCGATCCTGAGTTTCAAATCCCAAATTTTCCATTAGATGTTCCAGGAAACGCAACGACAGCTATTCAATCCATTTATTATTTTTTTGGAAAGCTGGGCCAGGGTGACGTGACAGACTGAAACAGTCGGTTGAATATAGTCTGCTATAAATTTGAGCGAATGGTTCATTTCAAAGATTTTATTGGATAGAATGTTCCAGATGGATCAGCGGCAATGACTAAAAATTTGTTGAGAAGACTTGATCATATTCAGGGATAAATATGAATAGGTTTGAGCACTATCGTCCTGAAAAGTAAGCTGATAATTTTCTTTTCTTAGTTTACTCGTATTATGCGAGGTAAAGAGAATTTCTATACACAGCGCGTGGTATATGTTATCTGACCTTCATTATTAGTAATTAATTTGACAATTAAAGATATTGAGACTTACAGTGAGGGAAAAATTATTAGAACCTGCTGGAAAACAGCTTCTTTAATGTGTTTTTATAATTGAAAGGTGATACTGCGCTACCGAGTTTTAGTTTCATCTGTTATTTTATGATTATTTAGGATCTTCCATAAATGCTAATCAAATACTTGAGTGGCCACTCGACTCTTAAACTGCAGCTATAAGCCATTATTCACTGCAATACAAACATAGTTTTAATCGCTTATAACAAAATTTGTAAAACATTCTCAAGGCTGCTCACAAATTTTTGAATGTCGCTTAAATACGTTTCATCTGTCGTATATCTATTTCTTTTCTCGACTGATCCATAGGACATTTCAACATTAAACAAATTACATCTCTTTACGTGTACGATTAATGAGAAATTATTCAACAAAAACTGAAACTGTTAACAATAGCGCCTAAATAAGAAAATATAAACTTCTTTGTAGCAGAAGTAGTACTGAGTGCTATTATATTATTTCGTTGAGTGAGGATGTTGGCAAACTTTTCTCATTTCTGGCACCGCATCTTGCGAAAGTAAAAAGTATCCAAAATATTTAAATCATCTAGTTATTGTTGTTGAGTAGACCGTAAAGACGTATTGTATAAACAAACAAGCAAGCTTGCTAAATTTGATGAGCCCTGTGCTGACTGAGTGGCACAGAAGGACTTCTTTCACGAGCTACAAGTTGGCATGGGCAACAGGCGCTTTAAAGTTGTCGCCGCAAGCTCAACATAAAGCGACGGAAACAGCGAACAGAATGAAGTCTGTGCGTCTTTCCTGGCAACGGGGCGCTCGGCCAAGAAACCGTTAGCTTTTCTCAAAGGATAATGAAACACACTCTTTCAGGATTTAAGTCTGAGTAAAGTTTTGGGAAGTCCTTACGGACAATTATTTTAAGATGTATACGTAATAAAATTTGCTTACTATATGGGGAGTCAGTCTATTTATTAGTTTTATGGAATTTAATTGATACAAAAATAAAAATAATTTAATTAATGTAAGGTAAGAATTTAATGATAGGAACAACAAAATTTAAGGTGAATTAAAAATAAAAAACTTAAATAATCAAGTAATAATTACGGTTTACTGTACTTATCAGGGTTACGTAAACTGTGGGGTGAATCAAAAAATGGCAGTTATTTAATTTACCGCTTCAATCAACTTAGGTTTATGGCAATACCATAATTAAAAAATTATTTTTAACGATACCAAAATTCGTATGCGAAGGGAGAGGTCGTCTTTGCTGTTGGCTGGTACGACATCGGTTCCGGATCAGGGGAGTGCGTCATCAGCTGCTTCGTCGTTGGTTTTGCGTCGAAAAACAACTGCTAGCTGTGGAAACTATTTGTCATCGGTGTCAGAATAAGAGGTTGTATTCAGAATTGTTGGTACACTGAGACACTCGCATTCTCATTTTCGGAAGATCTATAGCTTAGATTTGAAATTGCTTGGATCGTGACTTGGACCCCATTGTCTCTCCCACGAATGGAACGGAATGACTAATTTTTTTCTCTCTCTCTCGCCCTCCAGATGTTTAAAATTTAATACATTTCTGGAATAATTTTCTTATTCACTCGAAACTGTCGGGGGTGATTATTCAGATCTTCAGGACTCCATTTGTGGACCATACTAATTGTTAAGGTCCTGTCATTGTCCCCTTCATCCAGTGTACTAGAACTCATTAGCCTCGAATAACTAAATGCTTTGCCTTAAAAATAACTCGGTTTACATGATCATTTATTACAATATAATCATTAAAAGTGATCACATCATACAGTATAAAAACGTATTTAAACACTACCTTAATTTTGTGTAATATTCGTAGTATGGAATTCGTACCGAACATTAATGCTGAGTGAGCCTCGTAGCTCGTATACAGATAACCCTGGCAACTCATGAACGGATGTCGATATATTTCCAATGCAGTTTGTTTCAGCCACTTTCAACCGTGCAAATAAAGCAATAAAAATAAACAAGAAAAGCACGTATATAATGTCTTCATCAGAGTAGTAATAGGTTTCCTGAATTTACAGGGAATAGCAGTGAAGTTAAATATCTGCAGACTATCGACTTTAGCACAGGTCATCGGTATTTTAACTTCAGGCTTTCTGTTTATTCCATTTTAACAGTCTTAATACACTCTAAAGAAACGTTCTCAAACTGATCCATGACATGTTATTAGTACTGCCCTTTTTACTGTTGTAATGGAATAAGAATATCGGTCAAGTGAAGAGTTGAATGATAGTAATGGAGGACGAATGTCAAGATACCGTTCTCAATTTCCAACCAGGAAATAATATAAAATGAAGTCGTTTTGTCTCTGACCGGAAAGGGCATCTCCACATAAATGAAAATATAACAAATTTCCTGCTGGCAGTTCCCTGACTTGGTGTGTGTCTATTATATTTCTCAAGGATATGCCAATTAATTCTAAAACGCAGTACACTATTGATAATTTGAATTTACATTACATTACAGTGTTAATTCTAATTATTTATTTATATTTTAAATAATTGAATCCTTGTCTCATTATTGATGACTTTTCATAGTAAATACATAATTAATATAATTTCAAAAATGGCCTACCTCAGAGGATTTAGACTTTGGCTAGAGATTGGGGCAGATCGGTTACCATAAGATGTTGTAAACCTTTTTTACTTATTGATCAGACACGCAACATTAAAGATTATTTTGTTGGTTGTGATAATAATGTGACGAAGGATTATTGTACGCATAAATTAATGAAACTAGAAGGAATAAATAACATTTTTACGTTGGCGAGATATGCCAGGATTACATGGATCAATACTACAGAATATTGTAATATTTAAAAAATATGGCCTTTTAAATGAAAAATTATTCAAATTTACAAACAAACTAAGTATTTATTTTCAATACTTGAAACAATCACACAAATACTTACAAATAGAATTTATCTCAGGGTCATTACTGGGTTTGAAAATGGCTAATAATTTATTTAGAAATCTTATCAACACAAATTTCAATAAAAAGATTTACTCGTCAATTAACAAAGACGAAATTTACTTGTCGACGAAATTATACTAAAAAGATGGATTCTACTTAACAAATTTTATCAAAGGAAGGAAACGAAATCTGACGTCTATCTTTTAATCCGGTTTACATAATTAATTGTTTTATATTGGTACTCACGGCAGCATTCCAGGATACTTTTGACTTACGAAGCACTATGACGGGTTTTTGCACAGCTTCTACTAAAACTCACTGATTCTAAAGTTAGAATTTTTAGATCAAACTCAGGAACCAGGAACCTCCTCTTCGTCTCCCCCTCGGTTGACCTCTGCCAATCTCTACCTGACTATGTTCACCAAAACTGTTTGTGCTTAGCAGGTTTTATAGTTCTGCTTGTGTGAATGTTTTGTCTATGCTTTCCTGCAAGTTTATTTAGATTCTCGTTCTCGCCTTTCGTTTTCGTCCTCGTCTCTCGGTACGTGTTTAATCTCCAAGTTCCAAAAGTTCTTTTACGACCACCCGATCGCTGAGGAACCAAAATGCGGACTGAACTCTACCATATCGTAATGTGAACTCCACTCTACCGTAACGTGAACTCTTAATGCGACCTGCCTTCTGCCATATCATAACGTGAACTCTTAATGCGACCTGCCTTCTGCCATATCATAACGTGAACTGCCTCTCGTCTTGCAAATCCGAGCGCTGCATACGCCATTTTGCAGGGCATCCGACAAAGAAACAATGCTCTGCTACATTGTTGTTTTGTGTTCGGTACCGCCGTCAAGAATATGTTTCTCTAACAATTTATATTATCAAATCTACAATTAATGTGTTAATTAATTGGCATTACAATATATATATATGATGCTGACAAAAAAATAGTTCCGTTAAATTTATCTGAAAAATATTTACTGTTGCCACAGTTAATGTTACAACCCAGATAAGAATCAAAACTTATTTATAACTTAATTATAAGCTATGTGTAGTTTTCTATTTTAATATATAATATATGAAATGTACATCAATTAAGTTACTAGTTGCTGTAATAATTTTTTACTATAATTTATGTTGGATTAATGATCAGTATTACGTAAAAAATTAAAACATAACACTCCAGTACATTCAGTGATAACTGCAATACGAAGGCAAAATCATAATGAAATATATCCCGTGACACTGTTTAAGCGTACTGCGTGGTCAAAACTTCTCGATATTATAAGCTATTGAATGTGATGTTATAAGCATTTTTCTGCGGTATTTGTCCCAAATAAAAAGTTAAATGACCACTTATAACCGCTTGCATCACTGAGGTCACGGATTCGAATCCCAGCATGGTCATGGATGTGTGTGCTCGTCATGGTCATGAAACTGAAGCATAATCGACACACTAACCATGGGCCACTCTTAAATCCAGAATGTGTCATGTAATAACGGTCTGGCAGTCGTCCCGGTAGGCCAAGGAGCTCAATGGCCTGTAGTGCCAAGGAGAAGTAGGAAATTTTGTATTGTTTACCTGCTTGAAATTGTGTAGTATAAAAACTTCAGACAGTTTACTAATTTATTTACATTCACATTTAAAATGCAAGTACCAATTTTAATAATGTAACAAAAAATCGACCACATCCGTAGGTATATGCTCGTTCTACGTATATGGTTCTGTTTTTCAGGAAGTTTAATAAACTTTGCAATGGACAAGTTAATTATACAGTTCAACGTACGTTAATTACAGGCACCTAATACATTTATTTAATTATGCTGATGCTTTTGATTTAATTTGCGTACTGAGTTGTATGAATACATTAATTATTAATGTGGGTTAAATAATTGAATACCTGACCGATTCATATATAAGGTCAAATAAAATATTTGAAAAATTGATTTCTAAATATGCCTCTCGATAACTTCTAGCAGAAGTACATAATTAACTCTATTAAGTAATACTTTCTTTTACACTTAAATCAAATTGCAAGTTATAATCAAAAAGTAAGCAGAAAAATGGTTTAGGTCAAAAGTTAAAAATAAGAATATAGTAATGAATGTAATAAGCTGAATTAGAGCTTAGAAAATATTTCGCTGTAATATTAAATAGTTTTTCACTGTAAATTAACTTCTCCGAATACAAATACCCACTTCATAAATTGACAACGTTACACTTCCCTCATAGAGCCACAAATCAATCTACAAATAACTTCAAATCTCCTTCTTCTGACATTGACACAGCCCTTGACAACTTTCAAACAATCATCCTCTATTCTGCATCAGCTTGCCGCGTTCGCTACCTGCATGAAATCCTAGCTAACTTAATCGCTTGGAGAAGGAGTACATATATTTGAGCCAATATTTCTGAGTGCAGTCTCTCGTACTTACACTTTCACTTTACTTATATCAATGACTCATATTTCTCCATTTCCTGTACTCTTCTAATATCCTACTAGCAATAAAATGGCCTTCGTGTTGGCATAAGTGGTCTTATTTATACATCTGTGAGTGACAATTGATGAGTTTATTATTATATAATCACTTCAATACAAAACTTTGCTTTGCTAGTAAATTAATATTTATAAATCAATTAAATTACTTTATTCAAATTACTGTAATTTAAATATTACCGTAAAAGATGGATATAAATACCCATCCGACACAGCTCAAACAAACATTAAAAGACATCTTCGACGCAAACTACTTTATTCATCTCCAACAACTGAATTCCTCCGACTACTCCATATGGAGAAAAACCAAAACCCTCACCAAACCTGATTGCGATATACCTCCTCTCCAACATCAAAACCAATGGTATACCTCTCGAGCCATTAAGCTAATTTATTCGCAAACCTTCTCACATCCCATTTCCCTCCAAACCCAACAATAAACTTCCACCACAATAATAAGATCAATAACAATCTCCTCCAACCTCTACAACTGTCACTTGTACCTTAACTATTCACTCCTCCCCAAATCCGCTCTACCCTAAACTAATTAAAAATTAAACACTCCGCCGGTCACGAGCTATCAATCCCCTCCACCATGAAATAACTCCCTAAAAAAGTTTCCACCTATATAACAATCATTTTCAATACAATTATGCGTACAACTTATTACCAAACAGACTGGAAGCACGTACATATAATAATGATCCCTAAGCCAAACAAACCCAAATCCTGAGTTATAGACCCATCAGCCTCCTCCCATATACATATTGTTCGAAAAATTCCTTCTTCCCCTCCTTGGCAAAGAATTAACCCACCTCATTCCTCGTACTCAATACGGCTTTAGACCCAAACACTCTTGCAACTCTACTCAGTGACATCCTACATCAACAATTCCTTCGACATCAACAACTCGTGCATTGCTGCCTTCCTAGATGCAGAAAAAGATTTTGACAAAGTACACCACCAAGCACTACTTTCCAAAATCAAAGAACCACTTAATGATTCCCTCTTCATAATCCTTACTAACAGCTCCTCTGTCAAATTTAACAATACCCTTTCAAATTCATTTCCTATTTCCTCTGGTGGCCCCCAAGGCAGCATCCTAGGCCCTTTCCTCTTCAACCTTTATTTTCACGACATACCTCAAAACCAGGCTACTAAAACAGTACTTTTTGCAGATGACCTTGCCATACTCCTGCAAACATCCTCTCTACAATCCGGCTCCAGAAAAATACAAATCGCCCTCAATGATATTGAAAGCTGGGCCAAAAAATGGAGAATCAGCATAAACCCCACCAAATCCACAATCATTCCCTTTACCCTTAAACCAAACAATCCCTCAACCACTCCTTCTTTCTCAACGGCACCAAAATACATATCCAACAAACTACACCATACCTTATCCTCGGTTTCAAATTATCATGGAAACTTCACATAGCCCACAATACCTCCAGAATCAACAACATTCCATATGGTCGTACTCATGTGCCATATGGGGATCCACTGCCTATTCACACTCCAACAAAATACAAACCAAACCAATCAAAATTCTCCGTGTAATCTCAACTTCTCCTGGTACCTTCGCAACTCAGTGATTCACAAATATATTGAAATTACCCTAATTCCTGCCATAATTCATAAATCTACCAAGTCCCTAATAAATATCTCCATCAACCATCCAAATTCAACTATTGAGCTCTTCTACAGTAACTCCTTCACTAAATCGCAGAGTAAAACGTAAACTCCCAATTGGTATCATCCTTCCCCTAAATCACTCCGGAGTTAGCTAACTCTAACCCCCACCTACCAACTGGCACTACGTACTCCATACATATCCGTTCTTCCCATCATCCCCATAACCTCCTTAATGCTTTTCATAACACGAAGTTTCCCCGATGATGAGATCGATCCCAAACAACATGCCAGCAAACCTTCGTTAAT
Source organism: Zhengitettix transpicula (assembly GCA_037074705.1). Lineage (NCBI taxonomy): Eukaryota > Metazoa > Arthropoda > Insecta > Orthoptera > Tetrigidae > Zhengitettix > Zhengitettix transpicula. The sequence continues at coordinate 26,448,015 of CM073590.1, read as the reverse complement.
ATGTTGTAAACAAGTTAGTCGGTTTTTCTCGTCTCTAACTTGGAATGACAAGGGTCATATACCAAACCCCAAGTTTAAATGTTAAATATTCTCAAATTGTAAATACATTTATTATGTTAAATTATCACAAGTGCAAAGTCTCCGGACGAAGAGTTAATTTTAATTAAAAAAACAGTAAATTATTATATTATACGATACTTTTTTATGCACCAATCTAATTTGCAATTATTCACATTCTCTTTATATATAAAAATTTATTGTAAAAAGACTTACTACCTTTTCCCAATAAAATAAATTCAGTAATTTCTTTATGTTAGTAAATTAAATTTTACGTTTAAAATAAAACATAAAACTGAATCATAAAGCTCAATAGGACAGAGATTTTAATAAATCACTTAAATCATCTTATTTAATTTTTGGGCATTTGTTGAACATGTTTGATTATTAAATTTTCCAAACCATATAAAATTGATATTTATTCAGATGTTTAAGATTTATATTGTTCTTTTCTCGTTACAGGTGAGTGTCTGACGGAAAGGAATATATTTATTGCTATGTTGGTTGTAAGTACATATTTCAAATATTAAATTAAAATACTTTCCATTTTATTATTTCCTTTCCATATGTGTATGTATATAATTTTATATTAATTATTTATATTATTAATTTAAACATCATTAGGGAATTATCGTTTGTTTTGACGAATATTTCCGGAAATGAATTATTTTAGATGAACATTTTTGGATTCCAATTTTTTCATTATCATGGCTGTAGTACTTAATGATTGTTGTATTTGAAATTGTATCGCGTTTATTGGTAGATAACTGTTATTTATTCCTATCAATACTGACTGTATTTGGAATGTTGTTATTCGACTTGAAGTTTAGTAACGCATAGCCTTGACTGGTGCACGCAGGAGATTAAATACGTTACTTCTGTGCGCGAGAGTTGGAGACTCGCACTAAAAGACGATAGCTGTTAATTGACAATGTTTAAACTGTTCATCCTGGTCTAGAGTAAAGTGAAACAAAGCACGCAAATTTAATAGGGAAAGGTCTTGTTTTGTATAACACAAATAGATCATTGTTAACAGAAGTGTCAAAATCTTCATAACGAAATCTTAAAATATATAGTGTATAATTATCATTTTACTCGGTAGACTTCTATCGTCGAAAATGCTTCTATTTTTTACGTAGACTGCAATAAATCATTAAAAAAGACCAAAATTACATACATGTAATTATTTAGACCTACACCAACTAGAAAGATAAATGATCATATTTACTGTGAAAAAATTATACTAACACACACACACACACACACTTTTCACGCTTTTGTTACTATCACAAATCCTTCCAGTTTATCAAGGTTAGCCTTCTATTAGAAAGCTATTTGTGTCAATACTGTTAAGTTTTATGAGGATGTCTGTATGTTATATTAATTTTCTTTTCTTTGTCAATTTAGTTTTCACGTGAGAACGGGCACTTTACTTTTTCAACTACAAATTTTTCTTTCGGTGGTTTTCGTGTGCGAATGATGACTCGCTATGACGGGCACTAAATATTAATTTTCTGCTTATTTCATGCACGACCGAAGCCAAATGTGAGATATGCTAATTTAAATAGCCCGTTCTGACGACTTGTATGCGTGGTTAGATACGCGACTAATTAATATGATTGAATTTCAGTATGACTAGTTTTAGTTTTCATCGCTGAATGCGAATTATAATCCTCTGGATTGGCTGCCTCTGACTCATAATAATAACGTGAAAATTGGTAATCGGATTAAAGTAATTTTCCAACATTAATTGCACAGATCAATTGGAACAAATGCACCGTCCTTTTATCAAAAGTTAAACTTGAAACAGCTAAAAGTTAGCAAAATTATCAGTCGAAAACGTGTGAATTCGAATTAGATCGTAATTAATGTCGTTTCGTAGCTGATTTTAAAGAAAATTTATCAGTTTCTATTTGAATTCTGAAACGCTAGTGATCGGCCGTTTTAAATAATTCTGATATTTACATTCGAAACATTATATGGCTATATTATACATATCAAATAAAAAAGTGGTATCACGTTACTGCATCAATAATTTTTAAACTATATGTAAGCTCGATGAACGTGTATTGTGAAAATATTGCAAACATGCAAATGAATTTAGATTTTAGTGTAAAATGAAGTCGAACAAATGGAAAATTGCTGCTGCTGAGAATTCACTGATAACAAACAAGCTGTTATATTTTAAATATCAACCATATTTTAGAGTCTTTTAAACAGACTATTAAAATTTTTAATATAACAATTATTTCGTGCCGTCTTTTGAATCATCACATCTTAACCTATCGTATTACTTGTCATCGCCATTGTTCTTTATTACTTCGATGATTCAAGTTCATCGGCCACTGAAACGTCTGTCCACTGGCAATTACTCATACTGTCTCTTATTCAAGTTTTCCACGTCGCAGCTTGTGAAATACGTATTTGTGCATTTTGTTCTCCACGTCTATTAGTAATTAGAACATGTGCCAGTAAAATTTCTGCTCCTTAACAGCTAAGGGTATTGTCACTTTCAAATGTGTATCATTTTTCTATTATTCTCATTATTTCGTTTATTAGCTTCTGAAGGCACAGATATTGTTCTAACATGTCCACTAATATCATATTGAAAATCACTACATTATTTCCGAAAAATACGATTCGGCTAACCTCGCTGAACACTTCGAATTGAATTCGCTAAACACATAATTTTATTTTCTTAGCAATTTCACAGAAGATGGCAATGCCCTCTGCAAATCATAAGTCATGTATATTTTCTTCGTTTTTTTGAGAACTTTGATGTTTCTTAAAAATTCTTACTGAACTGCTTTATATATTCACAATTATAATAATGTGACTTCTTTTAAAATTCAGTATTAAAAACAACTGCATATTAGTCAGAAAAATTGATTATCCTATTTAAAACATAATATTTAACACTGATTGGGACCGTCAGGTGAATAATTACAATTAAATCATTTAAAAAGTAATTTAGAAACAAAGTCTTGTATGCTTGATAATTTTTAATAAAATTATATATAAACATAATTTATAAAATATTATAATCATATTTAGATTATCGTATTTCTAACGTGCGGTTTCTCCACATGTTTTTGACTTTACTTGTGAAATTTAGATTATAGTTGTGCTGTGTTACATTGATAGTGTGACTACCAACTCACTTGACACATAGTAGGGAAAACTGTTCATTTGCAGGGCCCAGCTTATCCACACGTGGCTGAAATGACTTATTGACACAGCTGTTAACAGTAATATTGAAATTTGAGATAACAATGGAAATATAAATTTATAAAATACAACAAATGGATCACAATAATAAAGACTCATAAATTTTATTTAAATTATTTGTGTCAATTTTAACATTAATTGCTGAAACATGAGATTTAATATGCAACATTTCGCTCATCAATATGGAATAATATTTACATTCTTAGTATAACATCTTTACATTGTGCCAATAGAAATTATTATTTTTTAAAATAAATGTTTGAGCACAACTGAATACTTTTGGACGCTAAATTTGAATTAGTTTTATGTTCGTTGTTTCTAGTTTTTAGACAGCGTTCTGTTTGTCCGATATACCAAGAATTACAATCTAAACAATTAATTATGTACGTAACATTCTTTCTGCATATTTTCTTCTCTGTCATTAGGTATGGTTTTTCTATAGGTTGGGTTCTCATCCTGTGCATTACTCGAATACAGCCGTTTATACCGTTATCAACACAATGTTACTGCATAATACCCTGCTAATTTAATTTTTTGTGTGTATATAATGACTTTTTTATTCTACTTCTGTAAACTGTTGAAATACTTAGTCCTGAACAAATAAATAAATGACTATGTTCAGACATTTAGTTTTATAGATAAAGCTATAGCCTTAATAAATTTGTCCAAAAGGTGGTTCAGAAGATTTACTGTAATATATAAAAAATGTAAATATAAAGGACGTAGCATACATTTTTTATATATGTTCACGATCCATACACTGCTTTAGGAAACGCAAAAATAAGGGTCGCATCAAATAAAGAACAACTTTTTGGCCAATCTTCAAAGATTACAATAATAAGAAAGATAGCCAAATATAGACAGAAGAATGGATAATATAAAACACAACATTTCTGGAAGCCTTGTTCCTTTCTTCAGGTGCAGAAAATATTTAAGAGCTGAGAGAGACACAACTGCACTAGTCAGTTGACAAAATCTATTTTTTATATTATCACTTGTTTTGTCTGTAATTCGCAATATTTCTTATTACTAATTTTCAGTATGACGTAAATTTTTCATTTTTCCATAGATTACATATGTAAAGTTTTCTAAATACATAAAGGAATTAGGAAACTGTTTTCCGTTTACTAAAAGTGCGATAATAATAGTTAATGACATTCGATTACAATATCTGTCAATGTCTTAATGTGAAACAATTATACATTTACCTTTAGGCTAGCCATTCATGTAATTTCGGTCCAAACTGCTGCCACTGAAAATAGGTGTCAGGTTATCTTTGACCATTGGCACAAAAATGTTTAATTTCGATGCATTATATAGTGAGTAAGAATAAATATTCTGATTAACCACTTCAGTAAAACAGTGACGTTCGGAAATTCTACAACTTTCAACCAATCTTTATTTATTACTTTTAAACTATCTCATAACCTTTTTATTTTACCACGCTCATTTTATTTTAAAATAAATAGTCTGTTTTGAATTAGAAAACCGATGGGGGTTAGATCTCGCGAGGAGTGCGACCTCGAATCAACCAACCACAACGATTGAAATGAATCATGGTTGCCGAATAGTAGCAGCGTTATTCTACTGTTTTCAGTGAGCCGTATAAGTCGTGAGTCGTATGTGGCATCAGTGCCTTCCTCCACGCGAACACGACAGGAGACATCTAATTTTAAACGGAATATACCTATTTATATGCTTATAATATTTCTATAAATTTTTCTGACATGATCGATTGAAAGCAACAATTCCATTTAAAAGAGAAGATTTTCATCTGTTTACGTTCTTTATTCTATTAGATGGTGTTATATTTCACTCTTTATCTATATAAAATGTTACTTCACTATAATATACGTTTTAATATAATGTAGAAAATGTGTTCGTAAGCTTAATGAATACTTGATTAATTCGTGATGAAATCACAATAGTTTAACAGTGATCTGAAACTCGAATATCTATTGCAATTCATTTTCAATTAAAATTAAAAAAATTACGAACACAAACATATTATTAATCGTATCTCAAAAAACGAAAAATAATCGATAATAATTTAAGTATTACGGTTATAATATGCTTCACTAAGTTTGAATTCCACCTACTGTAGAGATAAATCAATGAAATCAACAATCTAATTTCGAAATTGAACTTGGCAACAGAAGATTCGTCTGCCTTGTATCAGCCGATTTCATAACGTGTTTAGTGAGTTGGCAGTTTATTGTCTCAATCAGCTATGACCTAAACAGTGAAGCTTGTTGTTTGTTTACCGAGGTGAAGGAGATGAACTGAATGTATCGTTAAGGCATCGCAGAAGACATATTCGTTTACAAAATTTTAAATGTGATTGATTTTGTAGGTGTGAGACTTTTCTAACAGAAATGAAAAAATCAGTGTAAAAGTATTATGGTTTCGTTTGTTTCCAGCTAGAGCGTCGTGTAATTCGTTGTTACATTTGTTCCTCATACGGTCCATCGTTGATTAGGTATACAGACATCTTTGTAGGGGACCTGCCTGATGTATTGTTAATGACGACCCTATTACCGCCAACAAACATTGGCTCCATGTCGGCTAAATAAAGTACGCCAGTGCTGCCTTGAAAAATTGGCCTCGCGTCCCAGGAGAACATACAGCCAATTATTGAATGGACAGCGGGATGTGTCTGAAACACGCAAACAGTTCTCCGTTCGGTGAAAAAGCATTTTACGTCGCCTGCAATCGGAAGAGACAAATTAGAAAAGAGCACAATCCACGCAGCAGTTCTTCTTCTACTGAAAAGCAAAAAAATCATTCGTGGGTTATCTCCTTATGGAACAAGAAAATGAGAAATATGTCATCTGACAAATTAAATGATTTGTGTGTTTTGTAATATTCGACCTAAAATTTCATTTAGACAGTAAAAATTTGGTTATCTTAATATAGTTTAATTATCTTATCGTAAACATGGAATCTAACTTCTTCCAACTAAATCACCATTATATCAGTGCTGTCCCACTAGTCGAATTTCCTGAATTGAAACCAGTTTTTCAGTTACGTATTTCAAAATAACCATCCCGTTGAAGCAAATTCGGTTCGACACACTGAAAGCTCGGAATCTGAATTTTGATGATATTGAAAACTGACCCTAACCTTTTTTGGGGTATAAATTTGTCGACGTTATTCACAGGTTTCTCGAAATTATTGTCCTGCTGTTACAATCGTTTATTTTAACTGCTAATTGAATATGTTAAACGAAGAAAGATTCTCAGCTAGTAAACATTGCACAATTGTAATCAATGAATTAAAGTAGGAGTACATTGGGAAAATAAAACAAATCCTACATAAATTAACAAATTTATTTGTGAAATAAATCTGAATAATAAATTAAAAGTAAGCATCGACAGACCTCAAATCACCGTAGTTTACCATTTGGTTGTCATCCCATTAGTCTTAAAATAAATATCTAATTCAATATAGAAACAATAATTATTGCCTAGAATATTCGTTTTGTATTTTATTTACATAATTGTCTAATTTATGAAACAATGTATGCATCAACAAAGTCTCCGTCGGTCTGTTTCGACAGTAAAGGCTGCGAAATACTATTATGACAGATTTGATCTTTTTTTCGGACAAGGAGGAATGTTTTGAACTGTCCTTTTGACTGAAAATACACCAGGCGCCTTCAGTGCTATGCTCAAGTCAAATAATATTTTTTTAGTGTATAAGAAAGATAGCCAATTCAGACAAAAAGTGATAATATAAATACCACACAACGTTTCTGGGATCCTTGTTTCTTTCGTCAGGTGGGAAGAAGAGCCTAAAGCGACACAACTGCACTAGTCAGTTGAGAAAACTCAAAAGCGACGAAAACGCAACGACAGCGGGAGAGCCGAAGAGCAAAACTAGAATAAATATTAAAGCCGAAAGTAAGCAAAACATAATTGAGAAAAGACATAATATAAACATAAAACGAAGTAGAAGACGCGTATTTTACGTCAAAGTCAAGATTGAAAACCAACACAGGGCCTTACTTATAGATGTAATATGTAGAAATGTATTACGTCCCAATACTCTGGTTTCACTAATTAATCAAAGATTATAAGAACTAATTAAATTATCGCATTCTGAATATGTAAATATTTAGATAGTGTAGAAGAAACGACACACTTTTCTGAACTGTCTGAAACTGAATTACGTGTAGTCTGAAACTGAATTACGTGTAGTGGAAACTTCATGGATGTAAGTGGTGGGTCGGTAGGAGTTCCAGCTTTGAAGCAGGCTGGTGTATTCATTCGTCTCCATAAGCAGGAATTCGTAGTGCTCTGAGGACAACATCGATCGAAATCTCTTCATCATTTCAGCGAAGAGAAACCACAAGCACCCACTTGACACCTACAGCAAACATTGTGTTGTTTACAAAATCTCTTGCTCTTATTGTAATTCCTGCTACATAGGTAAAAAAAACGATCCCTTAATACACGTATCAAGGAACATATATCTAATATCAAACTTCTTATTGATAAACAATCTGTAGTATCCAAACATATCATCAATTGTAAACATACATTTGATTGGATAAGATATTAGACATTGACACCAAGTAGAACAATACCAGACTTATTTCAGAGATGCTTCATATTAAATCAAACATCACAGCTATGAATGTACAAACAGACACAATGAAACTCAATAATAGCTACGATCCCTTATTATTACACTAAACCTTGTGTTTTCCATTGTCGTTACTCCCTTATTTCTACGCTAACCATTCAACTCTCCCATTGGCGTTGCGTTTTCTTCGCTTTTGAGTTTTGGCAACTGACAAGTGCAGTTGTGTCGTTCTAGGCTCTTCTCGCACCTGACGAAAGGAACAACGATCCCAGAAACGTGTGGTGTTTATAATACAAGATCAAGGAGAAGCTTTCAATAAAGCTCAAATCTAAAGCTATGAGAACGAATTGACAGACTAGGATAGAAAATTTTTGACAGGAACACCGCTTAATATAACATTGCTCTAACCAGTGAGCTATCATCCTTGACTTACGATACTATGTGAACTTTATTCGTTGTATAGACCCGAACTCAGGCTCACCTACAATTTATTAAATCACTAGCTGAGTGCTCGGCGTTGCCCAAACAATATTTAATTCTATATTAATCTATAGTCAAGAAATGATTTAATCTAACTCGATCTGTTCCTAGTTCCATACGTACTTTCGACCGATAGTGTATTAATTGAACAATTATAAAATACATTGAATTTTATTGCATCAATCCCAACAAACAAACTTACGAATTTTTTTACGAATAGAATACTTAAATATACTCCTTAAGTATTGCAGGATGTAATTGTCCCTCACTCAGTATTCAGACATTAAGAAAGATTAAATTGATGAAATTGTTAGCTACATTCACAATGTAAAAAATTGTCGCCATATTGGAGTCACTAATATGGAGAGGAAATTAACTTACATTTTCCGCAAGGATAGTTAAGTATTTCGTATTGTTTTTTATTATCATTGAATGGAGTATTATTGGATAAATTATACTTTTTATTCAATGAAAATATTTCTGCTTTATTTCATTACGGAAAAATGAGCTATTTCCCTCTGTACGTCGCGTAGTAACGTCTTTCTCTCGCGTGACGTCATGGTAAATTGGCGCGCAGTAATTAAACACAAAATGTTCACATTTTTCATTTATAATTCTTTCTACCTTTATGCTAGGGCGTTCTCACCGCAACAGTACCGTTTCTCGTGCTTTTAAGAACGTGTGTACCACTCCTCTCCCGCTATCGGAAGGGCGTGGGACAAGTACCCAATGCCCGACCTACCTGATGCAGGTTTTTCTAGGGTTTTCACTGCATTTCTTTAGGCGAATGCCAGGTAGGATCCTTAAAATATAGCCCGGGGGCCCTAGTTAACCCTTGGCTACCTTCCTCTACCCTTCCGCATCCCCCCTTTCAAATCCCTTCCTATGCTATTAAAGGGGAGTTGCCCAATGTGGATCAACCTCATGTAGCCTGTTACCCTAAAAAAAAAAAGAAGTTTTGTTGCAGTCTGTACACGCGTTTTTGTGTGTGTAAACACTTTTGATTGAGAAAGTTTACATGTGAACAGGAGCCAACGAGGATTACTCATAATTTAGAGCGGCTGCGTAGTAAGGTGTACTGGGTTCGTATCCCGGTCCTGTAGAGAATTTTCTGTGCTAATCTGTTATAATATTTCATTAGTAGCGTACAATAAGTACCACTTGCTAATTTATCTAATTATTTAATATAATTATATAATTAGTTAGCAAATGATATTTGTAAAATCAAGCATCTTGGCCTAACAATACACCATTCAGGGTACCGCAATAGAAATTTGGCGAGGCCAGAGAAAATACATGAATCTTAGGCCTCGGTAGTCTATTTGATACCGCAGTTCTTAATAGGACGAACATCTCTAATTTTTTATTATTTTTAATTGCTTTTGTATCTTATATTACGAATTTGACTCATTCTGGATGCTTTAGTATACGCCGTAATAATTTATTTAGTTTATCAGCGAAAATTTTGTAAATCATTAATACATATTCTGCATGACCACTTACACTTTTCCATTAGTAAGTACTTCTATTTTGAGTTTGCAATTCATTGGCATCTAAAAGAGTATACCGAAAACTATCTTTAAGCTGTATGTGTATTTGGAGATCGTAGATCTCTCGTTTAGTATACTGTTATCTTATGTTGCTAAAGCAATTGACGGTACATTCATTTAAGCCGAAATTAAAAAATATTTATTCTTCTCGGATAGTAAAATTTGTCTTATGCATGTCCTAGTGACCGTTTTGACACTCTATATTTTCTAATTCTGTCTCTTTCTCTGTGTGTGTATATATATATATATATATGTATGTATTTGTGTGTGTGTAAAATAATTGTAAGCTTTGTGTGTGTAGTTATTGAGAGAGTGCGGCGCGTGTGAGTTGACCTTGAGAGCGTTCGCTGACTCTGCGTTCAAGGCCAACCTCGCAGTTACATCACAACCTTCACCATTTCGCTTTCGGCGGCCGCTACCTTGCAGATTTCAGGCCCGCCTCTCCTAACACACTGATCTATATTGCCCTCTGCACAAGTGTGACGTCAGCCACTCACGATCTCTCTAGGCAAACTATACGTGGCGATTCACTGTTCACCATGAAGGTAGTCTAACACGTGGAAATTTGTAATATATTGTGAAGATAACACCGTATTATCCATGGTGCCTCACGTCAGAGGTCCCGGGTTCCATTTCCAGCATGACGATTATTAGCGTTATTACCAGTTTGACCTGGAGTATCAGTACACGCGCAGCGGAATGGAAGGATTCTCCAATATTCTGAAAATAATGTAATCTCTTTAAGAACCAGTCTGTCAGTTGATATGTGATAAAGTCGTATAAAGTGAAATGGAAGCGATTTAGGAATTTTTTTAGTTTTCTAATGACAATATGAGTGAGGAAGATCGGTTGAAACCAACATTAATTCATAGGAAGTAAGGAAGGAAGAGAGCAGAAACGGTTGCAGCATATATATGAATGATTGGAAACTACAAGGAAATGTCAAATACGAATTCTTGGAATGTTATTAATCGGATTTTCCGTATCCTGACTCATACAATTGGAAGTTGAAGTTATGCACGTTTGCAGTGTAAAAAAGAGGATAAGCTGAAGCTGGGATGGTTGTCATTCTATGACCAGGATGAATCGAGTTGGCCCACGCCTGTGTGAATACACAGACTCTGCCCATCCTCTCAATGATTCTCAAGCCGTTTTCTATATTCTACAAAAAACGTAGATTCTTATCTTAATATTCATTTTTTTAACGGCTCGTTATAACTTATTATACCTTTAATTCCGATACCTACTCGCTTCCTTTCTACAGCGCAATCATCTATAATTTCCCCTTCCAATGATAATCATTCTGGTGATATAAAATCATGATTATTACAATTTCCCTCACAGTTGTCATGAAACTTTGCACGCAAGTGATAAAGAGAGTAGTTGGAAGAATTTGTAGAGATATCATATGTTGAGGAACGAAAATATCAAAAAGGAACGTTGAATTTTTTTTGCGGTGTTACAATCGGTAAATAAATTGTCTTAGAGGTACAGTAAGGAATAAGAGATACAACATGGAGTACAAAAGAAAAAGCAGTTTTTTTATCTTAGTGCAAGATAAAGTATGTGATTTTATACCAAACGGAAATTCTGACCCCCATTGTGTAGCTGTCATTTAATTTAAAATTAATAATCACGCACAAAAGTAAGGCAGTTCTTTCGTTTGAACCTCATTCTTCTCTGGCCCTCTTACAAACGGTAAATAAGCCTTTCTATTTCTTCTGAATAAAAATAGGTAGCAGCGGTTCCTTTACAGTTTTCAACGAACTTCAGCATTCTAATATCGTGCAGAATTGGTATACAGCTAAATGTGTGATAATTCTAAAAAATTGTTTTATCAACTCTGTTATCTATATGATTTTACTACTTTCGATGCAGCGTTATAATTTTTTTTAAAGAAATAATTTCACTTTTAATAATTAAATTATGTTTCTTGTACGATGGTCAGAAAACATCAGTCTTGTTCTCAAGACAGAAACATTAAATATTCTACATTTTAAACGTTTTAAATGGCGGCTGAATGCAGAAGTACTCTTCCAGCGGTTTATCTAAATATTAATAACCACCACATCTTCTGTGAGAATCCTAGTATTAGTTTTCGTTGTCACTGACATTGCTTTGTGGGATATAAGCTGCCTTACTTCTGGCGACCTCAGGTTGTTTTCTATGTATGGGACTGGTCAAGGTCACATCTCAGACATCGCAAAAGAAACTGGTGGCGCTGCACATCAAACGGATTCAAGTACAGGTATTGAACTCACAATGTTGTCCTTACTCACCCGTGTGAAGGCAGTACGACAAAGAACATAAAGGAAATAAATCTAGCACACGCATCTTATAGTAGTTCAAGGACACGAGACGTTAATTTTTTTCCCATTCACCGTGTATCATTGACGGTGTGTTGCATATTGGATCAAGTGTTTCGTACAGGTTGTATTTTCTATAAATGGATTGTTCGCCCTGATGCCGCGAACCACGATCATTCTAGTATCGTTATTTAGCTGTCTTTCAGCAAACTCAATTGGAAAATCCACATAACCAAGAAAAGAAAACAAATGGATTTTAAACAAAAAGAAATGTACTGGTTACTAGGACGCAAGTCACACCTCTCATTAGAAAATAAACTACTACTATATAAAACCATAATTATACCAATATGGACCTACGGGATAGAATTATGGGGATGTGCCAGTAAGTCAAATACTGCAATAATACAAAGATGCCAGTCTAAAATATTAAGAGCCATCGTTAACGCCCCCTGGGTAAATAACAAATGAACAAATACACAATGACTTAAAAATAGCAACTGTTATGTAAACTGCCCGTCAAAAGAGTGTTAGTCACCACGTTAAGCTTAAATCACATTCAAACCCATTATTACAACCACTACTAGAAAATGATAAAACAAGAAGACTGAAAAGAAAATGGCCAGCACATCTCTAGAAAAGATTTAGAAGTTCTCTTCGCTGGAGGGGATCTCATCATACCATAATGTATGATATGTAAATAACATGTCAAAGCTGACACATTAGCTTATAGATTAAAATGTATCTGATTGGTGATAAATGTAATATTAAAAAAAAATTATCTGTCTTTAACTCATTATGTTAGCAAACATCACGTCTTTAATATGTATTGCGATTTTTGTAGAATATCTCGTGTAGTAGGAACTGAAAGTTGTCGGATTTTCGAAACTGCCGAGTTTTCGATCGTTATATATGCCGATTATTTTTAACAAGAAACACAACCTTTACGACGTACAGTCCTCTAAAGAAGGAAAATTAAACTAAAAAGCAAACGAAATTTTTATTTTCTTCCCAAATAAAACAGACCAGCATTATTTTGGCTTAACCGAATAAAATAATCCTACAGAATTCTAATTAAAACCACTCAAAATATATATTTTTAAAAATTCTTTACTCATGCCCCGCTACCATAACCTCAAAAAGAGGCTGAAACCAGATGCGCTGTCAGGATCATCATCTTTTTCACTGACGCGGACATCTTTATCTAATAGAACAGCTTCAACTCGACTGCTTTTTCTGCTTCCTAGCCATTTACTTGCATATAACGTTCAGTGTCCGTTGCTTCATATAACTGAATCTATCTCTGGTAATGATTATCGACTACAGCGCCATAAAAAAACGACTCTAGAAATCTGTGACGCTCAAACATGTTAAATTTGGAAATCCAAAACTGAAGAATTGTCGGATTTTAAATGTCTACTGTTTCCTTTTCAAGACGTATTCTATTAATATTTCATCAAGTTTGTTTCCAAGCGCCGTGACTAGGAATTTTTTTTCCTTCGCATTTTAACTGATGCGACTTGCATATACAGGGTGTTTCTGGATTCGTATTACGGAATTTTGGTAGTTATAGAGGGGACTTAGTTGATAAAATTTTGGTAAGGAACACATGTCCGGAAATGTACAATTTGATTGGAAAATAAGTTTGAAGATCTAATCTATTTCAAATCTACCGTTTCATGGTACGCAAAAAAAAAAAAAAAGTAAGCTGAGGACAACTGTCGATATGTTTTCTCTTCTTCGTGATTAAGTACTTTCTATTCAAAGTCTAGAGTGCGACGCTTCCGTGGAGCGCCACAATCAGCCGTCCTACCTTCGAAGGGACCTGTTTCTCGCAGCTATCGTTGTATTCTGTCAAAAATGGAATGTGATGGAGTGAGACGATGCAGAAAACCGTTCGTGATACATGCGTTGTGTAGCTCGACCATATACACACGATATCAACCAATTTCGTTTGCGTACCGTGAAGCGGGAGATTTGAAATCGACACGATCTTCAAACTTATTTTGCATCCAAATGGTACATTTCTGGAAATCGGCTCCTTATTAAAACTTTATCTACTAAATTCACTCTACAAACCCTGGAAGGCTGTAATAGGAATTCTGAAACAACCTGTAGACGTATAAGCCTTTGTTGTTACCTGTTTCGTAGTGTTATACAATTTGTGGGGAACTGTATTCAAAAGTCAGACTTCTAGTCTCAATTATTGGAATTATCGTCGCATAATTTGTGTGACTAATTAAATATTAATTAAATTACAATTAGAATAAGGCATCCTGGCACCAAACAGAAACGAACGGTCACTTGAAATGAAATATCATGTAAACTTTTGTATGAAAAATTATGCAGGTATGGACTGAATTAATTAAAACGAGCTACACGAAGGGTTTAGATCGTAACATAGATCTGAATGCATAAATTTTTATTACAGGAATTGCCAGTTTTTACTTCTGATCGTGCAGTTGTACGAAATGTTTATATCTCTTTAATGAAATAGTATAGCAAACAGTAGAATTTGTATAAATAAAAATTGAAATTAATTTCTGTGTGATGGAAATTCAGTAACAGTTATTATTTAAATATATGAGAAAAATTACTAAAATGCTATTATACATTAATGGAAATTTTTTATTTATAATAAAGAATTCATACGAGTGTTTAATCTATGCCGAGGAAGTGATGAGTAGAAACGTCCGTATCGGTTTGTCAATATATTTCGCGTTTTACGAAGGAAATTTGGTTACGCGAGATTTAAGTGAACACTCAAAAGTTCTGACACATTTCAAGATTGTGTTCTTTCTTGTAATGAAGGCTAGACACTGTGCTATTAGTCTTTAGGCTTTGTCAAAGTGTAGTTAAACTTGTGTTCATTATTGATATACTTCCCTTGACATAGAACTTACATTTCGAACTGACATCTACACGTAATATACATCTATTCCCTACCATGCACCATTTCATTACCACTGTAAAATTGAACTCTTTCGGGAGAAAAATAAGAAAATGAATATAGAATAACAATGATTGGCTACAGTGTTTCTTAAACCAAGACGTAACCCAACGCCTTTGATTTGATTTCCCAATTTTGTAAAATCTTGGCCTTTCCATAATCCCGGCACGCTAAACAGTATTATATATACGTTTATAATAAACATTTGTAAAATATGTAGCACTTAAAGTATAATTACAAAATGAACGTAAGGCGGTTTTTGACTTCAAAACGTTTACGTATTATGCCATTTTACGTGGGCTGACATTTTACCTTCGTGACACATTAGAAATTGTATTTCCCGTTATTACCTCTGAGGTCCGCTCCAGACTTTACTAAGTTTTTTTAAGGAGTTACAAAAACTGTACTTATACCTATATGTAAAGTGCTTTAATACTAAGAATTTTGTATTTAATTCCTTGACAGAAATCCTGCAAATATTTATATTAACGAACTTACTCCATTAGACGATTATCATTTTCTTCTTACCGCTTATGGAGTCAAAATTTTTTCTATTCGTCATATGTAGAACAAACGCTGTAGAATCTAATTTTGCTAATGTTCAAAGGGGTTATAAACGTGTGGAAATAAAAAAAACAAAGATTGTAAAAGAGAATGTCCTAAGGCCACGGACAGTTGCATGTTATGATGGTGATGATTAAACTATTTTGTTCCTTGAGAATATTTTATTATTTGCATGTAAGATAACCGATACCCAAAAACGTGTCATGTTTGTTGAGACAATGTGAATGTTGACGAAGATGATCGACGTTTTGTTTTGTAATCTGCTGACTTGCTGCTCTCCGAAGATTATTATTCAGAGGAAAGAATGTTATTCCGGGAGCTTGAAAAACGACATGATATATATATATATATATTGTAATACTAATTAGAGGCCAGTAATGGTTTTAATAATTGGATTGTTAGCGGTACCAATTCTTCAAAGACAACACTGTGTCGGCGGGCTTTGTCGTGGGCTACGAGCTCTTTCTGGAACGGCAGTCTGTCTGATATTGTAGTGGGGAGAGGAAGGCAGTCTGTCTGATATCGTAGGCGGGAGAGGAAGTAAAATTTTGAGAGAACGAACAGCGTGGCCCAAGTATAAAATTTCAATCGAGATTGTCACAAGTTTTTAAATTCAAGTATAATGTTTGGACAGCAAGATACTTTGTAAAAAAACTTCAAAGAGTAATCAAAAATTTGCGCTACATTATGATTCCCACGCGTACTGAGATCAACATTTTCCACATAAAGTCAATGTGTAACAATATGTCTGGCTGACGATCCGGAGGTGCAGCAGATCCAGTTCCCGGAGGAAAATTCAATAACTACGACCGTGTGTTTGACAATCAAGTGTAGAGTCAGTGATTCATGGCCTTTTTAGTGTAAATTGTGTTCCCGAGCCCAGGAATCTAAGTCTGGTACCAGCCGAACATTTTGTAAGTAGAAAACAAGTTAATTAAGTTAGTAAACGATAGTTAAAGGTTGTCGTCAGATTTCGTTCGTCTCTTTTTGGTTTCGTTTGTTAATTTCTTAATTTATAAATTGTATGATTGTAACGTAAATACAAAAGTTGTTCTTTACTTATCAAGCCCAGGTAAACGACCCTGAAAGAAGAGTTATCAAATTTCTAAACACTGAAACTTTAAATTTATTTAACCTCAGAGAAAATAAATTTCTATTAAATAATAAATGGTATCGTAAAGTTTAAAATTGTAATTATTTCTCGATCCTTCCTGTTAAAATAAAATAAACTGTTCTAGAACGAATTATCAATTTAATCAAACTGAAAAATAATTGTTTAAATAAGCATTCAATTTTGATTAATTAATTATTAAGCCGCTAATGTATTTATTACAATACGTATGATTCTTGCCATAATTATGAAATCATTGAATTGTAAAAAAATAACTGGAGTAATAAAAGTAAGATATTGTGTCAGATAATAAATCAAAAATTTTCGTTTATTTCATAAAGATAATTAATTTACCTTTTTTTTCTGTTTCAGCTACAATAGAATCCTTTCATTAAAATATAGTATCCAAATATTTACATTCTATATCTTATAAACACTTGCGTATTATATATTGTGGTATACAAGTTGGAACCAAATTATGTAATATTCAAAATAAAGCAAGGAAAATGAAGGCAACACGTTGTGGCCAAAATTATATGGTATTAGAACTTTTAAAAGGAAGAAAGTTAACAGGATTTTACCTTGAATTTCAACAAAATTATTTTAATGAGATAAAAAAGATTTTTTAATTACAATTTCGATTTACTTTAAATTTGGTACATTTTTATGTTTTTTTTACAAATTGTCACAGCTTTAATGAGAATCAAAACTTCAGGGCCGCTTACAGGGCCTCTAATAACTTATAGTGATTTGCAATTACCACTAGAGTTACAAAGGGAAATACAAAGTAAATTTACAATAACAAAATTATATAAAATAATCTAACAAAAAAACTAGAGAAATATGACGGTAAATTATATTTACATAAAGGTTTACAAAATAAAGGTTCTACATACCATTCTATTTGGAGCTGCTCTGGTACCGTATTGAGCACTTCACAGTTATTCTATTTTTAAAGAAAGTATTTAATTAACAGGCCGTAACACTGATTGCTATATCGTTTCACTTAAAAAAAATTCCGGCGCCTCTCTAACAACCGTTCACGAACTTTATGTTGTCGTATATATTGTCACTCAGTTTTGCTTTAGAAGTACGTTAATACCAAATGTGATATATTCAGGATTTGTTCAGCGTAGACTTTGCTGAATTCCTAATTATTTGGTCACGAGAATCCTCGGCTGGTCTCCAAAACTATATTCACTTTATCATTGGTTAAGGTACCAAGACCGACTTCTCTACGAACATCAACGTTTATGCTCCCAATTCTACTATGCTCAGGCTCCCAAAACACACTGGCTGTTTCCACCAAAGTTCTGAGCGTATTACATACGCTTTTCCGACAATAATCCACGTAGCAACCTTTACTCTGTATACTGTTCTTTGCAATGCTCTGGCCACAAAGTTACGCCGACAATATTATAAAAGAGAAAAATTATTAAATAAAACTTACATTACACATTGGTAATTTCTACACTTTTAAATGAAGAAGAAATGTTCCACATTAAGAACTGAATCTTTTCGTACTCTGCCTGTTTCCGCGTTGCGTTAAACCGTGTAGGTTTGATAACTGTAGGTTGATTGACAGAAAAATTATTAGAACATCATACGTCAACGTATTAGATACTTGCACACTTCTGTTTTGATATAGAATATATTATTTTTTAAGCTAAAAGCAATTATGATGCATATCTTTAGGGAAGTGAATATTCGAATTGGGCAACAGTGCAAAAAGTTCATTTCTCTATAGACACCTTGCAAAGTTAGGGCACTTTTCTTTCGTAGTCATAAGATGATGTGGTGTAGTGCTTCTTGCGTTAATGAGGGGCGTTCAATTTTTAGTGGGGAATGAACATATTTCGTTCATAACGATAGTCGACTTTATATTTTTAAGCTTTTATGATGTGCCGTTATAGTTATTATGTAATTTATATTTATTATTAGGAATTATTTAACAATAAAACATTTACCTATTTTTTATTCTGAACAAGCAGCAGTGTAAGTGCTTAAAGATAAATTTTATTTATCAAAAATATCTGAGATATGAGGAGATCCGAAAGAAAACGACACTATATTACAATAGAAATTATTTCCAAAAAAATTATATTGAACGTTTGCATCTAATATTTAGTGTATTATTGTTCCCATTGTTGTATATTTCTTCTACGATGAAGCGTTTGTGTGGTCCACTTCCAGACATCAGATAGAGTCGGCTCATGGAGAAGCACTGCTGTGTCCAAAGCTGGCGACAGCAGAACCTATTAGCAGTTAATTTACTTTAGTAAGGGATGAAATCTTCGAGAGACAAAGCAGTGCCACCCGTCATGACTGTAAAAATAGCGAACATAGACGCCTACTACGAGTATATTATCCATGGTTGTTTTCTTGCATACACATTCAATTATAATTAAGTTGCGCAAATGTGAAATATAGGACTTACGAATTATTAGGATAACTTCTTAGAAGAGATATTTTCTGTTGTAATCGCGTAATTTAATTTCTTGCCAATTGTTAATATCAATGATGAAAGGATATAAGATATATTGCTAATATTTGTAATTTATCCCAGTGTTTATAAACAGCCAGCAATTTAAATGGATGCTAATTCTTCATTTTCAAAATCTTTAATTTACGCACACACACACACACACACACACACACACAAACACACACACACACACACACACACACACATATATATATATATAAATTTTTAAATGAAATAAATTATAATTTTAATATTTGTAAAAGCAAACCAGAAACTCAAATTTTCAAAATGATTCTAATCATAAGTACTAAAACCTTCAACTTGTTCTGAAATTTATTTGCTTTATCGAGGAATTACCAATTAATTTTGACCATTAATGGTTTCCTTTTAACGAATATTAATATTAAAAATTATTTAATTAACTAATTTTATATATATATATTTCTGAAAAAAAATATTTGTACAAATGGATATGGCAAACTGTCAGAAGCTCCGCAAAATTCTAATTTAAAGGTTTTGAAAGTGATGAATTAGTTTTCATTTAAATTCCTGATTAAAACTTGGGGTAAATTACAAAAATTAACCATTTGTCAATTGTCAGTCTTTAAATATAATTATTGTTTCTCTGAAGATTTTAATTATAAGATAGATAGACAAATACAGACAAAATAAGTGATAATATAAATACCACACAACGTTTCTGGGATCCTTGTATCTTTCTTCAGGTGTTAACAGGAGCCTAGAGCGACACAACTGCACCCGTCAGTTGACAAAATTGAAAAGCAGATTTTGAGGCTTAAGAAAGGCACAAGAAAAATATTTTTTTAAAGAATAGAACGGGGACGTTTATTCAAGGACTTTGTTAATTTCCGAAGCAATGTGTTTGAACCCGGAAAAATTTCAATCGTAGCGACGCCTTTTTTTTATCTATTTTTTTTTAAAGAATACCGTTCTAGGGAACAACGTTGTGGAATATGTTCATTTCTGTTTACGTTTATATTAATTAATTGGTTTCTGTATATTTGATATGTGGCGCCTGTATCGTAAAATATCGACTATCGAGTTACATATAATAATGTGGTAATCAAACTTAATTTATAAAATTTATATTATTTTATAGAAAAATTATCACGAATGACAACAGAATTTATACTCTGCAACATTAGCATATAAAACTTCTAATATGATACACATTCTATTTGAAAGTCTCGTTTGTGAACTCAAATAAACGTGTGGCACATGCGTGACACGTAACAAAAGTTGAGATAACAACAGGGGGCTGGGTCGGGAAAGGAAGCATAATGGCACACGGACCTCGTACGGATTACGGACAAAAAGACCTCTGCTTTTAATTCCCGCGAGGCTCCAAAACAAATTCCCCGTACAATAGACGCAGATACACCCATGCCGACTGCAAATTGTGATTCCGAGCTTCAGCAGTAGCCCGTAATTAAATGTGGGTTTGCAATTATCGGAATTTGTACCACGAATATTTCGGAACAATAGCATTGGAAGCCGTATTTATGAAAAAGTAGAATTAAAAAATGTAAAGTGTATAATATGATGTTTTGAGAACGTAAATTGACCATAAATTTTGCAGGAATTGTGTCTGGAAAGTATAAATACTAGTTTCAACTCTTTGACAAAGAAACTTGTGATATTTTATAACAATTGCAGAAATACGATCTCAGAAACCTTTTTTTTTTTTAAAAAAAATAAATAAATTCATCTACGATTGTGTGTCCGCTTGGCCTTACAATTACCATCAATTAATGTTATTTTCCGTCGCAAAACAAACAATATTTACGACCAAAAGCTGGGGAATCGTGAATCTAAAACGCACTTATTGTCACTTACTTTTTTTTAGAGTAATAGGCTACATCAGGGTAAGCCACATACTGGCAACTCCCCTTTAATAGCTTAGGAAGGGATTTGAAAGGGGTGATAAGGAAGGGTAGAGGAAGGTAGCCAACGGCTAACTAGGGTACCCGGGCTATAGTTTAAGGATCCTACCCGACATTCACCTAAAAGTGATGCAGGACAAACCTAGAAAACCTGCACCAGGTAGGTCGGGTTTTGGGTACTTGTCCCACATCCTTCCGATGGCGGGAGAGGTTTTTACAGTGGGGGCACAGCATTTCCTTCTACGTGCCTTGAGTAGTTTAGGAGTCATCTAGTCGTTGGTTCCAATGGAAACAGAGAACAACTCTTACCGTTTACGACCCCGGAACATTCACATCTCGAAACAGGCCTTGTGGGAACCTTAGTTCGAAAACGGAGAGTGTAAAAAGAAACCGCAAAGGTAGCCCTCTCCGTCTCTCCAGAAAGGTTCTGCTTGCGAGAGAACAGTTCTGACAGGCTAATTTTTGTGTCAGTTAGTTAATGATAATTACCTTTAAAACAATAGATACAATGAAACGACCGCTGATCAATACTCGAAAATATACAATCTTTTAGCTCATTCCTTGAGATAATTAGAATTCTGTAGCTTAAAATTTTCTTAAGTTAAAAAATTCTTTAATATTCCTTGCGAATCGTGGTAATTATCAATAGTTCAGGTCCTACCCTGACATATTAATATTACTCTTATTGACAGTATATTTAATACTGCTACATGCTTTTGAATTTGGCCTCCATTTTAACGCATAGACATTTTGATAATTTTTAAAATTTAATAACTTCAAAATATTTACAACCTATACCCTAATATAATAAACGCCTTTTAAATTGTTAATATTTCGAAGTAGACTCAATTACACTACTTTTAAAAAATATTCATTCTATCACAAAGGCATTGTTCTTTTCCTTAGTTAAATACGGTGGAGAGAGTTCCGTGTCTGGTGATTACTCGAGGGGATTCACCTTGTATCCTGAAATCTCTCTAGCTACAATTAAAACTTTCATGAGGACCAGGAGCTTATCATTTAACTGCTCCGTTACCTCTATTGGCGAACGAGGTCTTTGTCGCTGGTCGCTTTGCATGAACTATTACTAATGCAAAAGTTTCAAATATTTAATCGCCCTACGTACATCACGCCAACGATTGTATAATTATTGGCAGTAAATGATACTTCACTTTGAAATAATTGACGCTTTCGCCAATGTATGGATTTCAGTTCAAATAAAAAATAACCGAAATTATAATATGACTGAAATTAAAAGGCCATCCAATATTATAAAACAATCTTGTTAACATCGAGTCACTCATTTAGGCTAATTTATGGATAATAGATTTCTTTACATGTTCCACTTCTACACACTTCTTATTTCGTATTCCTTAGTTGGATAGTAATTGTGTAGGGTAATTGAAAACCAAAAGTATTTCCTTTACATAAGAAACATTACAGAATTCGACAAACAAGGTACATTTATATTTTTCACTTCAAACCGAAAATCCTATAATAATAATTATAATATTATATTTATTTTAAGCTAAGACTCCATAACTTCGGAAGAGGGACAACTGACACTTGAGTAACGAATATAATTTTGTAATTGTGAGTGTAGTGGAATATATTTCGTGCAGACTGTCAATGAAACGTATTGATCGACGTTCAGTCGAAACAGGATAGACAAAATTCGCGGGAAATTAATTTTGCGTCCGTTCCAGGAACTATGTCTGAAAATGAGGTAATAAATTGAATGAAATATGTGAGAGGCACAGAACAATGTTCGCATCGGAATATTCGTTCATTTAATGAAGTAGTGTGTAATTAAACTCCAGAATAGAAGCAGATAATTTCAAAAGTTTATTAAAAAACTGTTTAAGTTCAAGAGCACCTCCAACAATTTTTAAGAAATTTTGCGAATATATTTATTTTTATCTTTAATGCGAAACAAAAAATATTTTTGCAATATAAGACAACTATTAATTATAAGTATCATGAACTCATGTCTGTATTAAAAAACGTATGCAATACAATCTTATATCAGAATTACTCAAACGTTAATTTTTTGTGGAGAAGTATATACTTTTATTTATTACTTCATTATACAAAACTTCAAAATTTATAATATATTTTGTAAATAATTTCAAACAACCTTCAAGTGTTGTTAATTATATACAACTGAAGAGGTCCCTGAACATAGAATAGAAACGTTTTTTTTTCACTTTCAAATATAAATTTTAATTTTTATAAATTCTGACCTTTGGACATTATACACTAATTATATTTATATTTATATTTAATACAATTCATTAAGATTCCCCAGCTTTTGGTCGTAAATATTGTTTGTTTTGCGACGGAAAATAACATTAATTGATGGTAATTGTAAGGCCAAGCGGACACACAATCGTAGATTTATTTTTATTTATAAATTTAACATTTCTTCATTTAATGTTAAATGTTTTAAAACATTTTATGATCCTACTTCAACTTTAATGACAAAAGAAGAGATTTTTATATTTTATAGATTTTTCCAATTAGGCTCCTATTTTTCCTCATTTTTGTATATGTGTCACCTGATGATGTCACGTCATTGTCGTGAAATCTTAAATTAAATGAAGTAATGAAAAATGATATATATATATATATATATATATATATATATATATATATATATATGTATAATACACATATTACATTAACGTACAACTATACGTCACGAAATATAATAAAAAATTATATCACAAACCAAAACACAAATGATGGATATCTTCAATAGGGTTAGACTACTGTGTATTATACAGTAAGGAAAATACAATGAAAAGTATGAAATACAGATGAAAATTTCCCGTTATTAAATTTGTTATATTACTTGTTTTTTTAAATTTGTTTTGTGTTGTGACACAAAAGCCTCACATATAATAATAGTCGGGTTTTGACGTTTAATAGAATATATGGATTTGATTTAGAGATATTATTTTTTCAGATTGTCATAGTCTGATTTAGAAGGTATTTGAATTACGAGGAGTGTAAAATAGATTAAATCAAAGATGGATGAAATAATAGACAAGCACGTCAAAATCATACAGATACAAGGGAATGAGTTGAACCAACCATTAAATTTGTAAATCTGACTCTGGAAAGTCTTACGCAACATTCCAAGGAATAAAGACTGCTATATATTTTTTAATTTTAGAAACTTTGCTTCATCATTCCCCCTTCTCACCTATATAACCTCAGTGTAATTTACACTATTTTTACCCTCCCTGCAAAGCCCACAGAATTCACTACTTTATTTTCCCAATATACACATTCAAAATGTCGCAAAATATTATTGAAATAATTGTAGATTATACAGGGCAGCAGTCGTACCTTCATTAGTAGTTAAGCGTGGGCTTGCCATAGCTAGAAATAGCTGGTCTGTGTGGTGTTCGTGAAGCCCGCGTGTTTTGAATGAGCGGCAACGTGGCTGCGTGTGACCTTGACCAGCTTCCCTCCCTGCCAGAAAGGAATGCACGCCTACCTGCCTCTCTCTTTGTTCCTTACACACAACATTACACTCAAACGTAATTTAATTACGATAAACCCATTCCACGAGCTTAGATACAACCATCGTCACACAAAGGGTGGCCAGGTTCAAGTAACCACATATAGGGTATAAAAATTTAGGTTGATCAAACTGGGACCGGGTTCCATTCGCGTTATGAGGAAGTTTATTAACATTTCAACGACTGGAACCGCCATCTTATTAAGAATGAAGAATTTACGTAGATAGAAAACTCGTAGGAGTTCTCGTGGCTTGGCTTTTAGAGTGAAGGATAGTCACGTATCACACTACGAAAATAAGATTTTTTCGTCATACAACTTTCGTACAGTCAACCAGAATGAGTAGTATTGACTATGACTTAACCACATTATTATAAAGATTTATGACCAATTCAGTCAGACAATATTTATTAAATAAGTTGATTAATAAACCATACAACATTTCATTCCGACATTTGGAATATCTTCAGGTGTTACAGTATCATTAATTAATTTTTGTTTACCTTCCAGGAGTATCTAAATAAAGAAAATTGTATAATGTAATGAATAAATATCGAAACAAATGTAAGAATCAGTAACTCAGTTTCTATTGAAATGAACAAATTTCATTATTAATAAGAAAGATAACAAAATGCAGACAAAATAGGTGATAATATAAATACCACACAACGTTTCTGGAAGCCTTGTCCCTTTGTTCGGGTAAAAAGAAGCGCCTAGAGAGACAACTGCACTCGTCAGAAAGGGACAAGGATTCCAGAAACGTTGTGTGGTATTTATGTGATCAATTATTGTGTCTGTATTTGGATATCTTTCTAATTTTTATTTTTCAATGAGACGTAAATTTTTCATTTCAAATTTCATGATAACAACAAAAATATTGAATTTAAGCGTACTGAACACAATTCATACATTACACATCGTACATGACCGAAATATAAACAAAAGAAACCAATATTTACAATTAAAATAGCTTGTATTGTTGTAACGAAATTATATCAAGCACCTGAATAATCATGAAATATTAAGAAAAACGAAGAGACATAAATCATAATAAAACCGAATGATAAATACAATTTATGTTTTAGGTACAACTTTTCAAATTATTATTATTAACATTTGTAATTAGATAAACAGCTAAATAACAGCCAAAAAGTAAGTACTGAGTTAAAAACCGCAGTAGAATATATTGTTTGGATATTTATTTATTTAATTAGTATAGTTTAACACAAACGTTGTATTTTATACCTGTAAACATTGGTGTTAGACCTAATATGATGCATTTCATTCATTAGTCTTGGATAGTAATTATTCTCTTCACATTAATCGCATCAAACTGAGGGCTATTCTGAAATAAAAGTATTAACTGTCCATTAAATGCTGCATTGAACACTATCTTAAGTATAACTACCTTACTTCCGCTGAAAGTCAGCCGAATAACATCTGTGAACAGAAGAAAAATTCAAATAAATTTAAGATTGATAATTTATAACTATGGTTTTCGACAATACAGTGAGTAACCCACTAGATAATAGGGTGAATAAAGTCTTCCCGGGCTTCTAAGTTAGGAAACAATTGTATTTGCGACGTTTCGATGACGTTGACTGCCATCGTCTTCTAGCAATAATAATAAAAGGTTGGCTACGCATATATTTGAAGTAAAACTCATTTTGGATCCGAAAAAGTCTGACGAGTCTCGTGATTAATATTTAGAAATAATTTTTGCCAAGTATATAAGTAATAGAGAAAAGGAAAGATGTTTTTTTTTCTTACTAAAGAGTCTCTTCTGAACATACTGGTGAATGACAAGCAAGCAATTTTAAGTTTTGTTCCTAAAGTTCATGAATAGTATCTGCAGACAAAGTTTAAATTTTATCCGTACTTAATTGTTAGGTAAATTCAAAATTTATATTTATTATTCATTCCATTAGTCCCCGGTCGAGGAAATAGGATGCGTCATAATTTAAGATTACAAGGAAATAATAAATTATTACAATTACAAAGTTAAAAAAACATACATTGTACTTTACAAAAATATATATAATTTAAAACAACGTTAAGTTTTATTAATAAAACAGTAATTAAAGAAATGATAAGTATATCATCAATTTTCATTCGGCGAATGTAACATTCCAGCATCAAATCTTACTTCGATTCCCGTCGAACATGAAAAAGAAAATAAGTCGGCTGTTACATACTACAAGATTATAATAGTAAAATAATAGCATAACTTGATAGAATACCAGCAAACTATTTTATTAAAGAAGATCTAATATGTCCTTCCTATCTACGAACTCTTTCAGCCAGTAATATGCACCATTAATTACCAAAGATTTAAAACTGTTTATTAATAAATTTTGTATAGTTAAAGTTTTTATTTCGGCCGGGAAGACTATTGTATAGATTTATCCTGGAATAACGAATTCTTGATTCAGGAAGGCTTTTGCGATGTTTTTCAATGCGGAGTTGAGAGCGATTTCTAGTGTCGCATAAATTATTTGTTCCGTTTAGGGTTTTAGGGCATATAGATTTATGTTTCTTCAGACAAACTTTAAAATTCCTAGAATATACGTACAAGACAATGTTAAAATCCTAAGATTACGAAACAAAGGCTTGCAACTGGCATTACAACCCACACCATATCTGGTTCGAATGGCCCTCTTTTGAAGTTTAAAAATTTGCAACGCGTGATGTGAACAACCCCAGTTTGCTATGCTGTAAGACACGACAGAATGAAAATATGCATGATATACCATTTTAGATGTAGATATATCACTTTCCCGAGATAACACTCTTAATGTAAAGCAAATTCTGATAAGTTTACCTGAGAATTTATTTATGTGGTGATTCCATTTCAATTTATTGTCAATTAATCAACAGACTATGAAAAGTGCATGCTCCGAAATGTTTTCCTAATTTGTGTTAAACTTCTTATGTTTGAAGTGAAGTTAATGATTTCAGTTTTCTCTAGATTAAGAGAAAATTTGTTTCGAGCGAACAACAGATTGAAAGGACTCATCGCAAAATCTACTTTATTCCGCAAGGTTTCCGAGTATCTGTCCGTGATTACTAAATTTGTGTCATCAGTGTAAAGGACTGATTTTAAGGGATCTAAATAATTCGGTAGATCGTTAATGTAAATGATGAAAAGTAAGGGTCTCAAAATAGAGCCCTGGGGGTCACCGCAGGAAATCGTTTCCCATTCTGACAGATAATCATTTCCATCCGAGTTTACAATCGCAAATTTTTGCGCCTATTTTGCAAGTAAGTTCGCAATTAAAAAAGGAAAACTTCTCTGATTCCATAGAAATCTAATTTTCGGAGTAAAATATCATGATCTATTAAATGAAATGCTTTGTAAAGGTCAGATAAAATTCCAGCCTTTTTAAGTCTTTCGTTGAGTGCTTCATGAATACTTTGAACGAAGACGTATGAAGCGGTGTTGGTGGATTTACCTCTATCGAAATCGTGCTGTGATGTGGCAATAATTTTAAATTTTATGAGAAAAGTTGCAATTCTCGTGTGTATTGCTTTCTGTAGAACTTTAGAATATATTGGCAAGAGGGAAATTGGGCGATAATTGGAGACGTCTGTTGTAGAACCCATTTTGTACAATGGAATATCTTTCACGCCTTTTAGAGCATCCGGAAATATACCAGACGAAAAGTACAAGTTAAATATCAACTGCATTGCAATTGAAATTTAGTTACAGCGTTGTTTAATAACTGCTGTCTCATGTATTTGAAAATTTGAAGTTCTTTATGATGTTAGTAATCTTATTTTTGATGATCGAGAGTAGAAATAAAGACGTATTAATGGGTCTTCTGGATTCACGTATTCTCAAAAGTTGGACGTGTTACGGTTTTGTATAAATGATTTTTATAACATATCACGAGAAACGTTAATAAAATACGAGTTAAATTAATACGTTGTTTTTTATTTTCTATAGGTATTCCTTCTTTATAAGTTGCATATCGTTACGTTTTTAGATTTAGCCGAGGTCTCTTTGATAACGTTTCAATTCGCTTTTATTTTACTATCCGAATTAGCAATGTATTTTGCATTACCTAGTTTTTTTAGCAGCAGTGATAACTTTCTTATAAAGGAAATAAACTCCTGTTAATGAATGTTAAGCCGGCTGACCTCAGTCATGTGACACACGTGATCAATCAGTTTCTCAGGTTTTTTTTATATATATTTTATATATTCCAGTAGATATTTGTCACATATTTTAATAAGTTACACTTATCAAACCACAAATGGGGATACTATCAAAATCAGCAAGAAAATCCGAATAGAAACAATGTCACTTTTGGAAATATTTGCCAACAAAGTTGTGACAGCAAATGAGGGTCGGTTTTGTCTTCCTTTGACCGAGACCGGCACTGATCGGCTTTGGACCGGCTTCGCGTCGAAACCAACGGGCGCGTCACAATTCGTTACTTTATCATAATTGGAATCGATGAAACGGAACCGAGTGTCGTATTGTTTACGTTTGGACAGACATTCATTCTTTTATACGTAATATTCGTTTATTGATAATATATTACCAAGAATATTGTAGATATTATCTAAGAAGAGTCATAGGGGAAAAGAGAATTTGTTGTTTTCACGACCTTTATATCCGTCTATTTTCAACCCTACACAATATCACATTTTACGACTACCTTTCGGAAAAAGCAATAACAATAGAGTGATACAATTCTGACATCACAACCCTCACTATTATTTCTTATTATGACCAAATTCATTGAAATGAAATATGAAGCTGTGTGTTCCGAAGAATATACTGAAATAACAGTCTCACGTATTTATTCTTAAACATTGATCATCATCTGTAATATAATACATAATTGAGTTATGTTAGTTGTACCTATCATATCAATTCTAACCCCCATTGAATATTCATAACGTTTGTTAAATTTTAAGTTATTTATAACTTACAAGTATTGAAAATATCCTAACCATCATTACAAAAGCAAAACAATAAATTATATAGCGAAAGCCCGTCTAATGTAAATTATTTACATGTAAACAATATTTGTAACGTAGTAGCTACAACTGATTTAGGCCTATACATACATTCAGTTATATAATTATATCATTATTCAGATGATAATACCACAATGTCTCGAAAGCTCACATTTTAAGACGCTATTGTTTGTTTGTATGTGTATATTTGCATGTTCCGAAGAATTCGAAACAACATAAGTGTAATTGTTTTTAATTCCGCGAAACTTAAACTGTGCTTTATATATTACGACTAGCTCGTTATATGTACGAAGAATTAACCATTAACAAAGCCGGTATCGTTCTCCTTCGCCTCACTTAATGATTAATAGCTATTTGTTTGGTTGAGAAACAGGCTACCTGAGAATTATACACGTTGTTGTTTTCCCCTTTTAATACGAAGGCATAGAAAGAGTGAATGTGGAAAAGAGAGCAAGATAGACAAAAGGTTATCTCGGAAACTCACCTAAATATGACGAATGGAAAACCCTAGAAAATCTGAATAAAGTTGGTTGGACTCTCGTTACTTGTCCCACGCCTTACTATGAATAGAGTTGGTTTGCTGTGAAGACGCAACATTCGACGTGGTTTGTATGAAGACAGCAGAAAAATCTGTGCAACGTCTGCCACAGCGGATCGAACAACTCTCAAGACGAAACCGAGGTGTCTTGGCTTATCACTACTATTATTAAAAACCAGAGAGAGAAGGAGGCATCGCCGTTGGTATGCATCTCTGACTATCCTGTAAGGATCGTAATATGAGAACTTGTCTCTGGAAAGACTAACCTCACAGGCTCCATCTCTATTGCCGGAAACGCTATTTTGTTGTTGTTGAGAAAAGAACATAGCAAAGGAACGATTTTGAAATATTGTGTTGTGTGTCGACAGACCCATGGTCTGGCGTCTCCCTCTTGTAGCAAAGGAAAGGGACTGAAAAGGAGGATGCGAAAGGTATAGAAAAGTAGCTATGGGTTAACTAGTTCACCGGATCCTACCCGGAAACTCGCCTTAAAGTGAAGTCCCACGCCCCTACAATGACGGGAGTGGGGGTTTGATTTGGGGAAGCAGCATTGCCTTCTCCATGCCTCGACCAGTTTAGGAGGCAGCTGGCCAACTAGTCCAATAGAAATAGGGGATAACCCCTACCGTATGCCCAAGGTCTGTGAACTCCGCAACATTCAGTTCTCAAAACTGACCGAGGTACATCGACTTTTGGGAACCTTAGTTCTAAACCAGAGAGGAGAAGGTATTCTTGGAGGTAGCTCTCTCTATTTCTGCTTTAAGGTTGTACGTACGAAAGCTGAGATCATATATGGTCTGTGCTGAGAATTAAATAATTGATTTAAATAAAAACTTTGTTGTGGGGTTTTTGTTGAGTGCAGCATGGTTGACTTGATAAGCCGTGACGTCACTTCTTGTTACGAAAAATTAACTGTGTCATAGTATTTCCCTTCACATAAAAATTTTAAAGTTAAATTATAAACATATTGTTAGTCTACTTGTAAACCTAAATTTAAAATCTTTTTTAACGTATCATGCTTTGCAAATCGTATGTAGCGCAATAAACACAACAAAGAAGTCATCGCTGTTGTCTGATAAACACGAATTTGCAAGTAATTACATTATGCAAATGAAGAACAGAAATGATTTGATTAGCATGTGCGTAACGCTAATATTACGAGTATAATCGAATGGAAATGTACGCAACAACATATGTTAACAGATTACATCGACTTTGTTACATTTTTAATGAAACATTCTTAGCATTCAGTGTTTGGTAGAGATAATCAGCGTCCCTTCTAAGTGACATTTACATGGGTTCGTAAAAATTCAATTTCGAAGACCTTTTCACAACATTTCATTTCTTTTGAGAGAAAGGACCAGGTTGGAAACGGATTGCCCGCTCTTGGGAATTGGATTTTGCTCAGCGGAAAATTGCATTTTAGTGGACGCGTTCTTACATCTGTAACCCGTTGCTGTAGTTCTGTTCTGTCTGCACAGTACCGTAAATGGAACATCCTTAACTCAAATCTCTCTGATTTGGAAACCTTTCCAAAAGAGCCCACTAACGTCTGTTACAGAATTCCTTTTATTTAATTCCGTCCAATACTATCTAACCGACATCAAGAAATGTCGCTTAGTTTCACGGCACCACTCAATAAGTTCGACTAAACTTTATATCACAAGAATATGTATACACACTTTAATCTGGTCCGGGAAATACTTTTAGCTACGTATTGCTACGTTTTCTACTTGTAATCACGTGTAATTGGTATTCACATTGCTAAAGGAATAACTTGAATTGCGCGCTAGTAAACAATAATTAAGGTATATCGAACACTTAAAGCGAATAGTCAAAAATGTATTCTAAAAATTAATACAAAGGCGTATATATAGTTCCAGGTATCTCATACTGGTTAAAAATTAAATAATTACGCATGAAGTAATAAAATAAAATAAATAAATACCCTTGAGCCATAAAAGTAATTATAATGATCAATTCAAAAAAAAATTAAATTCACAACGACGTTTCGACCTCCTCTGGGACCTCATCAGGTTACAACAGGCAAGGCAGCAGAACCATGACTTTAAATTTTACTGATTGATTGTTTACAAATTTAACGTTATAATTACTTTTATAACTCAAGGCTACTTGCTTATTTGTCAGATATTTTTTCATAAATCTAACCAAAGTTACCTTACTACTTGAAGATTTCGCAATATATACATTATGTACATTGTTTGCATTAAAGTGTAATAAAAAATTCCAATCACTTTGTTATTACAATAGTGGTAACCTTATAGGCGAAAAAGTGATATCTTTCAATTATTTGTAATATCAGGATGGTTTGTACACGCTAATTGTTACGGCTGATGGATTTCCTTGATAGTTATAGTTCGGTTAAACATTATTTTCTTCTTTAAGCGCCGTGTTATGACGAATTTGAGTAAGAGACATTGTAATTAACTAACTAAACAGTAACGAAGATGTTTACATAATTATGATAAAATTGAAATACCAGTTTTATTAACAGAAACTAAAACTATTTTTTGTCGGTTAATACGCTACTTCTCTATGTAATTAGTTGTCTAACACAAACCGTTTCTTAAATATTTTCAACGATTGACACCTTGGCGTATTATTAGCGTATTTTCTAATATAATTTTTAGTCTTCTGTCGTTACTAAAATTTATTTTGTCATTCAGTCTAATTTAAGTTCAAAAAATGGGTGAAAGTTTCCAAAAAATTAATTAATGCGAGAGTCCAGTCTGCGTATTTAATTGTAGAAAATGTGAGGTAGAAAATATAGTAAATTACAGTTTCATTTAAAACATTTCAATAATAAGTTTAACAGTATTTCATTCTTTAATTCGAAACTTTCACCCACATTCAGAAACCATGTTTCGTTGAAAAAATATTTTTTAATCACTTCAAGATTAGGTGAACTATTGAACTTAAAGCTAACCCGAGGCATTTCACAAAGAACTGAGTAATTAAAATAAAATATTATTTTCTTGCTTTTTTCTTTAGAGAAACTTATTAAAGCGTTTATGATAAATTATGAAACTATATCTTGGTAATTATCATTGTTTCTGTTTATAAGTTATGATGCATTATAGACTTCAGTCAGTGTAGTAAATGTATATTCGACATAAAGCCAACCATTCAGAAGCTTGTTAGTTAATCATCATTGCGTTGAAAAAAGAACTAAACCCGACTACTTCCAGGAAGGGTATTTCGTCAACCAAGAGGAGATTTTTTACCGTAGAACGAGCGTCATATCCGTCCTGAAGTACTAAATTAACTTTGTTTAGTAAACTTCCACTTTATATATGACAAATCAAAGACCAACCTTGTGCCGCGGTGGCTCCTGAAGGCCATCGAAATAAACATCGCTGCAATGGATGGGTCTGTTATGTTGTTTTCTCGATTTTTGCAGGGAAGTTGAGAACCAGCAGATCTTAAGCTAAGCCTGTAAACAGTTTGGAAGTTCAGCATGAAACTAACTTTATCAGTCTCCTAGCACGTATTCTTCTTGAATGTAGTTTGTATAAAGTTTATGTCGAGTTTGAAGTTGACGTTTGTCATAGAACTTTTCCTTCAGATTTGATTTAAGAATGGGAAGTGGTACGCTTACAAAAAAAAGTTGTGTTGCAGCCATATTCTTTATAATTTAATAACCGAAATAACTACGTAACTATGAGTTCTACATATTGAATTAAATTGTTTATTAAATTATTATTGAAATGTGCGGAAGCACTTCATCTTTTCTGGTAGCAACGCAGTGGATGTTTTCAAGAATATTTTAATAAATAATTAAAATGGCCGTCAGAAACCTGAATAAATTTTTTAATTACCGCTTATCGAAAAAGTATTTAATTTTTAAACACGTAATAATGGGTTAAAATTTTAAATACTGTGTCAAACTGTCTGTTCATCGAAAAGCGAGCTCTTATTATGTTTTAGCAATGGAAAAATAATTTAGTGTGGAAAAGATTGTCTGAGATCATAAATTTCTCAATTTGTGTTCAGTTAGGGTTAGGGAAAACAACAAAAACTTCGAACCAACATGCTCAATCGGTCGTTATTAGCCTCGGATAATTACTTTTTGGGATCAATGAGATTAATTGTGTTTCTCCCAATGATTTTTGTGTATAATTTCAATCCATTAAGGTATAGGAACTGAACATACTTAGGGGAGGTGGTGGTGGGGCTTTACATAAAAATAAGGCGAAATCAACCGAGATTAAAGTCAAATCCGGAGTTATGGATTTCGCTGAGTTGAATTAGGATATTAAACTTGCCGTTCAACCACCAAAGGCGTGGGTGGAACGGGATGGAAATTTTAAAACATGTTAAACGGCCGATATTTAAGTCAAAAAAATTTTTTGGGAGTCAATGATATTGACAATATTTCTTCCTATGCTGTTTGCTTATAATTTATATACCTATCGGTATTCGATTGAAGCACCCGTAGGGCTGGGAGGGGCGTTATATAAAAACAGAAAAAACAACCCAGGTTGGAGACGAATCCATGGTTATCGACAGCGCTGAGTTTAATTATAACATTCAACTAGCCGCTTAAGTACTTCATCTACCCCTATGAGGGGGGATGGAAGGGGAAATCAATATTTGTATGTATCGCATACACGTGGAGCAAATTTGACCAAATTTTGTACACGTGTACGTTTAGATCCGGAAACAATCTCTGTGGTGATAAGATACGACTACCAGCGCCAGAGGTGTGGGTGGACGGAGGTGGTAATTTTAAAACATGTTAAATGGCCGATATTACGTTCATAAATATTTTACGTGGGTAATGAGATTCATAGTGTTTCGGCTCCAGGTTCTTTATGTATATTTTCTACCCTTTTCTGATTGGCACTTTTAGACGAGGGGTGGAGGGGTGTTACACAAAAATAACGCAAAACAACCAAAATTAAAGTCCATTCCGGGGTTATGGATGTCACTAAGTTTAATTACGACAGCCCGGTCATCCAGCTAGTAGCATATAAAGCGAAGCCTATTGCCCACTTTTTTCTAACAGTTCCTATCCTAAAGACTACATTTTCGTATCTTTAACCAGACCCCAACTGACAAATTTCACCGCTGTTACACTGATTACACGATATCAGTTTTACTTCTTTTCCTGTAGTTCGACGGATCCTCAGAAATCTAGAAATCAAACTGGTTAGAATATATATATATATATATATATATATATATATATATATATATATATATATATATATATATTAAAAATAGTGGTATAATCAAAGGTTTAACAATGTGATTATTTTAATGGACGAAAGCAGAAAGCTAAACTATGACGGTAGTGCCTTTAGTACATAATTTCGGATATCGACCAAGTAAAGATTAGCGCTCCTGAGTAAGGCTGAGGATGTTAAATAAAAACTTTCGAAGAGCTATCAAACAAGCCTTATTGTAACATAAAAACGGAATAGAGTTATTTTAGATACGTTAAATTAATTAAGTGTGTTGTGTTTGGAGGGACAACTGGCAAGACATGCTTTCACGAGAATACTGGATAAGCTGAGATCAAGGCCGGATGTACGGATCACGTCGCGTGACACGATATAGGCGTATACTATTTCAATAATTAGTCGTGCGTCTACCTTTTTTTAGGGTAACAGGCTACATGACGGTAATCCTCATGGTGGCAACTCCCCTTTAATAGCATAGGAAAGGATTTGAATGGATTGATGCGGAAAGCTAGAGGAAGGTAGCCAAGGGTTAACTAGGGCCTCCGGGCTATGGTTTAAGGATCCTACCCGGCAATTTGCCTAGAAGTGATGCAGGGAAAACCCTAGAAAAACCTGCATCTGGTAGGTCGGGCATTTGGTACTTGGCCCATGCGCTTCCGATGGCGGTAGGTTTTTTTTTTGTAGGATCGCAGCTTACCCCTCGCCGTGCCTTGGCCAGTTTAGAAGGCAGCTGACCGACTATTCCAATAGGAATAGCGGACAACTCTTATCGTCTGCTTCCATGATTCTTAAATATCCGTTTTTAAAAAAAATAGAGAAACATTAACGACTAAAACAACTGATTTTGTAGAAAGCAAACGCTTCACTCAAATAGGAAGGCAGAGATAAAAATAAAATTTTCAGTCTACATAAGATATAAATAGAAATTTTACGTATATTTATAGTTAGTTATGAAATTCACAATTAATATTATAATAATTAATATTTTGATTCACAAAGTTCGCATAAATGCACCAACATTATAAGTAAAAATATTTTGTTGTAATCACGGAAGCTCCGCTGCAGTATCTATATAATTACGAAGGCTGTAGGTATTGGTATGCAAGCGCATCTGTCCACTGGACTGTTCATGATTGCCATAATATATTTTGCAAGCATACTCTTGAATCAGTCCACGTCTTTCGAACATCAAGGCTAATCCTCTGCTGAAACTTGGCCTCAGATAGTCATGAGACTTCCTTCATCATTAACGGTTTTATTTTCAAGTAAATTATCTCCAATATCGAGACTAAATCGAGTGATTATTTGGTATCTAAGATTTGTACCATTACGCAAACACGTCAGGTAAACTTGTGTATGTGATTTTGATAGATTTAAACTTGTAAGAATTATTACAGTAGTACAGAAAAGCTCATATGCATGCAGATAAAGAATTGATTAGTGGATAGGATTGCTATGACAGAAGGAACAATTTGCTTGAAATTATTAAAAATATTATTGTACTTTTTCAAATCCAAGGATCTGGAAGTGTCTTTATTCACCGCTTAGTAAGTGTTCCCTGGCATAACACAATTAGCTAATCCAATAAAAAAATGGTTGTATAGTAATTACAATGGAACTAGAGTAAAGAAACTTTAAATTTTCAAATAAACATGAAATGAACTCGTTTGAATGATAAGGAATTAGATTTTCCTGATGAGTCTATAATTATTTCGTACTGATTGGACGGCGCGCGTGAATACAGCTTTAGATTCTGGTGCATTTAAACGGACCTCTAGGGAGGGGACTAAAGCAGGTCCTGCGTGAAAGATTCAAACAGGTTGGTGACCCGTTAAGAATACTTCAAAGAAGGGTCCATCGTTTAAAGTTCGAAGAAGTCTCTTTAGTAGCTGGAGTAAAGCTGTAACTTCCATGAAAGAAATGAGAAATTCTTCTAAAATATCGATTATTCAATCTGAAAACTTCAATTACGCAGTTTCTGAGGTCTTCAACTAATTGCACATTCATGTTTTTACACAAAAAAGATCGTCTTCGTAATATTTTCGACTCGTTACTCACAAAACACGTCGTGTTATATTGAGTACAAAGACATATAAAACTGTTCAATTAAAAGATTTGATCTTTGTTAATGAGTACAATAGCTATTTGAATGCCGAAAGTGTTATCATTCTTACCATATTTGAGAACGAAATTGAACACAATAGTGTACATTTGGGCGTCGGTAAATGAGCAGAGGGAAATGGTATTGTAATGATAAAGACACGTTAATCTCTGCGACTGATATGTGATCTTTTTAAGAATGGAATGCACACGTGCTGGATTTCCATCTGCTGCCCTTGAGAGAATTACTCACTGTGCTGTGTTATCATTACAAACCTCTCGACGCGAAAGCAACCTTGCAGGCCTTCGTTGAACGCGGAATTGCACATTCTGTACGCAGGCCCTAAGATCGAATTTCCGTAACTCGTAGAGATAAAGAACGCCTTAAGACCTGATCGAATGGTCAGAGTATTTCTATTTAAATTACAAAAATTGGATAGTTTCTCGGAAAATCTTAATTATTACTAATTTATTGTTAATCATAACGTAACAATTTTGATTTTCTGCCCTTGAAGTATTAATTTTGTAAAATTTTTTCTACTTTTCTGACGTTCTTAAGAAATTTTCGATGTATATAATATATTAAATTTTCTGATTTATGAATTAAATTCTGTTTTTTATATATTTAAACTTCTCATTTATGTAAATACACTTTGTATTTTATCTTAAATGTATTCTATTACGGAAGTGTAATATACTGTGCTGGTATGAAAGTATATTCGTTCAAAGTTATTAATATATATATATATATACATATATATATATATATATATATATATATATGTGTGTGTGTGTGTTTGTGTGTTTTGTTTTCATAAATGCATTTCTACTCTTCTATATTTTGTTTAGATTCTCCGTCTAGTTTTCTTTTCCGTTATCTGTTCATATGAAAGTAACTGCCTCAACTCGTAACATTAATCTAATTTGTGTTCTCAGATAGTTATCTACCATTAATATTCTTTACATTCCACATCAAATTTTAATTCCTTTGTGTGCTTTTTCTAAGTTCCATTAATTGTAATGTTTTTATAACACTTCATTATAAGCTGAATATTTTAACGAGTACGTCGCATATTCACCAGCAATACTATCCACGCCTTACTTTTCATAATTATAGGACTTCTTTAATTTCAGTTACATCTTCTTGTAACAGGAAAACTTTATAACGAATAAGTCTTCTAAAGATTATTGGGTTATTTGAGGGTTTGATCAGGCAGCGAAGACAATATTTTGAGAGTAAAGTGACACTAAATGCACTTTTTCCCGTAT
This sequence comes from Zhengitettix transpicula, assembly GCA_037074705.1. Classification (NCBI taxonomy): domain Eukaryota; kingdom Metazoa; phylum Arthropoda; class Insecta; order Orthoptera; family Tetrigidae; genus Zhengitettix; species Zhengitettix transpicula. Next base: position 26,409,162 of record CM073590.1, on the reverse strand, counting down.
TTAGGATATGTATGACTGTTTTTGGGAAACATTTTCTTGTGTGTGGATGTATATATTTTGCACGCTAAGCAAGTTGTTAGTCATTGTTAAATAACATCTGTTTTTATATTAAGTAAATTTTTTAGTCATGTAATACACCAAATCCCATTTTAGTCACATTATCCATCACTTATACTTATAAAAGCGTCTTACGCTAACTTTCTGACGCATACCTGTAATCGTTTCCATATGATCTTCATATAAAATATGAAAATAAATTTTAACACGAACTTTAGTAGATAAAAATTTATTGACCTCTATCGACCCTTAAATTCAGATCTACTCCTAATCGACTATTAAAGTATCATCGATCATTTTGAGGTTGATATCGATCCCTTTAGAAATAAAATATATACAATTATTATTATAAACCTTACCTATTTTAAAAGAAATATTATAAACCCCAGCCTATTAGTCAGAAAAAATATCATCAAATTAAAAGCATAATATTCAACATAAACAACGTTTCATCCATGATTGAGATCTGTTAAGGTGTACAGTTACTATTAAATTCAGTTATCTAAAAAATATAAGAATAGAGTCTTAGGTACATGAATTCTTAATACAATTATGTGTAAATATAATTTTTAGAGTTACAATTTATTATAAGAAAATTTAGATTAACAAAATTTTAACATGCGGTTTGAATTCCCGTATTCGAAAATATATGTAGACGCTACGTCTGGCTTGGAAACATAATGATATGAATATATATTAAAAATATTTATATTTTACTATTGAAATTTTAAGTCAGAATGCAGTGGAATTAAGTGAACTTGCTACTTTTTGCGGTTGGCTCTGCGTGGAACTTTAGGGTAGCTAGCTAGCTACCATTGGACAAAAACCGCTTACAGGAAGCGACGCAAAGCTGGGTTGTCGGGTGAGATTGTGTCTCCTCTTGACAAATGAGAACGTGTTACTGGCCACCAAGAGACTCATTCAACGCACCGCAGACGCGCACGACTGGCAACGTCGCATCGAGTCTCAATTTACTCGCCCGCGATGCACGGACAAAATGTTTGGAAAGAAGCGTGTGGTCCAGTCCAGCTGCTGGAGCGCGGGTTGCATTCTTCGGGAAGAAAGGAAGTAAGCGCGAAGCTTACACGCAAGTGTAATTCTATCGACAACTCAAACGGTGCATCAATCATCTAGAAAAAAATTTGAAGAATACATAATTTTAATTGTCATGTCAAAGCTATGCCTTAATATTTAATATAAATTCATTTTACCAGCCTTTTATAGGCCATTACTTTATTCACCATTACTTTAAATTCTATTTAATTGAAATTCTTCTGTATAAGTACTTCTCCTTTCAAATTAATAAATATGATTAATATATATATAAATTTAATATAATCTTGTGTATTCCATTGACTCTACTCCAATATTTTTTAGCTCTTTATTCCAATGCAATTCACGTCTCAAAAATCATAATGACATGATTTTGTTTGAGGTAATGTGTTTATCCTATTCTTACGTGACATCATTTATCAATTAAAACTTCCCTTAGATATTATATTAACTACATGCGATGTTTAATTAATTTTATTAGGAAATATTATATTTATGTAATAATGGTACTGTGAAATAACAAAAGATAATCATATTCCATGGTTTGAAGCTTTCAGGATATGGAATGAACCAAAAGGTTTTACAAAAGTCTTATTACATCATTAATATGATTATCTTACATGTAATAGTACATGATGAATATTGCAATTGGTAATTGAATATTGTAATCAATAATTAAATTCTTACAAATTTTCGTACAGAATAGGCGGAGGTAAGTAACAATATGGCTAGTTCAATTTTAAATTCGTTTGTCTCATTTTTCAACTGTTTAATATGCGGAAGCTTGTTAAACAGGATTGTTCCCCTATAGTGTATAATTGACAGATTATTAAATTTTATATTTCTGGTGATAGTACTATGAATTCCCGAATACATGAATTAGTTATAAACATTTTTTTGTATTAATCTCAAATAGCAGTAATGAAAGAATGCAGAGAATGGTCTGGTAAGTATGCCTAATTCTTCGAAAATAATTTCAGAAGTTGTTTTTAAGTTGATACAACATTTTATTCTATTGACCCGTTTTTGGATAATACATTTTCTTTCGCTAAGAATCTCCGCGAATTATACCAAAAGGCAATACAGAATGAAAGCATGCGTTATATACTAATTTTCGTGTTCTGATTTGAGTACAGTTAGATATAATTCTTACAGAATTAGTAACTGAGTAAAGTTTCTTTAAAAGTTATTTAATATGTCCCTTCTATTTTAGTTTATTGTCCTAAAAATTTAGTATATAGTTTTCTGTATATTCTCAATATTATTAAATACGTTTACAGACTGAAATGATGCATTGGTTGTTTGGAATCGTATAAATAGGTTTTATTAAAATTAAGTGATAGACCGTTGACAGAAAAGTACCAAAGCAAATGATTTAATACTTTATTAGATAATTTGTTTAGCCTGTACTTGTTACTTACTAAAATACTTGTATCATATGATTTTGAAATCTTATATTATGGGTAAATCACTAATATACATACATTTATTTTCGCACATTGAGAATGAAATTTTTCACAATACGATAAATATTACAATATGTTTCTTATTTGCTAAATATGATTGAAACCAAGAAAGCCATCTAACTTGACTGTTTAAAATGCAAACTCATTAGCGACCACAGGTTATAGTTATTTTGTACATATTAATTATTACCAAGTGGATTGTTTCCACCATATTTCATAATAACAGTTAGTCATCTTCAGGAATTCAATTACTAATATTTATTCTGTTGAGTGTAGAAAATGAGGTTTTTACTGTCGAGTAGACGTTTCCTTTCATGTTCGTATTTAAGACATCCACTTATGATATGTTTCATGGTAACCGGGGAATTCCACAGAAAATATATAGATCCTTAAATATGGTTATTTGATTAACGTAAAAATGTAGATTATTTGTTACTCCTTATTACTGGTGAAGCTTATTTGGTACTTCAATCAGGCGAAGACCGCATTTCCTGAAGAATTGGTATTACGCCATGGATTGAGACCAATAACGCCCAGAGAAACTGCCTCACGGTTCTTCAAACTAAGAGAACCTATCTTTCACCCTCATATCAATATATTTTGTCGATAATATGCTTAAAAATAAATATTAAAAGACCTTAGAAAACACTGATTTAAATACATACATTTTCGAAATCTAAAACGTTTTTAGTAGTGAAAATTCTGTAACTTGGAACAAAACAAGGGTTGCTCAGATGGTGGAATGAGAATAAATGGATATAATTAATGAATTATGCTAGTAAAATACAGACATTTAACGCTGATAACTGGAAAAAGTTAGAGGGCAATGAGGATGTGATTTGAATTTCTACTATCCTTACTTTAATGTCATTCATAGTGGAAAGTCCTAGACATTATCAATATTATAACAATATTTCTACGTTTAAAAATTAAAAGAGGTACAGATACATCAAATTCCCAACCTAAATATATATATATATATATATATATATATATATATATATATATTGTAATGATTAAAAGGATAATTATTAATTTGAATTTAATTGCCCCACGTTGTGGAAGCCAAAATGTAATAATTAACTAAAAATGATTAATTAAAAAAATTATTTATTATTAAAAACAAATTTATTCATTAAGTGTACAATTTATTAGCCCTACTTTGGCACGCCAAATTAAATCAAAATTTACAAACCAATTCTATTTATTATATAGTTTGTGGCATTCAAGGAAAAATACAAACTTTTATATTTTACAAAACAAGCAAATCTAATAACTCTTCTTCTCAGGGTCTTTACTGGGTTTGATACGTAAGAAACAATCAAGATTATAAATTAAAGAATTAACAATTCAAACAAATTTAAACTAACGGAATACGAAATGAAAAGAATCAAAATCTGACTATACCCTTAATTACCGTTTACAGAAATGTAATTATTTTGGTTTGTACTTACAACTGTCCTTCTGGTACCAGACTAATGATTCAAAGCTTGGGACACACTTCACAAAAAGGCCTTTAATCACAGAGTCTAGACTTGGACAACCACACGGTTGTCTTTCTTGGATTACTCCTCCTCGATTATCTGCAACTCCGGTCAACTGTCGGACGTATTAAATTTCAATACCTTTCGCAGAAAATGTTATTTCGGAGCGGGTTTGTATCTGAACTGGGCGCTAAACCTTTTGTTTCAGCTTTTCAGATTTTTGTATACTTGTCTCTCCGTCTAGATCTTTTTTACAAATGTAATGATTAACATATGTCTCTCAGTCGAAATTACTAAATTTGGACCACGGTGTTCGTACTCTAAATTTCGCTCCCTCTCTCGACCACAAGATTCGCCAGACTGCAATAAACTGGCCTCCCGTACAATGCGCGCAGTTCACAACAAAGCTCGCCGACAAAGATCCTGCCGTCATTGTTCTTCTTTGAGATCTGTGCCGCTAAACAATTCATTATAATTTAAACGATTAATGGCCTCTTTAATTAGTATTACAATATATATATATATATATATATAGTAATACACAAAAGATTTTACGTATTAATTAGCCCACGTTGATGCGCCAAACAGGTAATAAACAAAATTTTAATTATTTAAGCGGATGAATTTATTATTAACTGTTTAAATGAAAGTACGTTAAAATGATCACACGGTTTAAATCTGAGAACAATTGATTTATTTAAACTAATAATTACAAATTTTCTTGTTGTGATTATTTTACATTAATTTTTTTACTATTATACAAGCTCCTTTACTCTTGTCTCAGGGTCGTTAATTGGGCCTTTTAAACAAAGAACAATACCTTTTCCTACTATCAAAATTAACAGACAAAATTTACAACATTCAAAACTTGATTAGAATTTAAACAACAAAATGAAATGAAATCCGAAATCCGACGATCTATCCTTATTTAACGTTTACATAGCAATAAATTTTATAAAGTTTCTCTCTACTTACAGTTTGTACAGGTACCAGGCATTTGTTTGGATACTATGATACACTTTACACTATTTACACGTAACGTTCTAACCCATGACATATATATATATATAACTCAGTAGAGAAAGTCTTTAACGAAATTCGGGGATCTCTGAGGTCGTAGTTTGCTTGAATTGTATAATTGTTCATAAAATTTGTCAATACATATTTTAAATCAAGTCTACATACAGCATCGGTATTTTTTAAAAATAATTTTCTTATAAAAGTTAATATTTATGTAGAATACAGTCATTAATAAAATCATGTATACAAATTTTAATCTCCTACATAAATATTTAAACAATATTAATATCACGTACAGCCAAGTAGGTGAATATATATACAGGGACGAAGTTTGTAATCAATGCATGAACGATTACTGTATTAAAATGCAGTAAAAATATCATAGGTTTTCTTTTAATTGGGTATTGTCTGTAATACGAAATATGTGGAATATCTTTGCCACTGCCTTCCAATGCTGAGAGACTGAATCAAGATTAGTTTCTAAAGTAAATCAGGGAGACGTATTACGGCTTTACCAAACACAGAACTGCTTTAAAACTCACTGATTTATTTAGACTGTGAATTCAATTAAGTTACTTCGTTCCTTTTCTATGCTAAAAGCAAAACATCGATAAATAAGCCAATCAACAACTTTCTTTTACATCAAATAAAGAATTTTATTGTTTTAACTTGAGAATTGAATTTTTCTTTTGCTAAATTTTCCAATACAACGTAGTTTAACTCGGAACATAGATTGATTACCTTCAAAAATAGTTCAGGATTATCCACGGAGCTCGAGTATAGCAACGGACTACAATTTAACGGCCATGCCGGCGAAATGCTCCGGGATGAACTTCCCGTTCCTTGTCTGTCCTGGGAATTTTCGATGGGATAAAACCAAAGTCCCAAACAAATATTCTGTCCTGTGTGCTCGAATCCGATTAATTTCTTTAGTGATCCCGCTGTTTGGTTATCTTACTGAATGCGTCGTTTGTTAAAATGCTGATTAGCATTTATTTACAAAATGCGGTGATGTATTGTTCGCATTCAACGTTTCATTAGCATTTGAAGAATTGCAAATATCTTTTCGATGTTTTCGGTTGGTGTTTTATTTCATTGAGAAATGAATTATCCCTTTAAAGTAAGAAAAATCAAACTGTAGGCAGCGTTAATGTCGGGATATCAGGTTTACACGACAGACAATTCTGCATATGAATATTTTCTGTCCAGTTGCAAAAAAGTTCAAAGAAAATGTTCAAAGAAGCTCATATCCTCGCTATGTTTCAAATACATGTAATTGTTTTATTTTAGTTTTTAATTTCTCAGTTTTATATTATATTAATATAATTAAATTATTAAAAATCTAAATTAAATTGAACATTTCCAAAATGTAACGGTACGTTAGTATATATTTAATTCGCGTTAATATTTTTAAAACTCCAGTATCCTATTTTACATATTATAATTATTATTACTTGCGTAGGAATTTTAATTTTGCATTGTGATACGAAATCAATGTAATTAAAAACCCTTTAATTACCGAGAATTATTTTCAAATAACGTAATGATATTATAATGTACTAATGCAGTGTTAGCCCTCAGACATATGTTGTTAATTGCGATATGAAATAAAACGTTTAAACAAATGTAAGCTTTCTATGCTAATCATGCATGCAAGAAAGCAAACATTACATGGGCGTTGGCTTTTATGTAGGGCGTGGCACGTAATGAGACACATTTACTCTGCGTAATAGGTGGACTAGTTGTATCATATTGGATATAAATGCGTCACACCGAAAGGAAGAAATTTTATCATGCCACTTTATTTACACCTTAACAGAAAAAAATATGAAACATGTATTATTTAAATACTAGCTGCACCGGGCGAGAACTCCTCAACTGCGGCAGTGATAAAATATAACGAGGGGCGAAAGGAATGATTATTTTAAAGTATAAGAAAAAAATTATTATTTTGTTGAAATCGTTGAAAAGTTCAGATTCGAAGCACATAATAAAGAATCAAATTTAAATACGGAAAACTGTAGGGAAAAAAATGTGTTTTGCTGAAGATGACCGAAATCAACCGAAGTTTTTCTATTAACTTATTGGTAAACCAAATTTATTATCTGCAGTTTAAAGTAAAAGGAATAATCCAGGTGATCCAGAAACACTAAAAATTATTTATCAAGAGACATTGACTTTTAAAAGGGAATAAAACCTCTTTTTGGCCTATTGATATGACTTATTGTTAAGTATAATTTTTTAACAAATTATAATTGTTTTAGATGATTCATTTTAGGGGCTTCAGGTGAGACAGCGGTATTGAACCGAGTAGACTCATGTTTGCAAGTGATGTACTTTCATGTCTATCCTCTACTCCGATGTCAGGTTGTCAGATTAAGATTTCTGTTTCATTAAGCTTTTATTCCTCGCGTATATTTTTTAGTCTTTCTTAAAAGAATAAAAACAACAGTTCAATATGAACTAAAATGATGGGGGACAAACCTATGCCAGTATACTGGAGAAAAAATGGTACAAGTGTAGAAGAGAAAGAATGAAGGGATTTTTCATAAGGAAATATCAAACGCTGGCAATTTGCCACGGATATAGCAGGTGGTTGTTGCTAGGAAAAGAACTCTCCATTTTAACCTCAAGCACCCCTATCTATTCTCTTGATCACCACAACCTACATGTGACTATACAAGGCTGACCTGACGATGCAGCATATCCTCTACGACTGCCCAAAGCACGACAAGACTAGAAGATACACGAGAAGGGAGATATGTACCTCAGAAGCGGCAATAAATGACTACTAAAGTTTAGCAAGGAAACCCAAATTCAAGATCTAATCTAAATAGACTAAGAATAAAATGTATAGTTAATATGAATTTCATGTAGTAGGTATGGTAAGTCGCCAATGGCTTATGTTGACCCGACTGTAAACACTAAATTTTAAAAAATCTACAATTAACGTTAAATTTTGAAAACACAGTTACGCATTTATTGCCGCTGTATTCTTCACACTCTATTATTCATTGTTCCTCTTAGAATATATATTTTCCTAACGTGGCTCTAACTAAATTTAACTAAAAACCTTTTGCTTATCGGTGAGTTAGTATCATCCCGTTACATGGGACGATAAGTCGTATGAAGTCAGTGACATTCTTATTAAGGAATATTTTATTTTCTTATCAAAGCTAATATTTACGTAAAATACAATCGTTATTAAAATAATATGTATACAAATTTTAATTTCGTATATAAATATTTTAACAGTAAGACGAAAATTAATTTTAACAATATTCGACCACGTACAGCACAGTACGGCCAATATGTATACAGGGACGGAACGTTGTAAACAATGCATTAAAATGTAACAAGACATCGTATTGTTTATTATAGACTTTAAATAATGTTCTGAAAATATTTCTATGTAATATTTTGTTTTTTCAGAATTATGAATCATTTTACAGGTGAATATGTCTGTTTATAGGGTGATTCTACGTTTTGGGACAATCCTTGAGGGTTGATACAGCTCACTAAAATGTACAATTTTTGTAGAGGAATATATGGTTGAAAGTGATGCGTCGAGAGAATAACACTAAAAATGTGACAAGATAAGAAAAAACATTGCTACTTTACATCATTATCGCAAAGTGCATTTTTCCAAAAATGTTAACAATAAATGCTCAAAGTTACGACCACCAACAGTAATACACACTAGGAATCTGTGATTTGTTGGCAGTGCTGAAGGTAGGTGGTAGTGATCCCATCAATCTGCTGGAAAACGTCATTTGAAACTGTTCGTCTACCACCAATTCGACCTTACCAAGCATGTATTATTGCTGGTGATCACAGTTTTGAGCATTTATTGTAAACATTTTTTGTGTTCGTGCCTCAACGCGTCTCTTCCAACCATTCCATCCTAAACAAAAAATGTATGTTTTAGTAAGCTGTACCACCTCTGAAAGTTTGTCCCATGATCGTAGAAACACACTGTATAGACGAGAGCTCCTGTATTATGTATTAACAAAATAATGACCAATCCTTGACAATTTTATGTATTGAAGGGTAATAAAGGCCTAAATGTTATTAATAATTTCTGATTTAAATTTAATCTTCGGTTATTATTGTCTAAATCTATATTTGTAGCATTTTATCTAGAATACACTGAACACATTTCTTACTAATTATATTTTACAGTAAAAGAACACAATTAACGTCTGTAAAGACAAATTATACAAGAAACTGACCAGCTATATAACAGACAATAACGCAAATTAATTTTGAACCGTACATAATTTAAAAGTGAGTAGACGATTCCATCAACTGTTGTAATCTTTGTCAATACTAGAGCCAGCCTGAAATTAATGTCTAAAGATAAAAACATTACAAAGAATTTTAATACAAGATATAAACTAACAAAGATTAGGCCTATATATTACACCAGTATAAATAGTATTTAAAATACACGTGTGTTATTTTACTTTTAAATAATTTTTTTTTGATTTAATATGGACCCATTCTGAGATTAACCATTTTTTAAAATAAACTTTCTTATCTATATCAGTATTATCAAAATGGAGGCAATGATTAAGATACAAACAATGTTTTGTAATAGGGAAATGTTTATAATTTTACATTAACTATGTTCCTTAATTATAGTTGACAAAAGTTCGTTTAGTCTAACTGTTATAACAAAATGAACAATTATTTCAACCAAATTTATAAACATTAGGGTAATCCAAAATATAAAGACAATATTTGTTTTTAACAAACTAAAATAGTTCACAGACTTGAAAGTAACGGAGATATTTAGTTTTTAAAATAACATTATAACGTTTGTAGATAAGTATTCATAATATGTTAAAAATTTCTAGTAGTAGTTTTTTGACGGACAACAATTTGATATAAATGTAATTAATTTTAAGATTAATGAATTAGTCAATAAAATCAATAGTATAATAATTAACAGTTATGAATTTAAAGACATAGTTAAGGTTATCAGTAAGATGTGATATATTATGTATTATTTGTCAACAAAATTAAAAAGCATTATGTATTGCCTTTGGCCATATCATTTCAGTCTGCCAGTAGTATCGACCAAGATCACATCAGTTGATCGGAACGTCTACTTACTTTTAAATTTCTCTTTTTGTGTGTTATAAAGGTCGTTAATTTCTTGTGATATATTTTACAGTATCACTTGCAATTGCATTATTACCAACAGCGTCGATTTATTCTCCCTTCGGTTCAGAAAATATTTAAAACGCCTTTAATGTGAATGATTAGTAGATGTCTTCTCTGTGTAGGGTACCTGCAGGCTGCGTGTGCTTCTGGCAGATGATAATTACTGTTTACGGGACAGTACAGCTGTTGCAAAGATAAGCAACTGATTGAGTATTCATAACCTCAGACAAACAACACCCACCGATTAAATAAATTACTTCCACGACAAAAGTACGAGTTATTTTATTTCTCAAATAGTTTCCACAAAAGTCTGAGAAACGATAATATGATAATAAAATATTCTTGGAATGAGAACGGAATTTTGACGAAAACGTCAAGGCCCTTTGGGAAGAAATAATTTATTATCTTCCAAAACAGAGTTTGAACAAATTATAATCAATTTAGATGACGTTTACTTAATATACGCTTTACCTCTACTTATACCTAAAACAGTTATAATTGGTTATTACATTGTATACAACAACATAATGTAAAGGAAAACAAATATTCCGTAGTGAATAATAACATTGGCATTAGACAACCCAAAAGAAAACGTTTTCAAAAAATCTGGAGAATTGACTACATGCACAAAATACATTATTTTTAATTGTATCAAGTGACTGCAAAAAAGATGATATAGACGCTATAACGTAAATATTTATAACATTTAAGATAAACTTTTACTCAGTATGAAACGGGGAACTAAATTCATTACAGAGTACATCTGTGGTACACACAGAATGTGAACTTTTGAAGTACCAAAATGTAATAGTTCAAGAATTTTAATCATTCAAATGAAGAGTATTCCGAAGGGTAGATAGATACCGTTGAATAAGGTAGAAAATAGTAAAAGATTTTGTAGTCATCACACTTCTGCGATTTATTTTTTAAGAAAGGAATAAGGATGAAATGTAGGTAACGCTTATGTTTAAATAACATTTGTAATATTGCCTAAATATGTCAGTTCTTAACGGAATCAGATGTTATAGATTCTCATTTGAGTCCAACAATTAAAAAGGAAAACCAAATTCTAGCGGCCGGCCGAAATTAATTAACTGCATTATTAATATAATATGTATTTGTTTCATATGCTTTAAATATCTTGGCAACGTTTAAATGAGGAGAAGTATTCGTCAAGTAGTTTTACATAAAACAAAAAAATTTAAAGAATAAAGAATAGTCGGTTGACAAAACTTAAAAGCCCAGTTCAATTGTGTCGCTCTAGGCTCTTCTTCGCACCTGAGTAAAGGGACAAGGATCCCAGGAACGTTGTGTGGCATTTATATTATAACTTCTTTTTTTTTGTCTGGATTGGTTATCTTTCTTAGTGTATTATTTTCAATCAGACGTAAATTCTTTAATTTTTTAAAAATTAAAGACTAGCATATCACATCATACACTCGGCTTAGTAATCCAAGCATTCAGAACGATTATATTCGAGGATATTTTAATTTCAATCCAGTCAGATATTTATCAGGAAACATATTTGCTACAATATCTGTCATCAAAAAAATTGTATCGATGGAATTGAATAAAAACAACAAATATTACATTCTTCCAGTTCTCATTAATTAATTCTACGACATCCAATTTTTAGGCGTCAAGCTAAATACGAAAGTGGCCACGATTGTAACAGCAGATGAGATTTTTAATTGCAGACCAATCCCGAATTCCACGCCACATATCGTTTATTTCAGTTGCAGAAGTTCAGCGCCGACTGAATACATATTAAAAAAATTGATGCTGGTTTGATGCAATCGATATCGGATGATGTGATTATAATGTATAGGATAGTGAGGTGACTATGTTAATTAAATTAGTAATATCATTGGCAATATTTCATAAGAAATATAAATATTTCGAAATAATTTACGACACACGTAATATTTAAAGGGTTTAATATTGAAAAATAAATAATTATTAATCTTGTGTTGTTTAACGTTAAAACATGAGTATAATTTTCTTTTTTTTGCTCTTTACATTTTATTTGTCTATGAATTGGACGTATGATGCAAATCTGGAACTAATAACAAGGTGATTCTTTTATGAGTTTTATATTTTATTTGATGTAAATCCTTCATTAATTTAATGACAAATATTTTTAAATAAACATTCATAATATTTAAGTTATTTACATGCTATATTTGTATTTTAGGTCTCTACATGCGTACGGCGTATGTACTTTATAAGAAGCATAACAAATTATTGCATCATAATAGCAACTTAAGTAGCGTTATATTCATGATAGTATGTTAATTCTTATCTTCGATACCATATCAGTGTGAATTGCATGTATATAATGAATAAAAAATATATTTTATCGTGACATTTATTTTCCATTCGTCTATTTTGGCGCCTCGCAGGAATTTGTATACTATTCTTAAGTTACAAGTCCTGGAGTTCTTATTTGTGAATGCTCAAGTGCATGGCTACTATGTTAATGGCCTAGTGATGGGGTGAGGGACTATTTTTATTTAATTTCCCTAACATTCTAGTACCCATTGAACGACATCGGCACATTAGTCACTCCTGGAACCAATAAAACAGAATTTGGCACTCGGAAGTTAACCGTACGACTTTTAATTATTATAAACAATTTGTCAATATTATTTCATATTTAATTATTAAATTTTCTATAGCGGCGGTACATTATATTAAAAATTAATATTTTCACGCACACATGCGAATAATGTGCGACCTTTAAATAAAATTCGGATATTTATAGGACAAATATTAAAAGGGTTATCAAAGTAAATTTTATTTGACATATGCATGCTGTGTTGTGGAGGGGCTAATCGATGTTTTAAATAAAATTAAGTAACTTTTATTATCCAAAGTAAATGCACGCAAAACCTACCAAATTTCATCTGTTCTGATCTTTATATCTTTCATGACCTGTAGCATGTGAATAATTAAGAAATGGATGTTATAAAAATATCTAAGAGCTGAAATGATTTTTTATGATCCCTGACGGCGACCCAGACACGAAGTCCTGGGAGAGAGGAGTTAACGACAGAGGAATATACGCAATGTGTAAGGGCCTGTTTTAACAATTTTGGCCACTTCTCATGGCAAGGCTGTGGAGGAACTTTGAGCTTTATAGCTGCTATATAGTCTGCATTCTTGCTGCAATATAGTAGTCGCCGAGTAGAAAGTTAAGCTTCGCCTCCAGGCAATAAAGGTACTGTCTGGAAGCAGAATGACGAAGTTACCATTAATCTATAGACCGCTTTGGAAGAGGAAAAAATGAACATAAATTCAATACTGGAAAGACAATCCACTTGAAGAATGAATTTTTACAACTTTAATTGTTTAAAGAAAGATATCGTCTGTTTATTATACTTTTGAAATATTTTGCTTAAACCTATAGGACAGGAACGTGTTTTCGAGCTAGTGTAATATAGATTAGCGAAATGTCAGGAATATATGTTGCAACAACTACTGTAATACGGGGTCGATCTCACTATTGGTTATCGAAAATATTAGATTATACGAAAATTTACCGACAAAAGTACAAAAACTTTAATATTTTCGTGTTTATTTTTGCTTAGATATTTTACGAAATACTAGTTGGGTGCACGTATTTTATACGGGAATTAAATCATCAATGTACACACATAATATAAATTTATGGTTACCTTTCATGACAAACATATGTCTGCAATTGGCAGTTTAAGGCTAGAATCTGTCCTTTTTTCATTACCTCGTTACTTTTAACTCATTGTTATTGAACAAGTGTTTTCGATTTTATACTTTCTGCTTTCGTTATTTGCACAATCTATATGTTTTCGACTACTCTTGTCAACAAATATTTGGTTATCAACTAATAATCACTATATAGAAACTGCGTAATTTTTATCATATAAAAATTAAATAATGGAGGTCTTAAATAAAATCGTATATTAAATATTTTTGTAATTGATTAAAGTCACTTAACTTGTGATTTATATTTAAAATCAATGTTCTGAATTCAGTTTAGTAAATATTATTATAATTTTGTATTATAAGTAGAAATGAAACTTTCAGTTTTAAAATTTATTTATTTGTTTGATAAAAAATACATTTAGTTTTTTTAAACCGTTATTATAGATTGAATATACTCTAAGGAGTTGGATGCGCGCTACAAAATTGAATCATGTTTACTTGAGAGCGCAGCTTGCTTCTATGGGATTGCTATTGCAACCGCAGCAAAGGCCATAGTAATCAGCTTTGAGCAATTAGCCTTTGCTTGCAGTGTATTGCACTGTTCACTAAGGAACGAATAGCTTGTTGTTATCCATACTCAAAATCAAATAACAAACGATATTTGGTAAGCCAGATATGTTCAATAAATTTGTTAAATCTAACTCGAAACACTACAAGCAATATTTTGCATTCATTACGTTACAAATACAATAGCAGAAATAGTATTTATTATTTAATATTGAAGATCGGAGTTTAATATTTACACTGTTATTCAGAGACATTTACTACATTAAAAATAACAATGATTGTTGAAACATACATGAAATAAAATTTATTTACCGTTTTAATGGTTCCCATAACTACGTGTTCCCCCAGTGGAATACAATTTAGATATTTTCTTCCCAGATTTTCCAAAATATGATTTTCATAAGAATTTAAAATTTCAGTTAACATATATATTGTAATAATCAAACGGAAGTTTTAATTAAATAGAAGAATTAATAAAATTTAATACATAAAATTGTTTATTTTCACTATGTGGCTTCTAACTAAAAAAACAATTAAAATTTAAAATATTAATTTCTCAGGGCCTTCACTGGGTTTGATAATAGTCAGAACAAATTGATTTAAAAATATTATTAACAAACAGTTTACAATTTACCTAAACAATATGTCGATAGAAAGAAATTAAAAGTAAAGAAATTAACTCTGATTGACAATTAAAAGAGAACGAAATCTGACCTTATCCTCTAATTAGCGTTTACAATTGGTTTCGGAATTACACTATGGCAAACTTTTACACTGATTCTAAAATGTCGCCTCACAGATTTTACACTATTAAAGCCAAAATTGATAGGCTCACAGGAACTCGGATGATCCTCCTGAATGTCAGCTATCTGTTGTCTGCTCGCCTTACCGGAACCCTATGATTCGTAGATTTATTAGTCTTTAACTGAATTTCACGTAAACTGCGACGTATCTCCTTGACGATTTATTTTAACTGTTTATTCTTTCGGAGCGAACTAACTTTCCTTTAGCTCCTGGCTGTAGCCTTGAACTGCTCTTACTTTTCAATTATTTACGCTGCAATACTTGCGGTGTGAATGTTTTCTTCGTATTTTTTTACGACTTTAACTAGTTATACATTGACTATGTCTAGTCTCTGCTCAAATTATATTTCTTGTTCTGCTCCTCATAATGTCTTTCCGCCATCAGCTCCTAACAATCTTTCTGCGCTAACTAACAGTTATATTACTTGTTCTGCTCCTCACGATCTTTTTCCGCAAACTGCACCTAGTTCCCCTGAGTTTTAGCGCACATACGCCATTTTTGACTTTTCGACAAAGCAAAGTGAGCTTGCTTCTCTCATTGTTGCTTTGTTCGATCAGACCGCTATAATGGATTTCTCAAACAATTCAAATTTTATGTACAAACAATTAATGGCCTAATTAATTGGCATTACAATATATACTAAGATAAATCCATATCTGCATATTAATTCGCCACCCTGATTACTCCTCTAACATTTACAATATTTGCAATATAAATTAAATTAAAAATAACCTTTAGCAAACAGTATATTATTGAAATCAACAATTTACACAATAACCATAATACTAAATTATTAATTTACGTTGTGGTTACTTATTATACAATAATTATAAGTTATTCAATATTATTAAATCGATATAGTTTTATGTGTGGACATTTTTAAAGGCTAAAGCGCAGTATATAAAATATAAAGTATATTACAAACTAACGAAAATATTTATTTTGAGAGTGACGGGCTTCGTGAGGATCGTTCACGTTGTTACATTTTTTCTTTCATAACGTAGGAAGAGATTTGAAACGGAGTATACGAAAGGTAGAACAAGGTCGGAAAACTTCCAAGGGTGGGTATATGAATATTTTAAGTTTTAACTCTGGGAGAAAGAATAAATATATTGTTGGGTGTACCTACAATAGGAGCAAATGTCAGTCTGAGAAACTAGGCGATCTCAAATTCGCTCCTACAGTACTTAATACATTTGCTAGACAAGACCCGTGACCTGCTTATCGTGATCGATAAGACTCTCTCAGGAACTTTAAATCTGTTATAGGTGAAATATAAATTGGACGGTATGAGTGGCATCTGAAGGATAAAAACTTATTTACTTTTTTCGTCAAAAGGCCGAATTTTCAAAAAAAAATATTGTAATGAGTTTGTGATATTTAGCTTTTACACGGAGTATTTAAATAGAAATTTTACGAAAATTAGGTATGGTGTCTCATAAAAAATATATATAAAAAAGACGGTATATACGCATCCGTCCCAGAAGCAAACTCTGCTCCCGTCATCGACAGGGCGTGGGACGAGTACCAAGAGCTCGACTTAACTTATGCAGGCTTTCCAGAGTTTGTCCGCATCCCTTTTAGGCAAATGCCGGGTAGGATCCTTAAACTATAGCCCGGGGCCCTAGTTAACCCTTGACTACCGTGCTGTACCTTTCCGAATATCCAGTTACGAATCCATTCTTATTCTATTAAAGTGGAGAGCTCACCACGTGGATGACGCTCGGTGTATCCTGACACGCTGTACAATTCCCTTAGTTTTCAAATCATTAAAGAAATAATATTTTTTTTCGAAGTACGTCGTGTACAGTCTGTCTGCAGGGGTTTTATTTAGAAGTTGTTTATGCAGGATTGGGCTCAAGCATATTTTAGTCAAATCGTACGAGATGCATTGGCTCATTTCTACTACGACAGATAGAAATCTTGGGAAGGACTTGTTCCGTAACTCGCACGTTCCTTCGACTTCAAACATTGTGACATGCTGAGGAGCTGTTTTAAGGCGTTAATTAAAATTGTTAACTGCGACTAATTGTAACCACAATTCACCTGACGACGATGGCCGTCCACCACATCGAAACGTTCTGTATCAATAAATATTTAACCCGGTTAGAAACCAGTGAATGCTTTTTTCGTAATAATTTAAAATGTTATTAAAGATTCATTGAGATTTTCCACATTGAGGTTGTTAAAAATAAGGTCGTAGTGTAATACTTGACGTACTTTTATAGGATAGGGTCTTACAAAAAGTTCCAAATTTGGACATATTTTATTTCCGAAAAAATGGGTACCATGCATTCACAAATAGTTAAAAGATTTAAAAAAACATATAATGACATTACTGGGACTGAATGACAATTTTTGCAACGATCTAAGAACTGTACCCTGTTAAAGACAATTATAGACATTCAGTTTAAATATGCGTTTCAAACTTCTTTAGGCATGTCTGGTACTATATGACGATTTACAAAACTTTCTATGTAACAGGCAAAAACAGATTTATTAAATTTACTGCCCTCTCTTTAAATACCACACTTAGTATGCTCTACTAATATCTAAATTTATGTATTTTATTTTATACAACGAAATTATAATAATAATGTACGAATTTATGACATTTTCAATGATAATTATGTTTGAAATTAGATGAAATAGTTATGTTGTTCACAGATGAGCTGGACAATAACGTAATTACAAGGGTAACGTATTTTACCATATCAAAATTATAAATAAAGTAAATGTGGCGTATTACATTATTCGATATAAAACTATTGCTCGTTTTACCGAGGTATATGTGGAAGATGCACTCAAAATAAGATTTTATGATGCGATCGAGTTTATTTTGTGGAGAGTTGATCCTCTTTGCAGTAAGCCTGCAGTTTATCGCAGTTTATACAGAACACATCATAGCGATGGGAATCCATAAATAATGTGTATCAAGAATCGACCACAAAGCCTCCTATCTGGCAAATAATTCGTATAATGTGCGCGGAGACACCTTACACAAGCTTCTGAATTGTGGAACTCTAATAATAAATATTTGTGATTTGTGTGACACAGAATTACAACGTAGAAACTAAAATTAACTATTTAAATTGCAAAGTAATATTTACTACAGTCGTGCTCGAGAATTTTAGTAGCTTCAAACATCATTGGAATCGAGCCGAATAACTCGCAACAACTCTTGAATCTTCGGAAACTAAACTTTGTTAAGAACTATCCTCTTCCTGCAAATTCATAATTAGTTTAAATTCCTTCTTGATCTCATGTCACCTCTGTCTGAAATATGTGACGAATATTATTTTAAAAATTCCTTCTTGTACATAATAATTTTTTTCGTTACTAAACACGTGTATTGGATTCTCTCCTTTTCTGATATTAGAGTACCACCTCATCAACTTCATATATAAACAAAACAATTATTTTGTAAATTTATCTAATGCTCAACTGTGACGCAATTATCCTGTTGCTTCTTTGAGATATCTACTAATAGAAGTAAGTAAACAGAAAAACAGCCAATGTTTTAGAAAAAAGTGTATAAACCACCAAACCAAAAAAAAATCATATCAGTCCGACGTTTCGACCACAATTTTGGGACATCTTCAGGTAATTTACAGTAACAAAGCATATGTTGAAATTAGAAGATCAAATATAAATTTCATGTCAGGGCCACAACTGTTATAGGACGCAATCAATGATAATAAATTTATATTTAATCTTCTAATTTTAATATATATATTTCATATTTTCTAAATTGCATATTTCCTGGGGAAGTCCCAAAATTGTGGATGAAACGACGTATTGAAATATATTTATCTTTTGTTATGTTGTTACTTTTCTGTGTTCTTATCAAATGATAATTGTCAGATTATATTAATTTTTGAGATGTGTTAAATATATCTGACAAAACTACTCATATATTTTAGTTATGATTAGTGAGCTTCATTTGACCTCAGTTCGTAGTTTCAACGTCACTTCAATTATGTTGTAATTATCCTTTCTTGAAACGGGCCGGAAGCCCTGAGAAGCAATATCTGAAACTGTTTCGTTTCAAGTTAAATTCAAACAATCTTCAGAGGGTTATGTTCAATTACAAATACTGACTAATAGGTTTGCAATACTTATTGTACACATTTTTCTTGGAAAGAAAATAATACACAACAGAAATATTATTTATTGAAGTTTTCTATGTATAATGATTAAAACAGAATAGTAATGGCTGGTTGTGAGTATTCACTGGCAGTTCCAGTCTGCTTGTAAATCTGACAGGAATTTAGGGTAAATTTGTGTTTAATTTTCATAAAATATGTTTTCGAATACGCAAAGAATATGTGAAAGGGAGCATGTAAGAAAAGCCATATAAAAATTTTGTTCCCATACAACAAAAGACGGCACGCCGATCAAACGACGACGTTGCACCAGTTGGAACAAAGCGATTTTGGGTCGTGACTAAAGCCAAAACAAGAGTACATTGAACTTGCTCACGGGTGTGGAAATAGCTGCGATCTTCCAGAAACGCCAAATTTTTATTGGTTATTGGGTCGTGAGACGAGAAATGGTTTTAAAAAATTAAACATGGTACGTCCTATAATGAAGAATAGGAGAATGAGGTCCGGAGATGAATTTTAGATGAGTTAAGTGAAATAATAAAAGGTAATTGGATTGATGAAAAGGACAACGAGGACCGATGAAATAATAATTACAAGGACAAAGAGAGTGTTTTTTAATTTAGAAATATCTGGGTTTTGAGTATCTTAAATTGATGTTGAAGTTGATAAATACAGAGTCGCTTGAGGAAGTTTGCACTGTTATTCAGATGCTCACAGATGTCTTAATGAAAATTAGTTATAAAGCCTGAGATATGATGTTATTTAAATAATGTTTCATATTCACTTTATTTATTTTATTGTATTAAATTTTATTTTAAAAAAATAAATCCATATTTTGTTCAATAAACATTTGAAATTTGCAACGAAAGTGTTTAGTAAATTAAATAAACCTCAGCAACCATAGATAATAATCAATCATTGGATCATGTTACAAACCTGGTAACTCGTAATTTTCTGCATTGAAGCAGTGAAATTTGTTAAACATTAATCGTGATTAAATTTTCCCAAATATTTTATAATCTCATAATACTCAAGCCACATAATAAACGGATTTACTCTGCACAAGCGGTTAAATTTACAACGTTGAGCAGGACAGCTTGTGCTTTTCGTCGTCCCACGTGGACCTCCAGGAGAGTAATATTTTATATGCCACTGCTCTGCAAAATTAATAATGTATTATAAAAGTCTGAGAGTGAGGCCTGAAATAGTGGGCAGACAAGCAGACGGAGTAAAAGGCTTTAATTAAAACTCCTGCTACACGCTCCTAGTACTGCGAAACACTAGACTTTGAGATGAAACTGAAGCGTCTGTATTCCCTTGATAAAACTGCGAAAATATCAATCGTGTTATCGAAATTATTTTCAACAATTAGCAGTAATATAACGTAGACACACAGCTATGTTCACATCGGATCTTCTCGATTCGCAATTTTTTTCGAAAATACAATTATATGGAAATTTATACTTCCTTTTTCTATCCTGCATTTTCTACTTTGTAGCTATAGTTTCTTATAATTTTAGGACGATCTAACGTAATTTCTGTCTTCTACTTTCCAGGAAATTTTCTAAAAAACAAAATAGGGCTGAAAATCTGAAAAGTCATAACCTCCTTGCATTTAAGTATAGAAAAATGTACTCTAAAATGTAGGAATAAAGTACAAACAACCTAGTACCTTAAATTTATTGTAACAGGATTCAAAAGAATATCCGCGAGAATGGAGAGTATGACGCTAAGAGTATATTTTCCTATAAGTAGCGACTCGTGGAATGTTATAAAGATTGTAAAAATTATAGGAAAATGAAAATGTTACTTAAAATATTTCAAATATCACTGCATGATAATATAAAAATACTACGTAGAAATCAGAAAATAAAACGCCTATGTTAAAAGTAAAATAATTAGATAAATAAGTAGACAAAAACATACAAACATACAAAAGTAAGTGCTACATAAATACCACAAACGTTTATGCAATCCTTGTTGCTTATGACAGGTGATTAAAGGTACGCAAAAGCCATAAGAACGACACACTGCACATTCAGACGCAGGCTAACATCAAATCGACATAGAAGAAAACCATGAATTAACAGTGATCTAAATTTACTGCGCGGTAAGTGTAAACCGGTGACATTTTGATGTAATAAATAGGTTTAACACGGGTGGCAGTCTCAGAGTTCCACAAACTCGGATAGTAATTAATAAAAAACTAAATATATATTAACTTTACGGAAATCAACTTTCTCCAGGTCTCAATCATTTATAAATACAGGGAAAGTAAATCCAATTAAAGACTGGAGGTTTTCACGGTGAAGGTGATTTATGTAGTTTTTACGGGTTTCCACTGGCTCAACACGTTGAAGTTGTACAACGTTTCAATGGCTGTCACTGCCATCACCCGACAAGACAACTTAAATATATCCAATCTGAAAATAAATCATGAAATATTTAGAAGTATTTAATGAAAAAGCGTGAAGTAAAAAGAAATTTGAAGTGTGGTGTGCAGTAATACATTGTATTATCTCACTCGAATTTATAGATTTCTTTTTAAACTGTCTGAATACCTGTCATTGCTAGAATACTTCATAAAGCTCTGAACATTACTTGGTGCGTGTTCGCTCTCATCAAAAGTCTTACCTTCTTCATAACCCAGGCATATATCTGATTGTTAACTATAAAATATATGACGTTAAAAATCTTCTATAATCCACTGATTATCGGAATTCGCCTGCCAAATTGACAATGAAAGGGTTGATTGCATTACACCATTGTTAAGTAGATTGACAATTTAATCGGAGGAATTGATTTAAATGAATATAAAATACACTAACGCGTTTAGCGTCATTAGAGGATGTACTGTTGCTGAGGTTGATTGAAATCTTCATTAAAGCGTTTTTTAGTGGTGGATCGCAATTCGTTGTCACTTCTATGAAATGTGTTTTAATATTAACAGTTTATATTGTACTGCCCAGAATGTACAGCAATTTATTTGTTACTTGATTTGAAATA
The DNA here is from genome assembly GCA_037074705.1 of Zhengitettix transpicula. Classification (NCBI taxonomy): domain Eukaryota; kingdom Metazoa; phylum Arthropoda; class Insecta; order Orthoptera; family Tetrigidae; genus Zhengitettix; species Zhengitettix transpicula. Next base: position 26,386,746 of record CM073590.1, on the reverse strand, counting down.
TTGCAGGAGATTTTGACATAGACATCCTATTAGACTATTTTCCTTCTTGCTGTTTTGTGGAGTCAGTGTTAATATTTTGGCATGATTATAACGAAACTAATTAGGAAATAGTTTTCTGGATGGTGATAGCGTCGACAGGTAATAAAATTGTGGATATAATAAAAGCGAAACTCGTAAAAGAGACTGTTGTAAAGATGCAGTCACGGTCACGGCCAGTTAGATGTTACAAAAGTAGCGATCGACATAATTTTTTTTATCAGGAATTAATTATTTGTAGATAATATATCCCCGCGGTCAGAAATACTTGTGTTTGTTAATGTTCGCTGCTGTTTTCCGCAATGTTAGAAACTTTTGTTCTTTAGGCTGTTAATTTCTTACTGTTAACCGTAGCACATTATGCATATAGGATATGTATTAAGAAAAATAATAGGAGCTACAACACAACGACAAAAATGTCCTAATATACCAAATTTATTGAGGTTAGCTCTGTTGGGTTATTAAAAAACGGATGTGACCTACTTTCGGGGTAAGGTAAATAATATATGCTATGACAAAATAAAGGGGATCAAATGCATTCTATTTGAGAAGTGATCACAGCTGCGATATAGATTTCAAGGAGGTGTTTACATTTCTACTACTTTGTTTAACAAAGAAGCTCTGGTTCAGTCCTCACATCAAGTAAGAATTTCCCTAGGGGAGACCTAGCTGATGGCGTGCAGAACTAGCCACATCCTCAAACACAAGCAGAAATGCGTTTGTGGAAAAGTTCTTATCTCTGTCTACAAAATTACGCTGTAGAACTGTATATCCAAAAGAATTTCGAACAACTGCTTCGTAAACAAATGAAGGAACAACTCAGTCCGTTTGTAAAATATAATCTGCCTCGTTTGAAATCCATAAAGCAGGTCCATTATTGTTTACAAACTGTTATTTCTCGCTTTATATTCAATACATATGTAGTTAAACATTAAAATATCTTTATATTTTAAATAGATCAACTTTTCTTGAGGGCTGCGGTTGGGGAAATACGAGGGTAGTTCCAGAAGTACCCGACATAATAAATGAAACCAAAATGCGGAAGGGGGGGGGGAAGACTTTAAATCTCAACGTAGCCGCATTTTAGCTCGATAAACTTTTCCCAGCTATGTTCAATAGCTTCGATACCATACTAAAAATTAGAACAATCGACCACCTTCAAATAGCCATCATCCATTGACTTCACTTCTTCATTGTTGGCATATCTTTTACCACCGAGCGATTTTTGCAAGTTTGGAAAGGGAAAATAATCCGAGAGATCTAAATCTGGAAATAGGGTGAGTGAAAGAGTAGTTGGAACTATAACTAATTGATCTTGGCCTTCGGGATAATATATGTGTGGACAGGTGCATTGTCGTAATGAAACAATAGTTTCGGTTTCGCCATTGCTGCCATTTTTCTTGATTTTTATCTCTCAAACACTGCAATATGATGGTATAATACTCGTCGCTGATTGTTTTTCCTTTTTGAACATAAGTAATGAAAATCTGACCCCATTACCTTACCAACAAATGGAACTGTCTTAGCCTGTCTTGGAGCCGATTCTTCCCTTTCAGTCCATTGTTTTGACTGTTCTTAGGTGTGAAGTGGCGCAAAAAGTAATCTTTATTGATATGAAACATCACCAAACTGGATTTAAACATTCTCTCGACGTTAGCAAACGCGGCAATAATCTTGCGCACAACTTTCTCATATCCAAATTTTCAGTCAATGTGTAATCTACAGATTTTTTAAGTGTATACCTTTTCTGCTAACTTTTGCACTTTTATTCGACGTTCATTCAATATCATTTTTGGTATGGTCACTTCATTTGGTCAACCACGGCGATGTTCGCTTTGGCAGCTGGTTTAAACTCTGACACTCAGTGTTTTATTGTTGTCTAAGGAGCAGGTTCCCTCAGAGTAGAATGTAGCTCGACTTTGACATTGATTGGACCTTTCAAATATAAATATTATATTACGTAATTATGATCCTTTTTTTCCTCGTTTAAATGCACTGCGTGAGTTCACTATTGTTGCTGTTACCAAACAATGTAGCGTCTTTAAAAGTAAGCTTTGTAAGATTGATACTTTATTTCTCCAAATAATAAACCGCCATCTCTATTAAGGTCTAACAGTTTTGTACGTATCCTCGTATAAATATATTGAATAAATTAAGATAATATTAACTTTTATTTTCCTTGATCCAGAGGGCGATACGAAAAATATCTATATTATTATTTTTTTGACGATAAGAAACTGGTTCATACTTATTAGTTTAATGTATCATAAACCTAATACAGTTTACTGATATTACTTTATAAGGAACTTTGGATTGTTACTAGTTATTTTATAATTATTTATAGTGATTCACGGTCGACTGGTGTTTTTTATTTAACGTAAAATTTATGTGAGATATTCAGTAACGTTATGCATACATTTCTTATGAGTTTGCACTATCATTACGATAATTTGTAGAAGTAATCATAAAACATTACTGATAAACTTTATTCGTTTCAAACTGATTTTTTGCTTTCGATTCGACTTTCGTTAGGACTCAACAAAAATTTATCTTGGTGGAGCAAGCAGGCAACTGGTGGCCATCTGTAGTTGAGATCGATCTGCAGGCAGATGGGTTCATCAGTAGAAGATTGCTCTCAACGGGGAGTCTTCCCACAGGGTCGTTAAAGCACCGCAAATCGTGTTCTCTTTTCAGCCGCGTCAAATAAAGATTTGCATCCGTTTTCTTCAACGGTGAAGACAATTGCTCCAGAGTCTCTGCGGGCATCATTATAAGGCTAAAGGCAGAGACACTGAATGCGAGCATCGATAATTTAAAGAGTTTGCCAGTTTTGCAGATATCTGTGAAATATAAAAAATTCCCATTTTTCAGAATTTTACTTATTATTCTATATGGATAATTGGTTTCTCTTAAAAAGAATTTTTGTTGTTGTAAATTAGTATTATTGTATACATAATATATTTCAGGCGCATTAAAAATGTTGAATTATTAATGATAAATATCACAAAACTCATCAGAAAACTCATCCTCTAATACATTCGATATTTATGGGTAAACATGACATTTGTGTTTAATTCCGGCGGGTTTCATTCTATACGCAGCGATAACAGCGATATTTGTTCTGGTGTTAACGACAAACTGCTTGATCGACGTTGATCCTTCGTTATGAATTTATTTATTGATCAAACGCCTGCCACTGGACAGGCAATATTCAATATAGTATCTCGAGCACTTCACTCAAGAGGACTCCAGTAGTAAAGCGACACCAGCCGATCAAATCATTGTTCTATCTTACACGTGGGCCGTTAAACCGAGAATATGTTCTCATATTCCGAAAACGCAGTGATGTGACCTCTGTATGCTCCACATGTTGGGAGATTGCGCGATATAACCTCGCCGCTTCAGGGAATCCCACAAAGCGAGCTAGTCCTATCAAAGACTGCCAGTCGCACGTAAGGCTGTGTTTACGAGACATCCTCAGTGTCTTGTGATCTTATCCAAAAGCAGCCACATGTACAATGAATTCTCTCTTGCAGAAGTTCTCGGGCGTTCATTTTCATGAAATTTGAACCGTTAGATTGAATCAATTAATGCGCAAAAAAAGTGTCGAACCCCTTTAAGGTGAGTAATTTTATTTTATTCTGAATATTATTAGCTTCAAAATAAAAGATTTTGTTACAAAATGAGCTTAAAACCTGTTGTATGTTACATTACGTAGGTCTCACCCACATTTTAGTTATTAAATTGAAGGTATTATTAACATTAAACACTGAAAAATATGACTATATTGATTTTCACAGAAATGGAGTACTGGGGTAACAAATATAATGTTGTTCACGATTTAGGTTAATTTTAGTTGTTATTTTGCATAAAGAAAGAATTAAGTATTGTTTTTAGATTTGAGGATGGCTTTTTTTACTATTGAAAAATTTGTGGCAACTTTTTATGACAATACTTTAGGTAGATGTATGTCAAAATTTTTTTCCACTATCCATCTATAAATAATGACAGTTCCAGATTGTATTTATTTAATAAATGTGACTTATGACACGATAATACTATAGAGGCCACTCGTGAAATGTGAGTAAAGAAGGAGATATATGTATTGCCAGCGCCCATAGCTTGAGAAATACAATAAAATTTAGTTGTAATATACAAAGATAGCTTCAAAAGTACTGCAGAATATTTATTTGAAAAATTTATTTTCGTCCTACAGTTTTCCTATTTGTACAGTGTGTAGATACATCCCTAAGAAATAACATTTCATTTTTCCACATAATCCCAAATCACTCTCAACTATCTAACGCATGTGTCAGTGTGGGTTCTGCCGCTGCGAGATGTATCCCGAATATTGGCGTGCACTCTTTCACCACGTAATCTAACTGTACTGCGGTTGGCAGCAGCATCTCCATACACCTTTTTCAACCTCTTTCGGATGTTTCTCACTATATCGTTCTCACAGTACAGCAATGCTATAAAAGCACGCTGCTTTTGACGAACGTCAAAACCAGGGGACATTTTGAAGACATGCTATGACAGCGCCACTCATGGAAACGGGTTAAAAAGAATTTGAACACGAGCGGGAAGATGTATCTATGCAGAGGTGTTGAATGAATAATAAATTTAAATAAAAATAGTGTGCATCACTTTTGGTGTGACCCTCGTGTAATATCTTCGTCTAGTCCAATTTATAAATTAAAATCCATTAATCGAAATGCAGTAAATATCCCAGAAAGTAGCGAACGTAAAACGTTCTAATATCAAGTCACAAGTCAGATCACTGTAACAATTTCGATTTTATAAGTCAATATAATATTATTACTAATATATAGTTGGAGAAATAACTGTATAGTAACGATTTGAATCTGACACTTTCAAGTTTCGATGCAAGTTTTTGGTCGGAATCCGTGTTATCATTAATACTTATTTTCTTGAACATAATACCACATTGGTGCTTGTTTAACTCAACCCGTTTGGTTTCCGTTCATCCTGAATTGTGAAACTACTGTTAATTGATTTAACTGTTGAGTTTATTTAAGGAATTATCTGGTGTATTTACTCGGCTGCTTAATTTAATTGTAGCACATTGAGATTTTTAATGTAAAATATAAACTAGCCAAATTACTTAACTTCGTCTTGCAATAAATAGAGAACGACTAAAATGGTGACAATAAATATTAAGTGACGTATAAAGCGGTACGGACAGGGAAATAATTCGTTCAACTGTCAGAGAATGAGACAGGAGGAAATGAGCTAAAGCGGAAGAACAGACTAAATATTAGAGACGGCGGGTGAATGGTCAATGTTTGGTGAGCGAAACGAGCAGTTGGGAGACCCCCGATTTATTAAATTGAACCAAAGGTTTGAGAAAACGAATTTTAGGATGTTGAGCGTTACCCATCCAAAGTTTGTAAGTCCATAAATTCATACATTACGGATATAGTAGATCTTCCTTTCTTTCTCCTTGCATCTACATACCGGGCAGGATTTTTGGGAGAGACATCTGGTCAACGTAGCGATTATCTTAAGTTTTCTTTACCATGACAAGAACATCTATGCTCGAGCACGAAATAATCCGGGATCTCTGTGGTGGGAGTCGATGACGCTGACCATAGCAGCTCGGAAAGTTCCAGACGTGCGGCCTAATTATTGCTTTTAATGTTGAAAAATAACAAAGTATATGTAAGTAACAAGTAATCCCAAGCCCAGGCCGAAGAAAAAAATATTTAGGATTCATAAATTTGAATTTTAGCTTAAATCGAGTGTGTATATTTCAGAACACGTATGACTTTCATTGGAAAATGAAGTCAACGTGTAGAATTTTATTTCAATTAAATATATCTTCAGAAAATTCTCACAATAGGATCTCATGAGTGTGTGTCACTTATGAAATTTTTATCATCCTCGTATGTATGGCATCATGGGTGATAATTACAGCTAACTTGCTTATATATAAAAATAATACACATACACATCTCATCTTCGTATTGAAAAATTAAAATTCGGGCATTTGAAATGTACGAAGAATTGCACAAAGTATGAGTAATAACGGTGTTTATCAAATAAAAACCTGGCAAATGAGGAGTAAACAAAAGTAGCGCGCAAATTTTACTGTTAGCATTTGGTACATATCACTATTATATTTTTTGAAAAATATTTCCTCTATAAGCTACGAAAGTGAGGAAATTAATGAACATGAGTTTTTGTACTTGAATAATATAACATTAATGATTGTTGTCCTTCTGTGTTTCAGGTCAGTTCAGTAGATATATTTGGTGTCGTTTTGGTAAGTTTTCCTTTTCTTTATATAGATAGAGTAGCATTTCACTGTAAAATTAAGATATTAAAGAAAATTTACGACTCCTACTAAGTATAACCACATTCGGAAACATATTGTAATAATCGAATGGAAATGCAAGATATTTTTATTTATTTTATTTACTATTGTAAATTAATGGTAAATTGTCACGAAATGTTGTCATTCGTATGGATATACCTCCTTAAGAGTTGATCGGCACTAACATGAGTAAAGAAAAATCACTATATTTTTTGGTATATTTTGATTGCTAAATTTATTGGTTTTAAGGAATTTTACCAAATTAGTCTGTCAGTTGTTTTAAGAGAACTAGGCTTACGTAGATTCATATGTAACAGTCATAGAACCTTCCACTAAAATTAGTGAATAGAAATAAACGAATCTTAGATTTTACGGTTTTACTACACACAAATAGTTTGTATTGATAGTGTTCACCAAAAAAATTATTCCATGACTGTTACATATTAAACGATGTAAGCATAGTTTGCAACAAACAACTGGGGAAAATTTCCAAGTTTCTATTATATTAGTTCGCTGTCCTTCCACTCCGACCTTAGAGGTGACAATGAGTGGCAAACTGGCAATCAATTGCACAAACTCTGGCAGTTTACCAAACGGCTTGAGGATGTTCTCGCAAGAAATGCTAATACGACAGGAACGCGGGCAAAGACGGGAAATTGAATCCACTAATGGGTGAAGCGGTTTTGCTTCTGGAACATTTGGGGAAACTATAGCTGTGGAACGTGCTTCGTTTCTAACATCTGGGAGTATTCTTGGAAGGACTTCACTCCTTCTTCCTGGCATAACGGCTTCTTGTGGCTTGGAGCTGTAAACAGTATTGCTCGGGAAGTGCTAAATGCCCGCCAGCAAAGAGAGTCGCTCCGTTCTATACCGTTTGCTAAGTTCGTGCACTTAATAATACCAACCCAACAAAGTTTTAAGTCGTTTCTTATCTTAGTATATGTCTGTTAAATTATAATTTGGTAAAAACAATATAATTTTTCGTAACAGGAAATGTCAAAAGTGCATCGAACAAAAAACGTTCAAATGGAAATATACTAAAATATAGGTTTTACCCATTGAGATAAAGAAAGAAAATAGCCCAAATTCACAAATCGATTCCCAAATTTAGATGGGCAGTCAATCAGTTCCTTTGTGTCTCAAACAATGCACATGCTTTTAACCGAAATGTCCAGAGCCCCAAGCGAATCAGGGGAGTACCGCATATAACACACACACAGGACACACAAATATATACATGCATATATATATATATATATATATATATATATATATTGTAATGATTAAAAGGATATTAATTAAATGAATTAATTTAATTAAAGATTATTTCCGTGAATTTAACTCAATAGTTCGTTTATGAAACAATTATATTTATTTTTTATTTATAGTGAAGGGTTGCAAAATAATGACGACATTCTTTGAATTTTACAAGACAATTTACTTTTATTCAGCTGAAATTTACAATATTTTATATGAAACTAATTACATTTAACGTTTTTCAATGTTTATAGATTTTTACAACTCTTTTCTCAGGGTCATTTATCTGGGCCTTCTAAGTAAAGAAACAACCTTTATATTTATGGTTACAATCAAATTCCTTTATAAACTAAGAAGTTAAACAATCAAACAAAATGAGAAAGCGAAATCTGATGACTTTACCTTTAATTATCGTTTACAAAACTTGATTAAATTTGTTTGTACTTACAACACATTGGCTGGTACCAGGCTTAACTCTCTTGGGCTAGGGCTCACCTCACAATTTACACTAAAAGGCCATGAAACCACTGAATTTACACTTTATTAAACAAAAACACGGTTGTAACTTTCGAGTCTCTCCTCTGGGAACTGGAAACCGCTGCTCTTTCCGAATTATTAGTTGGACAGATTGTTCCAAAATTGTCTCTCTGTGGAATTGACGACGGTCACGGTACTTATAAAATTTTTTATTGTGGCGCTGTTTATTAGGTTACTCCTTGCAGTGTCCAAAACTTTATACTCAAATTCTAAAACCTTTTTGGCCAGATCTATATGACTGCCACGCTTTTCGTTGTACGCCTCTCAATTTCCGACTTCCACACCCGACTTCAACACCAGACCCACTGTTTCAGAAAAGCCTTCGCGGCCGAACAAAGTTCGCCTATCCATTGTTGCCTTTGAAAATTGGTACCGCTAACAATCCACCATAACTATCCAATTATTAAAATCATTAATGGTCTCAATTAGTATTAGTTGAAAAATAGTCGAATATTTGATAAATTCAATGTATTATTACTCAATGTATAATAATAATTTTATTTAGCAAAAAAGTTACTGATATTCAATGTATACAGCTTTTAACCACACAGAATTAACTAATTAAATAAACCATTCTTAAATTTCTAGATTGCTTCCGAGTTTCTGATTTATTTCGACAAGTGATTCAATTGTCGAAACTTCTTATTAAATAATTTTTTGAAATATATATATTAGGCTTAGTTGTGTTCATGTAGCTTACTTCTAACTTAGTATGGCTTCCTATCATTCGAATAGCTTACATAATTATTGAAATATGATGGCAACAGCTTTGTGATGCAATTATATATTAATACTAAAGCATAGAACTTCACAAAGTTTATAAACTCCAACAATTCATTCTCTTAACTTTTACACCGTCTTTTATTTTTAAATAAGATAATTCGTAACGCTCTATTTCTCAACTTACTAGTATTATCTATACCTGTAGAAGAAGAAGGTTAGACAGGCTATGTATAGGGTGATCCACATAGTCTCAACTCCCCTCTTATAGTATAGGAAAGGGAGTGAAAGGGGGAATGCGGAAAGTTAGAGAAAGATAGCCAAGGGTTAACTAGGGCCCCCGGGCTATGGTTTAAGGATCCTACCTAGCAATTCGCCTAAACGTGAAGCAGGAAACATTATAGAAAAACCTGCATCATGTTCGTCGGGTATTTGGTACTTGTCTCACGCCCTTCCTAAGGCGAGAGAGGGGTTTGCTGTGGGGTCGCAGCTTTCCCCTTCGCCTTGCCTTGACCAGTTTAGGAGGCAGCTGGCCGACTATTCCAATAGGAATAGTGGACAACTCTTACCGTATGGCCAAGGTCTGCTACCCCGGAACATACACCTCTCAATCAGGCCGAGGTGCCTCGGCATGTGAGAACCTTAGTTATAAAAACCAGAATGACGTGAAGGCATCCATAAAGGTAGCCTCCTTCAGAGCTCTCTGGGAAGGTTCACCTGCGAGAGAATGCTCTCACAGGCTCCCATGTATATACCTGCATCTGTAACGCAGAACAATATAGAACAACAATAACTTGTAACTGCCAGGAAAACAATTATTTATCATCGTTTTAGTTTTTGTTAAATAATTTGCCTTTTAATATAAAAAAAATCCAATATTCTACTCTTTTTTCTGAATACATAATCTTTATGACTATTCATGTGCTTATTTTGATATAATTCCTATACTTTTGAAGCTTTTAACTCAACCTATCGTGCTTTTATCTATCACAATATACCTTGTAGTTAAGATATATAAAAGTATCTTAATAATTGCGGTTAATATATTATTAAAACTAGGATGGAGCTTTAATGGAGTAATTTAAATGCTCTTATAATTGAAAGTCGCGAGGCATGCAATGTGACCAGAAGTGACACAAATTTAGGAAACGAAGATCGTAATGTAAATAACGTAAATATATTAGAAACGAACTACGCTACTGAACTTGATGAACGTGATAAGTGATCATTTAATGAGGACGAGGTCAAGAGTAGTAATCATAACGAAACGCACATTAAATTTGAAATGCCATTGTATATTGCGAAGTGACAACGCGGCTGATGAACTGCAGAGCCTGGCGCAATACGGCCATCTTGTATAGTTGCGACTGCAAATTGAGAAGACCTCGGAGCTAACTGTATGGAAGTAGTTCATGGCATAGGACAATGCCAGCATATAAAACAAGATTATTAGAGTAGGTGTCCAATAATTTGTAAAATTTGAGATACTTATTTTATTATTCTTGATAATGCTCTAGATTTTTTTACCAGAAAATACAGAATCATTGTTTACGTTTCAATAAATCTTCAATCCGGTCCCAGTTCATCATCGCGTGGTTTGAATAATTTATGTTCGTTTCTGATGGTTTAAAGCTTTATTGAAGCTTAAATACACGCACCCCAGATGCAATCACGAAAAGATTTTGTATCGAACACTTATATCGAAGAATATGATTAGAGTCTATTTGAATTTTTTTATATTTAGCAAACTCTGGATTACATTTTACATTTACATATGAGAAAATTTACTGAACCTTCCTTTTTAGCGATCTTCACGACGGGGTTGTGTGACGCACCATAAATTTCGAGATAGATTTATGAACACGGATATAATAACTGTACGGTTAATACGTGGATTCAGCACTTCGTCTTGTAATGTTGTATGTATTTTTGTTCAATGAAATATATTGCACTGTCCCATGTTAACACTTACATATATTCTTAGTAACAAAATAGCAAACCTGAGACAATTTCTCTGAGGAGCTGGTGGGCCAAATTACGTTTAAAATATTTCTGCCTACAGTAAATTACATACATTAATACATTTCCTTCCAGTTATAAGTTTTATACTCAAATTTATTTTCTTACACTCCATTTCTCATATATTCCGTTCACTCTCTCAGATATTACCATACTCACGGATATTACACTCGCAGATATACACTACAATGTGTTATCAAATGAATGGCATTATTGGTAACTAGCGCGAAACAAGATATCTACTATCAGCCATATTATGTAGCCCAGTCTAAATACACAACACAGTTTAATTAATAATTAGCCCTGACATTTTTGGAGTTGCTACGTCAGTTTTTTTTCCATTTTTATTATTGTACTATTTTCAAATTCTTAACAATGATATTTATTTATATAACATAATCTTAATGTGTTACTGACATAATAATTAACTTCGGGAATACGCATGACATTTGATGATAAGTTTTGTATCTCATAACATTCTCTCCATTTTTGTTAACTATTCTATTCCCAATGCTCGACTTATCTGCTTAAGAGAGCGTTTAAAAGGTCTTTCCTTGATGATTTCAAATTACTTATTTCTAAATACATGGATATATCGTGCCATTAACCGGTACAACAGGCCAAATCCTTGTTCTCATCATCCTTACTAACTCTCAATTTTGAATATCCGTTACTGAGTGAGCATTTATGACGTCTGATGAATCTGAGTGTAAAATTTGTTTATAGATTCCGGAGGTATTGTGTTGTGTCAGTCACTAATGCACACACACACACACACACACATATATATATTCATAAATTTATACGTGAACGCTTTCTCTATGAATTATGTCACACACACACACATATAGTGCTGTGTATATGTGTTTATATAATATATGCGTATAAATTTATGAATAGTTTTAATGTAATTACCATTTTAATATAATAATTGGTATTGTGTCGAGAGAAATCTATTCTTATTTCTAACATTTAGACTTGGCTCTATTTCTACTCCTTTTTACCGCCTTTCAAATTAATTGCAATTTAATTCCTGTTCCTTTCTGTTCGTAATTTTAACGTTATTTTGGTATTTTATTTGAGTGATCATATTAAAATAGCCAAACAATTGTAGTTAATGATCGGGCGTTGTTGGTGTCTCCAGAGGCATGGCACGCGTGGGCGTGTGCGACTGTTGTCACGTCCTGTTTTCCGGCTGAACTGAGCGGAGCACCTGGCGAAAACACGCTGCACCACTGCATCTGACGCCCTGAATGGAATTTAATTAAGCATCACATCTCGACGTCGCCTGTTTACGATAAAAGGCCGCTTATTCCGATGGATAGATACGGGATAATAAACCCATTACTGAGCCTTCCGTGGTCGCCAACTATCGACCATCCGGCGTTTTTGTTTCGTCCCCGAGCGTATTGGCTCATTACCTGACTGCGTCTTCGTTCCGCAAGAAAATATGCTGTAAATGAGGACACAAACACTTCGCCTCCATCCTTTATTCATCTGCTACATGTTTGTTAAGACTTTCAGCATAAAAATAATATGATATCAATGGTTTTTATTTGTTTTCGAATTATATAAAAAAATGCATCACAACATTTGTATATCACATGTTCTTTATCCAATTTACATCGACTGTTGATATAATTTTTTAAAAATATTTAGAAATTGCAGCTCGTTTGGTCTATCACCGAAAACACATTTGTCCTATGGAAAGTCCACTGTCCCCGCTTTTTTCAGAAATGGTGACGGGAGTTTTGGAGAATACTTGCCTATCCTTACTCAACTTTGTGCCTAACTGTTATTATCGCTATGTTTATGTTATCTTTTGTGTCATGCCAACCATAGAAAAATCAACAATATGGTTCAAATTTTTAACAATTATGACCCCAAGTTACAGTTCACAGTTGAAAACATGTCGATAAATCTCTTATTTTTTTTGGCGTTACTCTCATGGTTAAAAATTTAACATTATTGATGGTTTGGTACTAAAAACCGACATTTTAGGGACGTGTCCTTCATTACTTCTCAAATCATCCAAAAAACAGAAGAAGTCTATCAAAGATCGAAGGCTTTCCCGGTGTATATGTTGAAGAAAAAGGTCACGGGTGCCATCCGAGTAAAACAGCGATTGTAACGTGACGTTTCGACTGCCGTCATCTTCTAGGTGAAGAAAGAAAACGTCGCGTTACAATCGCTGGTTTACCCGGGTGGAAACCAGAGAACTTTTTCTTCAAAAGAAGGCTATGATCTACATTCGAGTAGACAGGGCTATTACAATCCAACGGCTTCTTTCATTCTCAGAACTTGAGCATCGTCACCAATATTTTCACAGCAAATTGTTATTCATATTCTTTTATTAAATTCAACATTAATAATAGACTCAAACAACTTTTATATTTCTCTATTACCAAACCTCGTATTGTTCCCAAAGTTAAGATAATTTTTCCGTACTACAGGGGATTACACTTCTCCAAATTATTACACCAGTATAATATTGGTATTATTTATAGAATTTCAAATTCGCTTTGGTGTTTTACCAAGAAAGTGAAAAGATCAGTTACTGAGAAACTCATTTTGTAGTATACAAAATCAGCTGCAGTGATTGCAATTGTGTATACATTGGCCAGACCAAACGGGCTATAAAGACGAGGATTAAAGAACGCATATCGAATTATAAGTTACCAAACACATATATGTTGAACCTAATTATTATCAAAGACTAATTTTGGAAATGGTTCACATCAAAACCCACAAATCTAATACTTTTAATAATCATAGTGACACTGGCTCTTTGACGAAAGTCTGCGATCTTTTGCTACCCACTTGATTCCTGTGGACAATTATATATACCAGCACACAGAAGTTTCCGGGTTTCTTGTTTATGTGCTTGAGAAGGTCAAAAAATCTGTGGAGGAAATGTACTTGTTTTTATTCTTGAGGGGTCTGTTTTTCGGCCATATTGTTTATAGTCGTAATTTTAGTTACAGGCTCCGACATTCGTTGCTACAGCGGTGACATTTTACAGGTCCGCGGCATCCATATCATGGATAACTGTTCACCAAATTTTAGTTTTCATCCAAACATTAACAGGAATGCAATATTCACACTGCACGACCTGAACCCCGGCGACCCGCAGTACAGTATCGCACTCGGCGCCGTTTTCCTAAAGTCCTCTCCCAATGATATACGTACTTCTCCAACACTAGACCGCCAATGTACTTACTGTGTCCATTCATGGTAGTATTTTCACTTTCATTCATCAAAAACTTTAAGAGGTCAGTGCAATTGTTCATATTTATGAGATATTGAGGTAAAAAATTATGTATCCTTTGGATATTTAACAGGGATTTCTGACCACATATGATAAGGCTGTGGCTTGTTTCCGGAAGTCCATTCAGTGTAGTCGACTCATTACAACACATTATAATGAAGGAGAAACAATCAACCTAACCATTGTATAATAGTACAGAACTTTTTCCATCAACTTACTTAGTTTAAATGCAGAAAAATAGTCACCCAATACATATTTTTCGAATTTTCTTGTCTCACATCAAAATGTATGGAATTATCAGAAACGCTTTTGGAAAGAAGTCGAGTTGTCAAGCATTGATTTTTAAGAAGGCCAGATTCCAAGGTTTTTGTCGGATAGACATTTGCCACGAGCCATGGCAGCCGGAGCATTATATTGCTTCCTTATTTGCTGGTGTAGTTCCTCTCTTATTACAGCGCCCTGCGCCCGCGGCTCTCGGCTCAGAAGGGGAGATTAATCTGTTGCAGCCTCCACGGACCTACGGCTCGGGGCAATACAAGTTGCTAATCACAGTCCCCGTCTAACGCGATCGCCATTGATGACGTGACACTTTGGACGAAATTTGTTGATATGATGTTTCACATAAGGATAATACGTATTTATTTTGTTTTCTTCGAAATGATAAAATTAATCTATTGTTTTGATTTTAATAGACGTGTACGCATATTTATAGCAGTATTTTATAGAATTTTTTTGTGTCCAAAAATATAATTTATGCACATAGCTGAAATCTGAAAAAAAAATTAAAGTAATGAAAATAATTTGAAATTTAATTACAATACATTATTTTATAAAAAACAAAACATTTGATTTGAGTTCTGTCCTGAAATAATGCCGTAAGTAAATGATAAGTTAAGATTGTACTCCAACAGCCTAATTTTTACTATTGAGTTTTGTAATTCGTGCAATCCAAAGTGATTTCCCCTAATTTCTACTGTTTTGTATTTTATTTGAGTAATTGTCTCGTTGGTGGATCTGGGAATGGCGTAGATCGGTTGCCAAAGTTTTCTCTTCACTCCCCTGTAAATCTGTAATTTCACTACCGGGATTTACGAAATTTTTCAATTGTTTTTCCATTTTAAATTTGTTTACTAAAATTTGTCGTTTGATGTACGTAACTTTTCTAATGGATGCATATTTTTTATCAATTTATCAAGGAATAAAGTCAATTTTTTGAAGAATTCATTTCCCAGATATTTTGAAATATAATTTACGGAATGATGACTTCGGAGACATAGAACTTTGGATGTGAGTAAAGGTTTAATAATTATTAGGAAGTGGTGAAAATCACAATTTAATTTGTGAATTATTATTTGTTCGATTTTGTGTATTGTGTATTTGTAGTACGCGCGAACATGGTACGGGGAAGCAGTGAGTGCATATCCAATTTCATTCCATGTTTTAACGACGTGACGTTCAACAAGAGGATTTAACCCTTCTAATTAGATTAAAAAAGAGGCATTTCCGGGGATAAAAACTGAAAAATTGATATTACGGGCTGAAATGTATACGGATTTTAGAATATAGACGTAGAAAAAAAATAAAATTATTTTAATATATAAAACACCTATATATATTTCTATGAACTATTAGGTTTTTTCGCTGTTCTTTGAAGTAGGCATGTTTATATATATGGAATTTGCATTGGGTATTACGCACTGTTTCTCTACATAGTTTTTAAAAGTTTATTTTTTTCAATTTTTATATTAGGTACTTTCTGGTCCACCATCTTGTGATGCCAAATACAATTTACTCATAAATTTCTACTTTTTATATCCGGAAAGCCATTTTTTGTAACCAATCTGTGAGCCTTTATTAAGAAGTACACAATAGGATATGTTAACTTCTCGTTCGTAAGGTAAAGTGAAAGTGGTGGTTTAAGTCTGACAAATTGCACAACGAGTGAAAACTTTTTAGTTTTATTTAATTTGTCTTACCTCATTGTAGGAAATGCGTTTTACTGGTTATATGCACGAAAATATTTTACAAACTTTATAAAAACAATTGTAACGTTAAATGAAATGTTCTTTCTCACAATTACATAATTGCCATGTCAATTTTTTCATCTATATTTGAGTGTCGCTGTTGAAAAATATGAATAATTTGTTCTTAAATTAAGATTTTGTATTAATATTCGCGGAATTTTATTTTTATAAAATAATTAAAAACCAATAAGTCATCGATTAATCCTTTATTAATTTGTCAAATTTTTTAGCAAAAGCTTTCGGCAATCAACTAAATTCATAATTAGTGATTATAAAGGAAGTTTATGGAAATTAAGTATGCAGTGATTATAAATTAAGACTATGGTTGTTGAGTAAGCAGAAGACTATTGCGGCTGCCGAATAACGTTTTCAAAAAAATTTGAGGAATAGATAAAGAACTATTTGATGACTATTTGTTTTTAATTATTTTATAAACTAACTTAAAAAAGCTTTAGTAAAGCCAATGTTTCAAACATTTTATTATCTAATTATAATTATTTTTATCTAATTATAACTAGCTCAATTATTTAATTTTTAAGCAAACTACAATTCTTTGTTTATTTTTATTTAATTTTTCTAAATTAATATTTGTGAGTATTTTCTGCAAATGAAATAAAATGCTAAGTCCTTAGGCCAATAGAGACAATATGTATGAAGCAATTTATGAAACTAAGCAATGACTTTTTTACACCGATAATGACCGTTTTACACGGTGTACGTGTTAAAATTTGAATTCTGGATTTAGCGATTTTAGGAAAAGTGTTTTAATAACCGGTCTATTGAAAATCCCATTAAATGTCTAAATACTCTTTAACTACGGTTTATTCGGGAAAATATTGCTTTACTACTTTAGTCATCTATTTTTAAAGAAGAAATATATCTAAGACTTTTAACTTTCTAGAACAGGACTGTATTTACTTTAAAAGCTGTACCTTATTAGTACGAGTTATAGGCTAATTTATGGAATTTTTAATAAATTTTTTGTAGTGAAATTTCTATAATCGTATATTTACGTTCTCAATAAATCCATTTTTAAGTCACTGGTGACGTAAACTGAACAGTCGGAGACTGCTTCCGAATAACGAAACGTCTTTGTGAATTTTGCAATGTCACAATCATATTCTCATTTGCGACAAATATTTAGGAATTCACGACTAAGGAAATTCCATGTGCGATCATTAATAAAATACACTAAAGACGAATGTAGTCATTTAAAATTCGTCATTCTTTTTATTTTCTTACAAACTCCGTTGTATTATAACCATAGTACTTTCCTTAAAATATTAAATTCGTTGTAAAAATTATTTAACACGGGAAACTTAGTATTTACTGTTCCCTGAAGACCCAAGAATTCTTTAAAGCAGTTTCAGCAGAATAAGTCGTATTTCATGATAAAGATTTACGACAATACTTTTGTATCTCATACACACTACTTTGGTATGTAAAAACGGTATTTTCAATAGAAAATTACAAAAATATTAACTTGATATGGGAATTTAAGATATTAAAAATTTAATTATAACGAAACTCATATGAGCTCCAAATATATATATATATATATATATATATATATATTTGGAGACCATTCTCGTTATCGTTAGTGACAGAATCAACATAAGAATGGAGGATGGCTACTCTGAATATTGACAAAATATAAATATAAAGGCAAGTTCAAATCTGAGTTTTTAATTTTTTTCGCTGATTTTCTATATCCACAAAGCCGATTAACTCCTACACCAGTGACTCACCAATACTTCTGGCAGAGAAACACATTAAGATGCAGAGGCTGTACAGAAACCCGGAAGTGGCGTACAACACCCTGTTTCCGGCCAAGGGAAATGTGCACTGGCAAAAGTACCAATGTGCAGCACTTCACAACCGACAAAGGTTTCTAATTTTCCAAACTAATTACACGACTTTAATCACCTCACGAAGCTAAAGCTTTTACCTTGATCAGCGCTTTTCAAAATTAGTATTTGATGTTTTTCGGTCGCTTTTACAAGTCATACATTGGTGTAGTACTTTTCAAAGTAAGACAAGCATAATATTACCCATTAGTCATTATAAAAATTATGAAGACAAATATTTGCCTGCTCCACCTTCGTTTTGTTTTGTACTTCTCTAAAATTTTTATATTATTGTATTATTAAAATAATATTTAGCTAAATAGTTAATATAACTCATAAATTATTTTTCCTCATACTACGTTTCGAAGCTAATTTACGACCTCTTCAGTCATGACGTTTTGCAATATTTTGATAGTCAGGAACGTTCTCCACTGATTTCTGTGACCGAATGACGTTTTTAAATTTTTTTGATAGTTAGCCGATATATCTTTTTATTATTTAAAAAGGCTGTAGTTTATTTATAATTTATCTTAAATAGTCAGAATAATTAAATGTATTATATTTTTACCTTACATTACAGAGATTAAATTTACTGTTAACCGAAACGGAACAAAATTTTATATTTTATCACGCGTCAATATTTTCTACATCTGTGACTGTCACGTTTTAACATGAAATATGTCATGTTAGTACGACTTATGTAGCTGAAACTGATTTAAAGAATTCTTGGGTCTTCAGGGAAAAGTAAATACTAAGTTGTCCGTATTAAATAATTTTTACGACTTTTTCAGGAAAGTACAATGGTTATAACACAACGCAGTTCGTAAGAAAATAAAAAGAATGGCGAATTTTAAATTACTACATTCGTCTTTGTCGTATTATATTACTGATATTAATGATCGCACCTGGAATTTCCTCAGTCGTGAATGTCTAAATATTTGTCGCAAGTGAGAGAATATGATTGAGACAACATTCACCAAGACTTTTCGTATTTCGGAAGCAGCCTCCGACTGTTCATTTTACTCCACCAGTGACTTAAAAAAGTATTTATTGAGTAAGTAAATTTACGATTATAGAAATTACACTACAAAAAATTTATTAACCATTTCATTAATTAGCCAACAAACACGTACAAATAAATTATAGCTGAAAAAGTAAATACAGTCCTGTTCAAGAAAGTTGAAAATCTTAGATATATCCTCTAACTGTCATTTAAAAATAGATGATACTTTCTAGAACAAGCAGTAGTGTGAACCATACTTACCTTTAAGAGGATTTAGAGTTAAGGTTACAGACTACGTCTCTATTTTACCAATTATTTCTTGTCTGCGAAAAAACATCAATAAGCCTTAAGATTACAACTTAAGTACATTGAATTTAATTTGCCCCAGTGACTTCCCTACGGCATTTATTATCAAACTATTTCCCCTTCGACGCTCTCTGTGACAAAGATTTTCCTTTCATCGTATTCAGTGGCGAGGTCTAGGAAGGAAATAAAAGTAACATTCTCGTTTTGTTTTCTACTTTTTCTACGTTCTCCGCACAAAAGATTCTTTTCTTCAATTTATTATTCAGTGATATGAAATGTTAGACGGCGTCCTTTTTACCAGGCTCGTAAAATACAAGTTTCTAGAAGTTGTCGCTCAATCCGGCGTAAGTTGAGAATTTTTTTCTCGTTTTGTCTTAACTTTACAGCTATGTAATTACTAACTTTTTGTGAGGGCAGCAGGAAAGCATTCGTGACTGCACTACTCAATTCCAGGAAAACAATTATCTGACTTTCATCTGAGCTGAGATGTAGGAACTTTAAATAAAAGTATGAACATATATCTCTGACTAAAAATTTCTTCACTTTTCAAATAATTTAAAAGTCTATAAATTCAATTGACAAGTACGACAAGGGAATTAAGTAAACTATCAAAATTTAAGGATATAGTTACTCAATAATAAAAATATGAGAATATTTAAATATTGGCATACTTGGGGGGGGGGGGGCGAGAGAGAGAGACCTCTTAGATAGTGCAGACATTTTGCTTTAATTCTACATCTATGTGTTTCTATCTTTCTCATATTTTTTGTTTATAAGAAAATTAAAATTAGTTTAAGGATGAAATTATTTAACAGCATATTATGTCTCGCTTCCTACAAATAAACCTGCATCGTACATCTGTAACAGAGGCCAAACTTAATTAGATTTGTTTATAATGATTTATTAACTTTGTTGGTATTTGTTAATCAATCTTGTAAGTCTTGTGTTTATATAAATAAAAAATAACTACTATTATGCTTTTTGAATTTTTACGAAACATTTCCATTGTAAACGAAAACTCCCCCAGAGAAATTAACTTATTATTAATATGTTATTTCTTACAAAGATTAGGGACCATTATTATCCTACATATATGAACCGTCCAACCACTTGTTTAAGTACTTTATCTATGCGTAGAACTTTACCATCGCTGACACAAGACTCTGAAAAATTAGCTAAGATAAGCCATCAGAACTCGCATTTTTCAGCAAAAGGTCTGCCTTAATCAGCAGAATATAGAAACGGTAAAAAAATTTACAGTTTGTAATTAATCAACTACTACTCCAGAAAATTTATCATAATATTCATCATTACATAACCTGGAGATTGACGATAAATTAAAATAAAGTTACGATATAAATAATCTCTTGGTAAATCTCAGATAAGTCCGCAATACGATAAGTATAATGGTGCAACAGAGCGGTAGAACTTTGGTAAAAGTAATACACTATTATTACATCTTTCAGATTAGTAAACTTCGGTTGAATGGGACAAATGCTAACATTTAAAAAAAACCTTACCGTATGGTAAGGTTCTCATCATTAAACGTAACATAAAACATCATTAAACGTAATATAACGGGCTGTAACGGAAGTGTTTTTCATCTTTTGTAGTGTGCCAGTAAGTCCAATTCTGCTCAAATTCAATGATACAAGTCTAAAATATTAAAATATTAGTTGATGCCATTTATACATGACAATTTAGCGAATACAAAGTGACTTAAAAATCCCCACTGTTATGGAGACTGTCCATCAAGAGTGTTAGTCAACACAAAAAGCTCAAATCGCATTCAAATCCGTTATTACAACCACTATTAGAAAATGATGTTATAAGAAGAATGAAAATAAAACGGCCAACACATCTGTAAACATGATTTAGGAGTTCACTTCGCTGGATGGGGTATTATCATTATATCTTTTAAATATATAAATAACATGTTTAAGTCACTTATAGATTAAAATGTAATTCGATTACTGATAAATATTTGGAATGAACGCTGTCTATTAATGATGAGGAGTGTGCATATTTTTCAAATGGATTTTAAAATTTCGTTTAATTAGTCAGCTGTTATTAATTAGTATTTTCAAGTTTTTTGTTATAATATATGGTGCAAATATTTCTATTTACTTATAAGTATTTATTACTTACTAACAAAACTTTATAGTTGTAACTGATAAAAAAATAAAAACAAATTATTCTTTGCATAAAATTTTAAAATGTTTTCTGAGCTGAGATGTACGAACTTTAAATAAAAGTATGAACATATATCTCTGACTAAAAATTTCTGTAATTTATTACTAAGTATCATCAAAATGCACTGAAATTTATTAAATTATATTGATAAAAACGTTTCGTATTGGTTACTACATTATTATTTAATTTTACTTCTGTGGAGGTTGTGGTAATTAAAAAACCGGGTAACACGTAAATATTAATTTGAAAGTATCTTAGCAAATTTATAATCATAATCAGATTGATATGATTAATCTAATATGTGTGTTGTTATGGTACTCCAAAAATAAGTCAAATCGCACATCGACATCCGTTGAAAAGTTGTTAGTGATTGAGCTTCGAATGGAGGCGGACAGCGCAATCTCCAAACGAATCTCCCGAAGAAAACACTGTCACCTTGCTGTAGAAGTTACTTTAAAATAAATTGTTACTGTTTAGTGATTCATTATCATTATCATGTTATATATTCTTCTCGAGTGCGAATTGAAGAATTATAATTCTACTTTTAATTCAATTGAAATATTTCTGGTTTCCCACAAACTTTAATATATTAAACCATAAGACTCGTAAAAAATTCAATTAATGTATTATATAGTTACGATAGTGCATTAATTAAATAGCTGGATTATAATAAATACGTCCAGGCTAAATATCATAACTCTTCTCAACAATGTCTCTCTGATGCACTGCGCAATTCTATGGCTTTTCTTATCTCTCATTTTCTCGTCTTCTTTTATGCTCGATGCAAACAAATACATTCTTTACAATAAGAAATGAAGTAATGTGTTTTTAATGTTTATAAATGGTTTAATACTTTAATTCATTTTCGGATCGTCACCATGTGGCAAATATTTAGATATGACAATTAACTGGTGATTTCACAACCGAGTACACGAGAGTACCGATGGAACGTCACGGAACTGCGTTAATACCTAATAATTAGGTCCATATTAATACGCTGTTTGTGTTGTAATTGAGATTCTTTGAAATTCGATTTCTATGATGCGCCTGTAGTTATATATATCTCACCACGAGCCTGTTTTGCTGTGTGCGTGTTCCAGGACCAACAGGGGCAAGACGTGAGTCCCTGTCAGAAATTCAAATCAAGACGTAATCCGGACTTCCTGTAATGAGACCTAGGATACGAATAGGGAAATCCTGTCTGTCGTATGTCGTAATAACATTTACAGAAAAATCTTGGAGAAGCGTTTTTCGATTATAATTATATTTTCTCATCTGTATTGATTACAATTTTCTCTCATAAAGTTTTTAATAATTACCACAAATGAAAATGAGCTTAATATACCATACAAAAAATTTAAATGAAGTGATTGTATCTAATTGGTTTCAACCAACATGTTTTCACATTATTTTTCGGGATAATATCGTATAATTCATTGGGTTCCAGTTCTCTGCAATTTGTAAAGATAAAATATGGTGGAGTATTCTCCGCACGCTCAAACGGCCAATGACGAGGAAATTTTGCGAATCAAAAGAATATTTATTTTGAAAAAGTGATGCCTAATATAATATGAACAAATAAAATTTTATAAGTTTTCTTCATTTGTGACAGTTATATTAAAATTTCCTGTTCTGATGCGCCGCACAATCATTTCTTCACAGATGTAAACACACGATTTACTTCAAATTGTTGAGAAATTAACGTGTTTAATTAGTTTGTGAAGTGTTCAAAATAATTCTAAGTTTCTCTCTGGAGACTTGACTAATATCTTACCTTTCTATGAATTTCGTTTTTATAAATAAAATTCTCGCGTATATATCTATTGATGGTTATTACAATTGACAGAGAAAATTAATGGGCTTAGTGGTCGCAGCTTTTGTTGAAATTATTGAAATTAGTGTCTGTTCAATTTTACCTAAGTTCATTGTCCTTTGAGAGAAATATGCAAAGCACGTAACGCCCACTTTTAAACTGAACCGTGACGTGCGCTAATTTGTGGAATGGCTCATGTGTGGAGACGAGTTCGTCGGAAGTTGACATTGCGCTTTGCTAATATCCGTCCATCAGAGACGGTAAGTTCTCGTCTAACCTAGATAATTATAGAGAAACATTATCCTTTTAAGCTGTCCCGCTGACCATCACGCAAAACACTACTACTTTATAACATTGTGACATTAAAACACGATTGTTTAATACAGTTGGAAAAATAACATTCTTTATCAATTTTATCAAGAAAGTTTTATATTTTATTTATTAGAAGAAATTTGTTTAAGCCATAACGAAAATACTTCAGTACTCTATATAATTGTAATTAACTTATTGGTAAAACATAAAGATTGCTTTACTCGTTTCAGAAGTAAAATATGACGTGTGACTGACCGCAGCTTTCGATAATCAGGGATTATAAAATATGATACGTCTGTCTTTTATTTATAATTTATTTATTATAATTAGGGTTATATGTAATTCATCTTAATTTTGTAAACTCAAGTATGAATGTAACTCTACGTAAAATAATTTCATTGTAAATATAGCAGCGGCATAAAACGAGACATATTTCGTGGCTCAAAATTTTCTTCCTAAATGGGTCGTAATAAATTAACTTGATTATAGAATGTGAGATACCAGCATTATAAATCGGGTGACGAACTTAAAATGACTTTTGAGTTTTATTTAGAAACTTATTTATTTAAATACGTATATAAATATTATGAGTAAGTTTTAATTAATGTTTGCAAATTGCTTATGAATGGTCCCGCATAAAACTGTAATTAGCTTGGTTTTATCTATGCTTATGAAACTCTGCATTATTTTATGAAAGATAAGACAGACGTTATAGAGTCAGTACTTTAAACTCCTACCACTACATGTGTTCCACCTCACATCCTTAATTATGGAGAGATAAAAGCACAGTTCCGAAAACACACAATCTTATTTGCCATCTTTGAGCCGGGGACTCTCAATTAACGTCACCATTGTAATAGTGTTCCTCCGACTTTGATATAACAGCAAAGTTTTTTCAGCAATGCAGATGTGATTATTAGATTCTATTTTTTTTAGTAATATGCCAATATTTATAGAATTATTGGCAGGGTTTTCCAATGTCTAAGAAGAAGAAAGAGTCCAACGATTCTAACAATAAAAAAATTACTCGGTTTCAAAAAAAAATGTTAAGAATTAGACTTGTGTGCCCAAGTATGATTTCTCACCTTCGTGAGATGTATGATTTAACATTGTTTACTCTCATACTTTTCGTTTATAGACATACTATATTAGGATAATCCATGTCTACACCAAAAAAAAAAAAGGTGGCCACTCCCCTCTAATTGTATTTATGAAATGTTAACTGCACTCAACATTTACAGTTTACTTTTAAGTTTCATCAAAATTGTTCTATCAGTTTCTTACATGTATTTGCCTCTTGAATACGTAATAACTTAAAGTTTAATTGGTACCACAAACCAACCTTTTCAGGAAATGTTCAGAATTTTGTATCTGACCACCCTGTTACAAAGAAGCAAGCAATTGTTTGACAAAGCTGTATTATTATGCAGTCCTGTGCAATATTTAATAACCTTAAGAACGCCAAAATATTTTACTGGCCAACATCTACCCTCCTGAATTATTTCAAAGTACATAAGCATTAGCTGAGATCAATTTCTGTCCCAACCAGAACATTTAAATGTAAATTTAAATGATAAAAGAAAAAATAAATTTATTATTGTTTTACCTTTCTGTGGTATGTTATCATTTAATATAATACAATTAATTAGAAAAAAACAATTTTCTATAATTTTTAAGTCTAAATTTTTTTCTGGTTTCATCAAAGGACACAAAGATCTTATTAATAAATTTTACACTATAAATCTTCATCTAATAAATAAAATAAATGGCTTACTTACCTGTACGTTCCATATACATATCTACACCCGTGGAGAAAATTTAGCCTAATTTCGTACACCTGTTCCTTTCGAACTGGATAGAATCACTGTGGGGTAAGACAGGGGTGGAGGTGGACGGGGATGGAAATTTTGAAACCTGCTCAAATGGCCGATATTTGCGTCAAATAAATATTTTTCGGGAAATCAGATTGATGATGTTTCTCCCGATATTGTTTATGTTTATTTTTTTCGGAGGAGAGCACCCTTAGAGGTGGGGGTGTAGGGGCGTCACATAAAAATAACGCGAAAACAACCAAGATTGGAGTCGAATCTGGGATTATGGATGTCTCTGAGTTTAATTATAGCATTCCACTTGCCGGTTAACTCCTTTTGGCAGGGGTGGAAATTTTCAAATGGGTTAAAATGGCCAATAATTTCGTCGAAATAAAATTTTTCGGCGTCA
The DNA here is from genome assembly GCA_037074705.1 of Zhengitettix transpicula. Classification (NCBI taxonomy): domain Eukaryota; kingdom Metazoa; phylum Arthropoda; class Insecta; order Orthoptera; family Tetrigidae; genus Zhengitettix; species Zhengitettix transpicula. The sequence continues at coordinate 26,360,854 of CM073590.1, read as the reverse complement.
ATGAGACAGGGTTTTTCAAGGTATTTTTGTGTTTTTTAGTTATTGTTTCTCAAATTAAAGTTTTGCTATTTGAAGGTTGTATTTATTATTATAATTCAAAGATTAAATTTATACCAATTACGCAACTAAGACAGTCGAATATTCTGCTCCAATTCTATATTATCTTGGTCATAATCCCGTGAGCACAAGGCAATATTTTCAATGTGAGATATTTATAGATTCGCATTATCTTTACGTTATTTTAAATATATATATATATATATATATATATATATATATATATGTGTGTGTGTGTGTGTGTGTGTGTGTGTGTGTGAGAGAGAGAGAGAGAGAGAGAGAGAGAGAGGATGAAGAAGGAAAAGCTAACACTTTTGATCGTTGTCCTCTTTAACTTCATCGAATTACATGAACATTTGTAAAACGTTCTCGAGGCTAATTTAGTGTTATAAGGAAAGTGGCCCACCACAGCGCAGAATCGAGCTTCTTTGTGAGTGATAACTTTAAAGACAGCGGCGAGGTGGCAGCTGTCCGATGTCTCTTTGACTTGGCCGTGTGTTTATTGCGCGAATTCTTACTCCCCTCACGTGCTCGGCTCATATTAGCTCAGCCTCCTGCAGCCAAAGAGAAACACATTTTGTAACTGAGAACTGCTAAGAAACGTGAACATCTCTAGAGCTCGTAAATATAATACGACTCAATAAAACAACTCTTCATATGTTTGTTTATAAATATCGCTCTCTTAATGTCGTATGAGCGAAAACAGTGTACGTTACTGTGCTGCTATTCGGAATTACCACGAGTTACCTAGTTAATGAAATAAAAGTATTAGTGTAAGCTCTTTTCGATTCCTGATTCAAAAAGTAAGATTATTAATATTTCCGTTTCAATTAAGAATAGAATTTCCGTGTCTAATTCGTGAAAGGAATGAAGCATCAAGAAATTTTACGGTATAAAAATCGTTTTATAACTTAATATTTTAGTCAGCTTAGAGGCAGAAAGTGTCGGAATTTAATTATTTATGCATGTGAATTTAAATATTACAAATATTTAAATGTTATATTCGTTAATAGGACATTTTTAATTTTTCAATTAATTTGTCATTTTAGCTTGCTGAATTACAAGTTGTAGATATATCGCTACAGTTGTCATTCCATCTGAGTAAACAGGAGATTAGTGCCGAATTCACGTTACATTTTGCAATTTTCCTGTTTACAGCTCAGTTATCTCACTTGAAATATATCTTCAAAGTGATTATTTGTTCTGTATACATTTCTGACTTCTCAGCATTATTGAATAATGATCGATATGCAGCGGTGTTTCGGAATACAATTCTTAGCCTATTACACCTGCAAGTTATGCTGCGTTCCGTTACTTCGCCGACTCGTGCTGCATAAATGCCAGGGAAAAGATTGATCATGAATAAACATGTACGTTTTAAATCTTTTAAGGTAACACATTGACTTCATGAATACCACAATTTGAACAAACAATCCCCACAATTCAGTACTCCGTTAATGAACAATGAACATATCAAACTGCGTTCTGCATGTATGTTTTTCTTTATTTAATCTACGAATGGGCCGTTTGTTTGGTGGAAGATACATGAAATTATAATAAATATATATTGACAATATCTCTCTCTATAACAATAAAAATAAACGGCTAAACAATGTTTATGAAAGATGTGAGTTATCTCTTAGGATATGATGGGAGGTATCAAAAATGCTTAAAACAGCAAATGAATTTTAAATAAAAGTAATAAATCAATTTAGGGTTTCCCTGAATTAATGGTGTTTTTTTTTAAAAAAAACTGAAGACATCAAGCTTACAATGGCACACTGTTGTCGTCCCTGGCGATCCGTTCTGTCGTCCGGCGATCTCCGCTGTTGTCAAGGTTGTTTTTTGTTGTACAAAAACTTCAGAAATTAAACCTTATACTTTAATTTATTTTGTCTGCTATACTAATTCAAAATAACATAAAATACATAAAAACGATCCTTCGCCAACAATCTAGCGAAGAAGATCTCAACATCCTCTTTTCTCAGCGATAACATTTTCGCCTTTGATAATTATCAAGTATCTCAAAGAAATACACAATTTCATAGAGTATTCATTACAAAATAATTATTTAAAAAAATAAACTAGGGGATTGTAAATTATCTCAATTATATATATATATATATATATATATATATATATATATATATATATATATATAGAGAGAGAGAGAGAGAGAGAGAGAGAGAGGATAATATGAGAATTGTTCTTGTCTGAAAAAGAGCACACTGAAAATATATCTCAAAATATAGATTTTGAGGAGACAAACTATAATACCATTTCACTCGAGTTTATTTTTAATCTGTTTGATTAACGAAGCGCTATCACTTCACTTCCACTTCACCTGCAATACACTTCACTAAACTAACCTATATTCACTGGAGAGTCTAAAATTTCTTTCCGTTAGAGGGATTTCTCTTAAAAACTCTTCCAGTTATTTTTTGTCCTATTTCGATATGAGTATTTTCCAACATCTGTTTTTTTATGACTAGTATTTAATTTGAACGAACCGACTCGGTTCATTCATTTAACATCCAATTCTTTGGCAAGGTTTTTGATCTGCAAAATGCTTTCCTTTCTTGTCTGTAGTGTATCGTAAGCGTATCACGAATATATTTAGATTTCCTTTTAAGTTATTTGTATGAATCAAAGCAACTCATCTTTCATTGAAGCGATTGATAGTAAGGAATATTTATAAAAAAATTGAAATTTTGTCATACCAAGACAGAATAAGGTAAAAATTTGCAAAACAACGTTTCATCTGACACTGCAGAGCTCATTAGATGTATTAAAAACTTATTTACTAACACAAATCAATAAAATTGAAAAATTATACTAAAAATGTGCTAACAGAAATCAATAATACTAAAAAATTTTGACTTCGTAAAATAGGATGCAGCTTCTTGCGATTTCATCCAAATAAATTCGTCTGATGACGTTGACTGTCACCGAAACGTCGTTTCTTATCGACGAGTTTACCTGGCTGGAATCCCGAGTTTGTAAACCGGGAAAACATTTGTTCTACAACTGTCAAAGATGTTAAGAAGTAAAATGGTATCATAGATACTGCCCACCGAGTTTGCATCAATATGTTTTTGATTGAGTTATTGTTTAATGCAGTTCCTTATGGCGACACCGCACTTCACTTTCAGGTAAGCCACAACCTATCTCTCTTTCCTTTCCATACTAATATGCAATTATATATATAGTAATAACTAAATAAAGTGGGTACTTTAAAATAAAAAGATTATTAAGGGAAAACAATTAAACAAATTTATTATCAATTTTAAAACACAAAATATTTGGAATCTCAGGGTCTTAAACTGGGTTTGATAAATGGCTGAATTTATACAATCAAAATTATTTTTACCTTTTATGGAAGTTAATGCGTCTGAAACATAGACGAAATTTGTTGTAAAAGAAATAATACTACAGATTGAATTTAAACAGTTTTAAATTTCTCAATAATTAACGATCTCATTTTATCGATATTTAAATAATTAAAGAACGATCTGACTTTTATCTTTTAAAAGTGGTTTACAAATGATTTCAAAGTATTTCTCTACTTACGGCCGCCCAGGTCTCATTTTAGGTTTTTCGTGCACAAAATTTGGGGATATCACTGATTCTAGTACTCACAGACTCTAAATGTCAACAAATTCTAATTGGCGTAGTTTGTTAGTTGGTCTAACACAAATTGGTAGGTTCTCGATGCTTTACTCCAACCTGGATTTGCAGATCTCGTAACTTTAGTTGAAAAGGTCCTTCATTGGTTTGTCTATGGCCAGCAGGTTGAATTTATGCTCGGCCACCGATTACAACATTAGTTTCACTCTCTCCTTTCCGACTGAAGATTGCTTTACTTTTCAATATTTTAGAGCATGTTTGTAACTGCTATCAAACTGTTCTATTTGCGGTCCGCTGCCCGACTGCAAAACTTTTTATAATATGAATTTTCTGGTCTATACACCTCGCTGTTCTATGCCCGACTCTAAAGCTTTCAAACTGTTCGCTGTCCGCTGCCCAACTGCAAAACTTTTTATAACATGAATTTTCTGGTCTTGACACCTCGCTGTTCTATGCCTGACTGACTTCCTCGTCTCGTAAATTTTGAGCGCGTAAAATTCTCAGCCGATCAACAACAATACTTTCTTTGCATTGCCGCCTTGTTGCGGTGTCCACTCTATATCCACTAATAATGAGTCCTCTACAATCCAACTTTCCAATTAGCACAATGTCTTAATTACTAATTACTACAATATATATATATATATATATATATAAATACTTACATACATACATAAGAGCCATTTTGGAAAATGATACACGTGTTCTATGTCCAGAGTTTTAGCACCGTCCTAATCAAATATATAGTCTTTGGTTAGTATACGTTTTGTGATGACTGAGTGCATGTCAGCCGAATGTCTGATGTTAGCACGTTTTGTTTTTCGTATATAAATAGCATCACTGTTGGCACGTGAAATTTTATAAACCACGAAATGTATATCACCTGATTCCAATTGATATTTACAATACTTGATATAATAAGATAAAGAATTAAAGGGTTAATATATAAAGGAACTGCGGATAAAATTATTTTTCAGTGTATGACAAGATTAATTTTAGAAAAATTTAACTCCTGATTTTCTGTGGTTAAGCACTCGTCCATCAAAAAACATATTATAACAAAAGATCAAAGATTTCATTTAGATAGTGCGAAAATTCTGGACGATGAACACAAGTATTATTCGAGGCTGATACATTAAAATGAAATAATAATTCAATCAAGATTCAGAATGATACAAACTCGTTGAGTAGTAACTCTGATACTATTTTTACCTCTTTGACAACGTTTAAACTTTAACAATTTGGTTTATTTGAGTTAGCGCATAAATTTTATGTATAGCTGACGATTTATAAAATGGCAGATGAAAAGTTGTGTTTTTAATATTTTTTGGCCTTATTCTGCCGCTATATAAGTAATTTTACTTATCAATTAAACGATAATAACCATGAAGAGTATTTTTAAAAAGCTGACATTTCTCCGTCTGCATATCTTTAGTAAAATTGAAAATATTTTTCAACAGTTATACTACTTACCTAAATCATTTATATTGAAAAAACGTTTTAAAAACTTTAAGGTCGTTAAAAGTTGCATTTAAACATGTTCCTGTAATCATAAATATATACATTTTATTTCTTCTAAGTGCTAGCAGTGTTATTCATTAACTATGAATCACTTACAGGTTATGTCAATTACAACCTCATTCCATTAAAACCTAGTTAACTGGAGTATAGGTTGACATAGAATTAAGGGTTTTCACAACATTTAAACACTAGGAAATATTATCAATTCTAATAAAACTGTTACATGTTCATAATAGTGTTCTGGAGATGGCCGGTTTCCATTTTTTCCTCCTCCCTAGTGTCGTGATCTATATGCTGACTTTTTCTTAAAGTCTCACTGCTTTTGTTTGATTCGTGTCGTTGACAAAGAAGGCGCCCTGTTATGAATCTCAAAAGTTCCATCTGCAAATCCTTCAATTGGATCCGTCAAGCGGAGATAAAAAGGCGTCCGTGACAAGAATTTTTGACAAACGATTTCGGAAGGGAACGACGCCAGCTACGTCTCTTGAGGAAACTAATAAAGGGCGTAGCTGCACCAGAAGCCAGTATCATTATTACAGATTTTGTGCTTCCTGAGTAAATTATGAACTTTAAAGTACTGTACATTTCATATTTCCAACTCAAGTCATATTCACATTTATTCATGTACTTACTGTTGGAATATGTTTTTTTGCACACACACACACACACACGAAAGTAAAGTTGCCCATGTATAAACAGAGGCGTATACGTTTAATTGAAACAGAGGAAAAACGATCTCGCACACGTCAGAATGTTCAAATACTTGCTAATCTAGAAGCAATTACATTATTCTAGAATTATTAAACGGATAAATTAACCTTGGACTTTGAAACTGATCTATGTTTGTTTCACTAATATAGTTATTTAATTAAAATCGATCACGAATGTTTCGAAAATTGTGTTACAGTATATAATTATATAGAAAAGTAGCGAATAAAGAGACAAAATTAAGTGAAAAATAAATATTACACTACATATTTCCAATGCTTGTTGCTTTCGTCAGGTGATTCACAAATTCAAGAGACGCAAGAAAAGGTGTGATGTATTATATGCATCAAAATAAGTTTTTTTTAAGAATATGTAGAGAGAAAGCTTTCAAAATCTATAAGCGTACAGACCATGAATTAAAGTACCAATGCGGACAAATTTAGCCCGGACCAGTAATCGAACACGGGAGCCCCATTTACCGAGAGGGCGTACTACCATCTGAGCTATCCCTGTCGGCTCCAGATCCGGTGCGAAATTCCTCCACCCATTAGACCTCTACTAAATCAAAGCACCTTTACATACAAACGTATTAAAATCCATGAGTAAAATATACGCAGCTAGGAAAATACTTTTTTTTTAAATTTATTTGACAAAACTTTTATTCTAATTTTATTTTTCGGTTACATATAGTTACAGTATATACAAATTTTTAATGTGTACATAATTTACATTGGAACATGGTAATTCGGTTAATAGATCAATGGTTAAGGAACACAAATAGGAAAACAGACAAGCCAATAAATTTATATTGAAGTAAAAACAAATTTTATTAAAACTCAAATAAAAATATGTATGTATAATATACATTTGGGATTTAAAAAGAAATTTTTAGTAGGAAAAATCTAAGTATTAATCTAATGATAAATAATAAATGTTTGACTTATTCTAGATTTATCCAAATCGTACTGGTTTTTCCTCTGACTTTGATCTAAGGATCCTTTCTTACTATTTAATAGTTTACTTGAGATTACTGTACATTTCTCCCTTTATTGTGAGTTATTCACAGGTTCGCTTCCTTTACTTTTAAATAAAAAATCTTGGTGTTCGAACAATGAGTTGAAACTAACGCCTCAATGAGAAAATGAACTCGAGACGTATCCTGTCAATGATATACACAGGTAAAGAAAACCTTGCGCTAAGACTAACCTCAACGTTAAAAAAAGGAGATATTATTCAGCTAGAGGACAAAGAATGGCTGGCGCGAGAAGAAAAGATGTGCCATCGGGAGTGCCAATTGCGCTTACGGTAAAATAGTGTGTACAATTTTTTCATTCCTGTATGACAGATAGGTAAGAAGATAATGTCATATATAGTTTCAAAATAAGTGTTATAAACGATAAATAATAGTATTAAAATGAATGGTACTTAAATAACTCTTTACGTACTAGAAAAAAATTGTGTATACAATACTATTATTGAAAACTTTATTTGAATGTGTACTAAACCGGATAAACCTTTAATAAATTAATATGAAAATCTTCATAATGTAAGCATTGGCGGTTTTAATTGAGTGTTTGTCCTACGCGTGTGGGCACCCCTGAAGTAGTGGTTTCTCAGCTCTCTCGCTATCAGCGAACCCGCCGCCGCCCCACAGGGTAAATAACCTTATAAGGACCGCATTGCTGTACCCTGTGTGGAGGTTACACGCCTCGCTCCGCCTCGGAGGACGCAGCAACCAGATTTATCCCCTCTCTAACTTACATTTTACATGGGAAATGAAGCTTTAATGGCTCCTTAACCGGCCTTATCAAAGGGAAATGTACAATTATAATTGAGTAGTGTGTTACGCGTCAAGTTCATTATTAATTATTAAATAAAGTAGATTCAAAATTATTGCGTGTTATTCATAAGCGAGGGAAAATCCAACCTTTATCCAGTGGTAACAACTGTCGAAGCTTGGGGGCAGGTAAAAAATTACCAGCAACACCGACCAAGTCGGACTCCAGAAAGAGGAAACGTGCTCTGGCACCCAAAATGTGGCAGTTTATTCCACGAATTAATTAATTAAAATTAACTCCACCATAGTTAGGAAAATATTTAGAAAATTTTGGCAGGTCACCCGTCCTTTGTTTTCTAACCTTTGTGAGAACGCAATGTCACTGGAAATTTCAGTAATCTGTAATACACCACAAATTTATATTTTTATTCCTTGGTTCCCGATGTTGCAAATAAATGCACTCAGTGTAATTATTGAATGTAACTGGCATTAAAAAACCAATCAAATGGCTCAAACTAAATAAACGGTTAGTTTGTTCTGGGAAAAAAATCAGTCAAATGTATGACACTTGTTGCTGAATCCGTCAAATCTCTTAAGCTTATTCTCCCAGAACCTACAGTTTTTCGGAGTGATTAATTGCTATTCTGGAGGACGAAAGGTCTGTAGTATTAATTTGCACACTTGACATGATATAAAACTGTACGGAATATCGATGTACTTATGTTACTGGGATTTAATTTTTCAGAGGACGCTGTCGAATCATACGTTTCAGTTTACGAGGGAAAGTTAATAAGCTCCAATTTACTGAAAATAGCTCATACGTATCTAGGAGTGTTCTTTACGACGGATTTCTTGGCGCAGAGAATTTCACGGCTAGTGCTTATAGCACTTCCCTTTAATTAAGAACACCTCACGCATAGACGCTGCTACGCCACGCAGAATGCAGAGGCCCTTTTCTTCTTTGAAGTGCAAATGCTTTCATATAAACCTAAATTATTCAATGACAGTGATTCTCTAATTAGCGCAAAATAGTTCTAGTTTTTGGCGATAAATTTTATCTCGCATTTCTATTATTGAAACGTATGTGTAATAAACCATATTATTGCAAGCACCCTCATATAGCCTGTTATCATAAAAAAATAAGCAAATACGACTCAGTTTCAGGTTGAAAACGTCTGACGCTACAAAACACGAAATAATTTTACATCAGAGTACAATTGTTATTATATATTCACGAGATCTATTGTGTAAAGGAAGTAATTTCATTGATAAATGACAATGACAATAGTTGGTATCATAAAACTTTCAGTTATCCACAGTTTCAATCAGGAAGTGTGAATAAATCTTATAAACAATGCCTACGATCAAAATTTCACAGACTCTGAGGTAAAGCCAATATATACTACACAATATATTAGATCGTGTTTCAATCCTAGTGGCGACTTTCATCAGGTCTTAAGATCGTTTAATAAAACATGTCGTTAACGATTTAAATAAATCCTAACTACAACGCTCAGTTCTTTTTTATCTCCAAATGAAATTATGCGTCTGTTTGAAAAATTAATAATGAGAAAAATAGCTAATTAACGACAAAAGAAATGATGATATAAACACCACACAACTTTTCTCGAAACTTTGTTCCTTTCTTCAGGTCATATGAAAACTAAAAACACAAGATCCTAGAGCGACACAACGGCACAATACAGATGATAAACTGTAATGCCAAAGGTTCTGTCTTGTGCGGTTGAGTCGGTCTAGGCTCTTGTGTTTTTCTTTTTCATCTCTACTATTCATCAAGGTAATTTTAGCGTGCAGCCTTTCCAATGATGTTCCAGATTTCAGCGAAACGCAACAGGAGCAAACCCCGGCAATTTATTTTGAAGTCAATCACGAGGTCTTATCAATGTGTTTTCAACTAGCCCATCAATTTGGGGTAAATTACATCGTTTTGGAAAACTGAATTTGGTACAAATGTGGCAATTCTTACTATTTTACTCGCAAGTAAACATAATTGATTAATTTCTTAGTTTTACCACGAATTTATCTGTTGTTAAATGTCTTTACTTTAATTGTGTGGATGTTTGTATTGTAAAATATATTTAAAAGTATATATCTAAATAAGGATTGAATATATGTTTGTCATTTCTGAAATATACCAGTATCGAAGCTAGCGAAACTGCGGGTAGAAGCTAGTAAGTTATAATTTCAGTAATTTTGCAGTGATATGACGTAATGAATCAGAAAATTTGTTAGACAAATTTCGTTCTTTACTTTCTGCAGCCAATATTCTGCTAGCTTCTCGAAGAGGAAATTGTATACAGGCTATATATAGAGTAATCCACATAGTGGATATCATAGGAAATCGACTGAAAGGGCTATGCGGAAAGGTAGAGCAAGGGCTATCTATAGTTTAAGGATTCGGCAATTCGCCTAAAAGTGTTGCAGAGAAAACCCTAGAATATCCTGAATCAGGTAGGTTGGGCATTTGGTATTTTTCCCACGCCCTTCCTATGGTCGGTGAGGGGTTTGGTGTAGGGTCTTTGCTTTGCCCTTTCCGTTCCTTGACTAGTTTAGGAGGTATCGTAACTTCTACAAATACTGGATATGTGGCAGTTCAACTGTCACCTCCACTTTCAGTTCTAAAAAGAGTCTACAGTCACGTTAAAATGTTACAAAGTACGTTTTGGACTATGTTGTGTTGAAGATTATTTTACCCAACTGATTCAAATAACTTTAATTGATTTTCTAAGTTCTTAATCTTATTTTTGTTTATAGTCAGACATAAAATTTCTTAAATCTATTAATATTGAACTCTTTAAATTTCTAGGGAAACGAAAGTCGTTTGTTCACTTGTAGATTCGTGATATTTTTAATTTCTACATCAATGGATTGTTATTAAATAAATAATAACATTATTAAAATAATAAGATTCATTCAACTTTTTGTAATTATTTGGTTATATCTTAATTTGTAAGAACTTTTTATTGGGAAACGCCATTTTACATGAATTTATACACTTTTGAATTTCATATTCATTTACGTCAATTGATAAAGTTAATTCCTGTATACGCCTCATTCCCTTTTCTATCGTTCGTATTAATTTTTTCAACTTCTTTGTACATACTTATATTTTTGAAAGATGTTAAATCCGTCACTGATTTTACATAGGGTGATAGTTAGTGAACACTTTGCATTCAGCTTCTCTGGATTGCGTTTACAGAATTATTTTCTTCGTCTCCAATACCACTTTTGTTGCTAATGACTTTTGTATCGCTTGGTATTTTCTCAGGCACAAAATGATGTGGAAGATACGGTACAAATAAAATTATTAATGAAACATGTAATTACAAAATATACTAAATATCCTTTGAATGAACAGCAGACGCCAATAAAATTTTATACTAAAAACACTTTATTAAAACAAATAAGATAAAGTTATTTTAAGACTACGTTATTTATATAGGTGACGACTATCTGTTGATTTACAATGGCTTTCTCAGGAATTGACGAGTTAGAAAAAAACACATTGATTAATGCCATCTGTAGGGATCTTATTGAACTATTTTAGCTTTCGAGGAACATCCCAAATTGCTCCACTTTTCGTAATATTCCAATTTATATAGAAAAAAAAATTGTGGTGGGGGGAGAGGGGGTCATTCGCTGGATAGTTAAAACATAAGATTGTAGTATACCCATGATGTGATGTGATGAGTGTTGAAGGTAGCCAAGGGTTAACTAGGATCGTACCCAGCATTCTATTTCTGAGGACATAGCCCGATTCCTTCTCGGCTAGATACTGGGGGAAAATGAAGTGGAATTTGTTTTCATCGAGATTTTTTTATTTTCATGCCATGTTTTACCTGTTAAATATACAATAAACATAATAAGCGTAATTTAATTAATGACAGTTTAGAGTACGAAACAAATTTACAAACTCCGTCCGAGATATGGTGGCAGCTTTAATCATAAGTAAAACTTATGGACAGAATATTGGTAAACATTTCATTTAACCAGAATCAATAGCGTCAGTCCTGTTGTAGTGGTCAGCTTGACTGACTTGCAACAGTAGTCCCTCGTTCGAATCCCGGCGAGGGCATGGATGTTTGTGTGCGTGAGAGAAACTCTCGCCAAAGTCAGGTTACCGACAAAGCAAAATGAGTTCCCTTAATTAGTCGCTAATAAACTGGGCTGTTGATGCGACTGTAAATAAATCAATAATAAAAAAATAGCGTCAGTGTTTCGAACTTCTACCTCCTCGGCGTCTAATTTCAAATAAATCAGGATGACGACACCTCGGAAATTATACTATATAAAATAAAATGGCGTAAAACTTCAGGCCTTATTATAAGTGAAAAATACTTGCTAACTTAATAAAGTCTAAAAATAGTCTAGTTACATTAAATGAGTAAAAAATAAAACCTTAAATTACACAGATATCAAAAAAACCTAAGAGAGTCAAAACTACTCGGGGTAACCTTTCCTCAACCGCGTGCACCTACACGATGAGCAACATAAAATTTCATCAACCATCATGATTTGTTTAAAATATTTTATTGGAAGACAGACAGATTTGTTTTTAGAGGGAAATAACACGTGATTTTGAAGAGCTCTGCTAGATCCTAAAAGGCCGCGGTAATATTTCCGTTACTTTCAGCTCACAGCTGAGTGCAGTAAAAAAATTATCTTTTATGCAAAATTTATACCCGTCAATAATTATTTATTATATTTTATAAAGTTGCATGTCAGTCTAGTTACAATTGTTGATGAACGGCCAATTGAAAAGTAATTTATTAACTAATTATTAACTTGCGACATGTTTTGGCCGTCATGCTAAGATAACATAGTAGAACCCTGAAGAGGATCCACATGAGGACCGAAACGTGTCGCAATTTGATAATTAATTAATTAATTACTTTTTGCAATTGTCTGTTATTGGATTTTTGTCATCAATAACGTTGACGTTATGAAACTGAAATATATAAAGGAAACAAATTTTCTTTTCGTTTGTCTATAAAAAATATTTTTTAAATGAGGTAATCCCGTCACAAGTATATTTGGCTTGGAGTGGTCAAATTAATACGCTAATGGAATGTTCAAATAATTAAAGAAAGTAACAACATGCGGTTTCGGAATTACTCCAAAGATGCTAAAAGGCCCAGGAAATGTTTTTCTGGATTAATTATTGACGGCTTTTAGCATACCTCAAACGGCACAGAAATAGCATGATGGCAGGAATAAACTTTCTTAGTTGTCCATGGATCTATTTTGACACTACCATCGGAAATGAAAAGGGGTTTGACCTGCTTGGGGGATGTAAAACTGTATTAAATTCGTCAAAAGAGGATTTATATATATTAAAAAAAAAGGGTTTAATTTTTTCTTAAATTCTTAAACAGATGGTGGTACTCTCCGTCATGCCTTCTACTTCTATTTATGGGGTTAACGTCATAGTTTCTCTTGCCTTTCTGTAAAACGCGTTTCCATAAATAGTTCTTATTTTCACACGACGGCATCATGACGGCGACTGCAGTAAGTTGACGCTCAGCAGCTCTGTATCGTACCCGGCCCCGCTCATCGCTTTGCCTCTCTGACACTCTTCCTCCCAAACGCTTACCGCTCGCCACTTCGATCGTGCCTGAGGCCTAACGCTTTGGAAACCCGACAGAAATATTACTGCGGTTGCGCAAAACAACTGACCAAAGTTTCATAGGAATCGGATGAATGGTTTAGGAGCGTATAGGCGACACACAGACAGACATTCATTTTTATAAATAGAGAGATATTTGTTATATAGAATTACTGATTAACAATTTTAAGATATTGGTAGATCTGTAATACATATTTACACTGATAAAACATTTAAAACCTGGCCAAGTAAAAATTTATAAAAGTATAATGAGTAGAATTATATAAAAAAAGATGTTCGGCACTTCTGAAATAGAGCCGCTCCTGTTCTTTGCTAAGCGCTCGTCAGAGGGAGATCAGCGCTGGTAATACTCTCCGAGCACAGCAGCCGCTTTGCCTGCCGTACCAAATTAAACTTTTAATTGGCGGTTGTGATGAAACCCTTTCTGTAGCGTTGATTCCAGTCTATAGCTGACTTTTCTTGGCTATAGGCAGACAGCTTTGTCAGTCGAAACTACGTGAAAATGTTTCTCTACCACATATTCTCATTAAATATTAGGAGTGTTTTCTCCGAAATCAGTAATTTAATTTGATTATACATGCAGCATTAACTTGTGGGCGGAAACAAGGGTATATTCTCCTCGCGGCTTTACAGTGTAACAGGGCTTGCACAAATTTCAGACAATAGTGGATATTCCCCACGTATAAAATTTGCGTACGTCCATTTTCGCCATTGTTGCTTCGTATAACATGTTTTGTATTGCACAAAGGGTCAAAATCTGAAAGAAACAACAACATTGAATTCATGAAATAATTTTAAGGTATTACAATAATTATCATACATGTATTTTCGTAGTCGAAATTCAAAACGAATGTTGAAGATATGATAAAACTAAAATAACCTTTCATAAAGCTTATTAAAAAAATTCATTACATAAAACTGATGAACATAAACTCTGATTAAGGAATTAAAATAACCAACACGGCTGATTGAATATATAACAAATAAAACAATCAGAATCCCAAACTTTTAGTATTAATATAATGAAAATCAACTTTGAATGAAACGTACAAAAATATTATTGTAATAAAAGCAAACTTTCTATTTTAAATACACCTTTTAAATGAAAGTAACTAAAATTGTAAAAACCAGAATATTAAATTAACGATTGTTTCTATAGGCTGTAATAAATATCAATATCGAATGTGAGCCTTTCAGTGAAAGAAAAGTTATGATAGTCACTGTATAAGATGTAACGAGATTTTTTTTTATATCACAACGTGGAGTCCGGTCACAGGAAACAAACGTAAATTTCAAGCAGATGTCAACTGTAAATGAAGCTGTGGAACCTAGAAATCTATGACAAGATAAATTGCAATTGTGATTTCCAAACGACAATAAATCTCTAATCTCCATCAATATTAGACAACCACTCAGCCAAACTAATATCCAAACTGCATCTAAAAAAATACTTAAACGACTTGATCTTTAAAGTTGTTTGTTGCTTTCTGTCCAAACGCAAATAATTCATTCAAGCATATATACGACTCCCTTAGTCAAAAAAACATGCTTCTTCGTTACTCTCCAAACGACGAATAATCCAATTATTGGCACCAGCTGACGAAGTAAACCAAATATATCAATGTCCTGGCTCTGGTAAAGTATCGGTCAAGGAGATATCTATGACAAATAGAATTTAGCATTTTCTGTGCCAGGAAACATTACAGGCTGCCTAACTTTCTTTTCATACTGATATAGGTGAACCAAATTATAATAAATGTATTGGGAAAAAGTTCGAATATCACAGATTGTTCTACCAGACTTCTAAAGTATGTAAAACACATGACATGGTAATTCGAAGTGATCGTAATTTTCGAATAGATTATTAACACATAAATAATAATTTTGTCCCCGGCTGTAACTTTTAATAAAAATTTTGGCATTTTTTATTTTATCCATTGTTAAAATAATTAATAGTATTTCTTCCCTACCCTTCCGAATCCCGCCTTTCAAATCCCTTCGTCTGCTATTAAAGGGGAGTTGCCATAACGCGGATTACCCTCATGTAGCCTATTACTCTAAAATAAAATAAAAAAACATTTTACTTCTTTCCGTTCTTCCAGCCAGCCCTCTTTTTGTTTAGTGCAGAGCATACCAACTTCTGTGTTAGACGGATATGGATGTAAACATATTTAACAGTATAGTTTCAGAAAAAAGGTCTTTATATTTAAGTGCTCCTGATAAAAATTTACTATATTTTTATAGTTTGTTACCTTCCGAATTATGATCATGTGAATTGAAACGGGTGTGTGAAATTAGTGCACGGCAATGTTTAAACAAATCATAATTTTATTCAATTGATATTTTGGTAAAATATATTCTAAAATATAATGGCAGGAAATATTTAAGTCACAAACTCAATATTTCCGGCGCGCCACGTTGACAACGAGATCTTGCTGTCGCTATTTCTGGACACCCAGAAGGGCTCGGCTTCCCGTTTTCTATTCATCATTTGTCACGCTTTCCGTGCCATATTCCTTCGTACACCAGCCCAGAAAGATACGTGACTGTAAGTATAAACCGCATCTTTGAGTAAGTCTAGAAGTTAAAAGTAATTTTGCAATGTAATATCGAGGTTATATGTTGCATGTTTAGATATATTTGAGGAATAACGGCAAAATATATTCCATGTAACATGAAATAAAAGTAAAATTGTGTATTTTATTAAATTCCGTGATAATAAGTTCGCTCGGTTAATTAAAAAAAATTAAACAGGGACAATTTGGAACAGCAGAATTTTTTTTTATCAGGGTTTGACAAATATGAAAATACATGTTAATAACCTGCAGAACTTGTTTCATCAAGAGATTATGGGTTGGAGAGCTCGAAACAGAGCAATTTATATTCCCGCGATCCGTATGGCCTACGCAAATTCCCGTAATCCAGGTAAGTGATGGAATGGAAAAACACCCGTCAGTGGCTTTGCTTTATGGGTATTAAAGAAGGGATCCAGAAATTATGAGCGTCTGCCAAACAAATATCTGATTACAACTTTTTAGATCGTTCGGAAAAGACGCACCGCGAAATTAGTACCGTGAAAACGTGTTTTTTAAGGCCCGTTAAGTTAGCTGTGTGATTCCCATAGGAGGGTGATAATTTGTCTATTTATCATCAGATTCCAAGTTCTTGTGCGGGAATTTTCGCAAACCGAGGTGTTGAGGGGACATGCAGAGCATGCAAAAGATCAATTCTTTTAGAATATCAGGGAAGTATTGAGTTCAGTTCTTAGAGAAATCAGTTTTGTGACTTTCTTAAAGAGTTTAATTTTTGGGACGTTCT
This sequence comes from Zhengitettix transpicula, assembly GCA_037074705.1. Classification (NCBI taxonomy): domain Eukaryota; kingdom Metazoa; phylum Arthropoda; class Insecta; order Orthoptera; family Tetrigidae; genus Zhengitettix; species Zhengitettix transpicula. The sequence goes on along the minus strand of CM073590.1, from coordinate 26,344,199 downwards.
CAGAGAGTTAAGTTGTGGGGATGTTTTGGAGAAATAATGGCGAAATCGTGAAATTGTCAGTTAGTTTTGTAGAAGCTTTGAGTAAGTCAGTTTTGAAAAACTGATAGAGAAGTCGTAAGTAACGAAGTTTTGGTTTTGAGAAGTTTTTTTAGAGTAACAGGTTACATGAGGTGACAACTTCACTTTAATAGCATAGGATTTGAAAGGGGGGATGCGGAAGGGTAGAGGTAGGTAGCAATAGGTTAACTAGAGCCCCCGGACTATGGTTTAAGAATCCTACCAGGCAATTCGCCTTAAAGTGATGTAGGGAGTACCCTAGGGTTAGCGGGAGCTAACAGCTCCCACAGGCTTTTCCTCGAGAAGTTTTTAGTAAGTGAGAGAAATTTATATTGCACGATCTGTGATTTCGGTCTACGAGAGGAACCTTTTACGGGAAAGCGGAACATCATTCTTGAAATTGCAGCGTCCGTCTAGGGAAATCTGATAAATCTACTTACCTACCTGATCCACATCAAGCCGTAAAGTACTGAGATGGCATAATAATTACAAATTTAACAAAACCATACATCTTATACTAGTAAATATTACTTGGGGCACAATGAGATTTACCTGTCTTCAACACAATCTTATTTCTGTTCCGGTTACTTGTTTGCAAGGAAAAATGAATATGACAGTTTCCTGTATATCCACCAGTGTCAACATCACCGTTGTTTGTGTCATTAAGTGATAATATGTAACAAGTAGAAATTTAAAACTTATTAAAAAAAAATAATAATCCTTTAAAATTGTAATATTTTTAAAAATAAGAACTAAATATAATTACACCTCAGAAATTCATCCCCTAAACAATACGTTTTTTACAGGGTAACACTTAAATAGTAAAACAGTCCTTAAAATTCGTTCAAAATACATTTATTAACATTATAAGTTTTTCGAAGACTCTGGTGTTTTAAATTGATTGAGGATTTAGTAACAATTCGAAATTCACATTTATTATACGCCTAACTTTTTATAGGGTGTGAGAGCAGAGGACAATCTTGCTCCTCCACGTTAGTGGTTAGTCTGTGTTCTTTATTATAAATGTGTGTTGCAGGTAGGTAATTGTTGGTGGCAGTGTATCGCCAGACTCCGGAGAATCCATATCGACTCGAAAGAGGTCTCTTTACTGGATGAAAAATTCTGATGTAGGCTATGTAAGATAAAATTTCTTTAAAAGACAGTAATTCGTAATTCATATACGCGCAAACGAAATTGCGTAAACCCTTAAAGGGAGGACGAAGGTGGTAAGCAGTAAAATATTCAAAACGATCGAGATTGATGTTCAATCCATAGTTTTGGGGGACTCTGAGACGAACAAAAATCATATGTCAGCGAAGTCGAATGTATACAACACCGGTGATGGAGAGGGAAATAAAGAGGGGTGAAAGTAGAATATAAAAAAAAGGAATAGAATTAAAGAAAGTTCTATTCCAGTTGGCACTTAAAGCCAATTTAAGTCCCTCCAAAGTGTGATTGGAGTGAGAAGGAGTTAATCAAATGTTCAAATTTACAGAGATTGTTGTCTTTTCCATGGTGGTGGGGTTGCTAAGTTGATTGGTAACAGGGTCGTAATTGAATGAAAGGTAGAGATGGAAGCTGAATTTACCCTCTGATGCCGCTTACTCTGACGGATCGTCTTTTAATTCGCATTACTGATTTCAATGATCTGTCCCAAAGGGGTAGTTTTTTTTAATAATTGGCGAGTTGTATTAAGCATGTTTAACACACGAATAACTTTGTTTTTTTCCTTGAGGTTAGATTTATGACGGAGTTATTGGATGCTTGTTCCTGAAGTTAAGGCGGATAATATTGTATAAAGTCATTTCGGGAACTGACACCGTTGCCATTTTAAGATGTAGTGTCTGCTTGGTTGATTTTCCGACAAGTCTGTATTGAACAACTACTTCGGGAGAACCTCTGATCATTAACAGCTGATAATATTGTTTATAATCAAGTTTGGAGTTAATTTTTATATAGATTATAGAATTAATTTGCCAGCCTGTCGCGGTGTAGTGGTCAGCGTCATTGCCTCGCATCACATAGGTCCCGGGTTCGAATCCCGGCATGGATGTTTGTGCTCGTCCTGGCCACAAAAGCTGCGGTTAAGGCAGAGTGAGAATCGACACTAACCACGTGTCACTCTTAAATCCAGAATGTGTCATGTAATTCTGCAGTCGTTTCGGTAGGCCAAGGAACTTCGAAGGCTATCGATCCGAGTAGTAGTAGACTCAACTAAATTTGCTGTATGATATAACATTGGGTTAAATAAATACCTCGGCAACGTCGATCAATTAGGTAGTGATAAATAAGACCCTGTCTTACTTCAGAAAATGTATAAAATTGGAGACAATTTACTCAGGTGGAATTAATTAATTCATGTTATATTATTTATGTTAATATCATCGATGAGTTAAAGAAGAATATATTAACTTATGGAGTGCGGTATCCAAAGACACTCATTAATTTCAGTATTTCTCTCAAGCCAGGTTTTATTTTTGTAACACGGTAAATGTAGAATAGAACACCAAAACTTTATATTTGACTTATGGAGTTGTAATAATAGCCGGCATGCTGAGGTGTAGTGGCCAGCATTATTGCCTCGCATTGCACAGGTCCCGGGTTCGAATCCCAGCATGGATGTTTGTGCTCGTCCTGGTCACGAAACCTGGTTTTAAGACTGAGGAAGAATCGACATACTAATCACGTGTCACTCTTAAATCCAGAGTGTGTCATGTAAGATGACAGTCTGGCAGTCGTCTCTGTAGGCCACGGCACTCAATGGGCTGTCGAGCCAAGAATTAGTAGTAATAGTTGTAAGAATAAAAATTCTATGAAGACAAATAAATTTTTGTCTGCACAAAATCCGTAAAAAAGACCATTACTTCACCTTTATCCACCACTTATAAGATTCCAGTACTTAAATCAGTGGGTATGAATGAATTCAGTGATATATTTTTATAATAATAAAATAGAAAAATCTACTACATTTATAGGATTTACTTTATTTAACTTGAACCTAATTTATTTTTCTACTTTTACGGTTCCCTAAACTTTTTAAATTAAAGCTAATAATTTATGACAGTACTTTTTTAAAACCTTACTAACATCTGAGTAATGAAATCCCAATCCCAGGTTATCTACTAACTGATAGACTATTTAGAGAAATTCAAAATACTCATAACTATTGATGATTTGGTAAATGAAATAACTAATAATAAATTAAATTTAAAATACAGAAACATTTATTACAATTTATATTTAATTAGTTTTTATACACAACCTTTTTACATAAATTCCACGGCTTTAATGAAATTCTTTAAACCTTCAGGGTCGCTCATTGTGCCTCTAACAATAATGGTAATCCGCAATGATATAACCAAATTTAGAAAACAAAATATTACAAAGTTATGAACTGAATTTACTTGAATATTACTAACAAGAATTCTGACAGTGCAGAATATTATACAAGATTTACAATAAATTTTTGTACATACCAGACATCGGAGCAGTCCTTGTATCACAATAATCATAAACTTCACCAATTATTTTTATCTTTTCAGAAATTATTTAAAGGAATTTAATTAAACAGGCCATTATATCACACTTTCTACACAAGCCAAGACAACACATGCGATTAAATGCCTAACACAACACAGACAAGCCTATGTTGATCACCAAATATTTCGGCAGACAGTAAGAATGTTTGAGAACGACGATATTACCAGTGAATCTATTGTAGATACAATTCTCGGGTCTGAACACGTTAAATAACAACGTTTCGACGGAAAGCTCTTCCATCGCCATCAGGCTATTTAACAAACCATTGGTCCATGTTGAGACTCGAGAATTGTATGTACAAGTAATAATTTCGACAGCAAGGAAATAGTAATGAGATTTTCCAATCAATACTTATTCATTTACTCATTCAATATTGCTAACCGACGTGGATCGGAATCTGATAGACCTCGGTCTCGCTTAATTGCGACACAAACAAACCTTCTATGGTCAGTTAGTATCGTAGACTGCACTTTTAATCACTGCTTTCTACATTACATATTGCCAAAATTAATACCATCTGAAAAACTCCACATTGTTACTGTTGCCCTAAAATACCTTGGCCACAATATTACTCTGACAATAAAAAATATTAAATAAGTCATTTTAAATTTTGATGGTAACTACAATATACATATATATATAATTTAAGCTGAGTTTGGAGGCAATTACTGCTGACGGAACTCATATGCGAATAAATTTCACTTAATTATTAGGCATACTAATGAAAATTATTGAAGAATGTTCAAATGACAAACACATTACTACTATGCCGTTTAATAGTAATATTTATGTTGTAAAATATAAATGAAAATGTCCTTACGTATCTTTAACGTTTGATAATACGAATTTCAATTCATGAATATGTTTTAATTCCAGGCTCACGTCTTTAAAGAGCCTTAATCAACTGAATTACGTATATGACATGTCTAATTTTGTGTTATTCCTATTCTCTGATTTGACTCGTGTTGAAATATTTCAAGGTAATTGATGAATTAATATATATTTACCGTTTCGTAGCTCATACTTACCCTTATAATACTAAAAAAGAACACAAACTACGATATTGTCCCGTTTCCGTCATATCTAAGGAAATATTTGTTTTTCTGTGTTCTGAACGTAACGTTCAATTGGCTGATTTAGTATTCCCAACATATTATTCAGCATCTGTTCATAAATATAGATCTTTATTCTCCTTACACACTATTAAATTAACCTAAGGAGGGAATGTTTTAAAAAAATCATCCTATTTGACATGTATATATTTAAAAAATACTAAACAAATAAATTAATGTTAATTTTATAATAAAGGAAAATATATAATTTTTTTTACATAACAAATGTATTCAACATATCCACCTTGAGATGTACAGAATATGTGTATGGGAATTTTTTAAAATATGTCCCCCCGCACTTTAGTGAGCATTTTCTTCTGTTATTGCTACTACGGTTGTTGTTATGCCATTCCGTATCTCGAAATTGTTTTCTGAAGTAGAGACATCTACTGAGTCCTTTATAAACTCCCACAAGAAAAAAATCACGTGACTGAGCTTGCCAGTGGTCTAAGGCTGAATCATTTTGTCCAGTATGGCTGAGCCGTTGTATTAGTAGCCTATCTTTTGAAACTCGAGTTACCTCTTTTTACATTTTTCAATCACATCTGGTTAAAAGTTATGAAATTCTTTTTGAAACATCATGTATTTCACGTCTTGTCATGTTTCTGTCCTTTGCGTCTGAATCCTCCGAGAGAGTATATTGAGAGTATCATTGAGTACTGCAACATTGTTGACGTGACGACTATTTCTGCTTTCTGCAGAAGGAGTAACTTGTCCCGTGCACTCAGAAATGCAGGGTTATTGACAGTTGTTGCTAGTGACGTGACAGACGCACACAATGACCAGGTTGGCGTCGCTCCATGCTCCCTTCCCGTCGCGTCCCTATTTCTGTTCCGCCAAACAGCACGTTACGTCACAGGCAAATAATCTCAGCTAGCAGGATAAACTTTAAACAACGCCCCGACATTCGATACACAACTTTATTAATAGATTGGCGATGTGAGAGTTTTTTGATTCGAACACAAATATCGACTCAGTAGAGGCGTTTTTTTTTATTTGAGTGAGCTATGGTGGAATCAGAAGTCGTAATCATTCTATGTCAGGCTGCTGCAACAGCTGCACGACGTAGCGTTCCAGAATTTTTTATTTTTGTTAAGATATACTCAGAAATATAAATACTTTCGTTATAGTAGAAAAATTTGAGAGATAAGATCATGTTAACTATATTGCTCTTGTTTTTCTCTAAACGTAAGTATTCATGCTTGTAAGACACATCAACCAGAAATTCTGCTTTTAGCTAATATTATTTTTTTATGTAATATTAAAAAATTATAATTGTTCGTTCATTTTGGTAGCGGCGGATAACTTTTCTAATATTTCTGTGTGATTCTACGACGACGAAATATTTGCCTACCTTATAAGTGTAATTTGGCAACACGTCGAAGTTCAAGTGACAAGGAAATATAATTTTCTTATAATCCTTATGAATTTTGGTGAGTCAATTGAAATTTGATTCGGATGAAGTGATACAAGTTTGTTTCGTAAATCTGTTGGCCTGGACAATGACTTTTCACTTAATATATCTTACGCCTGTGCTTGGAAAAAAATGTTTGCTCTGAAAGTTTTTCTTTAACTTCTGGGTTTTTATTTGACACGTAAAACTTTTAAATATTTTTTTCTTATTTCAGTTATGCATTAGGCTCACACTGATTGATGCAATATCGGAGCAGAATGCAAATCCGGCAATATTATTATTTTCTATGAAAGTGTGGACATAGAAATACTTTTTAGCATTAGTTGAATATGCTTTATGTTTTTTTACGGTAATTAATGTCAATACGTAAGTAGACTGGAGTAAGTAGTTTTTGAATAATTGTTTGAATTCGTCAAAACTTTACCTGGTGCGCCAAGCCTCAATTTAAATTTACTTTATATTTTTTATTTAAACTTTAATTACTTCCTACGGTATAGTTAATTTTTTTAACAATAATTATAATAATATTTTTATGAATCCTGTATAATTATAAATTACATGGTTTGCTAAGAGTCAAATAAAACGGTTGATTTTAACGTTGGGTTTTCACACATTCCATTTCATTATTATGCACATATCGTGTATCCACAATTTCAACGATAATAATATTATTATTCTCAGTTTATAGAATAAATCTTCAGAGTTTGAAACCATCTGAACGTTTATATAACAACTTTTTACGTGTGTGTTGTGCTAAACTGTTTCTTTTCAAACTATAATATATGTTCCTGTTATACATGCTTCATATACAGTTGTATGTGCAAAATTACAGCCCTACATTTCCCTTTCATTGTTGTGGCTATTTAAAAAAGTTCGCTGCTTCCTTAAAAAATTCCGATCAAGGTTCCGTTAAATTACTATAGTTTTATGATAAATGAACCTGACCTCGATATGGAATTATTCAAGAATTAAGAAAAAGACTCTTAAAATAAATGTATATTGTTTTTTCTTATGTCTCTATATTTTTCCGATTTATACCGTATTACATATCATATGACGCAAAACTGACACTTTTATGCTGAGCCTCTAAATTGGGACTTTCGCATTTTCCACCTTCATAGAAATTCACCAGCTGTCACTCACTAGCTATGGCAAATATTTCATTACGATCGACGAACACGATATTATGCTTCATTAATCAAATTCTGTTAATAAACTATTTACCTTTGATCTGCTACGCTCAAACAGATCTAATAACCGTAATGGTATCTTCATTATCTGCCAAAATGCGTCTACAATGATTAGATCAGAGAATGTTTACCATGACACAAAATCGAAACTTGATAATGGTCACAGTGTAATATATTTTATTACTACAATTCACAAGGCGATCTTTTCCACTAGGGTACTGATATTTTCCTGTTCTTGATTTGAAATCATTCTTAGTGTTTCTTTAATGACTTATAGAATTATGCGTGTAATAAAATTTGTGTAATGATATAATTCCAATAAAGATTTATACTATATATTTTTTAAGAAACAAAAAAAGTAAATAGATATCCACAAAATGAGCATCAGTTAGTTCAATTTTTAAATTAATTTTGTAATTAATTTTTATTCGTAGTGCAACATGTGTTCAAATAAATAATAAACTCAATGTAAAAGCATTCTTAATCTCTTAGACCTTATATTAAATTGGTTGTATATTCTTTGAAGAAGTTTAGGAAGAAAATTAATGCAAGATTTGACCGAGGAAACAACGATCTGATATAGTGAAATTTTCATTAAATAGAACCATTCTGGATTGTTTGCGAATGCGTGCCCCCAGAGTATAAAACAATTCAAATGAAGATTCACGAATTGTGATAGGTATTGCTATGAATAGAATTGAGTCGAGTTGGAAATAAAATAATCTATTAATAAATTAAGTTTAATCTTTAAGGAATATCTGTGAAGAGAAATGCAGAGAACTGAATAACGTCTTAGTGATAGTTAATTTTTTATTAGTAGTTTGTAAAAAGATTCATAGGAGTAATGGAACCATTTTTGACTTATTTATCTTATGATAATGTTTTCATATAGTTTACGTACATTTATTGTACGTATTTTAAACATCCCACCAGTATTTTCCCCACGAAATTAAATAATTTTTTTATATCTAAGTTTTAATACGAAATACAAGAACACGAATGAGGAAAGTAATAATGAAATCCTTGGAAGGTTTATGTGAAGTTTTCTAAAAATATTAAAACGAATCAATAAAATTGTTTGTAAACATACTGACATTTTCCATATTATATTTATAATGTCCTAAAGAATTATTTTACACGGCCATTCATTTTAACCAACTCAAATTTTTCTCATTCATTAATACACAATTAATTTATTGTCGCAATAATTTAGTGCTCGTGGAAAAGAATCCCTAATTTTTAATTCAGTGTAAGGCTATAGAAAAGTATATACTTATAGTCCATATAATTTTTGAAAAATATTCTTTGTAGTAATTCTAATAGTAGATTAGTAGATTTATATTTAATTGTATATTAATTCGACCCAAAATAATTCACTATCAAAATTTTCTTACAATACAATGCAAGTCAACTTTGATTTCTTTGACTTCAATTACGAACTTGTTCGATTATCTTTACGTTCAAGGTTAGAAAATACTACCAATGTAATTGGACATGAAAAGCAAGTTTCAATTGCATTGTTGTTGACTAAATATGTGATTTGCAATAGACCATTAAATTCTACGCGAACATACTAAAAAAAGTGAACGAACGTAAAGTCAGGAATGTGAGGAATATAATATTAACGCGCTGTAATGTATAATTGAATTTCCCACTTTATACTTTCTTAATGTAGCGGCGATTTCACTATTCATTCGAAAAACGCCGTCGGATAACACGAAAAATCTTTGGCGATTTACCTTCTTGGGAGGTATTGAACGGTAGAGAGATTCTTCGGTTTTCAGATCACGCTTCTCTAGAGGATGTTGGCAGCTCGTGTGCAGCATAAAACGTATTCCAGTCTTCGATGGGCCAGTAAGTTCTGTTATACATCAATCACCTACTTAGTATTTATAACTTTGTGCTCCATATTTTTTTAAAAAGCAGTTTCTTTTCCATTTATGTGTATATGTTATGTTTTAAATCAGAAAGTGTTTAGATCAATGCAGTATTAGTAATTCGGTAGTTGCGCCCCAGTACTTTAAAATGTTTTTCTACTGGAATCATTTACTGTAACGGACTTGAAGGAAATATTCAAAACCGGTTAATTTGCTAATTTGTGGTCCTTAGGAGCTTTGTATTAATTGCATATCATTCGTCGTTAATTATTTATTCATGAGCCCAGTGAAAGGTAATTCAACACCTGATGAAAGCAACAACGTTTGCAGAAACTGTTTGGTATTTATTGTAAATAATTTTTTGTCACTTTATTGGCTTCTATGTGTTAATATGAAGGAATACTAGATTTAAATGTTGCGTTTTAGTTGTATTTAGGAAATAATTTAAATATATCAACATATGGATTTTACTACCGGTTGCTAGAAATATTTTTTAAATATTTACTTTCTAGGTTTATTTTAGTGCATTCACTAGGTATCTGAAATCAATTTCAAATAATTTTAAGCCGATATTATGTTTAATTAGTAAGAAAATTTTCATTTTTATATGTAAGGGTAATGCAGTGAGCCATTGCTATATGCAGATTTGCGGCTAGTGCCTCTTATCTGCTCCGCCTGCGCTACAAGCTCGGCAATAAGCCGATTCGGAGGTATTACATCGTGGGATCTTCTCAGCCTTGCCTAAGTCACACCAGCCTCCTTCATTCATGTTCTTGATCCATCATATTACATCACCCAAAATTGGCAAAACGAGTATGTTTAACTTAAAATTAGTCATTTAGCCATATTATATTATCTTTTATATTCGTCTGAATTCCTTTATCGTTAATTTAGAATTTTTAAAATTATAAATTATAAATAATCTTTCAGTTTCTATCAGTATTTTGCTCAGAAGCAATTTTTTAAAAACTAGTTTGTAAATGAATTTTTCCACCTGCTTTCTTTACGTTTCATCAGGGAATATGAGTTAAAACATAATATGCGGTTCTCTGAAATGCGGTCTATTTCTCCAAATCAATTTTTCATTTATTCCCACCAAGTTGAGTTATTTTAATATAACCATTCGAGTCTATTAAATGATCCTGTTAATTACTCGGATAAAATAATGCATAATTTTTTTAATTAATTGCAAACAAGTGTAGGAATTTCGTTTCAAAGTGATGGGACTTTCACAATAAATAAATGTATGGTAAATTGAGATTACAATCTATTATGAAGGTTAAAATTAAAAAGTGAATTTGTAGATACTTGAAGTTACATATAACTGTTTTTCTATTTATACCAGTACAAAGGTATGTCTACTTTTAAACGCATGAATAACAAACTTGTTTTTGACCTAGTTTTGTTGAAACTGGAATAAACTACCTACGATTATCAAAACAGATTTCAGGTTTTCTTGAATTTAACTTCTAAGACACAAGAGATGCAAGCTGTTTCAGACGTTATGGTTTTCAACAGGAAACTCACCAGATTTATTGATTGGCACTTCGTTACTAAAGTTAGGATTAACATGACCAGTTCATACAATACTTACAATTTTTGGACAAATTAAATATGTACAATTGTTTTATTATAAAAACGTGGAATAACGTTGAATTTCTGAGAATTGTTGCTGTATACAAGCAATAATTTTCCACGATTTTATTTTGAAGGAAAACTCCCCGCTGACATTAACAGGTGAATTTTCAGCCAGAGAAGAATAGGATGAATGTTAATAAACTACAATTTGGTATTAGACCGGTAACACTTCTAAAATAAAATAAAAACAAAATTGTTACAGGACGATAAGATACAAATAACTAATTGAAATTCATTAATATAAAAATTAAACGATATATATATATATATACTGTAATATTTAAATATAATATAATAATAATGGCTGTGGCGTTTCTAAATGAATAACTATAATAACTTTAAAGAACAAACAAAATTTATTGTGCCAAATTTAAAACAATTATAAAATACACAAAATATTTGGGATCTCAGGGTCTTGATCTGGGTTTGATAAATGGCAGAATTTAAATAATCAAAATTACATTTTCCTTTTATGGAAATCAAAGCGTCTGAACATAGACGAAATTTGTTGCGGAAGAAATAATACTAAAGATTGAATTTAACAATTTCAATTTTATCAAGAATTAACAATCTCATTCTATCGATAATTAAATAATTAAAGAACGATCTGCCTTTTATCCTTTAAACGCGGTTTACAAATGATTTTAAAGTTTCTCTCTACTTACGGCCGCCCAGGTCTCATTTTTACTTTTTCGTGCATTATTTTGGGGACATCACTGATTCTAAGTTCTCACAGACTCTAATTGGCGTTGTTTGTTAGTTGGTTTACCACAAATTGGTTGGTTCTCGATGCTTTACTGCAACCTGGATTTGTAGATCTCGTGGCTTTAGTTGACAATGGACTTCATTGGGTTGTCTGAATATTGCTTTACTTTTTAATAATTGAAAGCATGTTTGTGACTGGGCCACAATCTTTCGTTCTGACTGCTGACTGTAAAACTTTTCGTCTTGTCTATTCGCTGTCTGCTGCCCGACTGAACTGTTCAAATTTTTATGCCTTGGAATTTTGGTCTTTTCTCCTCGCTGCTTACTGCCCGACTGTACTGTTTGTCTCGTAGATTTTGAGCGCGTAAACTCTCTCAACAATGTTTTCTTTGCCTTGCTGGATTGTTGCGGCGTCCGCTCTATATCCACTAATAATGAGTCCTCTACAATCCAACTTTCCAATTAGAACAATGTCTTAATTACCAATTACTACAATACACACACGAAAAAAAAATAGAAGTTCAAGAGGGAGACAAAGAAAGAGGAAGAAAGAAATGAAACAATTGGACCACACGGATTAAGATATGTGTGAAATATTTTTATAATTATTCAATGAATGTAAATGTAAGCCGCTCCCATTTTCCCTTTGTTGCATTTTTAAAATCTTAAATGGAAACCCCTAATTTTTTTTGCATTACACTATTTAGGTGACTGTCCGTTATATGTAAACGTAAACATTATGCTTCGTTCTCAATGTTTTCGTTAGCTTTTTTCACAAAAATTTTGTCTATTCCGTACACTATTATAGTATAGGGGTATGTTTCTTTTGACATTACTTATAACTAACTGTTCCATTGTTATTGTTATCATTTAATACATTTTGTTACCTTTTGGCTCTCTGTATATGACTATCTTCTCGTGTACGCTCGAGAACAAATATTTCATTTGAATTAATGAAAATGACCCTTTAAAAGCAATAAATTGTGCAATGTGAATTTGAAATTTTACTTTTCTCTAGTTACATAGTCTCATAATTATTTATTGCGTCACATTAAATCCATTTGGTTGTTTTCTATGCAGCGAACAAAATCACGTCCAAGTAGTTAAAAATAGTATTTTTATGTTCGCTATTTAGTCTGAAAAGGGCGGATGGCCTGCATATTAATGTTGAAAAAATTCTCTATATGACACTATATTAAAACTAAAAATTTTTTCATCGAAAGTAGTCTGACCATTTTCGTGTGAAAAGCGAAAAAATTCAATGTGAGAAACAGGAATTTAGGTGACAACAGTTTCGGAACCTAAATATATTCCAAAACCACTGACTTATAAGCAGTGTACTGTAAAAGTATTATTTTATTTATACAGATTCTGCATCGAAAAGTAAGAGAATTTTGTCAAATCTGTTTTTCGGCTGTAATCCCCAAACTACGAACAGTTGCAAATGGAACTATTTCAGTAAATAATTTGAGCGAAGAAAAAGTGTTAAAAATATTTTTCGTTAATATTTAACAATAACTAAAACCGTACCGTGTGGAAGTAGACAGGAAGTAATTTAGAAATTTTAAGTTTACAAAAAACTTTCGGAATAATACGCAAATTTGATCCAAATTATTTGCACTATCTATATATCAATGCATGTTTTTGGTTATCTCGTGTATATACCGAAATATTCCAATTTGTAAACCTTCACATGTCGACTTCCATTCGCAAATCATAATAGCGGTTTCGAAACAACTGACTATGAATAGATTAGGATAGAAAAATCTCGACAGGACGGTGAATGGAAACCACGAATACCGCTTAGTGTATATCCGTCTAACCACTGAGCTACCCTCGTTGACTCCCACATGCAAACTTTCTCTATTCGTTGTATACACAGGCTCAGATTGTATACAATTTACTGAATTACATTCTTCACTACCTAATTTTAGCTCTTCAAGAACAGAAGAAATTATTTAAATCGAGCTCAGATGCTTGTGTCGAGATTTTTCTATTAATTCATTTACAAAACTCTATGGTCAGAGATTGATTGATAGCATTTCTTCTATTTTTGAATAACTTTTTCTGATAAATCTCAAAGTGCAATATTTTTTCATCAGATTTAAGTATTCATTTTTCACCATTAGTTTCCCTCAAAAATATTTAACGTGTTTTGCCGACTTTTGACCCAATGCATATTTAACGTAATAGTTTTGTTGTTTAAACACCCGTATATATCAGTGAATAAAATGTTTTATGGCTGTTCCATTGCCAATGAGGAGGAAGACATTTCTAACAGGATGTTTCACACTACACACGTGTCGTGGCCAAAGAGTCTGGGGTTTACGCGCTTCAGTGCTGTTACGTTTCGCCACTGACTTTGCGACCTATTCCGGCTGAAGTTTAACAAAATTTTGATGATCGGGTTATTCTACCTTGGCTGCCGTGGCCGAAAAACACAATTTAATTTTCCATTAATAAATATATTTTTTCTGACTAAAAATTGACTGTTGTTTCTTTATAATTTTACATAATGAGTTTAAATTTTATTCCGAAAAATAAAAATTACATTGAAAAATGTTGCTCCAGACGGATGAAATAGTGTATTTATTTCGAATTCATCGTTATATGGACTGTACTATCATTACGTTTGTATAAAAAAAATTATAAGATGTAGATGTTGATTCAGTGTCAGTTTGCAATTTGGCCTTCTGATTGGTCGGTGACCACCCGCCATGGACTGGTATAAATACAGAGGATGTATAAGCCGTGACACTTAGGCTGGCTTTGAGGGATGTGTGTTACGGGGTCGCAGACTTTGGGCCTACGGGTCATTAGACTAGTCGACCAACTGCCGCTAGATGTGGTCGAGGCATGGAGTATGATAAGTTGCATTCCCACAACAAACCCTGATTTCCCTTTATCAGAAGGGCGTGGGACAAGTTCCAAGACCCTAACCAAACTGATGCAGGTTTCTCTAGGGTTTTCCTTGCATAATATTTAGGCGAATGCATCAGTCTGGGGGCATTAGTTGCCCTCGCCTACCTCGACCTTTCTTCCATACCTTTCTATGCTATTAAAGAGGCTTAGCCATCAAAGTCGATAACCATCATGAAAAAAATAATTGACGATGGCGATGATGAAAGTTGCAGAAACTCTGTGTAACGCCAAAAATTTGACCCGGATTACTAACCGATTCACCGGGAAAGCCTACGTTTATTAATAAAACAAATGTTTGCTTCTCCTTCTGATAGTGAACGTGTAATGGATACTTGGAACCCATCTTTGCAATTGTAACAATTACTCACCCGTTTTCTTCATTCTGTACATCTAATATCTCCTATAGAGGGTTTGTAATTGGAAATCAAGTATTTATCACGAGTCATGTTACAGTGTCATGGGCACTTTCACACTTATTCCATTAATTTCTCACATACAATAAAATATAATTATAAAAAATCGCGGGTTAAAAGCAGAGGCGTGACCGGGGAGGCTTAAGCGTCGGCCGAAAATATACAACGTCGTTTTCAGTTAAGGGCACGGACGTGGCTCGGCCAAGAGATGCCGAGGTGTGGACAATTTTAATTCTTTAACCGAGTCCCGTAGTGCTAGATCACTCATTCTCTGTTTTGAATCTACTTAATTCAGTTTGACGTAGCGAGATTATAGATCCAGCTTTCACGCAATCTTATGTCATTTCATGTGTGGCATTTAAGATGGTTAATTCGAGCCCTTATCTTTAACATTTGTGATAACTATCAACATCTACGTCAGTTATTATTATTACAATAGCTGGGTGCCCGGCGTTGCCCGAGATGTCATTTATCCATAACCCCCCGATTTGACTCCAATCTAGGTAGCTTTTGCGTTATTTTTGTTTTAAGATAATCGACCCCTACCCCTAATTGTGTTCACCTCCTATTCTGAAGAGGTTTGAACTCATTGATCCTGAATTAGTTTCATCCGACGAATATATCGCCGTTTGAAGATGTACGAAAATTTCCATCCTGATACTGCATGTTAAACAAAAATCAGACGATTACATTGATTGAAAATTTCTACTCCTGCCCGAGCATTACCCAGTTTTTCACAATTAAACTCAGCGTCATCCATAACCGCATAATTGACTCGAATCTCGGTCTATTTGCGTTATTTTCATGTAACGCTCCACTTAAGCGTGCTCCCATCCCATGCCGAAAGGGGTTGAAATTATACACAAACAACATCGGTAGAAACATTAGCAAAGTCATTGACCCCGATAAATATTTTTTCCACACAAACATCGACCGTTTAACATGTTTGAAAATGTTCACCTCCGGCTACCCCTCGTTGCGGGAGTTAAACGGTAAGTCGAATGTCATATTTAAACTCATTGACATCCATAACTATTGATTCGACTCCAATTTCGATTTTTTAGCTTTATTTTTATGTAATGCCGCTCCACCCTCACCCCTAAATGGAGCTCCCTTCCCAATACCGAATGGGGTGGAAATTAAACACGGAGAACATGCTTATAAATTTTATGAATCACATTGTTCCCGAAATATATTTATTCGACGTAAAATTATGCCGGTTAACTTATTTTAAAATTTCTATTCCCCGCCCACGTCCACCCTAGATCTACCACTCCAGCCCGCCCCCTCGTGTTACCCAAATTTTTATACGTGAACTCAGCGACATCCGTTACCTTCGATTTGACATCTTGGTTGCTTTCGCGTAATTATCTTGTAACCCTTTTCCAACCCCACCCCTAAGCGTTCTCCTCCCTCATGCCGCAATTGGTTAAAATTTAATATAGAAATCTATAAACCTAATTAACCCTGTATTTGACTCCAATATCGGTTTTATTTGCGATATTTTCTTGTCACGCTCGTCCACGCCACCTCTAAGAGCGCTGCTTTCTTTATTCGAGCCATTATCATTCACATTTGTGTTAACTATCAATATCTATGTGTTTTTATTACCCCATTCTGAACTTAACGGATTTAAATAACTGAGTTTAGTTTTTACATTTTTTCATTATCACAATGCAAAGACTCTTTCTTAAATTTTTACATGTGTAAAGCGATCTTAAGATTTAACCTTTGTATTTAAATTTCGTTTCATAATCTAATTCAGATAACTTTTAAGCTTTACATGGTAAGTATTTAATTTCTCACTAATATTACTATTTGCATGCATTTTTCATTTAATAAATAATTGACACAATATATTCTGATTGTGGTGTATTCCAGTTATATCCAATTTGTATGAATATCCTAATGGTTGAAGTTAGTTCAGGTATGGGTCATTAATTACTCGAACTTGTTTTATAACTACCCTGAAACTTTTCTGATTTGCAGTCTGCTAAAAGGTACGAATGATTTGTTTATAAATATCATTAGGCGGAGAATATTGAATGTACACGAAAGTTACGGTTTAAGTCCAATTCGGTGCTAATTCTCTATTAATATTTGTATTAAATTCATGAAATAATATTAGTGTGGATAAAGAAGAACTAGTGCAACAGGCTTATATAAGTTTTAAATTCTTATGCGGATTATTGGAACTTGCGAATTTTGGTTCAAATAACAGATTTTCCATTGCTCATACGAGCAAGGGGTATCATGCTATAATTTTAAAAAATCTGAGAAGATAAAAGCCTCCTCATCAATCAGACAAGGTCATCTTGGATGTTAATATTCCTTTTAGATGGTTGTAATCCAATTAGCCGTTCTCTTCATAATTTTTGCTTTAACTCTTGCTGCCCCTGGGAAAAGTTTCGCTCGCTAATTACTTCCATTAATTTACACCCGCCAGCAGCCTGAACCAATTTAGGGAGGCTGCTTGCAAATGTTGTTTATTTATCTACTTCATGAGCAAACAAAGCGCAGCCCCAGGTTTACGCTTCCTCCTCACCAAGTACACACATCTGATGCTTGGCGGGCGACGTTCATCGAAATCGAGTTTCCAAAGCTTAAAAAATCACAAAGAATGGAGTAATTCTATTTTGAAATTCCTCTGCAGATACACGGAATCGGGCGATGGAGTGTGCGCCTTTAACAAATATGAATAGAACAATTCTAAACGAGAGAGAAAAAAACATGCCATTACCATAATGATTAAGTGAAACTGACCTTAGGTCTTCTCATTGCCCCGAAAGTTCAGTGAACATGTTCAATTTTCTAATCGTTGTAGCGTTGGGGATCTTTAATATTGAAAAATGTCGAATTATCAATTTCCAGAAGGTGAAAGCCAATAAATAGATGTCTGTTATGAATGTAAGGATTGTACGCACTGACGACACACCATTTCGAATGTAGATATATGTATTTTACCTTTAATACCAGGCACAGTCGTCGAGCCTTACACGTTCTGTGGGAATAATATTAACCTCAGTCTGTGTATTCACTGGTGGCATGTAAATTACGTGTTTCGCTAGTTAACTAAATATATCTGGATCTGGGGGTTGGGTGGTTAACTAATTTTAATTTACAATATTGAATTTAATAATAAACTACAGTTTCAGAGTATTTATAATTATTACTAATTTTCATTTTATTTAAATATATCTATCTCAGGGTAGTGGTGCGTACTAATTGAAGCAGCGATATAGAATTCTGAATACATGTGTTAATTATTTAAAAATAAAGAATGGCAAAATATTTTATGTATATGCAACCGGACCAACGGTTTGGTGATGTCCGCTTGCTGACACCTGCGAATGTAGAAGGGCGTCTATTCTCTTTTGTGGCGTCGTTACGTGGTCTCTCGTTTGAATTCCCATCTCAATTTGTATCGGCAGCCCACAGTAGAACAGCAAGCACGCCTGATGTTCAATTGACACATGCTATATTTTACAATATATATTGCAGTGAACACCAATGTCTCTAACAATATTAATTTCTAAATTGTTAAATTATTGCATTTATGGAGTAATATTGTGGCATTATTGTAGTAAGGAAACTTGAACAGTCATCATATCGTGAGACTGGAAATTGAGCGCTCCCAGACGATTTGGTATCCACATTGGTTTGACGCCGGCGTGAATGGTTCAATGCTGCTGACTCAAAGCGGCCAATGTGACATATTCAAAGTCTGGAAACTGATAGTATTTAGACTTCTCACACTTAGATGCCAATGGTGTGAGAGGAGAGGAGGATATTGTATAATGAAATTTACGCATTCTGTGTTCAAGAAACCTCCTAACTAATTTTTGAAAGTTGAATTTAAATACAAAGAAGTGTAAATAAAGAAGTTATGCAATGTACGGACTGACCCCTACCACGTAATTGACTGTATAAGCTAATTTGTTTATTTTATGTAAATTAATGCCCTTCACCGAAGGATATACCATTACCATAATTTATTTGGTTCAGCTTTTCCACTGTATAGAACATCCGATACGTCTATGATACATTTCACTATCAATTTACTTTGATCGTTTCTGGAATTAGTTTCAGTGTAGTACTATTTCAACTATAGAAGAAAATATGTGATTAATATTTATTTCTGTCTAACTTAAATGAGATACACTGATTGTGTCAAAATAGAAGTATAAATGTTCATCTAAACCGAGGTTGACTTACATAATATTCTATAAAGTTGGATTGTATAAAATTCCAAATCAATGTTGCTGATTTTCATTCTTAGTAGGGTTTTATTTTCATTGAATTTAAATTGATTAAAATGTCCTATAAATACGGCTATTAAGCCAATTTATGTTGATTCTCTTTTCGGTGATTTCTTTTTTACACTTTGGGACAATTTGGAAATGTTTTAGAAGAACTTCTCTATGAAACATTGAGTGTCACAATGAATCCTATTGGTTTTCACGCATCACATAGAATATTTTAAATATATTATTTTTATAATGAAATAAAATTTTTAATGATTCAAAGAACGACACATCTACGTTTCAATTATGAATTGTGTTTCCGTTAAATATATCGTCAGTTATCCAAATGATATTTTATGCAGAATTTATCTCAACATTCAGAAATTTAATTATGAAACTCTTCGCTGATGAGATGGAATTAATTACGCAGTGACTATAAATTTATGCGTCAAATTAACTGTCTAGTTTAAGAAAATAAGGGAACGGATTCATTTTTTTTTACTGTTCTTGTGGTGGACTTTTACGAATATCCCTAAGCCTAGAATTTTAAGTGGCATATCCTCCCTCCTCTAATAGGTCTGTTTGGGGGTAAAACGAGAGCTGTCCCTGAGGGTTTGTAATGAAGTAGCGCGTTTGTTTTGCGCCTAGCGCGCCGAGACAAGCAACGGAAGCCTCTCTTGACCTCGTCGCCCAGTCATTAGTGCTCGCAGTTAATTAACTTTGCGGCTGCTCACTTCTGAGACAGTTACAGTCACTTGCAACTCGGCCTATGGGCGAACAGATTTCTAATTAATTAAATTCTAGTCTGTCGGTAAAGTACTCTTACCGCCACCTCGGTTCTACCCTCTTGTAAGAAACTCAATAGCATGAAAAGTGGTTAGAAAATTAGAACTACTTATTTAAAGGACCAAATAGTTTAAATCGGATAATTAAATATTCCTCTTACAGAACGGATATCATTTAAATTCTTTACAGTGAGTATTTGTTACCTACTCTGTAGATACTGACAACAACTTCACATATTTAAAAATTGTCTCATGCAAAACATTTATAAATGATTTCTAAATGTAATGTATTTCGGTTAAAATATTGCGTTTAGAACGTCATATATTTCAATATAATGCATTAGAAGTTCTGTATTTTCTATTAAGTTCTAAAATCAGGTCTAGTAATCAAAATTTAAAAATGTTTCACATTATAGCTTTTAAGAAGTTGTATTTCCAAACTAAATATTTAATCTCTTTAGTTTACATGCACAAATTACTCTAATATTTGCGTATTCTTACACAATCACTTATGAGTTTAATTAATTTAATATCAGTTATTTAATCATATGACAACGTGTATAAGAACCCAGTATAGGTCGTAAGATATGGCAAGTGACGTCAGATAATATAAGAAGGGAGAAGGCGGAGGGGAATATTATCGTTACTTGTTAAATCCCACTTTCTGTGAACCTGGAAATACACAACTACCATTCTAAAAAGGCACTGCGCGTCTTATTTTGGCACTACTTGTAATTTATCGCGTCCTATACTTAACTACCGGATAGTATATGTTGATGAATAAGAGTATTGTTAACTACTCTGTTTTATGGCAGGCCCAACTACTTGCAATCAAGATTAACCTATATTATTAATCCTGTAATCATTTTTCTATTACAAAACCAATATTTCCTTCGCTACACAATAGTCAATATTTATTATTCCTTCAATAACGGATTTAGCAAGCACTAGAGATGAGCTTCTCGCTCGTAAACTGATTCAAAGAGCTAGATTATTCTTTTATTTTAATTTAATATATATATATATATATATATATATATATATATATATATTGTAATAACCAAAAACTATGATTTTACATAAAATAAAATATGCAAATTTATCCAAATTTTATAAAGTAAATTTAAAGACTTTGTCGAACCAAAGTAAATAGCGACAAATACTATGATTGCTTCAAGTTGTTGCCCAGTATTTTTAACAACTAGAAGGCTAAAATAGTTGTTCAAATAAAATTAATTTGATAGGAATTTTAAATTAAACAAATTATGAAATTCAATAAAACAAAACAAATATATTTACTCAACAATACAAATTTCAATCTCAGTTTTATTTCTTTACATTACATTTAAATCAAATTTCACAATAAAATGAAACTCAAAATATCTCAGGGTCTCTTCTGGACTTGATTGAAAGAAACGAATATTAAATTACAATGTGAAGAATTTAAAGAATATAGAAAATACAATTTAATGAAGTTCCTATAAAACAACGAAATCTGACACCTCACCTTTAACTTACAGTTTACAATAATCCTTTATTTTTAATATCTACTTACAAGTTGCATTTTGGGTTCAGGAACATGCTTCACTTTTGAAATATAATGGCCAAATCTGTGCATAGAATTTACACAGATGTTTCACTGACACTTTTCACAGCACAGCATTTTATCTTTTTTGAATCCTTATTCCAGGTTGTAGATTTTCAACGCCTCATACAGATGTTACGCCAGTCAGTTTGGCCAGTAAGATTGCTAACTCCAAACGTTCAATTTATTTCAAATGTTCCGGATCTTTTATCTTGCACCACAACAGAGTTCAATTCTTGCATTTAACTAATACTTCCATCACAACTAAACCATCTGCTTTCCTCAAGCTCCAACTTCCAACATCAAAAATCCACCTTCGAGCACCGCCCTCCAACTGCTCTCCATTAACACATCCACCCTGATCGCTCTTTGGCTTACGACTGACTATTCTATCAAAATCCCCTCTCCAGAATATTCTCATTTTCCACGATCTTTCTTTCCCACACTCAGATCACATCCGGCTTTCCCACGCTAAGAGAGTTACTCAAAATATTGTTAAATAAATAATCCATTGTCTTGTAATTGAATGTCATCAAGGCCACTGTCAGTCGTTCCTTTGGAGACTTGTCCCGACGTCAGTCAGATATTATATCAAAATGCCGCCAAAGATCTCCAATTAATTTTATAAGAGCCGCCCCAAAGTCTCCAGTCTGTGACAGTAAACAGATTTTAATAATAGCCGGCATCCACCTCTAGTCTGTGCCGTGAAACAAATATTATAAAAATTTAAACAAAATAATGGCCTTCTTAATTTGTCTTCTTAATTGGTATTACAATATATATATATATATATATATATATATATATATATATATATATATATTGTAATAATTAAATATAATAATAATGTGGCGTTTCTAAATTAAAGAACTTAAGTGAAAGTTATTTAACAAGATATATTATCAATTTTAAAACAAGTATAAAATACACAAAATATTTGGGATCTCAGGTTCTTGAATTGGGTTTGATAAATGGCAGAATTTATATAATCAAAATTATGGAAATTAATGCGTCTGAACATAGACGAAATTTTTTGCGGAATAAATAATACTAAAGATTGAATTTAACAATTTCAATTTTATCAAGAATTAACAATCTCATTCTATCGATAATTAAATAATTAAAGAACGATCTGCCTTTTATCCTTTAAACGCGGTTTACAAATGATTTTAAAGTTTTTCTCTACTTACGGCCGCCCAGGTCTCATTTTTAGTTTTTGGTGCACAATTTTGGGGACATCACTGATTCTAAGCTCTCACAGACTCTAAATGTTCACAGGCTCTAATTGGTGTAATTTGTTAGTTGGTTTAACACAAATTGGTTGGTTCTCGATGCTTTACTGCAACTAGTTGCTCTGTCTCCTTCCCGACTGAATATTGCTTTACTTTTTAATATTTGAAAGCATGTTTGTAACTGGACCACATTCTTTCGTTCTGACTGCTGACTGTAAAACTTTTCGTCTGGTGTATTCGCTGTCTGCTGCCCGACTGAACTGTTCAAATTTTCATGACTTGGAATTTTAGTCTTTTCTCCTCGCTGCCTACTGCCCGACTGTTCATTTCCTGACTCTTCGTTCGTCTCGCAAGTTTTGAGTGCGTAGAACCTTCTCGACTCATCAACAATGTTTTCTTTGCCTTGCCGGTTTGTAGCGGCGTCCGCTCTATATCCACTAATAATGAGTCCTCTACAATTCAACTTTTCAATTAGAACAATGTCTTAATTACCAATTACTACAATATATATAAAATTACGTAGTCGGACCAGATTAAGGTCAAGTCGCAGTACCAACATTAACTTCCTCCTCCACCATGTCAAGTTATATTATTTTACGCGTGTAGTGAAGGATCATTATCGCGAGTCTGTGACGCAAAATAATGAGACGTCGGTTCGCTGCGGGGTCATTTGTTAGGTTGAGCGGTTTTTGGCGCTAATATTGTTGGATTATAGTGGCGCCAGCGGGGACATTTCAGGAGATTATTTAATATGTTATGAATTTTTAATAGGGTTCGCGTTACTTCTCCCCTTTTGATCCCTTTTTCTATAGTTTTTTATGAAAATGATCACAACGTAAATTATCTCAAGTAGCGTCTTACTGAAGATGAAAAAGCATTCGTTATTATTATTTGTATCAGTTCACTCATTCGTTTGCAGTTAATAGGAAGAGAAAGTATTTAGTGACTTTAAGTTACACAGTTACGTTCAATTAAAACGGCGAGGCTACTTGGGTAGAACCAGCAAGTAAAGTACCTGCAGACAGCATCGACTACAGCAATAACAGGTAATAACTTCCGACAATTAACAAATAAATTTGTAAACATGCCATCTCGTAGCAATTATCCTCCACAAAATATCGCCCAGGAAATTACAACGTGCTTGGAATTTAAAATGTTTGATTTGTAATATTGAATTTAAAAAAATAATATTAATAAATGCATTTAACAGAAAAACCTAGAACGAAACATAACCTAGTAGTTCAGTAGCAGGTATTTCATCTGCAGCATGTTTCCAGAAAAACTGTCCTTAATATGAACTATTTTCATGTATTCATCTTTCCTTCAGTCGGGTAATTTCATTCTATCAATTATTCATCTGCACAACGTTTCAACGCGTTCAAGGAATTTTATTTCCTTTTGTTGGAGTATCGAAGTTTCCGATGTATTGAGCAATACTGCAAACAAAACATTAATTAGAATTTTAATTTCAGTTTTAATAAGAAGTTCTCAGTTAATTTTTAAGTGATTATTTCACCCTTTTCTTTATTTTATGGGAAACTAATTCGAAGCTCTAAAGCGGGAGGGAATTATTTTATGCATCTTTCATGTTGAAGCATGATGAGAACTCTCTTTCTCTGTAGTAAGTTATCTTACGAGATTTATTTCCTAATACAGTTATTAGTATTTATATAATGAAATAGGATGTTATAGAACAATTAAACACACAGGATTCTGTTACTTTGGATACACACGTGCATTCCTTTTTGGTAAGTGGCTGCCTCTGCGTTTTGAAATTCCAAGCACTCTCACCCCATTCACTCAGCAAGGGACGAATAGGCTCTTCGATTGGCCCCCGTGGCGACGAGTTGACTCCCTTAAGAGCGTCGTTACAACCATCATTTGGAAGACCATACCCATTAATTTTTGTCGGGTTAAATATTTGATAATCTACAAACTGCAAAACAGATTACCTATTTTTTTCATTTCCCATAATGCTATCCTCTACAAATTTTATATCCTTTCATGAGTATTTAGACCTTTTTTTCCATACATACTTTAGGACCGTTTATATTTATCCAGAATTGAAATAACTTCATTGTAACATACGTAACTAAAGACCTTGCTAGTGTTTTAGGAGTTGAAAAAACATAGTGGTTTTGAGAATCCTGGATGTTGGAGCTAAACCAAAGAAGGTCAAGTTTATATTTGCAATGTGTGTATTTAAATGAATAAAATAAATTAATTAGAAAAAGTTGAATGTAAACATTACCTTCTCATGTAAATATTCCAGTTATTAGATACTTATTTTGAGATATTACCAAACAAGATTTTCCAAAGCAAACTATAAGAATTCATTTTAATTTTAGACCAGCCTTTTAACGGATAGGCTGCAGACATGTAAAAACACATACTGTTGGGCACACCATTTCTAGTAACAAATATTGTTCTTTATACGCATTACAGCCGTGGATTAATAAATATTGTGATTATGTATTAGGAAAGACATGTTTACAGTTGTATATATATTCTTTATCTATACTAAGGGTATGATTTAATATTTACAGTACTCAAAAAAGAATTAAATACAAACTAATAAAAATTAGTGATTAGAGATTTAACTATCATAAAATATAGAATTACACAGCACACAAGAATAAACACTAGGAGGAAACACAAACGAGGAACAAGTCACTTCACAAAACTGAGCGACAAGGAATCTGCCCTCCCGTAGAAACTCCAGGTCGTTCATGAAACAAACGAACGAAAACGCAGAAAAGACCAACAGAGACTAAGCAAGTTATGAAATAAGCAGTTATTATTACCAACACATTCAACACTTTTGCAGTTTTTATTAAACAAAATTATTAGGGAAACGATCAAGAAACTCTTGTACTGAGTAAAACGCGCCTTTCAGTAGAATATTTTTACATTGAATATCAAAACTCTTGTAGTTATTATTGTTCTTTACATCTGGAGGAAGACTATTGTTTAAACTATCTCTGAATGGTGAATACTTCTCTGGTAGAGAGCAAAGATCTTAGACCTGAGCGATTTCTAGTCTCATAATCGTGAGACTTGCCATTCGTTTGAAAAAGGTTCATGTTCCTATTAACGAACTTTAAAATTTGTGAATAGCCACGATGGCAAGAGTTAAAATTCGCAGACTTTTGAAAAACGGTTTACAAATAGATTTATTATCCGTATTAGAAAGTATTCTAATGGAACGCTTTTGCAACTTGAATATTTCAATGCTCCTGGAGCAAAGCGCCAATTTGCAATGCCATAACACATAAGGGAATGAAAATACGCAAAGTACATCATTTTCGTTGTGTTGATATCAACATGTTGCATTAAGATTCGGAGACAGTAACAGGTGAGACCACATCAATTTTATATCAATCTTAAGACCCAGAAAATCATCTGAAGGTAGTGACATGGACTGCAGAAATGTTATGTGGAATTTATAGTACCACTTCATTTTGTCTGTTATTTGTCTATTTAATAATATAAGAGGTTGAATTAATTTTATTGAGGCTGTAAATAAAGAGTATATATATATATATATATATATATATATAACTATAAATAATTCTGCGTGTGATTCAACTTGCAAGACTATGTATTATTTAAGCTCACCATTGATGTGCGCCTTAGTTTACACACACGAAAAAACTTTTATACTTTCTTTATTATTTTAGAACACTACCATCCGTATTATAAATGACGAACAGAATAATTTTCTTTTATTTCGTATATTTATTTGTATCGTAATTATATGTAAAGGCTGGAAAAATTAACGTTTTTTTTAAGTTTTGTAAGTTATGTTATTTTAAATTATCAAAAGGAATAATGAATGGTAAACCTGCTGCTCTATGTAGCGAGTTTGCAATGTTGGTCTTCTGTGGAAATGGACGTCCCAGGAGATTGTAGTTACTATTTTGCTATCCGGGGCACATTTAATGGCGATTTCTTGGAACTGTTTATGTCCAGTCCCCGCATTTCGAGACCGTGATTTATGGCCTTAAGGAGTGGAGACGATTCGCGGTGATGTTTCAATCGATGCAGCCACCAGAGGAACTCTCAGAGGTAATATTTCACATCGTGAAATACGGTTTGGAAACAGCTTCCCTCTTCTGCAGGTGCTGGAACTATTTTCTAGTTCTTTATCGGAGACCTTTTCTTATTAGGATTGTCAGTCTCTGACATGTTTGCTTAGTTACGATTGCTTCTGAGAAACAACAGTATGCTTAAAGATTTTGTATTGATGTCTTGACGTCATTTGCATCTTAAAAATCGCTTACAATCATCGCCTATCATTTCAAAATTATATAAAATTTGCAAAATAAACTCAATAATACCTACCTAATACGTGCATAAATGAAAAATATGAATCTCTGGATTATATTTCGTAGATTTGTTATTACTGAATCATTATTAGAACTCTTTTAGACTTGTCGGAGGACTGATTTGAGTAGAGATTCTCTAAGGCACACAAACATCCATGCCCTCGCTGGGATTAGATCCCGGGACCTCTGGGTTGGAAGGCAGTCACGCTGACACAAGTCGAATCGAATGTCATAGTTATTAAACTCATCAGTTTTATGAGTAGTTTAATTTGTAACAGAAGAGTAACCATATTCATACCGATATAAGATTTTCTATTTGCAGATCCGATAATATCATCTATTTTCATAATTTTTTATACTTCTCTTATTTAATTTTTAGTCAGTAACCTTTTAGAACTGGTATACGACAATATAATATAAAATAACCATAATTTGTCTCATAAAGACTATTGCGAAAAAAATAGCCGAAAATAGAGTATGTGAAAAAGCTGTAGCAGTTCTCGGATTTCCACTCCGGTATAACTGTTTTCCTGGAAAATGAAATGCACGCGGACGTCGAAAAACGTAGTGGTTTAATTACTTTTGTACCCGAGTGGAAACCCGATAACTCTTCCTATAGCAACTGCACCGGGAAACCCTTTGATCTTTGATTATTTGGACAAGCTTTTGTCTTCGTTCTTAGCATTAATCTTTGACATTCAATTCAGAACTCGCCTGCGACGTGTCGATTCCACTGTCTGAAGCAGCAGTCAATCTCAAATGTTTTTGTTAAAAATTGATTAATTTTAAATCACGAATTAATTAATTAAAATCCATTTCCTAGCTTGATACAGTATTACGATGAACTTCGTTTACCTGCTGTATGAAAGCACAGAATATCAAAATCTCCCACTGATTAGTATAATTAAATGAAATTCTTAGTGCAGATATGACATCATCCTAAGATCAAAATTTCTGCGCCCATAATGTTTTCGGTATACGGAATTTCACTGGGCTGTTATGTTTTATTAGTGTTCAGCAGATTTTTTCTTCATACCTGCACTAAATGATACAATATTGACGTTTAATTGCTTATTTAATTCTGATAAAATATTTATTAATAGGTCAGGGTAAAATTAAATAGTATAACCGTTATCAATTTTTACTAACGAAAAATATTGTCTTCCTGCTCAAATTACCAATTATCCGGCTATGTCCATACATCAAACCAAAACAAAGACATTTCTTCTCAGGGGTTTGTGGGCTCAAAACACTGTGGTCATAAATGATTGTAAATGTGACTCTGTGGTTCTATATCAACGAATTTGTCGGGGAATATCGTCTCATTACTGCTTAATGGGGATCTTCGTTGCAATATCCCTTGTCTGATTCTTCGCCTTCCAGGAATAGGGTCGCTCAGCTGGCCGGTCTTCTTTCAGTTTCTTTCTCAAGGGGCTCGTCCAATTCTTTTTTAACACTGTCCAACCTATTCTCTCCTCTAATTTACCACCAAACGACCCCACTATTTCACAACTTCCCAATGTATCCACCTTCACAAATACCTGGCTCCACGACAGACCAACTTCATGGTTTTTACATTACTTCACCAACTGCACCACTCTAGGACTACTGAAACCATACCGTTTATGATAGAAGCAAGCTCAGCGGGATCCAGTGACGTGATTTAGTTTGTCATTTGTCGTCATCAAGCGACGCACGGGTTTATCACATAGCATGCCATTCTCCCAGTTACATACAATACAAAAATTAATTAGATGCATCGAAAATATTAATCCAACAAGAATTCCTTAAAATAAAAAATAAACACGAGTAGACTTACTACTGACTACGAAAAGCAATAAAGTGGAATACAGATATATTCATCTCCTCTTGCAGCCGATAAGAAACACCAACTCCTTCTTTGCCAACAGCAAACTCCTCTCCCGCTATCGGAAGGGCGTGGGACAAGTACCCAATGCCCGACCTACCCGATGCAGGTTTTTCTAAGGTTTTCCCTGCATTCCTTTAGGCGAATGCCGGGTAGGATCCTTAAAATATAGCCCGGGGGCCCTAGTTAACCCTTGGCTACCTTCCTCTACCCTTCCGCATCCCCCCTTTCAAATCCCTTCCTATGCTATTAAAGGGGAGTTGCCCTAAGTGGATTACCCTCATGTAGCCTATTGCCCTAAAAAAAAAAAATCCTCTCCCGCATATTGAAGCCTGCGAGAGGATTTCTCGCAGGTGAACCTTCCCAGAGAGCTCTGGCGGGGGCTACCTTTGGGGATGCTCTCACATCTCTCTGGTTTTTTTGAACTAAGGTTCCCACATGCCGAGGCACCTCGGTCTGTTTTGAGAGGTGTATGTTCCGGGGTCGCAGACCTTGGGCATACGGCAAGAGTTGTCCGCCATTCCTATTGGAATAGTCGGCCAGCTGCCTCCTAAACAGGCCAAGGCATGGCGAGGGGTAAGCTGCGTCCCCACAGCAAACTCCTCTCCCGCTATCGGAAGGGCGTGGGACAAGTACCCAATGCCCGACCTACCCGATGCAGGTTTTTCTAAGGTTTTCCCTGCATTCCTTTAGGCGAATGCCGGGTAGGATCCTTAAAATATAGCCCGGGGGCCCTAGTTAACCCTTGGCTACCTTCCTCTACCCTTCCACATCCCCCCTTTCTAATCCCTTCCTATGCTATTAAAGGGGAGTTGCCCAATGTGGATCACCCTCATGTAGCCTGTTACCCTAAAATAAAAATAAAAAAAAAAAAAATCCTCTCCCGCTATCGGAAGGGCGTGGGACAAGTACCCAATGCCCGACCTACCCGATGCAGGTTTTTCTAGGGTTTTCCCTGCATTTCTTTAGGCGAATTCCGGGTAGGATCCTTAAACCATAGCCCGGGGGCCCTAGTTAACCCTTGGCTACCTTCCTCTACCCTTCCGCATCCCCCCTTTCAAATCCCTTCCTATGCTATTAAAGGGGAGTTGCCCAATGTGGATCACCCTCATGTAGCCTGTTGCCCTAAAAAAAAAAATATGCTTCGCTACCTTCCTACACCCTACCGCATCCCCCCTTTCAAATCCCTTTCCTATGCTATAAGAGGGGAGTTGCCACTATGTGGATTACCCTATGCACAGCCTATCTACACCAAAAAAAAAATGTCTAGCCTCCAAACTCTCAAGCCTGCGAGAGGATTCTCTCGCGTGTAACCTGCGAGGGTTTTTCTCTCGCAGGCAGAACCTTTTAGGAGAGATACGAAGGGGCTACCTTTGGGGATGCCTTTTCCTCTCCGTTTTTGAACTAAGGTTCCAACAAGCTGAGGTTCCTTAAAATATAGCCCGGGTGCCCTAGTTAACCCTTGGCTACCTTCCGCTACCCTTCCGCATCCCCCCTTTCAAATCCCTTCCTTATTAAACGGGAGTTGCCACAACGTGGATTACCCTCATGTAGCCTGTTATCCTAAAAAAAATCTAGCCTCGATGTGTATAATCCTGGCCCGATTGATTGTTAAAATTAATTCAGGTTAAAGAAAACTCTCATTAGAAACGTTATATGTAATCTGCATATTTAAAAATTCAGTAATTAAAATTTATTGAGAAATTATTCCGTTGTAAAATCAAAAGAAAAATACTAATCACACCGGTATAGAATGTCGGCTCGCGGCCCGCGGTATCAGTACACCAAGTAGGTTAGTATCACAGACATATTCGTTTACTGCACCTAAGAAATAAACACGATACAAAAAAATTATTAAAGCACACAAACGAAAACGGTGACTGGCATAAAATTACATGTCACACGTGGATAATCGGCCCACGAGCGTGTATAAACAGCCAAATTCAATTAATTATAATCCCTTCTGGCTATTTAATATATAACAATAGCCCTGTAATAAAATATATGAACCAAATTTTTAATTCTAAATGTAAGGAATAAAACTCAAATTGTAAAGCAATTACAAATAAATTGGACAATGTTAATTTAGGGAAAATATAGACTGCGCGAGCTTAGGCAACACATACATGGTCAAAGTTAATATTGCATTTTTTTAAAAAAATTATTTTAGAGTATCAGGCTACCAGAGAATAATATACGTGGAAACAACTACCTTTTAATAACATAGGAAGGGATTTGAAAGGGGGATGCGGAAGCTAGAGGAATGTAGCCAAGAGTTAACTAGGGTCCATTGGATATGGTTTCAGGATTCTTCCCGGAATTCCCCTAAAAGTTATGCAGGATAAACCCTAGAAAACCTGCATCAGGTAGGTCGGACGCTTCGGATGGCGGGAGAGGAGTTTGCTGTTTCACCCTATATGTAGCCTGTCTTCTTATACCTCATTATTATTCACGGACTGCGTACTCAATGATTTTCGTTAGCAGTTCCACTGTTGAAATAAGTTTTCTTGTATTTTCATGTCGTAATGTAGTGTTCGTGTGGGCGGTTACAGATGTGGAAGTGATGAAATACACTCACAAATCTGATCACCTCCTCGTCAACCTAGCTATTCTCCTTCCTCCAACTTCACTTCATCACCGGAAGACTACAAAGCTACGTTTCTGTCACTCCTTTACTTAACCTTTCGACTTTTATCATTCGAAGTCCGTTTCATCGTTCTCTATCGATACAACTTCATCGGGTTTAGGTCTCAACTTCCTTAAAAGTTTGTTCCTCTTTAAAAAAAAACCTCTACAGTGGCGCACGAGGATGAACGAACATTCCTCCATACAATATCGGTAGTCCAATTTCATTCAATAGTTTCTATTCTCAGGACCCTATTATCATAGCAAAATTTGACTGAATTTAAAAAGATTCAGAGTCCTCCTGTTTTAGTTTCAGATATGTTCCAAAAGACGCAGAAACACCTGGACTGTACAGTTTTTCACTATTTTCTGACTTTGTTGATGTCTCGAAGACCATGATTTCCGCATAACAAACCATATTCCTAATTTAAATTGGATTTTGATACGCCTCATGCCCATAAAATAAATTAGAAGTCCACGAAAAATATAGTTTTCCGAAGTATCCACAATGAAAGAGTAGTTTTAGCACCCAATTAACTAGAAACTCCATATAAAAGGGACTTGAAGCAATGTCTTCTTTCTCCTTGGCCATTGATGGCCTTCGTCTTCCGGGACGGCTGCCAGACTGTCAGCTTACATGAAACAGTCTGGTTTAAGGAGTGTCGATTATCCTTCTTAACCCCAGTTTTCACAAACATCCATGTCCATGCCGAGATTCGAACCGCGGTCCTCTGTGATGCGAGGCTATCTCTCTGACAACTAACACTAGAGTAGGTCGGCTATTAAACTGATTTTTTGAAATACATTGAAAGAAAGAGGGAGAGTACCGATCAAAAAGTTTTCAAATCGGGCATATTCGAATGCTAATACTTGTTGGTTAAGCATAACATTATTCATTCTAACATCTCTCTTTAATGTCTGGCAAGTTTTGGTTCCGATAACACAAGTAACAAAGTAAAACAAAAGGTAATACCAGACAGTAACGCACACTTTCTTATCTCCAACAAAAGTTTGATATTTTAAATACGTTATCTACTGCTCAGATGTAACGTTAAGCTACTTTTCAAACGTCAACATGTTTGATGCGTTGACTGCAGTATTGATTAAGCTCAACAAAATTTAATGGAAATATGGAATAGTTCGTAATACTATATGGTTTATAAGCCAATGGCTATTTATAATTCGTCGTACCCTCTGTTTACAAAGGCAATAAAGGAACAAAAATTTCTTTGAACCAATCGCTTTTCTTGAAGTAATGTTGGAAATGGCAGAGTTGATAACCAAGTATTGTATTTATGTACGCATGTATAAGACCTCAAGTTACGGAAAGATTGTTATTCCTTCAGGGGGGGGGGGGGCATACACAAAACATGTACAAACATATTCGTACCCTCACTATAAGGAAAGCGGTCTCTAGACGCAGGGAACATAATACAACCACTTTCATGCGAGTCACGTTGTGGGTCTAATTGACGGAACAATCAACGACAGTGAATGAAGGCTTTTCAACCGTATCTAGCGTAGTTAAGAAGGTAGACGTGCAAGCAGCCAGCTGGGGATACGAATCTAAATGACCACTGGCTAATTCGAATAAATAAAATGTTCTGGATGTGTAACATTTATAAAGTGACATGTGCATTTCTGTAAATATAATTATATGTTTTGTGTAATTAAAAATAATTCTAACTTGATTGTCTCACTATTTACCTGTCGGGTTATCCTAAACAATGCGCCTTAATCTCTCTTCATACTTGATTTATCATTTTTAATAAGAACAAAAATGACAAGTAGATATAGGATTCCACACGATCAAAATGTATATAAATATAACAAAGAAAAACTTGTAATGTACTGTTAAAGCTTCATTAAAGTAAGGTATATTATAATGTAACTACAAATGTTTGTTTCAGCGATGAAAACCAAATAACGGGGAAAGAATCACATAGTCCGGAAACAATATGCGTTTTTACCACATTTGAAACGGAATTTCAGTGCGTATTTAGTATCATTCAGGGTTTCATCTTTAATAAAAGTTGGTAAAATATACACCATCTACAATATTTAAAATAAATTAACATATCGCATATATATTATTCAAAATTACAAGCGATAACCACTGTCGTGTAAAATGGCGGAATAAATTAATTGGTGGTAACCAACATATTATTAATTAATTTTTTATTTATATTGTACGTTAAAATTTTGAAGCATTAAGATACTAGCGCTCCGTCTGACCAGGACTCGGGTATGAAAGCAACCAACCAGCCAACAGCGGCCTTCCTTTAACAAGATTTAATGTGGGAATGAAGGTGCACCGAACCATAAACATCTACCTAAACGGGATTTTAGCACATTCGGAAAATATTCGCCGAGATGTTGCGCCTTGAAGAGCGTGACTTCACAGAGAAGTATCAAGTAGATTTAAATATCTGATTTGCTGTAACAAAGGTTCCCACAAGCCGAGGCACCTCGGCTTATTTTCAGAGGTGTATGATCCGGTATCGCAGACCTTGGTAACACGGTAAGAGTTGTTATCTGTTCCCATTGGAACACTCTGCCAGTTGCCTCCTAAACTGGTGGAGGCACGGCGAGGGGAATGCTGCGTCCCCACAACAAACGTCTTTTCCCGCCATCGGAAGGGCGTGGAACAAGTACCCAATGCCCGACCTACCTGATGCAGGTCTTCTAGACTTTTTTCCCTGCATCTTTTTTAGGCGAATACCAGTTAGGATCCTTAAAC
Source organism: Zhengitettix transpicula (assembly GCA_037074705.1). NCBI lineage: Eukaryota > Metazoa > Arthropoda > Insecta > Orthoptera > Tetrigidae > Zhengitettix > Zhengitettix transpicula. Next base: position 26,309,925 of record CM073590.1, on the reverse strand, counting down.
TAAACACCGGGGGCCCTTTCAAATCCCTTCCTATGCTATTAAAGGGAAGTTTCCACCATGTGGATTACCCTCATATAGCTTTTACTCTAAAAAAATTGTTCATAAAGGTTTGCAGATGATCGGAAGTCGTGAAGAAAGGTAGTCATTCGATAGAAAGATAGTCGTTCAGTAGTCCTAGAGTGGTGGAGTTGGTGAAGTAATGAAAAAGCCATGAAGTTGGTCTGTCGTGGAGCCAGAAATTTGTGAAGGTGGATAGATTCTGAAGTTGTGAAATAGTGGGGTCGGTGGTGGTGTATTAGAGGAGAGTATAGGTTGAAATAGGTGAACTCAATGGTGTAGGTGGCAAAACCATGGACTTGAAGGGATGATGAGAGATATTACCCCACGGGACCCTGAGATAGGACTTCGTGTGAAATAGTCAAGTTGGTTCTTTGAAACCAATGTTAGGTGAACGGGATATTTTTGTTATCATTTCTTTTGTTTTTGTACATTTAAGTTGTGTATTTGTATACGCATGTTAAATTATTATCACACATGGTCGTCGAGAAAAATTCAGAACCGGATAAATCATAGTGTCTACGGAATTTGATCTGTACCGACTATACACACATATCTCAACTATAAAATAAACAATTTTTAATATTTCAACTGATTCAGTACTCTCCATTAAAAGTAATAATTTCTTCTGTGCTCCCGATGTAATTTACTGAAATGAATATTTTTATTGGGCTGGGTATTTTATTATGTTAAAGCAAAAAATAAATTATTGAGCATTAGAATTGAAAATTGTTTTATTAGTATAGCAGGAAAACTCTGATCCTGTGAATTTACGTTGCAGAGATTACCTGCCCGCACCCAAGACGTACTGCCTATTCTTGTTTCCTGTTTTTCGCTCTAGTTGGAGGTCCCAGTTTTTTCCTTTTTGTATCCTGCAGCTGGATGGAGCGTCTCGTTTTCAAATATTCAGCGGCATACACTTGTAACCTACGGGATCTTATCACCAAACGTTATCCCCTTCTTTCTGCAAACTCTTTCCACGTTCTTCCAACCACTCTCCACAAAGATCTTCATCCAACTTTTGCCACGTCTGTTTAACAGCTCTTTCAACGGTTGTCCAACAACTGTCCTCAACGTCTTTCCAACCACTCTCCTCACCGTTTTTATTCCAACTGTACTAAAATCTCTCTTCCTATCCCGGAGCTGGACGTTTTCCCGCCACGGGCTTTTGTTGTTCTTAGCCACATGGCATTTTCCCATGGGCCGAACCAAAGGTTTACCGTATCCCCATTGTACACTATGTCGGGGTTAAAATAGCCACGTGCGGCTACCTGAGACGCGACAGGTCAGCGTCTCGAGTTCCGAAACAAAAGGATCCTCCAAGCTACAGCAAACAACATTTCCGAAAATGAAACAAAATTAAATTAAAATACGCGGGTTACATTACCGAACTTAATATTATTTATTAAAAGTTTATAATGGTCGCGTTAACAACTTGGTCATTGGCGACCCATAAATAAATTACAAATAGTGCTTGTTTACGTAAGTATGCTGTGATTCACATTGATTCCAATAATATACATACAATTGAACAGTTTAAAGAATAATTAATTATACATTTCAAATGTGGGTTTACAATTCGCATTTGTTAATTATTTATCATAATAATAGAATAATTAAATATAAACTTATTTGAAATTGCGAGTGTTGCAAAATCCACTGTACTGTAGTTATGGTTTGTTTTTATTAGGAAGAGGCTTCTGCTTCTGAATATGTATCACTCTCTTGTTTCTTGACTAAATTTATGAGCCTTATTATTCTACTTTTTGCCGTTTTATCATGTAAGTGTGGGGACAAAGATTCCAATATATTTATGAATGATGTAGACGACATTTTGTAATCTCTAATAGTGGTCCTTGGGTTCTTTGAGTCCATACCTTTTAGTATAGGAATCTTAAACTGTTCCAAACGGATAGGTGGAGCACTGGTTTCTTCTTCATATAATATTTTTAGTGATTGACTAAGCGCCTTATATTTATGATCCTGAATAATTTGTTTTGTTTTCTTGGGTGGATTACTGCTTGTCTTATGCTCAGGATTACTGGCGTCTTTATTAACAGCTTGGCTTGTCGAGCTCGTAGATGCAGTTCTTTTTTTGTTTATTAGTTGTAAATCATCCATGTCCGTTTTTTGAGGGTTAATTATTTGAATTGCGGGTGCCGGGTTCTTATACGGAAGTTTGTCATAAGTTTTATTTGCAGTCAGATTATTATTCAGTATTGCATCTCTATTAGGACAATTTATCCCGATATGGCCGGAACTTTTCCAATGATAGCAGTTACGGTTCTCCGCTGCTGAAACTTTTAATGTGAGAAAATCTTCTGTCACCCGTACTTATTCTAATATCCGATATTTTAGAATCTGGAAT